>CM053792.1:803234945-804442445 GCA_028749045.1 Cupressus sempervirens | reverse complement strand
AACCCTAACCCGAACCCTAACACTAATTCTAACCCTAACTCTAAATATAATGTTAATTCTAATCCTAATCCTAATTCTAACCCTAATTTGAACCCTAAATATAACTCTAGTTCTAACCCTAACTCTAACTCTAACTTTATCTCTAATTCTAACCCTACCCCTAAATCTAACCCTACCTATAACTCTAATTCTAACTCTAATTGTAACCCTAACTCTAACATTAACCCTTACCCTAACTCTGACTATAAACCTACCCCTAATCTTAACCCTAACACTATATATAACTCTAACTCTATCTCTAACCCTAATTCTAATCCGAATCCCAACCCTAAATCTAACCCTAACCCTAAATCTAACCATGTAACTTTAACCCTAACCCTAAATCTAACCCTAACCCCAACTCTATTGCGATATCCCTATTTTAATAATAAATAAGTATTATACATAAAGTTTATAATATTAAAATGATCAATAATGTATATAAATTATGATAATTACACTATATCATAATAATATTATTATAAAATAACTACACATATATATTATTATATATCCATATAATTAGATATTTAAATACCATACTATAAATAATTAATATATATCAAGTTCTATTCTAAGTACTGTAGTATATGACAATAACGTCTTTGTTATATATTAATAATATTTTTATAAATAATTAAAATGATTCATATAATTAATATTATATATAATCATAAAATATTTATATAATACATATTTAATTACCTTATTAACATTATATATATATATATTGTTGGATAATGTTGTCCTTGATGTCACACAAATGTCATATCAATCATTAGTCTCAAGTTCACCAAGCTCAGATAGTCTGCAATGCAATTTACAGTACCAATCGAGCTCACTTGGTCATCAAAGGAAATGTGGAAGATAGTGTTAACCGAGATAACTTGGTCAACGAAGGAAATGTGAAAAGCCAGTGTTAACCGAGATTCACTCGGTCTCCAAAGGGTAGTTTCCACCGAGCTCACTCGGTCTTAAAATGAATTATGGAAAAGTCAGTGTTAACCGAGCTTCACTCAGTCTCCAAAGGTTAGTTTCCACCAAGCTCACTCGGTCATCAAATGAATTATGGAAAAGTCAGTGTTAACCGAGCTTCACTCGGTCTCCAAAGGTTAGTTTCCATAGAGCTCACTCGGTTATCTCAGGAAACTCAGTAATTACCGAGTTCTCCCAGTGATTGATGGTTTGTCATGAAGTTCCTTGTATCAACCAAGCTTAGTCGGTTAACACAAGAATTATTTTCTGAACAAAGTTCACCGTGCAGGGTTGGCCAGTATAGGGATTTGCTAATTAATTAATTCTAGCTAACTATTGTAATTGTTTGTTTTAGTCAGTGATTTGAGCCAACTAAGATAATCTGAAAGGTATATATCATCATTCAAGTTATGAATTAAAGTGTGAGATTATGAAAAAGTTATGAATGCGAATTATAGTATGAAGAGGTGAATGTTGAGAAAAGTCTAATGGAGGATTAGATGTGTTAAAGGAGCTGCAAAGTTGTATTTGATCAGTAAGGATCTAGTCAAGCATAATAGAGATCTACAATCAGCAAAGATAAGTTGCACATTATATCATGTCATTTCATTGTTGCTTTCTAACCATTGTAATAGTGTATTCAAAATCTCTTAACAGAGTTGGTTTAACAGTCATTCAATAAATCCTCTAACAAGGTGATAGTTCAGTTGAATTGTTCTAAAGACCTCTAGGAAGGCCATTCCTAACCGGGTGATTAAATCCTTTAACAAGGTCACACCTAACAGTGTGTTTTGTAACCTTTAACAGGGTTGGCTCCTAACAGGGCTCAATTCAGAAGAGTGAAAAAAGTTACATTGGTGGTTTTTCCCATATTGGGTTTCCACATTAAAACTGGTGTCTCTTGTGTTCTTAATTGCTAAATTACTTTGTGCATGATATCATATCAGTTCTTAATATTTATCATTTGTTGCATTATCAAGTTTCAACATCTTATTAATCAGATCAAAGGTATATTCAGACATCTTAGGGATTGTGGAAAGTTTTTGTAGTAACTGATTCACCCCCCCCCCCCCCCCCCTCTCAATTACTCTATTCTCATTTTCAACAATTGGTATCAGAGCTTTTGGTGCTTGCAAGAAAAGATTTCAAGGATCTAAGCCTAAGATCAAGATGTCTTACAAAAGAGAAATTCCAAAACTCAACAAAGATAACTTCTCCGCATGGCAAGGATTGATGAGAGTTCATCTGGCTATTGTTGGTGATACTGGACCAAAATACCTTGAAGAAAAATATGAAGAACCTCCTGGCACATTGTCTGTCAATGACATTGCTGAAAAGAAGACTCGCAACAATATGATGATAAACATAGCATCCACTCTGAGTTATGAAGAATTTGATGACATTAAGGACTACACAACTTCCTTTGAGATGTGGAACAAGCTAAAAGAAATCTATGGAGGAGATGATAATGTAAGAAGAGCAAAAGCAAAAAGTCTAAGAGGACAATTTGATCAAATCAGGATGAAAGAAGATGAAAACATTGCAAAATATGTTGAAAGAGTTAAAGCATGTGTGAGTGCAATCAGAGCATCTGGAGGTGATATCAAAGGAGAAACAATTATAAGCAAAGTTCTCAGAACCTTGCTTCCTATTTCTGCAATCAGAGTTTCTGCAATTTAGGAAAGAAGGTGTGAAGCAAATCATCAGATAAATCTTGAGGCCATAGTTGGAAGACTAACTGCATTTGAACTAGATAACTTTGACAACTATGTTCCAGCCTCCAAAAATATTGAATCAGCATTTCAAGCCAAGCTCTCACTCAAAGGGAAAAAAAAAAAGGAGAAGGAATCTCAGTCAGAAAGTGAAGATGAATCAAGCCAAAGTTCAGACAGTGATCTCGAAATGATTGAAGCTCTACTAGCAAGAAAATACTCTAGAAGCAGAGGAAAATACAAAGGTAAAGTTCCTCTAATCTATTTTTCTTGTGAAGAAATTGGTCATATTGCAGCAAGGTGTCCAAACAAGCAAAACAATGATGAAAAGAAAGATTACAAATGGAATGGCAAGAAAGACTTCAAAACATCCAAGAACAAAGGTAAGAAATCATGCTTCATGGCTGAAAATTTTAAAGATTTTGATGATAGTGAGGATGAAATTGTTTATATTTTCATTAAAGATGATTCTAACAATGGTGAGGAATATAAAATGGCACTTGTCTCTCATGTAAATAAGAATGATAAATGGATTATAGACAGCGGTTGCTCACATCATATGACTGGTGATAAAACTAAGTTTGATTAGTTTGAAGACTATGATGGTGGCAGTGTAAGGTTTGGTAATAATGAACTTTGTTTCATAAAAGGAAGAGGAAGAATCTGTCTAACCAAAGAACTTGTATGTAGTAATGCCTATTGGCTTGAAGGTCTTAAACATAATTTTCTAAGTGTGGCATAGTTACTCAATATTGGATTCGAGGTGGAATTCATGCATGGAAAAGCAAGACTGTTGAATGAGCAAGGAAAGCTGATAGGATCTGGCACCCAAACTAAAGGTAACTTGTTATATCTAGAACTTGGTGAATTCTCATGTTTTATTGCTCAAATTGAAGAAAGTTGGTTATGGCATAAAAGGTTGTGTGATGTCAATTTTGATAACCTGGTAAAAATAAGCAAATTCAAAAAGGTAAGAGGCATTCCTAACATTAAGAAACCTGAGGTTGGACTATGCAAGAATTGTCAGATTGGTAAAATGGGAAAGACTAGTTTTACAAGTAACAACTATCAGTCTGAAGATATATTGGAAATTGTGCATACTAATTTATGTGGACCCATTGGAATAGAAAGCTATACTGGAGAAAATTTTTTCATTCTTTTTGTTGATGACTACTCAAGAATGATGACTATCATGTATCTAAGGAACAAATTAGAAGCATTTTTGAAATTCAAATGGTATTTAGCAAGAGTAGAAAAAGAAATAGGAAAAAGACTAAAATGTTTAAGGTCAAATAGAGGTGGTGAATTCATCTCACATGAATTCAACAAATTCTGCATTGAAAAAGGTATTAAAAGATAGGTCTCAGCATTAGGAACTCCTAAACAAAATGGAATAGCTGAAAGAAGAAACAGATCTATCATGGATTGTGCAAGAACCTTGATGATAGAAAAGAAGGTTGCTATCAAATATTGGAAGGAAGCCATCAGCACTGCAGTTCATACCTTAAACAGAGTACAGTTGAAGAAGGACTCATTCAAAACTCCCTATGAATTATGGTATGGCTACAAACCCAATGTAAGTTATCTAAAAGTATTTGGAAGCAAATGTTATATTTTGAATGAATCAAGAAAAGGAAAATTTGATGTAAAAAGTGATGAAGGAATATTTTTAGGATATTCTTGCAAAAGCAAAGCATATAGATGTTTAAATATATCCACTCAAAAAGTTATAGAAAGTGCACATGTGAAAGTTGATGAGTTTGCAGACAAATCTAAAAAAGAAAACAAAAGAATACCTGGAGATTACAGAAGATTTGTTTACATTGAACCAGATACTATACCAAGCATATCGTTCACTTAAGAATCCTCAACTCTCGAGTCATCAGTAACCGAGCTGTAAAAAGTTCAAACCGAGCCACAACAACATTCAGACACTACCGAGCAAGTATCTACCAAGTTTGAAGCACTTGAGCCAATTCTTATCGAACCAGAATAGCTTGAACATGAAATTGAAGCATAAGGAGATAGCAATGAAACTCATTTAAGAGGCAAAGAACCTATATTAGCTAAATATGTCAGAAGGCATCATGCACCAGATCAGATCATTGGAGACAAGTCTGAAGGAACTTTGACAAGAAGCAAACTGAAAAATACTTGTTTACTTGTTGATTTTGAACCTAGAAGCATTAAAGATGCATTAACAAATGATAGTTGGATTAAGGCAATGAATGAGGAAATAGAACAGATAGAGAAGAACAAGACATGGACTCTAGTACCCAGGCCTAAAATAAGAATGTAATTGGAACCAAGTGCATATTTAGAAACAAGTTGACTAAAGATGGTAAAGTATCCAGAAACAAAGCTAGATTGGTATGCAAAGGATACTCTCAAGAAGAAGGCATAGATTATGGAGAAACCTTTGCTCCTATTGCAAGATTGGAAGGAGTCAGAACCTTACTTGCATATGTGATGGGGACACAACCCAAGAACAAAATAGACACAACAGAAAAGGGAAAATTATATTAACTGAGAAAATAAGCTAGTATAAACAGTACAGGAAAATAAACTTCAAAACATGCCCTAAGGGCTTACAATAGCATAAATCTGGAGATAATTTCTCCTTTCAGTACCTCCTCTCAAACTCCACTCCGAACTGCCTTTTACAATGCCAAAAATCTCCTTAAATAGGTCTCAGAGGGTTAAGGACTAGGAGTACATTCTAGAAAGTGCTAGTAGGCATCCACCAACGAAATAGAAGGTTCCAGAAGCTGCGTTAGAAGTCAGTGAAAATCTAGAAGAATCCAGAAACGGTAACCAAACTTCTGAGAGGCATAACTTTTGAACCATAGCTCCGATTGACGAACCGTTTACATTTTTGGAAAGCTCTCAAAGCGTTCTATAGCCCTATGGACAAGCCTCACTCATCCCCCATTTTTCAGCCCTTTTTGAGGTCATTTAATGCCCCTAAGTTGACTTTGAAGCAAACTTAGGAGGTCTCCAAAACCCAAAAAACTACAATAACTTTCAAACCGTGGGGCCTTTTGACTTGATTCTTTTTTTGAATGCTCTAAATCACAATTACATTCACCTGGCCAATTCACACCTTATAGGTCACCAAAATGATGGCCAAATTGCATGCTCCTATTTTTTTGGGATTTTCTAGCACACTGATAGTTGAACTGTGAGAGTTGGAACCTTTATTTGACCCAAATGGGTATCCAAAAATGAAAAGACATGAAATAGAAACTAAGTCTAAGTACATTTTTTTTGGGTGACACAGGATTGCCCTTATACCTCTAGATGCTCCTACATCAATATGCTGCTCACAAAGGATTCAGAGTTTATCATATGGATGTCAAGTCAGCATTCCTCAATGGAATATTGGATGAAGAAGTTTACATTGAACAACCTGAAGGCTTTTTTGATCCAAATAAAAGGGACATGGTCTGCAAATTACACAAGGCACTTTATGGTCTGAAACAAGCCCCTGGAGCATGGTATGAAAGATTGCATAACTATCTTATTCAGATTGGTTTTCAAAGAACTAATGATAATAGTAGCTTGTATATAAAGGAAGGACTAGATAATAAGATTGTCTTGGCAGAAATATTTGTAGATGATACTGTTTTCACAGGACATGATGATCTTTGCAAAGAATTTTCAGAAAAAAATGAACAAGGAATTTGAAATTTCTATGTTTGGTGAAATAAAATTCTTTGTTGGTCTTCAAATTCAATAAAATAAGAATGGCATCTACATCACTCAATCAAAATACATCAAGGAGATATTGAAAAATTTTGGTATGGAGGACTATAAACCTATTGGAACTCCAATGTGTACTGTATTGAAACTTACCAAAGATGATGAATCCAAAGAGGTAGATCAAACATTGTATAGATCTATGATTAGAAAATTGCAATACGTAGTTCATACCAGGCCAGATATTGCCCTTGCAATTGGTATTGTTGCAAGATTTTCAGCAAAGCCAAGAGAAACTCACTTGATGGCAATCAAAAGAATAATGAGATATTTGAAAGGAACTGAAGATTATGGCTTATGGTACAAATTTGGAGGTAATTTGGATTTGAAAGTGTTTACTGATGCTGATTGGGCAGGAAACCTTGATGATAGAAAAAGCACAAGTGGAGGAGCATTCTTTCTTGGAAAAAGATTAGTTTCCTGGACAAGCAAAAAGCAGAATTGTACATCCCAATCTACAGCAGAGGCAAAGTATGTTGCTGCAGTAGTAAACTGTTCAAATATTGTTTGGTTTAAGTAGTTATTGCAAGGAATGAAGATGGAAATCAAAGAACCAATTGTCATGTTCTGTGACAGTACTAGTGCAATCAACATATCTAAGAATCCAATGATCCATTCCAAGACCAAGCATATTGCAATAAAATATCATTTTGTCAGAGAGTTGGTACAAGACAAGGAGATCAGATTGGAATATGTCCATACTAAAGAACAAATTGCTGACATATTCACAAAGCCTTTACCTAAGGATGCATTTTTGTATCTCAAAGGTAAGTTAGGGGTCATTCCCCTATCTGAAATCCACTAGAAATAAGTTCTAGTAATGCATCAACATATACAGGATAGAAGATCTATCTGTTGATGTAGCTTCATCAGAAATCATTTCATATGAATCAGTACTAAAGGTACATTATAAATCACTTAACTTCTATTGTCTTTGGCATATGTTGTCAAAGAGGGAGAGATTTTACTGTCATATCCTTCTGAAATTTGTGAAGTTTTGAAAAGTTTGCCATGAAGTCCCTTAATAGAGGGAGACTATTGAAAGAGGGAGAAGTTTGTTATCTTTTTGAATAAAGAGGGAGAAGTATGTTATCTTGTTGAACTTGTTTTCAAAATTTCATTTCTATTATGACATGTTGTGTTGCCATCAATGCCAAAGAGGGAGATTGTTGGATAATGTTGTCCTTGATGTCACACAAATGTCATATCAGTCATTAGTGTCAAGTTCACCAAGCTCAGACAGTCTGCAATGCAATTTACAGTACCAATCGAGCTCACTCGGTCATCAAAGGAAATGTGGAAGACAGTGTTAACCAAGATAACTTGATCAATGAAGGAAATGTGAAAAGCCAGTGTTAACCAAGATTCACTCAGTCTCCAAAGGGTAGTTTCCATCGAGCTCACTCAGTCATTAAATGAATTATGAAAAAGTCAGTGTTAACCGAGCTTCATTTGATCTTTAAAGGTTAGTTTCCACTGAGCTCACTCAGTCATCAAATGAATTATGGAAAAGTTAGTGTTAACCGAGCTTCACTCGATCTCCAAAGGTTAGTTTCCACCGAGCTCACTCAGTTATCTCAGGAAAATCAGTAAGTACCAAGTTCTCCCAGTGATTGATGGTTTTTCACGAAGTTCACTATATCAACTGAGCTCAATCGGTTAACACAGGAATTATTTTTTGAACAAAGTTCACAGTGCAGGGTCGGCCAGTATAGGGATTTGCTAATTAATTAGTTCTAGCTAACTATTGTAATTGTTTGTTTTAGTCAGTGATTTGAGCCGACTAAGATAATCTAAAAGGTATATATGGTCATTCAAGTTATGAATTAAAGTGTGAGATTATGAAAAAGTTATGAATGCAAATTATAGTATGAAGAGGCAAATTTTGAGAAAAGTTTGATGGAGGATCAGATGTGTTAAAGGAGCTGCAAAGTTGTATTTGATCAGTAACGATGCAGTCAAGCATAACAGAGATCTGCAATCAGCAAAGATAAGTTGCACATTATATCAAATCATTTCATTGTTTCTTTCTATCCATTGTAACAGTGTATTCAAAATCTCTTAACATAGTTGGTTTAATAGCCATTCAATAAATCCTCTAACAAGGTGACAGTTCAGTTGAATTATTCTAAAGACCTCTAGCAAGGCCACTCCTAACAGGGTGATTAAATCCTTTAATAGGGTCACACCTAACAGTGTGTTTTGTAACCTTTAACAAGGTTGGCTCCTAATAGGGCTCACTTCAGAAGAGTGAAAAAAGTTACATTGGTGGTTTTTCCCATATTAGGTTTCCACATTAAAACTGGTGTCTCTTGTGTTCTTAATTGCTAAATTACTTTGTGCATGATATCATATCAGTTCTTAATATTTATCATTTGTTGCATTATCAAGTTTCAACATCTTATTAATCAGATCAAAGGTATATTTAGGCATCTTAGGGAATGTGGAAAGTTTTGTAGTAACTGATTCACCCCCTCCCCCTCTCAGTTACTCTATTCTCATTTCCAACAATATATATATATATATATATATATATATATATATATATATATATATATATATATATATATATATGTCAAGTTTTATAATCTAATGTCCTAATTAGGGACATTACATCTATCTCTAACTTTAACTCTAACTCTAACTTGAACCCTAACTCTAACTCTAATTCTAACTTTAGCTCTTATACTAATACTAACACTAATACTACCTCTAATTTTAACTCTAACTCTAATTGTAACCCTAACCCTAATGCTAACCCTAACCCTAACCCTAACACTAACCCTAACCCTAATTCTAACCCCAATTCTAACCCTAACCTTAATTTTAATCTTAAATATAACACTAACTCTAACCCTAACTCTTAATCTAACCCAACCCTAACCCCAATTGTATTTGCAACCCTAATTCTAACCCTTGCCCTAATTTTTTACCCTTACCTAACCCTAACTCTAACTCTAATCCTAACTATATTTGTAACCCTAATTATAAACCTAACCCCTATCCTAACTCTAACTATAATTCTAAACCTAACTCTAACCCTAACCCTAACTATAACTCTAACCCTAACCCTAACTCTAGCTCTAATTGTAAACCTAACCCTAACAATAAACCTAAATCTAACCCTAACTCTAATTCAAACCCTATCCCTCACCCTAATTTTAATCCTAATGCTAACCCTAACTCTAAGTCTAACCTTAACCCTAACCTTAACACTAACCCTAACCTTAACTCTAACTCTACCCCTAATCCTAACCTTAACACTAACCTTAACCATAAACATTAATCTACCCGTAACTCTAACCCTAGATCTAACTCTACCATAACTAGACTCTAATCATAATCCTAACCATAGCTTTAATCATGGCTCAAAACCTAACCCTAACTGTAACTGTAATCTTAACTGTGACTCTAACTCTAACCCTAACCCTAACCCTAACTCTAGCCCTACTATAACCCTAACCCTAACTCTAACCCTAACCTTAACCATGTGCATAACTCTAACCCTAACCTTAACCATAAACATAACTCTATCCCTAAATCTAACTCTACCATAATTGGACTCTAACCATAACCATAATCCTAACTTTAATCCTAACTCAAACCCTAACCCTAATCCTAACTCTAACCTTAACCTTGACTTTAACCCTAACCCTAACCCTAACCCTAACCCTAGCCCTACAATAACCCTAACTATAACCATAACTCTAACCCTGACCTTAACCATGAGCACAACTTTAATCCTAACCTTAACTATAAACATAACTCTACCCCTAACTCTAACCCTAAATCTAACTCTACCATAATTGTACTATAACCCTAACCCTAACCCTAACTTTAATCCTGACTCAAACCCTAACCCTAATTCTAACCTTTACACTAACTCAAACCCTAACCCTAGCCTTACTATAACCTTAACCCTAACCCTAACCATAACCAGGACCATAACTCTAACCCAACCTTAACCATAAACATAACTCTAATCTGAACCTTAACCATAACTCAACCCTAACACTAACTCCAACCCTAACCCTAATGCTAACCCTAACCCTAATTCTATCCCTAAGGTTAATAAAAATTGTAATGATAACTTTATCTCTAACCATATATCTATATTTGATTATAACATTTTACATTACAATATCCCATAAATAAAATTATTATTTTTATCTAAATTGAACTCCATTTATCAAATTAAAAAAAATGTTTTGAAGCATAATTTTATAGTAATTTTATACCAACTCTAATTAAAAATTAATTAACAATTTCATGATAATAACCTTATCAAAATATAAATAAAAAGTAAATGTTTTTCGTATTGTGCTACAACTGCCACTAGCTTATATATACCTCTATATATATTACGCTGAGAGTAATCATTCTGAAGGTGCCTATTTTTATTTTAATAAATCCCAACTCTGATTTAAAATAACCTTAGGATTAAATAAAAATAGGCACCTCAAGAATGGTTACTCTTAGCGTAATATATGTAGAGGTATATATAAGCTAGTATATATTATGTGTCATAACTGAAATTTTTAAATAATGAATTAATTTTTTGTGTATGTGTTCACATGTAAAAAACATGTAAATGCATGGTGTGTGCAGGTTCAATTATTTTGGAGGGAGCATATCTCAGGAAAACTATATTAGTGAAAGATGGAATTCACTTTGTTGATTATAAACCTAAAAATAATATGCTTCAATATAGTCACCATGTTATTGCTACCTCCATTTGTCCACATCTATTTAAACATAAAACTAAACATTGCAAGTGGAGACTAGATAGTGAAGACCATGGGAGAATATTAAATATTCTCCATCAACGTATGGAGCCACTTCGAACCACATGAATTATTTTATATTTAGGAATTTTTTTAGAGATATTTCATATTTGCATTCACTCAAGAGATATTAAAATATATGTTCATTTAATGTATTTAGGACTTATACATGTGTGTATGTACACGTAGATTTATTTCATGTTTAGAACATATATTTCCACATGTACATACATTCATTTCATGTTAAATATTTATAGCTACTTAAGTTCATTTAATTTCCTATTTAGTTCTTTTCATTTCATGTACAACTTAGGAATTATACATTTGTGGATTTATGTTCATGCCACATTTAGTCCACTTATATATTTCTCTATGTGTGTGTGTGTGTGTGTAAATTCATTTAACATTTAGGACAAACATTTATACATTTTCATGTTCATATGTAACTTAAAAAATTTATACGTATATATGATATGTTCATTTCATGTTCAAGACTTATATTCATGTGTATGTTCAATTTAATCAATCACTGGTCCAATTATTTTAATGAATTTTCTAATATAAGAGGAGTAAGTGAGAGGGGAGGGGTGAATTTGTTACCACTAAAATAAAACACAAATCCCTTAGATGTCAATACATAACATAAACTTCAGTAAAAATATTGATGCTTGGTGAGCACATAGACACTCAATTTACACTAGCAAATGTTGTAACTTGGCAAACACTTAAATAACAACTATAACTCAGCAAATGTTTAACATGAAAATATTAAGATATTAATTTTGATTAACCTTACTTAGCTTAGTTGCATACACATAAAAGAAATAGCATGAACACAAGTGACACCAAGATTTAACATGGAACCCAATTTTGAAAAAACCACCAATTGCAACTAATTACTGATTTTTACTCTTTTAAAGTGAGCCCTGTTGGAGCCAACCCTATCAAAGATTACAAAACACATTGTTAGGTGTAGCCTTGTTAGAGGATTTAATCAGCCTATTAGGAATGGCCTTGTTAGAGTTCTTTAGACACTTCAATCTAGAAATGCCAACTTGTTAGAGGATTTACAAATAGCTATTACGCCAACTTTGTTAAGAGATATAGATCAGTGCTAAAATGGTTAGAGAGTAACAATGAGATGACCTGATTTCTAATGTAACTGAATCATTGACTATAGATCTCAATTCTAGCTTGTATACTCTAATCGAATGTATCTTTGAAACTACATAAGGATATTTTGTTTATCCTTATAATTCACTTCATCTAAGCATCTTCAAATCTTCTATTCACTTGTTCTCATTCAACCCTTGGCTTGAATTTATATTTATATCATACACATTGTCAAGCCAGCTTGAATACAACTTAGAATCCTTAATATTCATCTCCTTAGCCAGCTAGAACCAGCAAACAAATCTATTGAACTCAATATGCTAAAACAAGAAAGTCCTTCATTAGCTGACCTCACTTAGTAGACACTAACTCAAAAATGATTTTCTTGTGTTAACCAAGTGAACTTGGTTAACACTACATATTCACAAAGTTTCTTTGGTAACCAAGTGATCTTAGTTAATACTGGTTCCATCCAATCTTTCCTCTATTAACCAAGTGAGATTGGTTAACACTCAACTCCTGCGTACTTCTCTTTGTCACCCAAGTGAATTTGGTAGACACTATCTTCTACACTTGGCAAACTCTAGAATGCTTTGAAATCATAGGAAACTATCTTCAATGCCTAAGTGAGCTTTGCATACACTAACTAGTAAAGATATGACATTCTGTGTAACATCAACGACAATACACAATTAACCAATTGTTTTCAATAATCTCCCTCTTTGGCATTGATGGCAACACAACATGTCATAATACAATAAAATTTTAGAGAAAGAATAAAGTAAGGAAAATATCCTTAGTTTTAATTTTCATCCATGATAACTCCTTCTATCAGTATGAACTACCTCTACCTTCAGTTTCTCCCTCTATCAGCAAACTTTGCCTTCAACATCTTCTTCTGATAGCAAACTCTCCCTCTTTGATATCAAACCAATTTCATCTTCTTCAAACAAAATTTCTATGAAATGTATACTCTTCCTCTTTAGAAGATTTTTGTGATAGTGACAACAAACTCTCCTTCTTTGACATCTCATGCCAAAGACAATATTTAGAGAACATTAGTGTACCTCATGTATTGATTCATATACAATGTGCCCTTTTCAACACCACATCAACTTGACCAATCTTCAACATACTCTCATTGATGCATCACTAAACTTCATTTTAGTGAGCTTTAGATAGGGGAATGACCCCTAACTTACCTCTTAGATACAAAAATACATCCTTAGGTAATGGCTTAGTGAATATCTCTGCAATTTGTTCTTTAGTATTTACATATTCCAATCTTACCACTTTATCTTGCACCAATTCTCTCACAAAATGATATTTTATAGCAATGTGCTTGATTTTGGTATGCATCATAGGATTCTTTAATATATTAATTGCATTGGTGTTATCACAGAAGATAACCACTAGATCCTTGATTTCTATCTTCATACTTGCCAATAGTTTTTTGAACCAAACAACATTTGAGCAATTAACTATCACTGCCACATACTCTACCTCTGCTATAGACCGAGAAATACAATTCTTCTTCTTTTGTGTCCAAGACACTAATATTTTACCAAGAAAGAATGCTCCACCACTAGTTTTCTTCATGTCATCAATTCTTCCTACCCAATCAACATCCATTAATGCTTTCAAATGAAAATTGAATCATTTTTTGGACCACAATCCATAGTCTTTAGTACCCTTTAGATACATCAAGATTCTCTTGATTTCCATCATATGGTTTTCTTTAGGATTTATTGAGAATCTTATCACCATACCAACTACTAATACAATATCAGGCCTTGTGTGCACTACATATTGCAATTTTCCAATCATTGATATGTATGTGGTCTAATCTACCTCCTTGGAATCATCATTTTTGGAAAGCTCATTTCTAGTAGACATAGGTGTTCCAACTATTCTTGAATCCTAAATTCCAAACTTCTTTAGCATCTCCTTAATATATTTGGATTGAGTAATTTAGATACCATATTTCTTCTATTGAATCTACAATCTAACAAAGAATTTTATCTCTCCAAACATGGACATCTCAAATTCTTTATTCATCTCTTCTAAAAAAGCTCTGCGTAAGTCATCATTTCTAGTAAACAATGTGTCATCCACAAAGATTTCAGCCAACACAATCTTCTTGTCTGGTCCTTCTTTGATATACAAGCTATGGTTATCCTTTGTTCTTTGAAAATCAATCTTTATCAAGTAGTTATGAAGTCTTTCATACCAAGCTTTGGAAGATTTCTTCAAACCATAAAATTATTTGTGCAATTTATAGCCCATATCCTTTTTCTAGGATCAGCAAAACCTTCAAGTTGTTCTATGTAAACTTCCTCTTCAAGAATGTAGATTTCACATCCATTTGATAAACTTTAAATCTTCTATGTGCAACATAAGTAGGTAAAGTTCTAACACCTTCTAATCTTTCAACAGGACTAAAAGTTTCACCATAATCAATATCTTCTTCTTGAGAATAGCCTTTGGATACTAACCTTGCCTTGTTTCTGGAACCTTCTCCATCTTCATTTAGCTTATTTCTAAAAACCCGCAAAGTGCCAATTACATTTTTATCCTTGGGTCTAGGAACAATATTCCAATTCTTATTCCTCTCTATCTAATGTAGCAGCATCCAATGGTGAAATGACAATCTTGTATCACCCAAAAATATGCTTAGTGTTAGTTTTTATTTAATGTGTTTTTATTTCTAGATACCCATTTGGGTGAAATAAAGATTCCAACTCTCAGAGTTCCACTATTGGTTTTCTAGGTTAGAGTTTTTGAGCACCTCAAGATACATGTCAATGTAGAAAATAGGCTATTTTTTAATTGAGTCATAATTATAGTTCTTTAGAGGGTCTAACTTGGAGAGATGATTATACTTATAATTTAAAGCACTCCAAAAAGAAAATCAGGTCAAAAGGCTTTACAATTTCAAAGTTATTGCAGTTTTAAGTTTCTTGGAGACCTCCTAAGAGCACTTCAAAGTCAAATTTGAGGCACTAAATGGCCTTGTACCAGTTTTAAAAGGACAAGGCAAGCTATTCCATAATACTATAGAATTCTTGGAGAGCTTTCTAGAAATGTAAACGGTTTGTCAATTGGAGTCCTAGATCAAAAGTTATGCCTCCCAGAAGTTGGAGTACCATTTCTAAATTCTTCCAATTTTACACTAACTTCATACATGTTCTCTAGAACCTTCTACTTTGGTGGTGGATGCAAAATGGAATACTCTAAAATTTATTCCTAACCTTAAACCTTATTTGGTTTACTTAAGGACCTTTTTGGCATTGTAAAGGTAGTTTTTTGGGGAGTTTGGGAGAAGATACAGTGACAAGGGTTTTCTCTAGAATCTGATAAAATTATAAGTCCATGGGGCATGTTATGGAGTCTATTTTTGTTGTACTAAATGTAATAGCATACCATTTCTAATAATAATATTCCCCTTTTTGGTTGTGTTCATTTTTGTCTTGGATTGTGCCCTCATTAAGTGGTATCAAAGCGGGTTTTCCTAAGTGTGCAGACAAAGCACTGACTATGAGGTAGTTTGCAAAGGGCCGTGTGGTTTGATACAAGAAGATGCCTCCATGAAGGGAGTATGGTGGAAGGGATGAAGTTTTTACTCTTGAGGTTAGAGCCCTCTAGAGACAAGTACAAGAATTACAAGAGGAGATCTGTAGAGGGATGAATGTTGACATAGGTGATGAAAGCGAGGAAGAAAATGAACAAGAAGGAAATATTGGGCAGGAAGGGGAAGGAGATGGAGAAGTTCTAAACTAGGTGAAGGAGAGGAATTTTAGGGCCATTTTCAAGCTTGGAAAAAGACCTAAAATTGATGTTGGCATATTTTTAGGAAACCTAAACCTAGATGAGTTGATCGACTCAATCAATGAGCTAGAGGAATATTTTGAGTATGAGGATATCGGGGACCGTGATAGCATTAAGTTTGCAAAGGCCAAAATGAAATGTCATGCCAAAATATAGTAGCAAGAGATTTAGTTGGAAAGAAATAGAGGAGGATTGCATGGTGGACAAACTAAAGAAGGGATCGCATGGTGGACAAACTAAAGAAGCAGTTCATTCTTGTTGATTACGAGCTTGATTTGTTCAAAAAGATTAAAGTCTTAAAGCAAGCAAGAAAATCCATCCAAGAATACAAAGAGGAATTTTATCGAGTCCTTATTAGGGTAGGGCATGTAGAATCAAACAAGGAGAAGGTTTCCCATTACCTTAGTGGGTTAAGACCTATCATTTAGGAGGAGTTAAGTCTAATTAGAATGACTAGCATTGAAGAGGGATACTAGCTTACCTTATGAGTTGAGAAGTTAAACAAAAATTTTGATTGAAGGCAAAGAGGGTGTAGTCAAGGAGGAAGGGGTGGTGGTAGGTCATTTGGAGGAAAAAATGAGAACCAAAAGTAAAATGAAGATGTGGATACTAACCAAAACTAGAGAAATAAGGGTTTTACTACTCTTTTGATAAAAAATTTGGAGATCAGAGAGGAAGAGGTAGAGGACGTGGACAAGGTTCAGGAAGAGGAGGCTTCTATGGTACCTATTTTCATTGTAATGAAGAAAGTCATTGTGTCTTCAAATGACCTCAATGCCAAGGAAGGACAGATAGGAGAGTCGATGGTCAAGCAAGGGTTTCTCATGTGGATGATGATGCACATTCATCACAATTAGATGATGTAGAAAGAGGAGAGGTTCTAGTTAATGAAAGGGTCTTACTGAGCGATGAGACTAAACCTAGACAAAGGAGGAGTTTGTTTTGCACCAGGTGTAAGTGTGAGGGTAAATGTTGTAATGTGATTATTGATGGTCAAAGCACTAACAACTTGGTGTCAGAGGAAATGGTCTTAAAAATAAAGCTCAAGAGGGAGAAACACCCCCAACCCTATTGGATTTCTTAGGTGCAGGATGATCATAAGGTCCTGGCTAGTGAGCAATGTTTTGTAAAGGTCAAGATTGGGAGTTATCATGACAAGGCTCTCTGTGACATCATTCCAATGGATGTCTATCATTTATTTTTGGGAAGGCCATGGTAGTTTGATAGGCATGCTATACATGATGGTCATGCAAATACATACTCTCTAAAAAAGGATGGAGTTCACAACAAATTAAAGCCCTTGATAAAGGAGGGTGAAAAGGTATGCAGTAGTACTAGGGTATGTCTTGTTGATAGAAGAAAAATTCTAAATGGCATGAAACATAAGCATATTTGTTATGCTTTAATACCTAGGAAAGATAAGGAAGGTAGTAGTGAAATTCCACTTGAAGTTTCAAGTTTAAAAGTGAGTACATGGAGACGTCATCTTTGATAATGTTCTAAAAGAGTTGTTGCCAATAAGGTAAATCAGTTATCAAATAGATTTAGTCCCTAGAGCTAGTTTTCCTAACGAGGTTATTCATAAGATGACTTCTAATAAGACTAAGGAGCTAAACATACAAGTTTAGGAGCTATTGAGGAAAGGTTTGATTCAAGAGATCCTAAGTCCATGTGTAGTACCTATAGTGTTGGCACCAAAGAAGGATGGAGAGTGGAGAATGTGTATAGAATCTTAGGCTATAAATCTAATAACCATCAAGTATGAGTTTCCTTCGCCAAGAATGGACTATCTTATGGACTGTTTGAGTGGAGCTCAGCACTTCACAAAGATAGATCTCAAAATTGGTTATCACCATATATAGATACAAGAGGGAGATGAGTAGAAGACTATATTCAAGATCGAAGAGGGTCTATATGAGTGGTTAGTCATGCCCTTCAGACTAACCAATGTGTCAAGCACCTTCATGCGCTTTATGAATGAGGTACTAAAGAAATTTTTGGGAAAATTTGTTATTGTCTATCGAGATGATATTTTGATTTTCAATAAGTTTTTGGATGAAAATTTATTGCACATTCATAGTGTCCTTGAAAGGTTGAGGGAAGAGAAATTGTTGATTAACTTGAAGAAGTATAGCTTTATCAAAAAGGAGTTAGTCTATTTGGGATTTGTTGTATCAGCTAAGAGTCTCAAAATGGACCTAAAGAAGGTGAAGGTCATCTTGGAATGGCTTACTCCAAGGTTTACCATTGAGGTAAGTTCATTCCATGGTCTAGCCAGTTTTTACAAGAAGTTCATTAGGAATTTCAGTAGTATATGTGCACCCCAAACTGAAATAATGAGGGAGGATAGAAAAGAGTTCAAGTGGACTACAAGAGCTGCAAGGAGTGTTGAATTGTTGAAAAATAAGGTGATAGAGAAACCTATGTTGGTACTTCTTGATTTCAACAAAGTATTTTAGGTGGATTTCGATGCTAGTGGCAGTGCTAATGGGGCTATGTTGAGCCAAGAAGGTGAACCTATTGCCTATTTTAGTGAAAAATTGAATGATGCAATGAAGAAGTATTTTTTTTATGGTTAGGAGTTCTATGCAATAGTTCAGACATTAAAGAAATAAAGGCATTATTTGTTGCCAAAAGAATTTGTTCTGTATACTGATCACCAAGCATTGTAGTACCTAAATAGCCAAGGTAAATTAAATCAGAGAAATTTAAAATGGGTAGAGAACATGCAATGTTATACATTTGTATTAAAACATAGAAGTGAAAGGTCTAATAGGGTTGCAGATGTATTAAGTAGGAAATAGTTGTTGTTGACAATAATGTAGGTTGAAGTGGTTGGGTTTGATGAACTCAAGAATTTTTACCTTGAGGATCCTGACTTTGTAGAGGCTTGGAAGGCTTGTAAAGAACTTGTTACTCTATGTAGGTGCAAATACGTACTTTACTATTTACACTTACTTAAGTTTACTTAGGTTAATGCATTATTATATTATTTTGCATTATTTTTTTATTTTTTTTTGTCAGACACTTAGGAGTTTGTGCACCTTTTTGAGTTGTCATGTAGACAACACAGGAGTATGCAACTCTATTTTAGCACATGGTGTCTACAATATTGTTTTGCATGTCACACCCTTGTAGGCTTATCCTCTCATCATCGCACTTACTTTCGTGCTTAATGAAGGATAACCCATATCTGGTGGACATATGCTTGGTTGTATGCCACATCATGGTGCTGATTATGAGACATTCTAGATGTATCTTAGATGCCTTTATATACAGGCACTCCTAGTGTACTTTTACATTGCACATTGCATTAATTATGACATTGTCATTCTGATCATACTCTCTCTCTTTTTGGTCTACTATGTGCTTGTGTTTGAGTTTTTAGTTCCTGGGTGAATTTTTTCCTTAGGCAAATTCTTACACTCTAGATAGGATGAGGTGGCTAGATTACATGATTCAGGATGGCATGTTGTTCAAGGGAAGTCAATAGTGTATTCCAAGGAGTTCCATGAGGGAAAACTTGATCAAGGAGAATCACAATAGAGGAATCACAAGACACTTTGGTTGAGATAAGATAATTTCCATTATTAAAGAACATTATTTTTGGCCTCAATTGTCATAGGATGTGAAGAATTTTGTGCAAAGTTGTCAAGTATGTCAAACAACCAAAGGATTTAATCAAAATACTAGACTATATCAGTCATTATCTATTCCATCGAAGCCTTGGGAGGATATAAGTATGGATTTTGTTCTTGGATTGCCAAGGACACAAGGGGTAATGACTCAGTATTTGTGGTAATTGATAGGTTTTCTAAGATGGCATATTTCATTCCATGCCACAAGATTCATGATGTAGTGCATATTGCAATTTTTTTTTTCAAAGAGGTGGTGAGGCTACATGGTCCCCCCAAAAGTATTATTTTTGACAAAGATACTAAATTTTTTGGGTATTTCTGGAGCACTTTGGGGAAAATTTTGAAGACATAGTTGAATTTTAATTTTGTACATCATCCATAGACTAATGGACAAACAGAAGTAGTGAATAAAAGTCTAGGCAATTTGCTAAGGTGTTTAGTAGGAGATAAACCCAAGGGATGGGATTTGATTCTACCACAAGTAGAATCTTCTTACAATAATTTTGTAAATAGGAGTACTTGTAGATCACCATTCCAAATTGTGTATGGGAGTAGTCCAAGGACTACACTAGAGCCAAGGAAGATGGAGCAAGGAGAGAGGACAAGTGTTGAGGAAAAAGACTTTGCTGAACATGTCAAGAACCTACATGAGGAGGTGTGAGCACATATTACCAAGATGAACCTATAATATAAGGCCCTAGGGTAGATCAAAAGAGGAGACATAAGGAGTTCCAAGTTGGAGATTAGGTTATGGTATACTTGAGGAAGGAATGATTTCTAGTGGGTACCTACAAAAAGCTGGAGATGACAAAATTTGGCCCCTGCAAAATTTTGAAGAAACATGATTCAAGGAATGCATATGAGGTGGAGTTGCCAAATGGGATTCACATTTCTCCTATTTTCAATATTGTATACTTAACAAAATATCATGATGATGATGCAGATGAGGAGTTGATGCTAGAGCAATATCCAATTCCTACTTCTACAAAGGAAGAGAATGAAGAAATTTTGGATAGTCATGTGGGCTGGAGTACTAGAAACAGGTAGTATGAAGAATACACGGTGAACTAGAAAGGACAACCAATAGAAGACTCAACTTGGATATCCATAATGGAGGTTGCCCATTTGAGTTTTCCTTTACCAGCTATAAAGTGACAGGGACACTTTTCAATCTACCCTAGGTATCTGATGTAGGAGCATCCAATGGTGTAAGGGCAATCTTGTATCACCCAAAAATATGCTTATTGTTAGTTTCTATTTAATGTGTTTTCATTTTTGGATACCCATTTGGGTCAAATATAGATTCCAACTCTCATAGTTCCACTACTAGTTTTCTGGGTTAGATTTTGTGAGTACCTTGGGATATGTGCCAATGTAAAAAATAACTTATTTTGTAATTGAGCCATAATTATAATGATTTAGATGGTGTAAGTTGGAAGAATTATTATACTTGTAATTTAAAGCACTCTAGAAAAAGAATTAGGTCAAATGGCTTTATGGTTTCAAAGTTATTGCAGTTTTAAGTTGCTTGGATACCTCCTAAGAGCACCTCAAAGTCAAATTTGAGGAACTAAATGGCCTCCTATGGGTCTAAAAATTGGGGGATAAGAAAAGCTAGTCCATAGGGCTATATAATTCTTGGAGAGCTTTTTGGAAATGTAAATTCTTCCTCAATCAAAGTCCTAGATCAAAAGTTATGCCTCCCAAAAGTTGGACTACCATTTCTAGATTCTTCTAATTTTACACTGACTTTTGACATGTTTTCTAGAACCTTTTTTTTTGGAAATGGATGCCAAATGACATATTCCAAAATGTATTCCTAATCCTAAACCTAATTTAGTTTACTTAAGGACCTTTATGGCATTGTAAAGGTAAATTTTGGTGGAGTTTGGGAGAAGGTATTGTCTGAAGGGTTTACTCCAAAATTTGATAACATTGTAAGCCCATAGAGCATATTGTGGAGTCTATTTTTGTTGTACTAAATGTAATAGCATACATTTTTTATAATAATATTCCCCTTTCTAGTTGTGTTCATTTTTGTCTTGGATTGTGCCCTCATCACTATATGATCCATCTCTTCATTCATAGCTTAAATCCAACTTTTATTATCTAAAGAATCTTTCTCTGATCTAGGTTCAAATCCAGTGAGCAAACATGTACCTTTAAATTGGTTTCTTGTCATTGTTCCATCACACTTCTCTCTAATGATCAGATCTGGTGCATAGTGCTTTCTAACATATCTTGCTAACATAGGTACTTTGGATTTAGAACTTGTTCTACTAGCCTCTCCATGACCTTCTATATCAAACTCAAGTCCCACTATCTATGACTCAGGTCCATCAAACTTAGTTTCCTTTGGTAATAGCTTGGTAGCTTCTAAATGTGACTGAGGTCCTTCAAACTGTGACTTAGATTGCACTAGTTGCAACTCAGTAGCTTTTGGAGATTTTGGGGACTCGGGAGGTGAAGTTTGCTAACTTTCAATTGGATTTGGAAGTGTATCAAGTTCATAGAAGGCAAACTTTATGTAATCTTTAGGTTCTTTGTTGTTCTCTTCTTCACTCTTTTTTGCAAACTCGTCAATTCTTACATGTTCACTTTCGATGATCTTATGAGTTGATAAGTTTAGACATTTATATGCTTTACTTCTATAGGAGTACCCTAGGAATATGCCTTCATCAACTTTGCAATCAAATTTACATTTCCTAGACTCTTTCAAAATATATCATTTGCTACAAAATACTTTCAAGCAACTTACATTAGGTTTGTAGCCATACTATAATTCATAAGGAGTTTGATTTGTGTCTTTCTTTAGCTACACTATGTTCAAGGTATGCACTATAGTACTAATGTCTTCCTTCTAGTGTTTGATTGCAACACTCTTTTATATCATCAAAGTTCTTGCACAATCCATGATTTATATGTTTCTTCTTTCAGCTATACCATTTTTTTGTGGTGTAGCAGGGGTTGATACTTGTCTCTTAATTCCTCTTTTAATGTAGAATTCATTTAATTCATTGGAAATAAATTCACCACCTCTATCTAATCTCAAACACTTTAGCGTATTTCTAGTTTCTTTTTCTATTCTTGCTAGATAACATTTAATTTTTTTAAATGCTTCATACTTTCCTTTCATATACATTACAGTCATCATTCTAGAATAATCATCAACAAAAATAATAAAATACTTATCTCCACTGTATCTCTCTATCCCAATAGGTCCACATAAGTTTGTATGAACTAGCTCCAAGACTTCTTGAGAATGATAGTCCTTGCTTTTGAAACTTGTCTTTCCCATCTTACCAATTTGACAATTTTTGCATAGGCTCATATAAGCTTTCCTCAAACTAGGAATACCTCTCACTCTTTTATTCTTTCTTATCTTGATTAGATTATCAAAGTTCACTTGACATACCTTTTATTCCATAATGAGCTTTCTTCTACTTGAGCAATAAAACATGAACTTTCACTAAGATCTAGGTAGAATAGGTTACCTTTTGTTTGTTTACCAAACCCAACTAGATTTCCTTTTCCATCCAATAGCTTGGCCTTCCCATTCATGAACTCCACATTGAATCCAATGTTATTCAATAGTGACACACTTAGTAGATTATGATTTAGTCCTTCAACCCAATAAGCATTATCACATCTAAGCCCATTGGTTAGTGAGATACAACCTTTCCCTTTATGCAACATGGTTCATTATTTCCAAACCTCACACTTCCATCATCATAATGTTTCATATGTTCAAACTTTATTTTGTCACCAATCATATGATGTGAGAAACCACTATCAATAATCCATGTATAATTTTTGCTAACATGAGAGATAAGTTCCATTTTATCTCCATCATCAAATTCATCTTTTACAACAATATAAACCATTTCATCATCTTCACTACTATCTAAAACCTTAGCCATGAATCAAGATTTCTTACTATTGTCCTTGTAGTCCTTGAAGTTCTTGAATTCTTTCTTGCCTTTGGAATTTTTGTGCTTCTTTTCATCTTTGTCTTTTCTATTTGGACATTTTATAGCAATGTGTCCAACTTCTTCACAAGGGAAATAGATCAAAGGGATTTTACCTTTATACTTTCCTTTGCCTTTAGGATACCTTCTTGCAAGCAATTCTTCAATGGCTTCAAGATCATTGTCACAACTGTATTCCTCTTCACTTTCAGATTGTTTTCTTTTAGACCTTTTAACTTTATTCTTGAGTGATACGATTCAAATGTAGAATCAGTATTGCTAGAACTAGGAGTATAATTATCATAGTTATCTAGTTTAAATGTAGTCAATCTTCCAACTAGTGCATCCAAAATTATCTTGTTATTTTGATCACATCTCATCTCTTGAATAGTAGACACTCTAATTACATAGACATGAAGAAGGGTTCTTAGTACCTTGCTTACCACCATCACATCTTGAATTGTTCCTCCAATGGCTTTGATAGCACTAACACTAGCTTTGATTCTCTCAATATATTTGGCTGTATTTTCATCCTCTCATTTTCATTGGATCAAACTAACCTCTTAAGCTTTTTGCCTTGGTTTTTTTTATGTTATCATCACCTCCATAGACATCCTTCATTTTGGTACACATGTCATGAGAAGTAGCACATCATTTTACCTCATCAAACTCAGCATATTTAAGAGTAGATGCAAGGTCAATCATCATGATGTCATGATTTTTCTTTTTAGAAATATCTTCCATAGTCAGTGTTCCATTTGGAGCCTTGTAAGCATTTTCCAACTATTTCAAACCTGAAGCACTGATGGTTCCCAAGTGCAACTTCATAAGTTCCTATCATACCTTTCTTGAAAAACACTAAAATAGCAACTATAACTTGACAAATGATTAAAATATAAATCTTAAGGTATTATCTATGATTAACCTTACTTAACCTAGTTGCATATACATGAAATAAATATAATGAACACAAGTGACACCAATATTTAATGTGGAAACCCAATTTGGGAAAACCCACCAATTGCAACTAGTTATTGATTTTTACTCTTCTGAAGTGAGTAGTGTTAGGAGCCAACCTTGTTAAAGCTTACAAAGCACACTATTAGGTGTGACTCTATTAGAGGATTTAATCACCCTATTAGGAGAAGCCTTGTTAGAGATCTTTATACACTTCAATCTAAAAATGCCACCTTATTAGAGGATTTACAAATATATATTAAACCAACTCTGTTAACATATTTAGATCACTACTACAATGGTTAGAGAGTATTAATGAGATGACCTAATTTCTAATGCAACTAAATTGTTGACTACAGATATCAATTATGGCTTCTATACTTGATCCTATCTAATCAAATGTATCTTTGTAGCTCGACAGGGATATTCTACTTATCCTTCTAATTCACTTCCTCTAAGCATCTTCAAATCTTCTATTACTTGCACACATTCAATCCTCAACTTGACCTTATATTTATGTCTTACACATTGTCAAGTTGGCTTGAATATAACTTAGAATACTTAATATTCATCTCCTTAGCTAACTAGAACTAACAAACAAAATTATAGAATTTAATGTACCAAAACAAAAAAATCCTTCATTAGCTGACCCTACTCTATAGATACTAACTCAGAAATTATTTTCCTATGTGTAAACAAGTGAACTTGGATAACACTACATATTCAAAAAGCCCCTTTGGTAACTGAGTGAGCTTGGTTAATATCGGTTCTAACATTAACTTCATTAATCGAGTGAGCTATATTAACACTCAATCTTTTGTGAACTTCTCTTTGTCACCCGAATGAACTCAATAGACACTATCTTCTGAGCTAGGCAAATTCTATAATGCTTGGAAGACACAGGAAACTATCTTCAATGCTCGAGTGAGCTTGACATATACTAACTAGTAAAGATATGACATTTTTTAATATCATTAAAGGCAATACACAATTAACCAATTATTTTCAAAAATCTCCCTCTTTGGCATTGATAGAAACACATGTCATAATACAATAAAATTTTAGAGAAAGAATAAAGTAAGTAACATATCTTTATTTTTATTCTGATTCTCATCCATGAGAACTCCCTTTATCAATGTGAACCTCTACCTTTAGTTTCTCCCTCTATCTGCAAACTCTCCCTATTTGATATCAGACCAAGTTCTCCCTCTTTGACATCTTCAAATAAAATTTCTTTAACATGACAAAAAAATATTCCCCTTTGACATCTCATGCCAAAGACAATATGTAGAGAATATCAGTGTACCCCATGTTCTTATTCATATGCAATATGCCCTTTTCAATACTACATCAATTGGTTGATCTTCAACATGCTTTTGTTGATAAATCACTAAACTTTATTTAATGAGATTTAGATAGAGGAATGACCCCTAACTTACCTCTTAGATACAAAAATGCATCCTTAGGTAATGGCTTAGTGAATATATCTACAATTTGTTCTTTAGTATTCACATATTCCAATCTTACCTCTTTATCTTGTACCAATTCTCTCAGAAAATGATATTTTATGGTAATGTTCTTGGTTTTGGTATGCATCACAAGATTCTTTGATATATTAATTACACTACTGTTATCACATAATATGACCACTAGATCCTTGATTTCTATCTCCATACCTGCCAACAATTTCTTGAACCAAACAATATTGGAATAATTAACTCTTGGTACCACATATTCTACCTCTTTTATAGACTAAGAAATACAATTCTACTTCTTGCTTGTCCAATGCAATATTATTTTACCAATAAAGAATGCTCCACCACTGATGTTATTCATGTCATCAACACTTCCTACCTAATTAGCATCTATGAATGCTTTCAAATCCAGATTGCCTCCTTTCTTGTACCATAATCCATAGTCTTCAGTACCATTCAGATACCTCATGATTCTTTTGATTGCCATCATGTCATTTTCTTTGGGATTTGCTAAGAATCTTTCCACCATACCAACTACTAATGCAATATTAGGCCTTGTGTGCATTACATATTGAAAAATTCCAATCATTAATCTATATGCTTTCTTATCTACCTCTTTTAAATCATTATTTTTGGAAAGCTTATTTCTAGTAGAAATAGGTGTTCCAACTAGTCTTGAATCTTTCATTTCAAACTTCTTTAGTATCTCCTTGATATATTTGGATTGAGTAATGTAGATAACACTTTTCTTCTATTGGATCTACAATCCAACAAAGAATTTTGTCTTTCCAAACATGGACATCTCAAATTATTTAATCATCTCTTCTGAAAATACCCTACATAAATCATCATTTCCTATAAATAAAGTGTCATCTACAAATTTCTGCCAACACAATCTTCTTGTTTGATCCTTCTTTGATATATAGGTTTTTTTTATCATTTGTTCTTAGAAAACCAACCTTTATCAAGTTTTAATGAATTCTTTCATACCAAGCTCTAGGAGCTTGCTTGAGACCATACAATTCTTTATGTAATTAAAGACCATATCCCTTTTTCTAGGATCCACAAAACCTTCAGGTTGTTCTATGTAAACTTCCTCTTCAAGAATGTAGATTTTGCATCCATTTGTTAAACTATAAATATATTATGTGCAGCATAAGCAAGGTCTAACACCTTCTAATATAGAAATAAGAGAAAAAATTTCACCATAATCATTACCTTCTCCTTTAGAATAACCTTTGCATACTAACCTTTCTTTATTTTTGGAAATTTCTCCATCTTCATTCAACTTATTTTTGAAAACTCACTTAGTGCTAATTACATTTATCCTTGGGTCTAGGAGCAAGAGTCCAAGTCTTATTGCTCTCTATATGTCCTATCTCTTCATTCATAGCTTCAATCTGACTTTCATTATTCAAAGAATCTTTTATTGATCTACGTTCAAATTTAGTAAGAAAACTTGTACCTTTCAATTTGTTAATTGTCATTATTCTATTTTACTTGTCTCTAATGATTTGATCTTATGCATGGTTCCTTTTGATATATCTTGCTAACACATGTACTTTGAATTTAGAATTTGTTCCACTAATCTCACCATGATCTTCTATATCAAGCTTAGGTCCTACTGTCTATGACTCAAGTCCATTAGACTCAATTTCCTCTTGCAACAACTTAGTAGCCTCTGATTGTGACTCGAGTCCTTCAGAATGTGACTCAAGTTGCACTGGTTGCAAATTGGTAGCTTTTGGATACTTTGGGGACATGGGAGCTGAATTTTGTAGACTTCCAATTTGATTTGGCAATATATCAAGTTCATAGTAGACAAACTTTCTGAAATCCTTAGGTTCTTTGCTACCCTCTTCTTCACTCTTTTCTACAAACTCATCAATTCTTACATGTGAAATTATTATGATCTTATGAGTTGAAAAAATCAAACATTTATATGATTTACTTCTACAGGAGTATCCTAGGAATATGCCTTCATCACCTTTGACATCAAATTCACCTTTCCTAGATTCTTTCAAGATATAAAGTTTACTACCAAACACTTTCAAGTAAGTTACATTAGGTTTATATCCATACCATAGTTCATAAGGAGTTTGATTTTTGTCTTTCTTCAATTGTACTTATTTCAAGCTATGCACTATAATATTGATTGCTTCCTTCCAATATTTGATTGCAACACTCTTTTCTATCATCAAAGTTCTTACACAATCCATGATGGATATGTTCCTTCTTTCAACTATACCATTCTATTTTGGCTTAGCAGGGGTTGATACTTGCTTCATAATTCCTCTTTCAATACAAAATTAATTCAACTCATTGGAAATGAATTCACCACCATTTTCTAATCTCAAACACTTTAGCTCCTTTTTAGTTTCTTTCTCTACTCTTGCCAGATACCACTTAAATTTTTTAAATGCTTTAGACTTTTCTTTTAGATACATTAGAGTCATCATTCTAGAATAATTATCAGCAAAAATAATAAAATAATTATCTCCACTATAGCTCTCTATTCCAATAGGTCCACATAGGTGTGTATGAACTAGCTTTAAGACTTCTTCAAAATGATAGTCCTTGCTTTTGAAACTTGTCTTTCCTATCTTATCAATTTGACAATTTTTGCATAGGCCCATATCTACTTTCATCAAACTAAGAATACATCTCACTCTTTTCTTCTTTCTTATCTTGATTAGATTATCAAATTTCACTTGACATAACCTTTTATGCCATAACCAAAATTCTTCTAATTGAGCAATAAAACATGAATTTTCACTGAGATCTAGGTAGAATATGTTACCTTTTGTTTGTTTTCCAAACCCAACCACATTTTCTTTTCCATCCAACAACTTGGCCTTCCCATTCATGAACTCTACATTGAATCTAATGTATTCAATTGTACCACACTCAGTAGATTATTCTTTAGTCCTTCAACCCAATAAGCATTATCACATCTACGTTCATTGGTTAGTGAGATACAACCTTTTCCCTTTATGCAACATGGTTCATTGTTTCTAAATCTCACACTTCCACCATAATAATGTTCCATATGTTCAAACTTTTTTTTTACACTAGTCATATGATGTGAGAAGCCACTATTAATAATCCATGTATCATTTTCACTAACATGAGAGATAAGTGCCATTTTATCTCATTCATTATTAGATTCATCTTTTACAACAATATAAACCATTTCATTATCTTCACTACTATCTGAACCCTTAGGCATAATACAATATGTCCTACCTTTTTCCTTGTAGCCCTTGAAGTTCTTGGAATCCTTCTTGTCTTTATACTTTTTGTGCATCTTTTCATCTCTATCTTCTCTGTTTGGGTATCTTGCAACAATGTATCCAACTTCTTCACAAGAGAAACAAATTAAAGGGATTTTATGTTTATACTTTCCTTTGCCTTTAGGATACCTTCTTGAAAGCAACGCTTCAATGGCATCAAGATCATTATTAGAACTATATTCATCTTCATTTCAAGATTGTTTTCTTTTAGACCTTTTAGCTTTCTTCTAGAGTAATATCTTGGCTTCAAATGTAGACTCAAGATTGCTAGAATTAGGAGTATAATTATCATAGTTATCTAGTTCAAATGTAGTCAATCTTCTAACTAGAGCATCCAAAGTTATCTTGTTATTTGGATCACATCTCATCTCTTGAATAATAGACAATCTAATTGTATAGATAAGAAGAAGGTTTTGAGTACCTTTCTTACCACTATTACATCTTGAATTGTTCCTCCAAAGGCTTTGATAGTACTAAAACTATATTTGATTATCTCAACATGTTTTACAATGTTTTCATCCTCTCTCATTTTCATCTGATCAAACTAACCTCTCAAGCTTTTTGCCTTGGCTCTTTTTTATGTTATCATCACCTCTGTAGACATCCTTCAATTTGGTCCACATGTCATGAGCAGTAGCACATCCTTTGACCTCATCAAACTTAGCATAGTTTAGAGCTTATGCAATATCGATCATCATGATGTTATAATTTTTCTTTTCAAAAATCTCTTCTATAGTCAATGTTTTTAGTAGGAGCCTTGTAATAATTTTCAAAGTCTTTCAAACCTAAATCACTAATGGTTGCCATGTAACTTCATAAGTTTCTGCCATGCTTGGAAGTTGTCTTTGTTCAACTTGGGAATCTCACTCCTATAAGACATCCTAATCTTTAACTTACATCCTTAAAACCTTTCTCTACAAGCACCAAGAAGCTCTTATACAAATTTTTGGAAATATAAGAGGAGTCACTAAGAGGGAAGGAGAGAATCAGTTACCACTTAAGTAAATCCTAGATCATTTAGATATCATTACATAACACAAACTTCACTAAAAATATTGATGCTTTGTAAATACACAGGAACTCAATTTACACTAGTAAATGTTATAACTCAGAAAACACTAAAATAGAAACTATAACTTGGAAAATTCTTAACATATAAATTCCTAAGACTAAGGAACCTTGAAGGATGGAGGACTTGAAACCCTTTAGTCCTTGTAACACTATCTACAGGATCTTTTCTAGAGTTATGGTGAATACATTCATTAGTCCTCATCAGAATGGGTGCTTGGGGACACATTCTTGATGCAATCATAAGTACCCACGAGGTGATACATTTTATGGACAAATCTAAAAAACTAGGTATGGCCCTTAAAATAGATATATTTAAAGCCTATGATAAGGTCAAGCATGACTTCCTATTTTCTATTCTTATCAAACTTGGCTTTAAAGAGAAGGTTCTAAAAATTATAAATAATATTGTGACTTATTTTACTTTCTCCATGATTGTTAATGGTGCCCTGGGAAACTTATTATCTTCCTCTCAAGGTCTTCATCAAGGTGACCCCCTATCCCCCCATCTCTTTATTGTTGTAGTGGAATTATTAAGAAAAAATCTAGTTTTTTTATCTAATTCTAGTAGAATTAAGGGTATCAAGGCTACATCATGGTGCCTCCCTCAAATCTTACAATAGTTTGTGGATAATACCTTCCTATTTGGTGTCTCCTCCATGCATGAAGCCAAAGAATGGAAAGACACCCTGAATATGTATGTGCTAGTCTCTGACCAATGTATAAACTACCAAAAAAGTAAACTTTATTTTTTTAACACTTGTCCTGATTTGTGAGAAAGGGTTATAGGTATCCTTGGATGCTAGGAGGTGATCCTCCTTGATACCTATCTTGGTCTACCACTCACTATTAAAGAGGTCCCCAACCATTTCTAGAATGGTCTCGTAGAATGGTTACAAAGGAAGATGGCAGGATGGAAAGGAAAAATATTGAGCAATGCTAGGAAATTACAACTCCTCTCAGCCTCCTTGCAAGGTAGCCCAATGTATTTGCTATCTATTTTCAAACTCCCAAGTAGATTTAGAGACATCATTGAGAAAATTCAGTGTAATTTTCTATGGTCCAAAACTAAAGAAAAGGCTAGAATGAGAGTGGTTAGTTGGGAGAAAGTTTGTAGACCTAAAGCTCATGGAGGATTAAATTTAAGAAGAATTACACACTTGAACAAGGCTTTATTAACCAAAATTGGCTAGAAGTTGGTAAATTCCCAAGGTAGTTGGAGTAACATTGTAATGGAAAAATACTTCGGGGGATTGTCTTCCCACCAATTTACACGGGCACAAGCTCTACCCTAGGGCTCTAAGATTTGGGATAATATTGCTAATGCTCAAAAGATCCTAAGAAAGAGGTGTCACTAGATCATGGGGAATGGTAATTCAATTAACTTCTAGGAAGATAAATGGATCCATGCTGACCCCCTTAGGAAAACTAAGTTTTCTCCTTTGTGTGAGATGTGTACTAAAATGTATGGCCCTCAGACTTAATTCTTTATCACCCCTAATAGGCAATGGCTTACTTTCTGGAATCTTTAGCTAATGGAATTGAATTTAGCTTAGAAACTATAAGATCTCTTACACACCTATAGGATTCCTCTCATCCCTATTAAGGACTCATTAGTATGGAAACTCACACCCTTAGGGGAGTTCACTATCAAGTCTTCTTATCTTTGCAATATGGCAAGGGAAGATGCACATGCAGATTGGCAAAAAGACTTGGTAGCTTTAGATACTACAAAAAATAAACTTCCTTTAGTGGTCTACTCTGCATGGGTTGATCCTCACTATTGATAACCTTCAGTGTCAAGGTTGCCAACTTGTTAATTGTTTCATTTTATGCCTCAAAGATGTTCAATCTATTCCATACCTTCTCATCCACTGCCCCTTTGCAATGTACATCTAGAGAGAGGTTCTTGCTTTATGGGAGGTCTGTTGGTGTATGGATAATGAACTAAAGCAATTTATCCACTAGGATGATCTTGTTGCCTACCCTTACCTTAGAAACCTATGGTAGATTCTTCCACCTTATTTCTCATGGAAAATTTGGAAGGAGAGGAACAATAGGATTTTTAGGGGGCAAGCCATAATTAGCTTGAGGGTGCCTCAATAAGTTATCAAGCTACTAAAAGAATGCAGTAGGATCTGGCATTGGAAACCCCCCATCCCTCGAGTGAAACTAATACAAACCAGGCTTTAGATTGGAGTATAGGCCCGATGGTGGCATAGTATGACAACCAAAAATCTTGGCAAGAAAGGAGATGGTTTAGCACCCCCCCGAGTCCTAGATCAATCTAAATTTTGATGGGTCAGCCATGATGGGTAGCACTGTTATGTGGGGTATTGGTGTAGGAGAACCTATCAAGACAATGAAGAACACCTTGGTACCAAATGAAGAAAATGGAGCAAGGACCTCTTTGAAGATAAATTAGAACATTCTAAGGCCAATAATGGCATATTGTAATGGTCAAAGTGCATTGAAGGTCAAAGGTCCTAATAAAGCCCTATGGGCAACATGATGTAAAAATGGCATATGAGCAATGAAGGGTAGAATAGGAAGTAGTTTCATGTTTTTTTGCATTCAATAAGGTCATTGGATCATTCTTAAATTAGTGGCATATAAGGTTAGAATGCAAAAATATGCATAGAATGCAAAGTTTGTAATTTGAATTTAGTTTTGGAGGGAAAATAGTAACTTGTTATTTGTTTGATTAAATAAACATTTCCAACCAACTTGGTCAATTGGGTAGGTATTCTAAGGTCTATTTAAGATGTGTCAGCCATAAGAAAGAAAAGAAACAATGGTATGTACATAATAGTACAGAAATTGTACGGACAAATAAGAATTGAATTAAAAAATTGAGTTTTCTTGCATATTTGAAGCATATTTTGGTGGTGTAATCTTTCATTCATGTTGGGAAAGTGTTATTAAGAAACTTAGAATCAGATTTAATACATTTCTTAATAGGTTTAAATCTTTATTGCTGCTGTCACGCTGAAAGTCATAGTTTTGCCTTGTTTAACATGAAGAAATGAGGGTTCCATCCAATGTGTACCCTTAACTGATTCTTGGGATGGAACCCATAGCACTAACATGCCCAACTAACCTCTAATATGCAAGAAAAGTGAAGATTTGTAGGTTATTGTGAAAGAAATGCAAAGTTGAGTGCTGGAAGGATAAATTTGGCTACCCAAATGAGTGCTAGGTGTTATGCAGCCGTACATCTGGCTTAACAAGGTATACTTTTTATTTTATATTATTTGAATACATGATGAGTGGATGGTGAATCCTAAGTTTTAGATCCTAGAAGTGTGTGCTTGACCTAGATTGGTGATACCCTTGATTTTGAGGGTTTTAAGACTTGAATTTGGGGTTTTCATACCAAATTCCTCAAAGGATGAAATTGATGATGGATTTGTTTAATTGGGCATAAAATATGATGAATCTATGAATTTTGTGGAATTGGGATAAGTATTTTACATAGTTGCTTTGTAAAACCTCATGTTTTACCCTTGAAAATCAGTGACAGTCATGATTTTTGGCATATTTTTCCAAAGGATTCCATATTAAGTTTTGAGTATGTTATATAAATCCCAAAAGGGTATTTGAAATGGTGATTTTTTTTGCAGGTCATTTGGAAAATTTTTGTGAAAAGTGGAGAAAACAACTACTGGAGGGCTTATTGGGGCTCATAGGCGTAATTGGCAGTTTTAAGGCATTTGAGTGTTTGAAGTTGGTTGGAGGGTGGAAAGTGTTTGAAAACTATTTAGTTAACCTTATTAACACATTTCTAATCAATCTTGAAGGTTTGGAATCAAGGGTTGGAGTTTTGTGGGTAATAGGCCTTTGAATTGTCTTAGAAGCCTAGTGGATTATTTGTGTATTTTGACAAAGTTATTGGGAACCATCACCTTTTGCTTGCCACTCTACATTAGGTGGTATCAGAGCATCAGCAAGGTCTTTAGGGGAGTTGATAAGTTGTATATTACATCATCTTGGAGTCTTTTTTCATCACTAAGGTATTGGTCCCTTTGTAGAAATCTTAGAGTGCCCACTTCCTCCTTGAGCATCCCAAAGTTGAAAGGTGCATTAGGGGTGTCCTAAGATTCTTGGTGAAGGAAAGAGTGTCAATTGAAGATTCTATAGTAGGGAGGAGAAAACAAGGTTGTGAAAATGCCTCCTAAAAATCAAATGGTTAGAGAACTTGAAGAATTGAGAGAAGAGTTTGCAAGAGAGAAGAGAGAAAGGAGAGAACTAGAAGCATCGAAAGAGAGGGAAGAAAGAAAAATGAGATGCTACGGACTAAACTTTATTGAGAGGATAGAAGCCTTGGAAAAGCAAAGGCAAGAACCTAGAAGAGAAGAGGTTAGAGGAAGAAATCATGGAGAAAACCATGAAGAAGAAGAAGTTGGTAATACAAGACAAGAACATGAGGCAGCAGATGATCCTGAAGAGAGGAGATTTGTGAGAATTATTAAAGTAGTACAAGGTAATGGTGGAAAGAACCACATTCATTTACCAATCTACCAAGATAAAATGGATAGTGACGAAGTACTAGGGTAGATAGAAGCCCTTGAAAACTACTTTGATCTTGAAGACCTAGAGGCAGATAAGAAGGTGAAAATAGAAAAGGCAAGATTGAGAGGGACAACACTTACATGGTGGACTAGTGTTCAAAGGGAAAGAGAGGAAAGAGGATTGAATAAGATCTCAGATTAGGATAGGATGAAGACCATGGTGAGAAGTCAATTTCTGCCATCTGATATAGCAATTCAAATAAAGATGAAGAAGAATAACTTGAAACAAAAAGACATGGATGTTATGACATATACAGAGCAGTTCCATACCTTGAGCATTAGGGGAGGAGTGGAAGATGAAGATGAGAAGGTGGCAAGATATATTAATGGCCTCAAGTAGAACATAAAAGATGAAATAGGGTTGAATGTGCCAAGGACACTTGGAAAGTGTTTTCAACTTGCAATCATAGCAAAAGAGAAACTGAAAAGAAGAAATGATAGGCAAGGAAATCGGAGAGGAGGTGGAATAATGAGAGGAAGAGGAGTAAGGAATCAGTTGGATACTACAAACAATCAAGAAAAGGATAAAGGAAAAGAGTCTACATGTAAGACAAGAGGCAATTTTAGAGGAGGGAGATTTGGAGGTGGAAGAGGATCAAGTGTTTTCACAGACAAATGATTAACATGTGGAGGAGTGGGGCATCAGTTCCACAAGTGCCCTAAGAAAGGTGTGGATTTTAGGAAGGAGGAGAAGAGAGTCACCTTGACCCAAGTAGAAGAGGAAGAAAAGAAGTATGGTAATGCAGATCCTAAGACAGGAGAATCCCTAATGGTGAGGAGAGGACAAACTTTGCAGTACTAAAAGGAGAGAAGACCATCTATTTTTAGAAAAAATTGCCTTAGCCATGTTAAGGTTTGCAAAATGGTCATTGACTCTGGTTCTTTTGATAACCTAGTGTCTTATGAGATAGTAATCAAACTAGGATTGAAGAGGTATCCTATTGATAGGCCATATAGAGCATCTTGGGTCAGTGATGAATAAAATATTGTTGTTAGGGAACAAGCCATGGTTGATTTTTCCATAGGAGAGTATAAAGACCAAGTCTTATGTGATATCATACCAATGAGATGCTATCATGTCATTCTTGGAAGGCCTTGGCAAGCCTCAAAGAATACCATTCATTTTGGAGCATCAAATGTTTACATAGTGCATAAGGATAGACTGAAATTTAAACTTACTCTGTTACTTGGTCATGATGAGGGAAGAGTTATTTGTTTTGGCAAGAAAGAATTTGTTGATTTGCAGGAGCAGAGGCATAGAGACCATGATATGGTAGAACCTCCATGTAAGCCTTCTCTATTGGTGGTAAAGAAGAAGGATATTCAAGACAATACTCATATGTCTACTTGTAATCAAATAGTGATAGTACATGGGGTAGCAACAACAAATGAGACACCGAATAAAGTTATGACAGCAAGGCGAGTGATGATAGGAATAGTATGGTGTCCTTCAGTGACAAAAATACAAAAAATAGTGAATCAAACCATGAAGAATATAGGGCAGGGGCAGGAAGACCTTAGACAGTAGCATGTAAAACCTTTATCAAAGATGAAATATGGCTTTCCTAGAATAGAAGATAGTAGGGTTACCATGGAGGGTAACAAACATTACAATGTTTTTGTTTCTAATGAAAGTTATGCAGGCCATTCTTGTGTGCAGGTTGATAAATTACAGGTGAAGAGTTGCAAATAGCCATCTAGAAGGATGGGAGGCAAGAAGACTATTCCATTTAACTCTTGGGACAAGAGTTACTTTAAAGGTGGGGTGTATGGTACAGGAGCACCTATCAAGACAATGAAGAACACCTGGGTACTAGATGAAGACAATGGAGCAAGGACCTCTTTGAAGATCAATTGGAACATTCTAAGGCCAATAATGGCATATTATAATGGTCAAAGTGCATTAAATTTCAAAGGTCCTAATAAAGCCCTATGGGAAACATGATGTAAAAATGACATATGAGCCATGAAGGGTAGAATAGGAAGTAGTTTCATGTTTTGTTGCATTCAATAAGGTCATTGGATCATTCTTAAATTAGTGGCATAGGTTAGAATGATGAAATATGCATAGAAAGCAAATTTTGTAATTTGAATTTAGTTTTGGAGGGAAAATAGTAACTTGATATTTGTTTGATTAAATAAACTTGTCCAACCAACTTGGTCAGTTGGGTAGGTATTCTAAGGTCTATTTAAGATGTGTCAGCCATATAAAAGGAACGAAACAATGGTATGTATGAAATAGTACAAAAATTGTACGGACAACCAAGAATTGAATTAAAAAATTGAGTTTTCTTGCACATTTGTAGCATATTTGGGTGGTGTAATCTTTCATTCATGTTGGGAAAGTGTTATTAAGAAACTTTGAAGCGGCTCAACTTTGCATTTCTTTCAGCCAAATGATTAATTTGGGAACCCAAATGAGTGCTAGGTGTTATGCAGCTGTACATCTATCCTAACAAGGTATACTTTTTATTTGATATTCTTTGAATACATGATGAGTGGATGGTGAATCTCGAGTTTTAGATTGTGGAAGTGTGTGCTTGACCTAGATTGGTGATACACTTGATTTTGAGGGTTTTAAGACTTGAATTTGGGGGTTTCATATCAGAAGTCCTCATAGGATGAAATTGATGATGGATTTGTCTAATTGGGCACAAAATATGATGAACCTATGAATTTGGTGGAATTGGGATAAGTATTTTTCATAGTTGCTTTGTAAAATCTCATGTTTTACCCTTGAAAAATAGTGACAGTCATGATTTTTGGCATATTTTCCTAAAGGATTCCATATTAATTTTTTATTATGTTATAGAACTCCCAAAAGGGTATTTGGAATGGTGATTTTTTTTCAGGTCATTTGGAAAATTTTTGTCAAAAGTGGAGAAAACTACTACTGGAGGGCTAATTGGGGCTCATAGGCCTAATTGGCAGTTTTAAGGCATTTGAGTGTTTGAAGTTGGTTAGAGGGTGGAAAGTGTTTGAAACCTATTTATTTAACCTTATTAACACATTTCTAATCAATCTTGAAGGTTTGGAGTCAGGGGTTGGAGTTTTGTAGGTAATAGGCCTTTGAATTGTCTTAGAAGCCTAGTGGGTTATTTGTGTATTTTGACAAAGTTATCGGGAACCATCACCTTTTGCTTGCCACTCTACATTAGATGGTATCAGAGCATCAGCAAGGTCTTTGGAGGAGTTGATAAGTTGTATATTCCATCATCTTGGAGTCTTTTTTCATCACTAAGGTACTGGTCCCTTTGTAGAAACCTTGGAGTACCCACTTCCTCCTTGAGCATCCCAAAGTTGAAAGGTGCATTAGGGGTGTCTTGAGATTCTTGGTAAGGGAAAGAGTGTCAGTTTGAAGATTCTATAGTAGGGAGGAGAAAACTAGGTTGTGAAAATGCCTCCTAAAAACCAAATGGTTAGAGAACTTGAAGAATTGAGAGAAGAGTTGGCAAGAGAGAAGAGAGAAAGGAGAGAACTAGAAGCATCTAAAGAGAGAGAAGAAAGAAAAATGAGAAGGGAGAGACTACAATTTATTGAGAGGATAGAAGCCTTGGAAAAGGAAAGGCAAGAAACTAGAAGAGAAGAGGTTAGAGGAAGAAATCATGGAGAGAACCATGAAGAAGAAGAAGTTGGTAATACAAGACAAGAACATGAGGTAGCAGATGATCCTGAAGAGAGGAGATTTGTGAGAATTATTAAAGTAGTACAAGGTAATGGTGGAAAGAACCACATTGATTTACCAATCTACCAAGGTAAGATGGATAGTGAAGAAGTACTAGGGTGGATAGAAGCCCTTGAAAACTACTTTGATCTTGAAGACGTAGAGGCAGATAAGAAGGTGAAAATAACAAAGGCAAGATTGAGAGGGACAACACTTACATGGTGGACTAGTGTTCAGAGGGAAAGAGAGGAAAGAGGATTGAATAAGATCTTAGATTGGGATAGGATGAAGACCATTGTGAGAAGTCAATTTCTTGCATCTAATTTAGCAATTCAAATAAAGATGAAGAGGAATAACTTGAAACAAAAAGACATGGATGTTATGACATATACAGAGCAGTTTCATACCTTGAGCATTAGGGGAGGAGTAGAAGATGAAGATGATAAGGTGGCAAGATATATTAATGGCCTCAAGTAGAGCATACAAGATGAAATAGGGTTGAATGTGCCAAGGACACTTAGAGAGTGTTTTCAACTTGCGATCAGAGCAGAAGAGAAACTGAAAAGAAGAAATGAAATGCAAGGAAATCAGAGAGGAGGTGGAACAATGAGAGGAAGAGGAGTAAGGAATTAGGTGGATACTACAAACAATCAAGAAAAGGATAAAGGAAAAGAGTCTACATCTAAAACAAGAGGCAGTTTTAGAGGAGGAAGATTTGGAGGTGGAAGAGGATCAAGTGTTTTCATAGGAAAATGCTTCACATGTGGAGGAGTGGGGCATCAGTCCTACAAGTGCCCTGAGAAAGGTGTGGATTTTAGGAAGGAGGAGAAGAGAGTCACCTTGACCCAAGGAGAAGAGGAAGAAAAGAAGTATGGTAATGCAGATCCTGAGATAGGAGAATCCCTAATGGTGAGGAGAGGACAACCTTTGCAATAGCAAAAGGAGAGTGGACCATTTATTTTTAGAACCAATTGCCTTAGCCATGGTAAGGTTTGCAAAATGGTGATTGACTCTGGTTCTTTTGATAACCTAGTGTCTTATGAGATGGTAATCAAACTAGGATTGAAGAGGTATCCTATTGATAGGCCATATAGAGCATCTTGGGTCAGTGATGAACAAAACATTGTTGTTAGGGAACAAGCCTTGGTTGATTTTTCCATAGGAGAGTATAAAGACCAAGTCTTATGTGATATCATACCAATGACATGCTATCATGTCATCCTTGGAAGGCCTTGGCAAGCCTCAAGGAATACCATTCATTTTGGAGCATCAAATGTTTACATAGTGCATAAGGATGGACTAAAATTTAAACTTACTCTATTACTTGGTCATGATAAGGAAAGAGTTATTTGTTTTGGCAAGAAAGAATTTTTTGATTTGCAGGAGCTGAGTCATAGAGACCATGATATGGTAGAACCTCCACATAAGCCTTCTCTATTGGTGGTAAAGAAGAAGGATATTCAAGACAATACACATATGTCTGCTTGTAATCAGATAGTGATAGTACATGGGGCAGCAACAGCAAATGAGACACCAAATAAAGTTATGACAGAAAGGGGAGTGATGATAGGAATAGTATGGTGTCCTTTGGTGACAAAAATACACAAAATAATAAATCAAACCATGAAGAATACAGGGTAGGGGCAGGAAGACCTTAGATAGCAGCATGTAAAACCTTTATCAAAGATGAAATATGAATGTCCTAGAATAGCAGACAATAAGGTTATCATGGAGGGTAACAAACATCACAATGTTTTTGTTTCTAATGAATGTTATGCAGGCCATTCTTGTGTGCAGGTTGATAAATTGAGGCAAAGAGTTGCAAATAGCCATCTAGAAGGATGGGAGGCAAGAAGACTATTCCATTTAACTCTTGGGACAAGAGTTACTTTAAAGGTGGGGTGTATGGTACAGGAGCACCTATCAAGACAATGAAGAACACCTTGGTACCAGATAAAGAAAATGGAGCAAGGACCTCTTTGAAGATTAATTGGAACATTATAAGGCTAATAATGGCATATTGTAATGATCAAAGTGCATTGGAGGTCAAAGGTCCTAATAAAGCCCTATGGGAAACATGACATAAAAATGGAATATGAGCCATGAAGGGTAGAATAGGAAGTAGTTTCATGTTTTGTTGCATTCAATAAGGTCATTGGATCATTCTTAAATTAGTGGCATAGGTTAGAATGCTGAAATTTTCATAGAAAGCAAAGTTTGTAATTTGAATTTAGTTTTGGCGAGAAAATAGTAACTTGTTATTTGTTTGATTAAATAAACATTTCCAACCAACTTGGTTAGTTGGGAAAGTATTCTAAGGTCTATTTGAGATGTGTTAGCCATATGAAACGCAAGAAACAATGGTATGTATGAAATAGTACAAAAATTGTACAGACAGCCAAGAATTGAATTAAAAATTTGAGTTTTCTTGCACATTTGAAGCATATTTTGGTGGTGTAATCTTTCATTCATGGTGGGAAAGTATTATTAAGAAACTTAGAATTGGATTTAATACATTTCTTAACAGGTTTAAATCTTTATTGCTGTCGTCACACTAAAAGTCACAGTTTTGCCTTGTTTAACATGAAGAAATGAGGGTTCCATCCAATGTGTACCCTTAACTACTTCTTGGGATGGGACCCATAGCACTAACATGCCCAACTAACCTCTAATATGCAGGAAAAGTGAATATTTTCAAGTTATTATGAAAGAAATGCAAAGTTTAGTGCTGGAAGGATTATTTTGGGTACGCAGATTAATCCTTCCAGCACCCAACTTTGCATTTCTTTCAGCCAAATGATTAATTTGGGTACCCAAATGAGTGCTAGGTGTTATGTAGCAAGAGCTCAAGCATTCACTAAGCTAGTCATAGGGGGGACTCTATGCTAATAATAAAGGTTGCTAAGGGACAAGGAAAATGAAATTGGTTAATTAAAACCATAATCAATGAAATATGAAGGATGATGGAATATTATCATGATATCCATGTGGTACATATATATTAGGAAGGAAATGACATGGTGGATGACCTTCCCAAAGTTGGTAGTAGTGTCATGTGGTTAGCAGCATGGGATGACACCAGTTTATTGCCACCATCAACTCAAGTTGTGATGAAAAGGGAGCATACCTTCAATAATGACACATGAACTATCAAACTAGGTGGTAGGTCTCCTTTTTTATATGTGGTCATGACACTTCATAAGTGATTTCTTGGCATACTTGGATGTATGTTAATATTTATGTCCCAACTATCATAAAGATTGATTACTACCATAAAAGGACACAGAGGGTAGATTCAACAAGATTTGAAGAATGATCTTATAATTATCATGAAGATAGGTTGGTTAATTCCCATAATTGGTATAGCTAGTGACAAATATTCTCAGATTAAAATGGACTCCCACACATATTATGTTGGGAGATTTTTTGTTTTTCAGAAAATATTGCAGATTTATGATGACTATGCAATGCATTTTCATTTTCTCCATTGTGGCTTTGCATATTATATTTTACAACTCCAAGATCTTATACAAGGATATATTATTGGAAGAGTTGGTAGTGGACCTCAACGATGACATGGGCACTAGCATTGAGCCAGTGGGTGTGGAGAAATGTATTAGTAGCAGTAAAGTGGTGATGGTCTACTTGCAAGAGGGAGGCCTTTTACATTATATGGAGGGCATGGTTAAACACAACGAGGTCATTGTGATGCAGATCTTTCAAACATGGAAGGATAGAAAATTTATTGTTAATGGCATAAGCTTTAAAATTTTTGAAGAAAGCATTACAAGGGTTGGGGATTTTCTATCGGATGGCAAGAAATGGTGGAGGAAGGTTATGGTCAATGATGAGGTGAGCTTGCAAAAATTCTTCAAATTCTAGGAGGAACCAAAGAGATTGCATGGAGGGTATGCACAGGCTACTCTTCTTAAGCCATGGGATGTCATCTGCTATGCAATTATTAGACATATTACCTTGGAGGACTACTGGCAGGTACTATATTATTATCACTTTCCTATCCTAAATCAAATCTTGACCTTATTTCCTTTTTATTTTTATTACTACATTTGTTGAATGATAGCATTTCTAAGGCTAGAAGGAAACACAAGGAGGGGAAATCCTTCTACCTCATCCACCAAGGTCTCATGAGTAAACTTTTCATCTAGCACCTAGCTCAGAATCCCCCTCTCTTGATTAACCCCCTGGCCTCTATCACCCCTCAAACCTCCCTAGATCCCAACCCTAGCTCTACTCTTAAGAGGTCCAAGAAAGCCCATGCCACTGAGGTTAAAATTAGCCCTGAGGATAAAGTTAGCATTATTGAGTTAGACTCAAACACTAGGTAGGGCAAGTAGTGTTCTAGAGAACCAACAAGTGTCTTCAGCTAGAGAAATTTGAGACCCCCTACCCAAAGTACAACTCTAGCTCTAACTCCTTTGATAGTGAGGAGAAACCTACTAAAAAGAAAAGACTGCACCAAGACATTAAACCTAACCCTAGCTCTATCAATGCATCACATGTCTCTGATACCTTGGAAGCTACCCTAGCTCATAGTGGGGGGGGAAGACATCACCTCTCCTAGGAAGGAAACCCCCAAGGAACTAGGAAGAAAGGTAAAGATAGCCACACTAAGATGCAGGTGGAGAGGTTTAAGAAGGCCATGAGGGACCTAGCGGATAACCATACTTCTATCTATCATAGATTTGAAACCTTGGTTGAGTTCTCCACTAAGATAATGCACTTTGTAGCCACAATCCTCTACTTCTTGTAGGCTAACAAAGAGGAAAAGGACTTGGGAAAGACAATTAAGAAAAACTATTCCATCTATGGGTTCCTAGTGGAGGACTTGGTGAGAAACCATCCTAGACAAGCTAGTGAAAGTGAGAGAGGAGGATGCGGTGAGGGAAGCACCTAAGGAGCAAAAGAAATGTAACTAGGAAAAGGAAGAGGACATCTAGCCTGGGATTTGTTGTGTTTTATATCTATTTTTTATGATTATGTCTTTGAACCTTTGATACACGAGCATCTTAGGCTTTCTTGTCATCCTTCATGTTGGGGGTATTTGAATTTGGATTTGTGGACTTGGTTACCAAAGGAGTGGTGCTTGGTCATTGTTAAAAGTAGTATTAGCTGAGGTACTCAATCATTGAAGGGGCTTGGTCACTGAAGAGCTTAGTAGATACTATTGCTCAGTATGCACTATTGAGCTTGACATGTATTGGTTTCTTGGCATGTGTTTGCTTCTCATCATTTGTTGGTTTCTCAACATGTGTTGGTTACTCAACAATGCTTGGGAGTTTGCTAACACTTGGCAGTGTGTTGGTACCAACTGGAGTTCTTAGTGCATTTGGCATGTGACCATGATGTGGATCAATCTAAGAGTTTGTGTGGACCTATGAGTGTTCTTGTTATCTCTTCTATGTACAAATAATATGTGTTGTAAACTTGGGGCTTGTCCTAAGTATTTTTATGTTGTTATCACATGTTAACTTTGAGTTAATGTGAGGGTTAACATTTTTTATTTATTTTTTGTTGATGAGCTGACTTGTGGCTTAAATATGCATTTAATGCAAGGGGTTTGTTTAATTTTTAATTACTAGGCCAACTTGTGGCTTATTTGGGTATAAGTAAGGAGTCTAATGGAGGCTTTAGATATGATCATCTAGATTGGAAAAGGAGATGAAGTGGAGAAGCAAACTTTGAAGAGCTAGCAACTATGGCTTGGAAAACAAGGAGATTTTTGGTGGGCTTGCAAGCACAAGTTGAGATCTTTCTTTGAGGTTTCTACCAGAGTACAGATCTAGCCTAGCTGGGATTAGTCTTGTGAATTAAATTTTGTGGGATCTTGTAGAATTTTTATTGTATTTTCTATTGTATTTGGCCCTAACCCAGAAGGCCTTACAGTCAGGCATATTGCAGGTAAACTATTATTTTATAAATAAAGAGTTGTGATTTGGTATTAGATCTTTCATTATTGTTATCTTGTGTTGTCTTTCTATTGTGTGCTTATTGCTAGAGGCTAGAACAACTCCTTTGGAAATTCTCCTACCTTGCACTACATCAAATGGTATCAGAGTGAAGGTTGTTCCCAAGCATGTAGATAGATCATCGAAGCTGAGGTAGTTTGCACCAAGACCATGGGTTGGAGAAGGTTGATTTGGTGCAGCCGATTGATCTTCTAGATTTATGGATCCATTCCTTAGAGTTTTCCAAAATCTTGGAAGATGCCTCCAAGAAGATTGGACCCTAGGGTGATTTATGATCTTACTAATGCTATGGAAGAACAAATCTCAGAGAAGATGAGAGAAAAGTTTAAATCTAAGATTGCATTGATGAAGAGTGACATGATTGCTAAAATTGTGAGTTCTTTAGGTGGTGTACCTGTGCATGTGGGTACTGAGGGTAGTTATGAGGAAGTTGTCTAAGAATTTGAAGTTGTTGGATTGAGTGGTGAGGATAGAATTGATCATGTGGAGAGACCTATTGGAATTAGGGTTGGTTAATTTTCTCAACTTGGATCTCAGTTGAAGCTAAAACATAACATGGAGGTTTCTAATTTCTTAGGTACTTTAAATCCTAAAGACTTGATTGATTGGATTAATGAATTGTAAGACTACTTTGAGCTTGAGGATATTGAAGATCCACTTAGAGTGAGGTTGGGACAAACTAAGTTGAAGGGATATGTTACGCTTTGGTGAAAGAAACTACAAAGAGATAGAGAGGAGGAAGTGAAATGAAGATCTCTAGATGGAGATTGATGGTGACTAAACTGAAGGCTAAGTTCATTCCTTTTGATTATGAACTTGAGTTGTTTAAGAGGTTGTAGAATATGAAATAGAAGGATATGACTATGAAGGATTATACTGAGGAGTTCTACAAGTTGACTATTCGGTCTAGGCATAGAGAATTGTCAAAGGAGAAGGTAGCTCGATACATTAATGGTTTAAGATTCACTATTTAGGATGAGGTTGTAATGTTGAATATTTCTTTGGTGGAGGATTCTTATCAGTATTCTTTGAGAGAGAAGAGAAGCTGAAGAGGAAACATCAAGGTAATCCTCTAGGAAACAAGAAGAAGGATAGCTTGGCACAAGCTAAACCGAGTGTAGGAGGTGAACCAAAACTTGTTGATTAGAAAAGGAGGACAAGTGGAGGTGTGTTCAAAGGTAATTATTTCAAATGTGGCAAAGAAGGGCATATATCTTTTGAATTTCTGATTGGTATGATAGATGTTCTTGTGAATGAGGTTGAAGTCCAGGATAGTCACCTTGAGCAAGGAGATAAATTGCTAGCTTGACGAGTACTAGTGCATCAGAGAACATTGGATTCTTGTTAGAGGACTAGTTTTTTGAGGACTTGTTGCAAGTCTAGTGGCAAAGTGTGTAAGATGATTGTGGATGGTGGTGGTATTGATAACCTTTTTGTTGAGGAGATGGTTTAGAAACTTGGTTTGAAGAGAGTGAGACATTCTTATCCTTATAGAATTGGCTGGTTGCAAGGTGAGCATGCTTTGGAAGTGAGGGAGCAATGCCTTGTTGATTTCTAGGTAGGGCAGTATAAGGATCAAGTGTTGTGTGGTATTGTGGGTATGAATAGTTGTCATTTGTTACTTGGTAGACCTTGGCAATATGATTATAGGATTTTCCATGATTGTGTCAGGAATGTGTTTACTATTGAGAAAGGTGGTAGGAAGTTTTCCCTAATTTCTTTGAAGAATGAAGAGCTCAATAGGAGGAACTTATGTATTGACACCTGAGTTGAGTTGGTAGATCCTGAGAAGGTTTGAGATTAGAATGGAAAGAAGACCTATGGAACACCTATTATGGATGTGAAGAAGAAGGAAAATAAGGGAAAACGTTTGCAAGTTGAAGAATTGGAGGACATGTATGTGAAGAACTAGTTTGGGATTTATGTGTTAAATCTCAAAAGATGTTATTCTAGCTTATAGAACATCTTTTTAAAACTAGAGTGTCTAATGCAAGAGCATCCTAGGCTTTCTTGTGATCCTATATGTTGGGGGTATTTGGCTTAAGAGTTGTGGACTTGGTCACCAAAGGAGTGGTGCTCAATCATTGTTAAAAGTAGTCTTAGCTAAGGTAATCGATCATTGAAGGGGCTTGGTCATTGAAGAGCTCAGAAAATACTATTTCTTAGCATGCACTATTACACTCAACATGTATTGGTTGCTTAAAATGTGTTGGCTCCTCAACATGTGTTGGTTCCTTTTCATGTGTTGATTACTTGGTAATGCTTGGGAGTTTTCTAACACTCAGCAGTGTGTTGGTGCCAACTGGAGTTCATAGTGCATTTGGCATGTGATCATGATGTGGATCAATCTGAGATTCTTTTTGGATCTATGAGTGGTCTTAGTTATCTCTTCTATGTGTATTTATTATTTGTTGTAAACTTGGGGCTTGTCCTAAGTATTTTTGTGTGATTATCACATGTTAACTTGGGGATAACATGAGGTGAACATTTTTTATTTAATTTTTGTTGTGAGCTGACTTTAATGCAAAGGGTTTTATTTAATTTTTAATTACTAGGTCAACTTGTGGCTCAGTTGGGTATAAGTAAGGAGTCTTATGGAATCTTTAGATATGATCATCTAGCTTGGAGAAGGAGATGAAGTGAAGGAGTGAACTTTGAAGAGCTAGTAGCTATGGCTTGGAAAATAAGGAGATTGCTTGGTGGGCTTACAAGCACAAGTTGAGATCTTCCTTGGAAGTTTCTACCAGAGTGTAGATTTGGACTAGCTAGGATTAGTATTGCGAGGTGGATTTGTTAGTTTTTCATGACTGATTAGGAAAGTATTGTACATACTTCATAAATTCTTTGGGGTTCAGAGCATCACCCCAAAAAAAATTTGGGTCATGGCTAACATTGTGGCTAACATATGGCCAACATGTTGTAACCCTAAAGTTGCATAAAATTACTTGTATAAAAGGGTTTAGGGTTAGCTATTTTCATAGTGAGTGATGCAAAAATTGGTTCTTGCATTGGTATTGAGTTGTAAGGGATTATAGATTGCAATTAAGTTGTAATCACTAGATCATAATAATATCAAACTTGCTATTTAGTGGACATAGCCCAAGGATTTGGTGAATCGCATTAAATCATGGTGTATTGAATTCTTTTATATGTGATCTATTATTTTTTGATATTGTTTATATTTATATATAATTGTTATTTCTGTTCGTAGTTTAATCCTAACTAGTAGTATTAGAGCCTAGTTATTTTTCAGTTATCCTCTGCAAGAAAGTCTCATGGTTGAGTGGGAGCGATGGTAGATGAGGGCAAGCTAAGGGTTGACAAGTTTAATGGGTAGAACTTTCAGTTATGGAAGATGCAAATGGAAGGCTATCTTTATCAGAAGGATTTATGGAAGTTTTTGGAAGGCAAAACCAAGAATCAAGGATCTATGTCAAATGACAATTGTGATATTCTGGATAGAAAGGTACTTGGAAGCATTTAATTATGCCTAGAACCATCAATGGCATTTAATATTACAAAAGAAAAGAAAATAGAAGAGTTTATGAAAACCCTAGCGAAATTGTATGAAAAGCCCTCCACTTCAAACAAGGTATTTCTCATGAAGCATTTATTTAATATGAAAATGGAAAAATATGGATCTATTATGGATCATTTAAATGAGTTTAATACTATTATTAACTAGTTATTTTCTATGGATATCAATTTTGATGAAGAAATTAGGGCTCTCTTGATTTTGTGTTCTTTGCCTAAAAGCCAGAATGGATTAGTAATGGTTGTGAGTAATTATGTTCTTGGATCTAGTACCCTAAAATATGATGATGTGATCAGTGTTTTTTTGAGTGAGGAAACTCATAGGAAAACCTTAGGTTGATCTACATTAGGAAGTTCTTTGAATGCACAAAGTAGAGGTAGAATGACTGAGAGAGGAAATAATTTTAGAAATTGTGGGAAATCAAGAGCAAAGCCAAAGGGGAGGAGGTCTCAATTGAGAGGGCCGAATGACTGCTGGTACTATGGAAAATTAGGGCATAAAATGAAAGATTGTTGAACTCAAAAGAAAAATGAAGGAAATAAACTAGATGGAGAAGTCTTTAGAAAGTGTTGATGATTCATGGATTTTAGCTTCTGGTGCTTCATTTCATGCTACACCTCATAGAGGTTATTTCATTGATTATGTCCAAGGGGATTTTGGGCTTATTTATTTGGGGGATAATGAACCCTATCAGATTGTTGGAAAGGGAAAAGTTAAAGTTAAGTTATAGAATGGGAATCATTGACTACTACATGAGGTAAGACATGTTCCAAGCTGAGTAGGAATTTAATTTTAGGAGGGCAACTTAGTGATGAGGGTTGTGTAGTTACTCTTAATGATAAAAATTGGAAGGTTTCAAAAGGTTCCCTTGTAGTAGCAATAGGTGTGAAATTAGGCACCCTATATCTTTGTACAGGTCATATTTTTCCTTCTACTTTAATTGGTTTAGAGAAAAATCAATGTTCAAGAACAGTACTTGCAGTTGAGCAGGGAGAAAAAATAGCTACTATAGATTTTGATATAGCGCTATGGTACAATAGACTTGGGAACATGAGTGAGAAATGTATAAAAGTACTTCATTCAAAGAAAGCTTTACTAGGTCTAAAATCTATTAATATAGATTTACGTGAAAGTTGTGTGTATGAAAAACAAAAGAGTGTGAGTTTTCGAAGACTGAGAAGGAAAATAAAAAGGAGAAATTAGAGGTTGTGCATATAGATGTATGGGGACCAACTTAGGTATCTTCCCTTGGTGGCTCTCATTATTATGTTACATTTATGTATGACACAAGTAGAAAAGTATGGGTTTATTTCCTTAGACAACAATCCGATGTATTTCAAACTTTTATGAAATGGAAATGCTTGGTTGAAAATGAGATGGGTAAGAAATTAAAATATCTCAGATCTGATAATAGTGGTGAGTATTGCACTCATAAATTTAATGATTATTTCTCCAATAATGGTATTCATAGATAAAAAACTATTCCAAGGACTCCACAGGAAATTGGAGTGGCTAAACACATGAATGAGACTATAATGGAGCATGCAAGGAGCACAAGGTTGCATGTTGGGTTGCCCTTATACATGTGGGTAGAGGCTATCTATACTATTTTACATTTGATTAATAGAGGTCCCTTTACTCCTTTGAATTGTGGTATTCTAAAGGAAGCATGGACTAGTAAGAAGCTAAGTCATTCTTTTCTCAAGACCTTCAGTTGTCCAACTTTTTCTCATATAGATTCTAAAAATAGGACCAAGTTGGAAGCTAAGTTAAAGAAATGTGTATTCATTGGATATGGAATTAATGAACTTGGTTATAGCCTTTCGGATTTTGAAAATCATAAAATTGTAAGAAGCACAATGTCATATTCAATGAAAAAGTATTGTACAAAGATCTTTTGCAGCAATATGAGAAGAAAGAAGATGATTATGTAGTGCTAGATGATACTCAAAAAGATAATATTCCAATAATTCCTCATGATGTGCAACAACTACAACATCAAATACCACACACACTAGTGAAATTTAGATGGTCAAAAAGGCTAATTCAACCTCCAAAAAGATTTTCTCCCTCTTTGTATTCTATTGAACTAATAGATGCTAGTGAACCTGAATGTTATGATGAAGTTGTGTAGGTGGATACTAAGATTCAATGGAAGTCTGCAATGAAAGATGAAATGGACTCTTTGCTGAAAAATAAGACATGGGATTTATGTAAGTTTCCTATAGGTAAAAGGGTTTTATAGAATGAGTAGGTTTATAGGTTCGAAGAAGAGGATAGAGTTAAGAAAAGATTTAAAGCTAGGTTAGTTGTAAAAGGATTTGCATAGAAAAAGGGCATTGATTTTGGTGAGATATTTTCTCCTATTGTTAAGATGACTTCTATCTATATTATTGTAAGTATTGTGGCTACTGAAGATTTTCATTTAGAATAGCTTGATGTTAAAACAACCTTCCTTCATGGTGATTTGGATGAAGAGATATATATGGCTTAGCCATAGGGATTTGAGGTTAAAGGTAAGGAGAACTTAGTGTGCAAATTGAAGAAAAATTTATATGGCTTGAGTCAAACACCTTGGCAATGGTATCTAAAATTTGACAGTTTTATGTATAAGCATGGATATAGTAGGTGTCATTCAAATCATTGTGTCTATTTTAAGAGGTTGGATAGTGATATTTACATTATTTTTATGTTTATATGTTGATGATATCCTTGTAGTTGGGTCTAACATGGATCACATTAAAGGGGTGAAATGCTAGTTAGCACATGCATTTGCTATGAAGGATTGGGGGTAGCAAAAAAAATCCTTGGTATGAAGATTTGTAGAGATAGGAAGAATAGGAAATTGATGCTATCTCAAGATGATTATGTTGAGAAGGTGCTACAACATTTCTCTATGGAGAATGCTAATGTTGTAAGCACACCTTTACCTAGTCATTTGATGTTGACTAAGGAGATGTGTCTCAAGACACAAGAAGAGGAGGATAAGATATCTAAGGTACCCTATGCTTTAGTTGTAGGAAGCTTGATGTATGTTATGGTATATATAAGGCTAGATATTGCACATGCAGTGGGAGTTGCTAGAAAGTATATGAGTTATCCAAAATTGAGCATTGGAATGCAATCAAATGGATTCTCAAATATTTGAGAGGAACATCCAATAAGTGTTTACACTTTGGGGGGTCTAATACTAATTTATAAGGCTATTTTAACTCAAATTTGGTATGGGATATTGATACCAAGTGAAGTACTATAGCTTATGTCTTTAATATTGGTGGGGTGGTCATGATCTAGGTTTTTAGGTTACAGAAGCTTGATGCTTTATCCACTATAGAGGAAGGGTATATTGCTGCTACAGAGGCAACAAAGGAGATGATATGGCTTTAGTTCTTCTTGAAAGAATTGAGATATCATCAAAAGGATAATTATTTGTTTACAAATAGTAAGAGTTCCATTCATCTTGTAAAGGATTCTGCTCTGCATTCAAAGACAAAACACATATAATTGTGGTACCATTTCATTCGATTAGTTTTGGATGATGGATAATTAAAGTTGGATAAGATATATATACATGGAAATCCAATGGTTATGTTTACAAAGGTAGTGACAAGGGATATGTTTGCATGTAAATAGTTATTTTATAAATAAAGAGTTGTGATTTGGCATTAGATCTTGTATTATTGTTACCTTGTGTTGTGCTTCTATTGTGTGGTTATTGTTGGGGGCTAGGAAATCTCCTTTGGGGATTCTCCTACCTTACACTGCATCAACTTTACACCCCACAAGGTTTTTTGGACTATGTTGATTACTTGGGCCAATAGCAACAATGTTTTTAAGTATTGCTAGTTTATTATTTAGTTTCTTATGCATAGTATTTTAGGGATTGTGGCTAATGAAAATTTGGCTCTAAATATTTTATGGTTTTTAATATTTAAAGCTAGTGTAGGTTAGATAACTGGGAGGCAACCTTCAGCTCAATTCTCTTCCTTTTTGTATTTTGGGGCCAGCCCCCCATCTTTTTGGCTACTATCAACTACTTCAAAAAAATATAAATCTTAGGATGTTATCTATGATTAACTTAACTTAGTTTTATAGACATGAAATAAATAGCATGAACACAAGTGACACTAAGATTTAACTTGGAAACCAATTTGGAAAAAACCACCAATTGCAACTAGTTACTAATTTTCACTCTTCTAAAGTAAGCCATATTAGGAATCAACCTTGTTAAAGGTTACAAAACCAGTTAGAAGATTTAATCACTCTATTAGGAGTGGCCTTGTTAGAGTTCTTTAGACACTTCAATCTAGAAATACCACCTTCTTAGAGGACTTATAAATAGTGGTTAAGCCAACTCTATCAAGAGATTTAGATCACTACTACAATGGTTATAGAGTAATAATAAGATGACCTAATTTCTAATACAAATGAATTGCTGATTACAGATCTTAATTCTAGCTTGTATACTTGATGCTTTCTGATCTAATGTATCTCTATATCTCAATAAGCATATTTTTCTTATCTTTCTAACTCACTTTCTCTAAGCATCTTTAAATCTTCTATTACTTTCACATATTCAATCCTCAACTTGACCTTATATGTATACCATACACATTGTCAAGTTAGCTTGAATAAAACTTAGAATACTTAATATTCATCTCCTCAATCAACTAGAACCAACAAACAAAACTATAGAATTTAATATACCAAAACAAAAAAATCCTTCATTAGCTAACCCTTCTCGGTAGACACTAACTAAAAAATAGCGTGCCTATGTTAACCAAGTGAACTCGATTAATACTACATATTCAAAAAGTTTCTTGGGTAACCAAGTGAGCTCAATTAACACTGGTTCCATCCAACATTTCCTTCATTAACTGAGCAAGATTAGTTAACACTCAATCTTTTGTGAACCTCTTTTTGTCACCCGAGTGAACTCGATAGACACTATCTTCTAAACTATGCAAACTCCAGATTGCTCGGCAGACATAGGAAACTATCTTCAATGATTGAGTGATCTCAACATATACTAACTAGTAAAGATATGACATTTTGTGTAATATCAAAGACAATACACAATTAGTCAATTGTTTTCAACTGAACAAAAGTGACACCAAGATTTAACATGGAAACCCAATTTGGGATAAACCACCAATTGCAACTAGTTACTAATTTTCACTCTTCTGAAGTGATCCCTATTAGGAGACAACCCTGTTAAAGGTTACAAAACACACTTTTAGGTGTGGCCATATTAGAGGATTTCATGATCCTATTAGGAGTGGCCTAGTTAGAGGTTTTTAGAAACTTCAATCTACAAATGCCACCTTTTTTAGAGGATTTAGAAATAGTTGTTAAGCCAACTCTATTAAGAGATTTAAAGCACTACTATAATGGTTAGAGAGTAATAATGAGATGACCTAATTTTTGATGCAACTAAATTGTTGATTACAAATCTCAATTCTAGCTTGTATACTTGATTTTTTGTGATCAAATTTATCTTTGCAACTCCACAAGGATATTCTACTTATTCTTCTAATTCACTTCCTCTAAGCATCTTTAAAACATCTATTCACTTGCTCTAATTCAATCCTCAACTTGACTTTATATTTATATCATACACATTTTCAAGTCAGCTTGAATACAACTTAGAATACTTAATATTCATTTCCTAGTCAACTAGAACCAATTTTTTTTTTTATTGAACTCAATATGACAAAACAAGAAAGTCCTTCATTAGTTGAACCTACTTGGTAGGCACTAACATAGAAACAATTTTCTTATGTTAACCAAGTGACCTTAGTTAACACAGCATATTCACAAAGTTCCTTTGGTAATTGAGTGAGCTTGGTTAACATTGATTCCATCCAAATTTTCCTTCATTAATCGAGTGTGTTTGGTTAACACTCAACTTCTATGAACTTCTCTTTGTCACCTGAGTGAACTCAATAGACACTATCTTCTAAACTTGGCAAACTCTAGAATGCTTTGCAGACATAGGAAACTATCTTCAATTCCCAAGTGATCTTGGCATACACTAACTATTAAAGATATGACATTTTATCTAACATCAAAGACAATACACAATTAACCAATTGTTTTCAACATTTGCAAGCGCTATAATTTTGAATTTCCTATATTTTGAACCAATCACATGTGTGTACATATGATATGTTCATTTCATGTTTAGTGCATGTAAATTTGTACACTTTTCATTTCATTTACAACATAAGACTTATATACATATGTATTTATGTTCATGTTATATTTAGTTCACTTATATAAATGTGTGTGTGTGTGTGTGTGTGTATAGTTTGTTTAACATTTATAACTTATATGTGCACATGTGGATGTTTGTATATAAATTGTGACTTATATGTATATATGATATGTTCATTTCATGTGTACATGTGCATGTTCATGTTATATACAACTTAGAACTTATACATGTCTGTATTTATGTTCATGTCAAGTTTAGTCCTATTTAAATTCATGTGTATTATATTTATTTATTTAACATTTAGGACTTATATGTGTATGTACATGTTCATGTCATGTAAAAATTAAATGACTTATATGTATCTAATTATCATAGACAAGTATCTAATTCAATTAATAGTGTACAAGTATCTAATTTCATTACTCGTGTGCAAGTTATAACATATTGAGTCACCTAAGTTGAATCAAGACTACATATGTAATCAATAACATGTAATCATAAATCGAGAAATTGAATCAATCACATGTACATGTAATCCTAAACTTGAAATATATAGATCTATATCACATGTCTAATCATAAACTACAAAGATATATCACATGGATCACAAACTAGAAACGTATATAAAAAAATAAATCATATAAATTTGTCATGTATCGTAAATGAACCATAAACATGTACATACATTATAATACATATAAATGTTAAACCATAAACATGTGTATATGTCTTACTCAAAAGATAAATGATAAACTAAATGTGCATACATACTAAACTATAGAGTCATCCAGATGTATACAAACAAACTAACCCTTTGAGAGAGATTGATGAGCATCATGTGCTTGCAAAATATCAAATGAACCCTATATATATATATATATATATATATATATATATATATATATATATATATATATATATATATATATATATATATATATATATATATATATATATTTTAAATCATAAACATGTGTATATGTCTCACTCAAAAGATAAATGATAAACTGAATGTGCATACATCATATACAATAGAGTCATCCAGACGCATATGTACAAACTGACCCTCTGAAAGAGATTAATGAGCATCATGTGCTTGCAAAATATCAAATGACCCCTACAAATTTAATGTATAATAATTCATTAGACATACATACATATATATTTTATATATGTGTGTTTGTGTGTGTGTGTATATATATGTATATGTATATGTATACATACATACATATATATACATATATATGTATATATGTATATGTGTGTATATATATTTGTATATGTATACATACATACATATATATATACATATATATGTATATGTGTGTGTGTATGTATATGTGTGTATATATATGTGTGTGTGTGTGAAAATAAATTAATTTTAAAGTCTAAATTAAATTTCATCTAACCACAAGTGGTTACCATATCCATTATATTAGTACTCCCACTAGTAGTAGGTGTCATATCAATAATGTATCTTCTCCCTGCATGATTGGATCCCATACTTATTCATTCATAAATATTAGTATATATACATATACTTGTGTATAGAATTGAACTATTATACAAAAACAAAAAGAGCCACCTAGGTTTAAGGAGCAAGAGGGTCACCCATGTCACATGCTCTAGTACCATCAATAGAAAATCCATCTCTACTCATGTCAATCGTTAGTAATAATAAAGAGTGAAAAGGGTTAACCAACTGAGATGGAAGTGGTGTAGAGTTAGTGGTATTATGACCAAATAACATCTCCATATATGATCCCATCCCAATGCCAACCTTAAGTTGACTCAACTCTCACAACTCCTCCTCAAGAATGTCTAGACCATTAGCAATAATAGTAACACTTGTAACTTGTATTCCCCCAATTAGAGATGAAGTAGACTATTATGCATTTGAATGTTGTGTTGAGTGTTGCGATGGGTACTCAACGAAGTGTGAAGTTGAGTGCTTTGTTGAGCACTGAGCTAAAAGATATGTTAGGTACTATACTAAGTGTTGATCACCAAATTCCTATACACCCTACTATGTATCTCTAATCCTATCTACAAAATTGTGTAAAGGTATCATCTGGATATTGATAATGTATGAATATGCTTGTAACAAATCATCTAAAGAATACAATGCCATATCCATATTTATGTGTTGTCCACCAAGGCCATGTATATCTCCCATAATAGGAAGATGTGCAAGTTTATAAATCTCATCACTCACCATGGTAGATGTAGTACTTGATGATACCTCTAAAGATGATCTCGATCGACTAGGTTTAGTCATAATATATCTACCTAGAGTGTTAGATTTAATACTACTAGCTACAACTACAATTTGTCATATCCTATCAATTTCTTCCCTATGAAAAGCAATAACAATTCTATCTATAGTAGCATCCATTACTAGGGTTATAATTGGAGTCCTCTCACTAACCAACTATTGAGGATCACATCAAGGTCAACCAATCAGATTATACTCATCAATATCTAGAACTCTTCCACATCCCTAACCATAATATCCTAGAAGATCTAAATAGTTGATGTTGTGCCCCAAATGGACCTCCATGTACAAATGGTAGGAAAAATATAATGGTATTTGGTGGTTATTTGAATAACAACTATGTTTTGTGATAAATTTAGGGTATATCATGCATTCAATCTATGACATAATGCATCTCATTACATGATATCCCTTCATTTTGGCCTAACCCTCATAATACCTTTGGTTTGATAATATCCTTAGGTACTAGGGTCTAAACCTACGCTAAGGACATATCACCCAAGACCTCTTCTCTGAGCTCTACAAAAATCCTTTCAATAAACAATAGTGAAAATGTAGTATGTGATCTAAGTCTATCAATAAGATCTAAAAGACTCATACAATATGCTCACAAAAACCTCTATATAATTGTTTAGCAAATTTATCAATCAACTTTCTAAGTCATGCCATCTCCATAGACACAAAATAGAATGTATTGTCCATATTGGGAATGCAAGAGTGAAGATGAATTCCTTGTCCCTTTCCCTACCTCTAGCTATGTTTATGCCCATGATCATGTCCCTAACCCTGAGGCTTCTCATAATCATGTCCTTGTCCATGATCCTAAGGTCCACCATGATCTTGTCTTTGAACCTGATCTCTATTGTGTGATGCCATCTACATAGGTAACATGTGAAAATTCAATGTTAACTAAGCCCTATTAAATGATAAAACCTATCCTATTATAACTTAAGAGGTGGACTATTTGGCCTATGTTAAAAAATTAAGTGGTACTATTAGGCCCTAAGACCTATCCTATTAAGATAACATGGTTTATATTACATCTTAATCTATGTCTTATTAGGGGTTAATAGATTAGATTAAGTGTTACTATGAGCATACTATGTGTTAATGGGGGGGGGGGGGGGGGGAGAGAGAGAGTGAGAGGAGAGAGAGAAATTGAGTGCACATGGAGTGAGGAGAATGAAAATGAGAGGAGAGATTGTAAGGAGAGAAAAAGTGAGGAGAGAGAGTAAGGGGAGAGAAAGAGAGAGGAGAGAGTATGTAAGGAGAGAAAAAATGAGGAGAGAGAGTGAGGAGAGAGATAGTGGAGAGAGTTGGAGGAGAGAGAGAGTGTAAGGTGAGAGAAAGTGAGGAGAGGGAAAGTTAGTGGATAGAAAAAGTGAGGAGAGTAAGGAGAGAGAAAGCCAAGAGAGAGAATGAGGAGAGAGAAACTAAGGCAAGAGAAATTGAGGAGAGAGAAACTAAAGAGAGGGAGTGAGGAGAGATAAAGTGAGAGGGGACAAAGAGAGGAAGAGGTAGAGGAGAGTGTGAAGAGAGAGAAATTAATGTGAGAGAGAGAGTGAGGACAAAGAAACTAATGAGAGAGAGAACAAGGAGAAAGATGTGAAGAGAGAGAAAATAAGAGGAGAGAGAAAGTAGGAGGAGAGAGATAGTGAGGAGAGAAAGATTCAAATGAAGACAATGAAGTGAGAGAGTAAGGGGAGCTCAGTGAAAGTAAGGAGAGAGAGAGTGTGTGATAAATTATTTATTATTTTCTATCCATCTAGTACTAGGTTTTTGTTTTTTGTTCTCTATGTGGACCCAAAGTGTTTCATTTTCTACTTGCTCTCACAATATTATCAAAAATATTATGATAAAACCTTCTATGCCATATCCAAGTGTTATCAAATTTTGGAAGCAAACATGTCATCTCTATAGGATTTAGCTTACCAATGCCAATCAGCTTACCATCTTTATCCTTAATAATGCATGTCTTTTCTATGAATTGAAACTAATAGATCCCTTATCAACCAACAATCCAACACTTAATAAGTTATCTTTTAGTCCATCAACAAAGTAAACATCATCTATGTTAGTTTCTCCATCAAGAGTAATAAATCTTATTCCTTTGATACAAAAAGACACATTATTAAGAACTCTAACAATTCCTCCATCATAACTATTAAAATTAAGAAATTTATTCATGTCACCAATCCTACAATGTGAAAAATTACTATCTATGATCGAATCAGCTTTCTTCTAAAATTGTGACACTAAGGCTTTGACTTCTCTAACTTCTTTTTCATTATTTTCATCTCTTATAGCTATAAATCCTAACTCGTCATCAATATAACTCTAAACTCTCTCATAAAACTCATCATCTTCATTGCATACAAACAATCTCTTGGCCTTCTAGACTTGAAAATAATTTTTGTACATCTTTACTCTTTTAGGAAATTTAGAAGTATAATGACCAAATTCATCATGGCAAGTCCAAAATTTAAATATTTTCTTACCATTTGGCTTTCTCCTCATAAGAAAGGAAACTTCTTTAATTCTTCTATCTTCCTTATGGGTAAAAGCATAGATCTGTGTCACCGTTTGTGATATCAAAACTTGTTTTGGTCAAATTTCATTTCTCTATCAAAACTCAATTTTATTCAAAAACTAAAAATACTCTTTTATAGATCTTAGATTCAATATCATCATTATATAAATTTTTGAGTCTTTTGATTAGTTATAATATTTTAAAATTTCAAACTATTATAAGTTGATATTTCAACATTTCAAAAGATGCTCACTTAAGAAAGGGAAAAAAATAGTAAATCATACCAAAAAAAAAAAAAAAATTATATTTATCTCTAGAGGAGAGAGTCCTCTTCATGAATATGTAATTTTTCTCAAGAAGGTGTAGATTTGATTGGGAAGTTTTGACGGGAGGAAAAAATTGTTGGCTTCTAAGAAGGTCGAGCTTGAGTACTTATAACAAAGAAAATATAGATCAAAAATTATTATTTCTTTTTTTGTGCACTAGATATACATGTCATCTATAAGATATTTTCAAAACAAAACAAAAAAAGATGATTTGCATTTTTCTTTTTTACGGGAACTACACCCTATATTTTTTATAGTTAAAAAAGGGACCTCAAAATAAAAGAAATGAATAAATTCTTACTCAAATTTTTTTTTTAAAATGATATGCATAAAGTTCATCCAGCTCTACACATTTCGTTAGTTTACATAATTTTCAAATTCTAAACACAAATACCATTTTTTTTGTCATTAATGTTGAACTGTTGCATTCTAATATCATGTTTCTTCATAAAAGGTGACATAGGTTTGTGCTTTTACCTTTATGTATGGATCTACTACTACTAGCACAATATCCATTGCTGCTTACACTTCTTGACAAGGAATGAAAAACACTCAATGCACTAAAGATAGTTTCCACTCAAGGCAAATCTCCAGATTGCTTAAAGCTTACTTTAGTTGCTTCCAATCTTCTATCAAGAGTCTCTTTGGTAAATTTGTCAATAAAAAGTATCACTTTTTCAATCATCTATGATGTCAAGTTGAATGGTGGTGTCAAGGTTTTCAGGATATTCAATATGATCTCATCTTCATCTTTAGTTTGATTAATAGACTTGATTCCAACAGAAATTTATGATATTCTACCAATATAACTTCTTATAGATTCATATTCCATTATTTTAGCTTCTTGAAACAAACATATCCAATTTTCTAATATGATTCTTTTAGCATGCTTATCACCTTGAAAATTATATTCCAAAGCTTCCCAAAAATTGCATGAGATATTTCTAACAATTTTACTTGACTATATTCATTCTTAGGAAGAGTTGACAAAAGTGCTTCTCTAACAAGCATGTTACATATAAATATATCTCTTTGAGCTTCATTGCATTCTTCAAGTTTTCTTTATTCCACAATCTTCTTTCCATTCATCATCATCAATCACTATAGGACTATGCATAACATATGTGTCTTTATCTTCTCTTTCTAGCTATCATAGTTAACTCCATCAAACTTAGGACTTTCATTTATGAAATGAGCATCAATTGATCTGCTTAAGCTATTAAGACTTTCCATCAAGGACTTGATGCTCCAATATCAATTGCTAGAAAGTAAAGTCTCTTGAAGATAACTAAGATGGGGGAGGGTGAATTAGTTGCTAGATCAATATTACTTTTATCAACCTTATTAAACCTTAAACATGTGAGCACTATAATAAGAAACCCTAAGAAGATACACATATGTAATAACATAAAATATACTAACTAGAGAAACCCTTGATCAAAGAGAAAAATCCAATGGGGATGGTAACCACAAAATGATGTACTAATATATATATATATATATATATATATATATATATATATATATATATAAGCTCTTTGTCAGAGGATGGACTCTGTTAGAAGGCATTGAAATACATTTAATAATGTAAGTCTTTATTAGAAGACTTTGAATTACTGTTAGTAGATTCCAATCCTATTAGGAGTTGTAAAAGGTAGATGGACCCACTCTCCACATAGTTTTAGGAGAAAGGCCACCAAACTCACTATCTAGATGGTATCTATTTTATTTATTTTAGAATAATAGAAATGAAACTAACCCTCAGCAACTTGAAATCTTGATTTTTCCTCTTACCATGCCAATACTACACCAAATACTCTTTTAGATATCCAAACTAGATCTTTAAATTTGCATCAAATGGATCACTGTAATTGCTTGTACGCATTTACAAACTTCATATATCACTTACATAATTTTCACTTTAAAAAATTACACATGTCATCAAAAGGAAAATAACCTTCCTTTATACCATGTCCTCAAAATAATTCTTTGAGTTGGCCTTGAGGCTTTCTCAATTAATTATAATAGGACCTCATTAAGATAATACAATACTTTGCATATGTTGAGATCTAATTGAAAAGATCATTGCTGAAGAGAGATTGTTGAAAAAGACCATGTATTTCAATCATTGTTTTGTCACTGATGTCAATCCTTCTATTTTTTGGTAAGACAGCTACTTATAAGATTCAAGTACTATCACTTAGTTGATTGATGAAGAGGATTTCATCAATAAGATGTTACAAAAGCACATAGAGAAAAGGTTGAGTTATGATTATGTAATGAAATACAAGGATCAGTTAAGATAGTGATGACATGATGTATTGATAATCTACTTAAGGGTACAAAGGCTAGTTACACTTAGAAAGTATAGAAGAATAAGTTACACAAAGTTTGTCTAACAAGCTTGATCGAGTGGATAGTAGGTGTCAAGAAAAGTCAGTGCAAACTGAGTAGAAAGTAAGTTGGAGTTGAGTAAAAGAAAAATTATAGTAGATTTTGAGCAAGATAGTTCATGCTGAGTAAAGATCAATTGATGTCGAGCATCAATAAATTTTAGTTGATGCCAAGTGATTTTATAGAGGATGTTGAGCAACACAGTATGTGTTAAGCATTAGAAGGTTGATAATGCTAAGCTGTTGCATTATTTTAAAGTTCAAAGATTCGTTGAATCTGAGCTGGCAAGTTTGTTTTCTTAAATTTTGTGAACTAGGTGGAAGATAAGGATGATGAGCTAGTGGCATAGAATTTGATGAAAACCATTTTTAGGTGAATTCAAATGGATTCTAGAAAATATGTGACAAATGGGGTAGATGTATTCTATCCTACCTAATCCATTCAAATCCTATTTTGAAAAATGGAAAATGAGTGGGAAAATGTCCTACTTTCCTATTTATAGGAATGTTTGATCATGAAGAAAAGTTGTCATGTGCAAGAACCTAAGGAAGAGAAGGAGTTAAGGGTTTTGCTTCATCAAGTGACCTAAGAGAAGAATCTGCAATGACATTTTAAGCAAGAAGGCTTAAAGAGATTATTTCTTAAAGTGTGAACAAGATATTAGATCTAGAAAGTATGAAGGCCAAGCAAAATTGAGGATTTAATAAAGATCTCTAATCTATAAGAGAAGTTGTAAGTTGTATTAGATCAAAGCTCCACTGTTACTCTCTAACAATTGTATCAGTCTAGGGTAAATCCTTTGGGTTAAGGTTGACCTAATAGTCATTTTTAAATCCTTTAGCTAGGTGGAATTCCAAGTGAATGGCCTAAATTCCTCTAACAAGGCTCACTTATAATAGTGTGATTGAAATCCCTTAACTAGGTCACATTTAACAGTGTGTAATGTAACCTTTAACAGGGTTGGCCTTTTATAGGGCATCACTTCATAAGAGTGAAATGGAGTAGCATGTTATTGGTGGTTTTTTCCAAGATGAGTTTCCACATAAATCATGGTGTCAAGTGTGTTGATGGATATCTTATGTTTCATACCTTACATTTCTACAAGTTGATTTGATAGTAACCTACAAGTTTTAATGATTGTATAATCTTATGGATGCATGCATGGATATGAATGTTTTATGGGTTCACTAAGCTATGAAAAGTTTTATTTATACATCTAGACCTTGGATAAATGATTCACCCTCCTCTCAATTATTCAAAAGTATTCCAACAATTGGTATCAGAGCCATCTACTTAAGAGAACTAGTTTGAAGGTACTAGAAGCACAAAGATCGAGATGTCTAAAACAAAAGTACCCAAGCTCAATAGAGTCAACTTTTCTAAATTGAAAAGTTTGGTGAAGCTACATCTTGAAGGACTTGGAGATCATGTACAATCTACCATTTATTTGGAACATGTTGATCTAGCTAGAGTCCTAATTGTTGAGGATATGAAGAAGAAGAAAGAACACAATCAGGCGATGTTGGAGATTGCCTCTGCCCTAAGCTATGTTGAATTTGATGATATCAAAGGTCTTGACAGTGCAAAAAAAAATATGGGATGTCTTAGCCACCATCTATGGAGGAGACAAAAATGTTAAAAGAGACAAATCTAAGAGTCTTAGAGGTAAGTTTGATAATATGAGAATGGAAGAAGGTGAGAATATTGCTCAATATGTTGCTAGAATAAAAGAAGAATTTGTTAGTAATAAATGTATCTATTGGCCAGATAGATGATGATGATGTGTTAATTAAAGTCAAGAGAACACCACTACATATTTATGCTATTAGAGTTTATGTAATTCAATAACTAAGATGTATTCAAGGAAATAATCTAACTCTTAAAGGTCTAGTAGGTAGATTCACTTATTTTGACTATCTAACTTTGATAATTACAAACTTGAGAGTCTTGAATCTTCTTTCAAAGCTAAGTTGTTATTGACAAATTCTGATGAGGTGAAGAATAAGAAGAAGAGAAAGATAAAATATGTGTCTAGTAACAATAATATAGATGAGGAAGATGTTGAACAACTAGTGGCACTACTTGTAAAAAGATTCCATAGAGGTAAAGGAAAGTTCAAAGGTAAGTTACCCATTATTTGTTTCAATTGCAATGAGGTTGGTCATATTGCTACAAGATGTACATAGAAGAAGAACTATAGAGGTGGTGACAAGTACAAGATCAGAAGAGAACATCACAAAAAAGATTAAAACAATAAAGGCAAGAAGTCATGCTATATTTATGAAGAGGAAACAAAGGATGATTGTGATGAACATGATGATGAAGTGGTGTATGTTGCAATGAAGAACAAATTTGATGAAGATGAGGCAACTACACTTGTGACTTGTGTGAAAAAAAATGATAGATGGATTATTGATAGTGGATGCTCACATCACATGAGTGGAGACAAAAGTAAGTTAATTACCTTAAATTGTTATGATCGAGATAGTGTAAGATTTGGAAATGATATATGATGCAAATGGGCAATTGATTGGAAAAGGTGATCAAACTAGAAGTAATATATTCTATCTTGATATAGAGGATGTTACTTGTCTTGTTGTAAAATTTGATGATGTATGGCTTTGGCACAAAAGGTTATGTCACATTAATTTTTATAACTTGTTTATTATCAATAACATGAAGAAAGTTAGGCATTTTCCTAAGTTGAAGAAGCTTGATAATGTGGTGTGCAAACAATGTCAGCTAGGCAAAATGATAAAGTCAAGTTTTAAGAGTAAAACTTATAACTCTAAAGGAATACTAGAGATTGTTCATATTAACTTGTGTGGACCAATTGAAGTGAAAAAATACAAGGAAAATAAGAACATAATGCTATTTGATGATGATTATTCTAGGATGATGATAGTTATGTTTTTGAAATAGAAATCTAATGCTTTTCAAATGTTTAAGTCGTGCTTGACAAGTATTGAAAAGGAAGTAGGTAAAAGTCTTAAATGTTTGAGATCTAATAAAGGAGGAGGATTTACATCAAATGAATTTGAGATGTTCTGTAATGAAAAAGGAATTAAAAGATAGACATCTACCCCTAGAAGTCCTCTACAAAATGGAATAGCTAAAAAGAGAAATAGATCTATAATGGATTGTGCTAGAACACTCATGATGGAGAAGAATGTTGCTCTAAAATACTGGAGAGAAGCTGTAAGTATAGTTGTCTATACCTTGAACCATGTGTAAATCAAGAAAATGTGCTTATTCAACACCTTTTGAATTATGGTATGGATATCCAGCCAATATACAATACTTTGTGGTATTTGGAAGTAAGTGTTACATTCTTAAAGATGTTAGGAAAGGGAAGCTTGATGAAAAAAGTGAAGAAGGTATATTCCTAGGATACTCAACAAGTAAAGCTTGTAAGTGTTTGAGTAATAACACTAAAAAAATTGTGGAAAGTGTAAATGTGAATTTGGATGAATATACAGAAGTACATGAGGCTAAACCTATGAAAAATCTAGAAGAATAAAAATCATTTGTATACTTTTATGAAGGAATGTTTGCTGAAGAAGATGTTGCAAATCAAGTTACAGTGACTTTCAAGTCACACCCTATGAATGCTAAGTTGCATTTAGTAATTGAGCTACTTTTAAATGTTGAGTTACAAAATGAAGTAGATGCGCATTCTAATTTTGATATTAGTACACATGAAAGAAATGTTGAGATACCTGATAGAGATACACATAGTGATCATAAAGTTGAAAGACAAAATGAAGAATTAAGAGCTGAACCAAGATTTTCTAAGTATGGCAAAATACATCATCCTACTACTCAAATCATTGGAGATAAAGATGCTAGAACAATTACAAGAAACAGATTAAGAAGTGGAACATGTTTAATAAGCTTAAAGGAACTTAAAATAGTAAAAGATACACTAGAAGATGCTAACTGGTACAAAGCCATGGAAGAAGAGATTGAATAAATAGAGAAGAACAAAACATGGAGTCTAGTTCCTAGCCTAGAAGACAAAAATGTGATTGGTACCAAGTGAGTATTTAGAAACAAGCTAGATGAAAATGTTGAAGTCACAAGAAACAAAGAAAGATTAGTTTACAAGGAATATGTACAACAAGGAATTGACTATGGAGAAACATTTGCCCCTATTGCTAGATTGGAAGGAGTAAGAACTCTACTTGCTTATGCTACATACAAAAGTTTCAAAGTTTATCAAATGGATGTTAAATATGCATTTCTAAATGGCATATTAGAGGAAGAAGGTTACATAGAATAGCTAGAAGGTTTTGTTGATGATAACAATAAGAACATGGTATGTAGACTGTACAAAGCTCTAAATGGTTTGAAACAAGCACTAAGAGCATGGTATGAGAGACTTCATAATTATCTTTTGAATATTGGATTTGAAAGGACTAATCATAAAAACAATATGTACATAAAGATAGAGAAAGGAAAAGGTATTTTGTTATCTAAAATATTTGTTGATGATATCATATTTGGAGGTCAAAATGCTTTATGTAAGGATTTTGCAAATCAGATGGAGCAAGAATTTGAAATGTCTATGTTTGGAAAGATCAATTTTTTTGTGGGTTTGCATGTATATCAGATGAAATATGGTATATACATCACTCAATAAAATTATGTCAAGGAAATATTAGAAACTTTTGGATTAGAGGATTCCAAACTAGTAAGTACACATATTGTGATAGGACACAAGTTGTCAAAGAATGATGATTTAGCTAAGCTAAATCAAACATTATACAGGTCCATGATTGAAAAATTACATTATCTACAGGGATAGTTGTAAGATTTTCTACTAATCCTAGGGAGAATCATTTAATGGTTGTGAAGAGAATAATGAGATATCTAAAAGGAATAGAAGAGTTTAGTCTATACTATAAGAAGAATAAAAATTTTGAATTGAGAGCCTATACTAATGTTGATTGGGCTAGAAACATTGATGATAGAAAGATCACTAGTGGAGGAGCATTTTTTTTAGGCAAGAGACTAGTTACATGGACTAGCAAGAAATAATGTTGTACTTCAAAATCTACTACTAAAGCTAAATATGTTGTTATTTCTATAAATTGTACAAATATTGTATGGATCAAATAGCTACTCAAAGGAATGAAGGAAGAAATCATAGAACCAGTGATACTTTATCGTGATAATACAAGTGTTATCAATATATCAAAAAATCTAGTGATGCACACAAAGATAAAGCATATTGAAATCAAGTATCATTACTTGAGAGAGTTAGTTCAAGATAAAGAGGTGAGGATGGAATATGTCAACACAAAGGAGAAAATTGCTGATATCTTCACAAAACCATTACCTAAGGATGCTCATGAGTATCTAAGAGGTAAACTAGGGGTGATACCCCTATCAAAGGCTATCTAAAAAACTAGAGAAGTGCCCCACATCAAAAAAGTTGATATTCATATGTTACATATTGATCAAGAGATAGAAAAGATAGGGAGCTATTCTACTGATTAGAAAGGAGAACAAAATATTAGAATGATCATCATCAAAGAAAGTATATCAGAGGGAGATATCAAGAGATTATTGTCAAAGAGATAAAGAGTGTTACTAATTAGCATATCAGAAGAAAACACATATATGATGAAAAAGATAGAAAAGAATGTAAGAAAGCAGGAGAAATCCTAATCTACCTACTCAGAGGTGGATACAAGAATGAACTCAGAGGGAGTTATAAGAAAGAATTATGTAACCTAATCAGATAATGGAAGTTATTGATAGATGGGGAAATTTTGATACAAGCTTTATTTTTGGTATTTTCTTACTATTTAACCTAGTTAGATTGATTGAACAAGATGTTCATTATTTGATTGACTTAGTTGATTAGTTTGGTTTTCCATCAATGCCAAAGAGGGAGATTGTTGAGATCTGATTGAAAAGATCATTGTTCAAGAGAGATTTCTGAAGAAGACTATGTGTTTCAATCATTGTTTTGTCACTGGTATCAAACCTACTATTTAGTGGTAAGAAAAATACTTATAAGATTCAAGCACTATCACTTAGATGATTGATAAAGAGGATTTGATCAACAAGATGTAACAAAAGTACCTAGAGGAAGGGTTGAGTTATGTTACAAAGGTTGGTTACACTTAGAAAGTATAGAAGAACAAGACATAGAGTTTGTCTATCAAGCTTAACCAAGTGGATAGTAGGTGCTAAGAAAAGTTAGTGCAAGCCAAGTAGAAAGTTAGTTGGAGCATAGTAAAATAAAAAAATTAGTAGATACTACGCAAGACAATGGATGTCAAGTAAAGATCATTTGATGCTAAGCATCAATAAATTTTAGTTGATGTTGAGTGATTTTATAGAGGATGTTGAGCAATGCAATATGTGTCGAGTACATTTGATAATGTTGAGTTGCTGCATTATTTTAAAGATCAAATATTTGATGAATCTAAGCAAACAAGTTTGCTTTCTTGAATTTTGTGAACCAGGTGGAAGATAAGGATGATGAGCTGGTGGCATAGAATTTGATGTAAACCATTTTTAGGGAAATTGAAATGGATTCCAAAAGAAATTTCTAGAGGAGATGTGAGATATGAGGTAGATACAGTGTATCCTACCTAATCCATCTAAACCCTAATTTAAAAGATCAAAGATGAGTTTCTGCATTATTTTAAAGATCAAAGATTCAATGAATCTAAGCAAACAAGTTTGTTTTCTTGAATTTTTTGAACTAGGTGGAAGATAAGGATGATGAGCTGGTGGCATAGAATTTGATGTAAACCATTTTTAGGGAAATTGAAATGGATTCTAGAAAAAAATTCTAGAGGAGATGTGAGATATGGGGTAGATACATTGTATCCTACCTAATCCATCTAAAACCTAATTTAGATGATGGAAAATGAGTGGGAAAATATCCTAATTTCCTTGGGTCATGAAGCAAAGTTGTCATGTGTGAGAAGCTAAGGAAGAGAAGGAGTTAAGGGTTTTGCTTCATCAAGTGACCTAAGAGAAGAATTTGCAATGGCATGTTAAGCAAGAAGGCTTAAGGAGATTAATGCTTGAAGGGTGAACAAACTATCAGAGTTGCAAAGTATGAAGACCAAATAGAATTGAGGATTGAATAGAGATTTGTAATCTACAAGAGAAGTTGTAAGTTGTATCAGATCAAAGCTCTACTATTACTCTCTAACAATTGTATTAGTCTAGGGTAAATCCTTTGGATTAAGGTTGACCTAAAAATCATTTGTAAATCCTTTAACCAGGTGGCATTCCAATTGAATGGCCTAAAGTCCTCTAACAAGACTCACTTCTAACAAGGTGATTAGAATCCCTTAATCAAGTCACATTTAATAGTGTTTATTGTAGCCTTTAACAGGGTTGTTCTTTCACAGGGTATCACTTCAGAAGAGTGAAAAGGAGTATCATGTTACTGGTGATTTTTCTCAAATTGGGTTTCCATGTAAATCATTGTGTCAAGTTTGTTGTTGAATCTGTTATGTTTCATGCTTTACATTTCTACAAGTTGATTTCATAGTAACCTACAAGTTTTAGTGATTGCACAATCTTGTGGATGCATGCATGGATATGAATGTTTTATGGGTTCACTAAGCTATGAAAAGTCTTTTTTATACACCTAGTCCTTGGATAATTGATTCAACACCCCCCCCACACACCCCCCCCCCCAAGTTATTCTAAAGTATTCCAACAACATATTTTTAGAAATGTAAAGTATTGTTGGCTCACAATAACTACAAATTTCACATGTACGTTCTCACACCTTGCACACTTGATGAAATCATCATCAAATTTTCTACTATAACCTTATAACTTCTCTCATCATGGTTTTATCCTTACTAAGAGATATAATCTAAACATCAAAAACTATGTCTAAGGTACTCTGTCTACATATTGTCTTATGTAAACCTCATATAACTCTTACATATCTTTGAATTTTTATATGTTTATTTTTCCACATCATTAGAAAATTTAATAGAAAATATCTTTAATTTTTATTGACTTCATCATCAATACAAATTCTATATGACCTTATTCTCTATCCTCTACTCTATCACTCTTTACAGAAGCCATACTATGTTGACATCATAACAAACATTGTTATGAATGCAACATGTCAATCATGGTAATAATGGTGCAAGAGCACCAAAGCTAAATCCTATTCCTAGATCTACATTTTGTGATTTTGGCTTTTCTTAACCTTAGCCAAGTTAGTTGATTGCTTTTGGACCTTAGAAGGCCATGTTACATTTTTTTCTAGGTAGATTTTACTAGGCTCAATCTATTCTAGTTGTTTTGTTTACCTTGTGTTTTGGTTGTTAGGAAGCAAGATTAGGGGTATGGGTCTTATACCCTAGAAGCCTGAGGAAGATATTGTTTTGAACTTATTTTTTTCTCTATGATATTTTACATCCTTTTGCATAGGTTGGAGGTCATACATTGTCATTTGGAAAAAAGTTAAGAAAGATGTCAAAAAGATGTAAATTGTTGCAAAAGTTGTCAAATAGGTGAAAATGGTCAAGATCATGTGAATTGATGCTCTAAGGGATAAATCATTCCTAGACATCATAAATGGATCATATTGGACCAGTTTGAAAGTTTACAAGTGGTGGATGCCAAAATTACTAAGAGATGCAAAAGTTGTCAACAACTTTGAAAAGTTGCTTGACAAGATTTTGACAAAATATTGTACTTTCAAGAGAATGAAGTTGATAGTTAAGATAACTATTTGAAATCTCTTAAGAAACTTTTAAGACTATGAAGGAGACCCATTTGAAGGATTGGAAGTTATAAGAAGTGAGTTTTCAAAATTGATAAGCACAACTTGATGTTCCAGATTTGACAGTTTTGAGGTTTTTCATTGCAAGAGTTCTTTAATGTATTGAACCACTTATATTTCCATTTGATCCTCATATTTAATTATTTTACAATAATTTTTTATTTATATTAAAATTTTATAGGAGATCATTAGGTTACTATTTAAATATCTTTTGTTTCTAGCCAATTTATTGGTTTCAACTTGAGAACTTTGTGAAAAATGACTCCCCCATGAATCCTCATAGTGGAATCATCATGGCTTTAAGGGACATGGAAGTAGAGTCTTTTTAAAGTGTATATACAAAAGGAGAGGCTTGAAAAAACTAGTTTTCCATATTTTAGGTGATACCCTAGGCAAGATTTCAATGCATGGTTAGGCTATCACAATGCTAGCAAGTGGAATTTGGTGGATTGAATGTGTTAGATTCTTCAATCTGATAGTTTCACAAGGAGTAGGAATGTGTTACAAAGCTTTGTGCCAAAGGAAAAGGTTCCAAGGATATTTTTCTATTTTTTTCATCATATCCTAATGAAGATTTTTTTGAAATGCTTGAAACCCTTTTTTTTTAGGCATAAAAATAGAAAATGATTGCCAGATAGATTGAGAACTTGAGAACATCAAAATCTTATAGTATTTCCAAAAGGGTATCCATATTTGGGATTGGTATTCCACTTTGTTAAGAGAAATTTTGAATTGTAACCTAAAAATTGATTTGGAGGCCTAATTCAGCTAGGCCTAGTTAGGACAGTTTTTGCTAAGTTGAAGGAATTGATTAGGAGATCAATGGATTTTGAAGCTAGAACTTTGGTAGAAGTCCAAAATCCATCAAATTGAATCCCTTGCCCCTGGTAGAAGGTGGAATTCCCATTTTTGGTAAAGTTACAAGGTTCAGGAGTAAGTGGAAATGTCCCTAGGATGGATGCAAGTTGTAAAATTATTGGTGTACCTGGAGAGTAAAGTGTGGAGGATAGAGTAGATATCCTCTTTAGATTAGGGTGATAAAGGAGACCCTTGTAGGCTAGAAGGAATCCTACGTAAGTCCTTAGTGAAGAAAAAGTAAAAAAGTGATCCAGCTTACATTAGATTGGTATCAGAGCCACCAAAGATTTTAGGCTAGTCACATGTCTTTTGGTACTAGAGATTCAATAGGGAAAGTAGACATGGTGACCAATGTAGAACTTTCCACAGAGATAAAGACCAAATTGGAGGTAGTTGTTGAGGCAACCAAGAAGGACAAAGTAGTAATAAATGTAAGGAAAATGTTTATGAGGAAGACATCATACTTAAGCTAGACCCTCCATTTCCTAAAGAACCACTCCTAAAATCCATCAAGGCATTGGGTCAAAAGGCCTTAGAAGGATTCCCTTTGTTTCAATTGGAAGATGGACCCTGAACTTGTGATGGAATGGGTTGAAGGGATGGAAAATCACTTTGAGTGTGAGGGGGTCACTGAAGCACAAAAGGCCAAGGTAGCAAAATCTAGGCTAAGAGGATCAAAACTAACCTAGTGGAGTATCTCCAAGAAGAAAGGGAGAAGATGGGAAAGAAACTAATTGGAAATTGGAAATCCATGGTGATGAAGGTAAAGGAAAAAAACCTACCTAAAGTTTATGAGATTCAAGGACACAAGAAAAGAAAAATTTAAAACAAAAATATGTGGATGTGGAAACATATACTGAAGAATCTAAGAAGTTGTGTTTGAGATTAGGAACCCAAGAAGAAGAGCCTCTTAATCTAGATAGGTATCTTGGTTGTTTGAAGTGAAACATACAAGAGGAAATTAGCTTATGGAAAACTACAACAATCCATAAATGTGTCTAATTGGTACTAAAAGTAGAAGAGAGGAATAGAAATAAATCAAACACTAACTTCAAAGGCAGAGATAGAGGTAGAGATTGTATGAATCAAAGAGGTTATGGTGGTAGAGATTTAGACTCAAGAAGCCAAGGGGAAACCAAGCTAACCAAACCACAAGAAGGGATCTCAAATAGAGTTTTAGTAGGGGAAGAAATTTTAACAATGGTAGAAGAGGAAGAAGTAGTAACCAAGGTAGAGGATCCTACTTTGTAACCATGAATTTTTATAATTGGAATTAGATGGGACACCTTGCATATAGGTTCCTTGAGAAAGGTTCTACTTCCCAAGGGAGTATAAAAAAGAGTCAACTATGTACAAGAGGAGTCTAGTAATTTTTGGAAATAGATTGATACTAGGATGAGAATGTGTTTCAATCATTATTTTGTCACTGATGTCAAACCTCCTACTTTCTAGTAAGACAAATGCTTATTTGATTTGAGTATTATCATTTTTTTGATTGATGAAGAGGATTTGATCACATGAGATAACAAAAACACCTAGAGAAAAGGTTGAGTTATGGTATAAAAAAGAAGTACAATAATTAGTTAAGAAAATGATGATATAGTGCATTGATTAGCTACTTAAGGTTGCAAAGGTTGGATACACTGACTAATTCTAGAAGATTTGAGTCTATCAAGCTTGATTGAGTGGATAATAGGTGATGAGAAAAGTTAGTGCAAGTTGAGCAGAAAATTAGTTAGAGTTGAGAAAAGTCAAATTTCAGTGTATGCCAAGTGATATAGTGTAAGATGAGTATATTTTAGTTGATGTTGAGCACTAGTGAACTTTAGTGTTTGCCAAGCTATCTAGTTGAGGATGAGTGGAAGAATAGTTTGGAAGCTGAGTGATAAAATATTGATGTCAAGTGTCGATATTCTTGTTAAATTGTATATTTGATGAATCTGAGTCAACTATTTTATTTTCTTAAATTTTTTGAAGCATGTAGAAGATAACTAAGATGAGTTGGTGGAACAGAATTCATGGTAAATTTTTTTTAGGCAAATTCAAAGAGGATTGAGGAAGAATTTTTTAGAGGGACTCAAATGAAAAGATGGGTAGATTCATTGAATCCTACATAATCCTACCTAACTCTAAAATGCACAATAGAGGATGAATGGAAAAAGATCTTAATTTTATATTTATAGAGATGGTTATTCAAAAGCAAGGTTGGTCAATGTTCAAGAACCTAAGTTAGACAAGAGGTTGAAGGTATTGCTTCATTTAGTAATTGAATAGAAGAGACTAATATTGACAAGAAAACAAAGAAGGCTTAAGTGTATGAATGCTTGAAGGGTGAATAATTTATCAAAGCTGAAGTGTGTGAGAGAAAAGTAGAATGGAGGACTGAAATAGAGATCTATAATCTACAAGTGAGTTGTAATTTGTTATCAAGTCAAGCCTTACTATCACTTTCTAACCATTGTTCTAGTCTAGGTTAAACCCTTTAGATTAAGGTTGACCTAATAGTCACTTGCAAATCCTTTAGCTAGGTGACATTCCAAGTGAATGATCTAAAGTCCTCTAACAAGGCTCACTCCTAATAAGGTGATTGAAATCCTCTAACTAGGTCACATTTAATAGTGTGTATTATAACCTTTAATAGGGTTGGCCTTTCACATGACATCACTTTAGAAGAGTCAGAATGAGCAGAATGTTAGTGGTGGGTTTTCCCAATTTGGGTTTCCATGTAAAATCATTGTGTCAAACATGTTATTGAATCTGTTATGTTTTATGCTTACATTTCTACAAAGTTGATTGGATAGTAAACTACAAAGTTTAAGTGATTGTATGATCTAATGGATGCATGCATGAATATATTTTATGAATACAAGTTCACAAAGTTGTAAAAGGTTTTATTTATACATCTATTCTTTGGATAACTAATTCACCCTCTATAAGTTATTATAAAGAATTCCAACAATTGGTATCAAAGCCATCTACTTAAGAGGACTAGTTTGAAGGTACTAGAAAAAAAAGATCAAGATGTCGAAAAGAGAGCTACCCAAGCTTTTCAATGGAAAACTATCCTACATGGAAACATCTTATGAAGCTACACATAGGAGTTCTTGGAGACCATTCAAAATCTACCATCACCAATGAGCATGTTGATCTTGTTGGAACCTATTGTCACAAAAGTTTGCACTCATGTACAAAGTTTTTACCTAAGGACAACCTTGTGAAACATGGAAACAACCTCCAAGCTATGGGACTTGAACTGTGAGGTTGAGTCTTTGAAGAAGGCTAGCTTCCTTTACTATCAGGGTGCACCTAACTACTCTTGGAGAGGAAAAAGAGAAGGAATGCATAGAAGCAAATCTACCTATTCTAACCTAAGGGGGTGATGCACCAAAATAGAGTCTTCAAGCCAATCTCTACCCATACATGCACTATTGAACCATCATGACACCAAAAGATATACACAATCAGACTTTCTTTAATCTAACAACCACATGCAAATCAGGAAACCCAAATGAATGATGCAATGAAGGAGACGATTCACTTATATACCATTCATAGGCTGAAAGAGATACAGTCATGCAAGAATGCAGATATCCACAATACACCAATGAGAGCAAATAGTTCTTGCACTTTTCATCAATGGCTAAAGGAGATAAGGTAGAATTTCATACAGTTTAGAGGCAAAGGGAATTTACACTAAAGTTATAGAGCAATATCAGAGAAAATAGAGAAGAGTCGACCAGAACAAAATCTACAAAAATTGGTTTTATAGTACAGGCATAACTGAGATGTCCTCTAACTAAAGTTACTCCACAACCACCATCATTAAGTCTTGATAAAGATCTAGAGAAAATTTGATCTATGCACATATTCAAATACAATGAAATGTGATATTCTACCAAAACAAGGCCTCGAGAAGATAGGAAATGGTGCCATTAAACCATTCTGACCAAAAGATTGATAAATTGGGGTGGTGGAGTGTTTTCTTGCTATTTACTAGGTTCAACATTCATTGAAGAGTGGTTGGAATTGATCATGAGGATCAAATCACACAACAAAATTTGATTCCCTCAATTTCTAGCTCATGAACCAGTAAAGTCAGCAAGTCAACTAAACTCTGCCACTAGGATGAGCCACGTGGGCCAATAGTCCTTCAATTTTCTACCACCCTACAAAGTCTCCACATGGTTGACCACATCTAACTGACCAACCGAGCCACCTTTTCAAAACCTTGATTGTGATGTCTCCCAACTGCTAGCCTTAACTTCCAATGCTAACTATAGTGTTATCTCCCTAAGCCCACAAGGACACATTTCCTTTAGGCACTTCCCTGCAATTTTTAACTTCCTTGCATCTCCATATTGTGAGGAAGCACTGATCATTGATCTCTAAAAGATCAATGACCATGAAGATCCTAATTACACTACACCTGACCCACAAAGTTCTTGGGCCCACGAACTACTGCATCCTATGAAATCAACCTGACCCCACAAGGACATGTAGCAGTGAGGTGCTTGCCCGCATTACTTAACATCCTTGCACTTTCATGATGTGGGGAAGTGCCAACCCTCGATCTATTTGAATCTGATGGTGGAAGGTACATCTAAGAAGATGTGACATCATTGCAACTTTAGCTTTTATTCCTTTGGGCTCACAAGAACACGTGGTGACCTAGTGCTTGCCCACATTCTCAAGAAGTCTGACAAAACATAGAATGCGAGAAAGTGAGCACTAATCACATTGCTAGCTAGATTGACCTTCTTCCTTTCTGAAGCCCACACAAGAATATTTTCCTTACCTGCCATGCATTGCAAAGGGGCTTCCCCACATTATGTAAAGGTAGTTCATCTTGAGAATGTGGGAAAGTGCCCACCGTAGATCGCCAAAGATCTGACAATGCAGAAAGTTGCAGGTAAGTAGAAAAAAAATAGGAAAAAAAGAAATACCATAAAGTTTTAAATGTTTTATTTTTTTATTTCTCGAGCATTAAAATAATATAAAAGATGGTTAAAGATCGTTGGGTGGGCTCAAGTATTTGAATTCAAATTTTGGCAGGAGGCAAAATAGGTAACGTTTCTAACGACTGAGAGGGGATGCAAGCTAGCTATGCACATGACCAGTGACCTTATGCATTTATTGGGCTATAGAATCGTAAGAGATTTGGATCAGTGCATGGTGAAACCCTAACCCTACCTCTATGAGAACAAAACCCTAAAAAAACTTTCCCTCTACAACTGGAACTAGAGACCAAAAAACCTTCTACAACCTTCAAAACTTCAAAAAAATTGCTACCTCATAGAGAAACTTGTGCTCATGCACTTCTTGGAGAGTAAGAAACCAATAGAAAGAAAACTACTCTAATATATACAAATATTTAAAAAGAGAGGGGTCAAACAAACCCATTGACTAGTTTGCAAAAATAGCTACCCTACCTTATCAACTGGTTTCTTGTTTCACACATAATAGAAGTCAAGTGAATCAATAGGTATGATAAGCACACTGTTGCATGGAACAACTCCTTCCTAATGCTGAAAATAGTGAAGCTTTCCAAGACTAGGGTGTTTTCTTATGGAACAAAACATACCTGCTCGTCTTTGTGATAATCTTCCTCATGCTCTGGAGTGAGCATGATTGGGGGCAACTTATTGATTTGTTACAAAGCTAAATACCTTATGGGGAATCCTCTTGATGGTGTAGGGCTAGAGTGAGCATGACTGGGGGAAACTTGTTGATTTTTTGCAGAGCTAGATACCTTACGGGGCATCCTCTTGATGGTGTAGGGCCAGAGGAATCATCCTTGACCACTTAACTATGCTCTGTAATGGTAGTCTTCAATTGGTTTGGAAGTGGCTCCTCCTTTTGTTATAAACAACTTTTTTTTGCATCTTGTTCATGCTGCCCATGAACCACTTCCTTTGGATCTGTTGGTATGGTGTTTCTCCTCATATATAGGAGATACTGATTCAATATCTATGGAAGATTAGATAGCATCCAACTCATCCAAAAGATCATCCTCATCATTGATCTCCTCTATTATAGTTGTAAAGACATGCATACGTTGGGGGGCAACCTCATGTAGGTTAGCATACTCTTCCTCAAGGACAAAGCTACCCTTGAGGTTTTCTTGTCCATCCTCCACATCATAGAAGGTTTTCTGTTGTAGCAAATGATCCTCTTCCTTCTCTAGCAGTAGATCCTCATTCGTTGGCAAGGGCTCAAAAGCCATGACTTGTTCCTCAAGGGGAGGAATAACCTTATTGTCTTCTTCTTCTTACTCAACAAAAGAGGGAAGCTCTTCAAATAAGAGGATCAGGTCCTCTTCCTTTGGCTCAAAAACCTCCTCTTTGTTCTCCTCAGCACATTGCAACTCCTCACATGTAATCTTTGTGGGTATGGTTTCACTCGCCCAAAACTCCATATTTGGACCATCAGGAGTCCGTAAAACTAGCCCACCTAGAAATAGGGAAATAGTGATAGGTCTGGGGGGGTCATGACTAATCCAACTCTCTCTTACAGTGGATGGAGGGGTTACAATAGAAAACTCTTGTGAGGAAGGGGGTTTCTTAAGGCTTGGGATGACATATTTTGGAGAAAGGGAGGCATCTGCCTCCTTGGCTTGAAAATGAGCTGACTGGAGCCTAATTTCCTCCTCTCTTGTTGCAGCAACTTGCCTTGCAATGTTTTCTTCAAAATGTTTGTCTCTCTCTCTCTTTCTGTTGCATTCTAAGGGGAACATGATAAGCCAACTCAAAAATATCATGAACCTCAAACACCATGCTACAAACAAGAGGGTCATCATCCCATGTCTCCCTATCATTCTACAACTCTTCATTCCAAACAATCATAATGAGTCTAATGTGATAAAAATCCCCATAATTTGTATCTATATATGGATTTTAAACACGGCTGAAAAATCTTCCAAGTTCAGCAAACTGGAAACCCAAGCTATCTAAGTGATCATAGAGTAATCCTGCCTTTGACATGTGATCACTATGAGGTTCCAAGGGATATTGGGTAGGTTGATGTAGGGGGTGAGGGGGATGAGGGATAGCCCCTCCATGATATGGGAGAAGGTGGGAAGGATCTCTATGAAAAGAATCCATGATAAAGCATTCAATTAACTAATCTCATAGAAAAATTTTGAAAACATAAAAGATCAGAGATGACCTTTATGCATACCAGCACTATTTCTACTTGAAACTAGTAGATTTACATTAGAGTCACCATGGTGTTTGATTGGATGCCTCCAAAGGCTAATGGCACTAAGAATAGTACCCAAATTATTAGTCTATCAGGATCAACTGGCTAACCAGTGGACTTATATAGTTGAATCTTCTTTGTCCCACCGGGCATGCCAAAAACTATTGTCACAAAAGTTTGCACCCATGTCCAAAGTTTTTACCTAAGGACAAACTTGTAAAATATGGAAACAACCTCCAAGCTATGTGACTTGAACTATGAGGTTGAGTCTCCAGAGAAGGTCGACTTCCTTTACTATCAGGGTGCACCTAACTACTCTTGGAGAGGAAAAGCGAGAAGGAATGCATAGAAGAAAATATACCTATTCTAACCTAAGGGGGTGATGCACCAAAACAGAGTGTTCAAACCAATCTCTACCCATACATACACTATTGAACCATCATAACACCAAAAGATATACACATTCAGAATTGCTTTAATCTAACAACCACATGTAGACCAAGAAACCCAAATGAATGACACAAGGAAGAAGAGGATTCACTTATATACCATTCATAGGCCAAAAGAGATACTATCATGCAAGAATGTAGATATCCATAATACATCAATGAGAGGCAAATAGTTCTTGAACTTTTCATCAATGGCTAAAGGAGATAAGGTAGAATGTCATACAATTCAGAGGCAAAGGGAATTTATACTGAAGTTGTAGAGCAATATCAGAGAAAATAGAGAAGAGTTGACCAGAACAAAATCTACAAAAATTGGCTTTATAGTTCAGGCATAACTGAGATGTCCTCTAACTAAATTTACTCCACAACCACCATCATTAAGTCTTGATAAAGATCTGGAGAAAATTTAATCCAGGCATGGATTCAAATACAATGAAATCTGATATTCTATCAAAATAGGGCCTCGAGAAGATAGGAAACAATGCCATTAAACCATTTTGACCAAAAGATGGATAAATTGGGGTGGTGGAGTGTTTTCCTACTATTTACTAGGTTCAACATTCATTTGAGAGTGGTTGGAATTGATCATGAGGATCAAATCGCACAACAAAATTTGATCCCCTCCGTTTCTAGCTCATGAATCAGAAAAGTTAGCAAGTCAACTAAACTTTGCCACTAGGATGAGCCATGTGGGCCAATAGTCCTTAAATTTTCTACCACCCCACAAAGTCTCCACATGGTTGACCGCATCTAACTGCCCAACCAAGCCACCTTTTCAAAACCCTAACTGCAATGTCTCCCAATTGCCAGCCTTAACTGCCAACGCTAACTACAACATTATCTCGCTGGGCCCACAGGGACACATATCCTTCAGGCACTTCCCCACAATGTTTAACTTCCTCACATCTCCATATTGTGCAGAAGTGTCGATCATTGATCTCCAAAAGATCAATGACCATGAAGATCCTCATTACACTACACTTGCCCCACAAAGTTCCTAGGCGCACCAACCACTTAGCATCTGACTCAACCTAACCCAACCCCATCTAGCATCACCCTGCGGCCTATGAAACCAACTTGACCTGAGAAGGACACACGACAGTGAGGCACTTGCCTACATTACTTAATGTCCTTGCACTTTCATGATGTGCAGAAGTGCCTGCCCTTGATCTATTTGAATGTGATAGTGGAAGGTACATCTAAGAAGATGTGATGTCACTACAGCTTTAGCTTTTATTCTTTTGGGACCACAAGAACACATGGTGACCTAGCAGTTTCCCACATTGTCAAGAAGTCTGACAAAACATAGAATACGAGAAAGAAAGCACTAATCAGATTGCTAGTTGGATTGAAATTCTTCCTTTCTACGGCCCATGCAAGAATATTTTCCCTACCTTCCACACATCATAAAGGGGCTTCCCCACATTATGTAAAGGTAGTTCATCTTGAGAATGCGGGAAAGTGCCCACCATAGATCACCAAAGATTTGATAGGGCAAAAAGTTGTGGGTAAGTAAAAATAGAATAGGAGAAAAAGAAATACCATAAGGTTTTAAATGTTTTATTTTTGTATTTCCTGAGCATTAAAATAATATAAAATATGGTTAAAGACCATTGGGTGGGCTCAAGTATTTGAATTCAAATTTTGACAGGAGGCAAAATAGATAACAGAGCCCTAATTGCTAAAGATCTAGAAAAGAAGAAAGAACACAATCAAGCAATGTTGGAGATTGCCTCTACCCTAATTTATGCCAAGTTTGATGAAATCAATGGTTATGATAGTGCAAAGAAGATGTCAAATGCTCTTCACACCATCTATGGAGGTGATGTAAATTTTTTGAGAGCAAAATCTGAAAGTATTAGATGTAAGTTTGATGATATGAGAATGCAAGAGGATTAAAATATTGCTCAACATTGCTCTAGGATAAAAGATATTGCTAATGCTATAAGAGGATCTACTAGTAAGATAGATGATGAGATTGTATTAAGAAAAGTTTTGAGAATATTTCTACCCATCTATGTTATTAGATTTTCTGCAATACAATAACTGAGATGTATGCCAAGTTCTAATTTAACTCTTGAAGGTCTAGTAGGTAGGATCATTGCTTTTGAACTATCTAATTTTGACAACTTCAAATCTAACAATGTTGAATCTACTTTAAAAGCTAAGTTTCCATTGAAGGAGTCTATTGAGAAGAAGAATAAAAAGGTGAAATATGTTTCCAATGATAGTGATACAAATGAGAAGGATGTAGAAAAGTTCCTTGAAGCACTACTAGCAAGGAGATTTCATAGAGGTAAAGGAAAATTCAAAGGTAAGTTACCTATTGTGTGTTTTAGTTGTAATGAGGTTGGTCATATTGCTCCTAGATGTCCAAAGAAGAAGAACTGTAGAGGTGGAGAAAAGTACAAAAGTAAGAGAGATGAGGATAGTGAAGATTACAAAAACAAAAGAAAGAAGTCTTGCTACATTTTAGAAGAGGAAACCAAAGATTTATTTGACGATCATGATGATGAAGTGGTGTATGTTTCAATGAAGGATGATTCTCATGAGGATGAGGTAACTACATTAGTGTCTTGTATAAATAAGAATGATAGATAGATCATTGATAGTGGGTGTTCACATCACATGACTAGAGATAAAAGTAAGTTCATTACTTTGAATTATTATGATGGAGATAGTGTAAGGTTTGGTAATGATGCACCTTGTCTAATAAAAGGAAAAGGTTCTATCAAACTCACACAATAGATTTTATGTGACAATGCTTATTATGTTGAAGGACTTAACTATAATTTTTTGAGTGTGCTACAACTAAATAGTTCAAGTTTCAAGGTTGAGCTTGAGAACAAGATAGCTAAGATATATGATATTGATGAAAAACTAATTGGAAAAGGTGATCAAACTAGAGGTAATTTATTCTACCTTGATATGGATTATTATACTTGTCTAATTGTAAAATTTGATGATGTGTGGTCATGGAAGAAGAGGTTATGTCATGTTGATTTTGACAACTTGGTTAGTATTAGTAACATGAGAAGAGTTAGATGTTTTCCCAAGTTGAAGAAACCTGGCAATATAATTTGGAAACAATGTCAATTAGGCAAAATGACAAAGTCTAGTTTTAAGAGTAATACTCACACCTCTAAAGGAATTTTGGAGATTGTGCATACTGACTTCTGTGGACCAATTGATGTGCAAAGCTACAAAGGTGATAATTAAATTATGCTATTTGTTGATGATTATTCTAGAATGATGACGGTTATGTTTCTAAAATAGAAATATGATGCTTTCCAAATGTTTAAGTATGATAAAATATTTTTAAATTTTTCTTTCCACATTTTATGGGTCTTATTTTGTACTTTTGTACTATCCCTCTTAGTCAAATTTTGAAGAGTTATTTTCACCTACACATTTCTTGTAGCACCATGGGAGGATCTATATAAAGAGGCAATACCTTGATTCATGCAAATAGTGAAAAGGTAAGGAAGATGAAACATAGTAAAGGTGGTATCACTATTTAACTAGAAATTTATCATGGATACAAAAGGGAGGTAGTTATATTGAATTTTCTAAAGGTTGGAATGGTGATTATGTTAGTATATATGGTATAGATGTTGAGTTGAATGTTAATATTATCTTTGGGATTACCGGTCCTCCTAGCTATGGGAGTGATATTTTTAAGGAAAGGATTTTTTTGACATTATGGCATGTAAGTTTCCTCAAAATGGTATGGAGGATTAGTATCTTGTAAATATGGGGGATTAATACACTATCAAATAGATCAAAACCATTTAGCATATGGTGCTCGGATGTATCATGGCATTTTTCACCATTGATAGGAGCTAGTCTAGAATTCATAATTATAATTTCTTGACGTTAAACCATTTCCTATACATGGATATATTTCCTTCCCCTATTTTATACTATAATCTATAAATAATAGTTTGGGAAAACATAGGAAGAAACCCAAAAAATTATCTTGTGTGAATGCCTCATTTTATTTGTTTCTTTCAATATTCTAAGTTAAGGACTCTCAAACCTTATAATAAGGACCCTAAATGAAAGAGGAAAGCTAAATGTGAGGGATATAATGTAGATTTAATAAAAATATCTTGGGGCATTGAAGGAAATAATAAGCCCCCTTTAAGCCTCCATACGTAATTCAACAAGAAGAAGAGTATAGAAACAAAAGATTATAGTGAGAGAAGACAAAATTTAGCATGATCAAACCAAGGTTTTTTGAAGTCAAAGGGATGGAAGGTAAGGATGGTGATGATTCCTTTGTGAACTATCTTGAGAAGATAGAGGATAATTTTGAAATCCAAGAAAAATGATTGTGTGAACGCTAATGAGAAAAAAGAGGAGATTAATCCACCTAAGGATATCTAGGGAAAGAAGGGAATCCAAAACAAAAATAAAAATTAGAATGTTTCTAATAGTAGAACTCAAAAAATTTGAGATGTGGCACAATAAGGTGAGGTAAGAAAGAACCCTGTTGATAGTCTATAGGTTCACTTGCAAAAATGAGATTTAGGATATGAAAGATTTTAGAAGAAAGGTTTGTGTAGATCCTAAAGATGATAAAATATTATGAAGAGTGTTTAAAGAACATTATTAGTGACAAAAAGATGTCCAAATCAAAAAATTGGTTGATATCTATGAGGAGTTGCTGGATTTTTTTTGTTTTGATAAGGTTTCATGCAAACTTGTAGTTTTCTTGCGTACAACTCTCTATCTGAGATTTCCTTCTATTGTCTCCAGTTCTCAAACCAAATTTACTGTGGGAGCTTCTAGGCTAGGTTATAGTTGCCCCGACCAGTGGTGACCTAGTTTCTACTAGTGTTCATGATGCTGCTTTGGATTTCCATGGCACCTCTATAGAACAAACACCCTTACAAGTTTTTCCCAAAGGTTTTTCATGAGGTAATCCTAACATTATCCTTCCTTTACAAGAATTTGATGTTGAATGTGATTGGTTAGAACAACATACCTTGATTGGGTATTTTGTGAGTAGGACTCCTCCTGAAGCTATGCTTTGTGAATGGGTTAAAAAGAGCTAGAATCCTCATGGAGTCTACCTTAATGCTATGAAACACTTTACCAAAGGTTTTTTTTAATTTTTCTTCGCTAACCCATCGCAAGAAGACATAGTTTTTAACAATGGTCCTTGGTCTGGGCATTTGTCTTTTCTTGTTTTTAAAAAATGGTCATGAGACTTCATAGTCTTTAATGAGAAAAAGCATAGGGTTCCTATGTGGGTCGAGTTTTCAGGTTTACCCTTTCCATGTTGGCCTTTAATTTAGTCCATTGGAAAAACCCTTGGAAAAGTTGTCACAAAGGAGCCTGAGAAATTTTTTAATGCTCACCCACAGAGACACATTTGCATCAAGGTTGACCTTTCCAAGGATCTTAACGATTCTATGGAAATCCAAATTGGGGCTCAGACCTTCTCTTAGAAGGTGATCTATTTGAAGCTCCCCAAAAATTGTTATAGGTGCTAGTCTACAGAACATAAGATTAGGGATTGCCCTTTGGCTACACCTATGGTTAAGCCCACACCTAAAATAACTCCTACCAAGCTAGCCGAAGGGAAAAAAGAAGAATGGGTTATTGATGGGTGCAAGGACAAGGGTACCTTAAATCCCTTGGACTTTAAATAGTCCTATGAAGTGGTTGTCCTAACCCCTCCTACCCCAACAGAAGCAAAAATTCCAGCCAGCGTAGGGACTCAAGTAGTTTCCATAGCACCTATTCTAAGTGTCTCGTAGGTTTCAAACCCTACTAGTTCGCAAGGGATTAAGGTAGTTGCCAGGGCTTCTACCTTGACTATGGTTTGTACCCCTCTTACTACTTCTTCCATAGCACCACAAGTGACATGATGTTCTCACAACCCTCCCAGACATGTGGAGATACCAGAGGTGAAATAGCAGGTTGTAAGTTTAGAAGATTTTCCTTTTGACTTCAACTAGGTTTCTAGTTTCTTGCATAATAGCTACTCCTCTCTTGAGGATGAGGATGATATGGAAGAATTTTCATGAATTTTCTATCATGGAATGTTCAAGGTCTTATAGGCCTCTCCAGAAGGTACTATGTCCAAGACACCCACCATAGACTTGGTAATATAGATTTTCTCTATCTGCAAGAAGTTAAGATTTATGGTTTCGTGCTCTCTTTTGCATGCCATGTCATTTGGTAGGATGGTGTTATGTTTTCCTCCTAGAATGAAGCTGGCAAAGGTGGTCTAGTTACTCTCTTTTCACCTCATCTTCATTTTTATATTTTTTTGCACACTTCTAACCCCATGCATAAAACTATTTGGCTCTTTCTTTCCATCAACAATCATTCTTTTGGAGTCATTAATGTTTATGCTTTCAATGATACTATGGAAAGATCCTAGATGTGGGGTTGGTTGGCTGACAACTTGCCTCCAGGTACTTAGGTTATTTGTGGTGACTTCAATATAGTTTAAGTGGCCTCTAACAAAGAAAGCATTTTTCCTTTTCATTGGACAACTAGGGAAAGGAAAGTATGGTACTACATGCACAATAAATTGGGCCTTTATGATCCCAATATCAACTACTACTAGGGTAGTTGGGTTTGGCACACTTGGTCCAACTTTTGAGCTATCTTTGACCAAATTTTAAAATGCCTTGATCATGCCATGATCACTGCACAATCTTTTTTCTCCTTTTCTAAGGATCATGATTTACCTATCATTCCCTCACTAGATGTGACATTATTTGATCACTATCCCATTTAATTTATTATTTCATGGCAAACAGTTGTCCTAAAAGTTGTCAAGTCAGAATTCTTCCTTAACACGTCTTTACTAATGCATGCTTCCACCATCATGCACATCCTACATGTATGGAATCTGGAGCCACATCTGCATTCTTAGAATGAATGGATTAAATGGTGGAATGATCCCATTACTAGAACTGCTCATTTTCTATGCATCTATGGGTGTTAGTTGGCAGTTTTTAGAAAGTGGTCTTATGTAGCCAACACTTTTACACTCAAAAAAGCCTCTGAGTCCCTCACCCTTAATCCATTTGATGTGGATTTGCAAATTCCACTTACTAAGCTTTTCCATGAAAAACAAGTTGTTGATAACTATGCCACTCAAGGAGTCCAAATAAAAGCTCATCTCCACTGGTTGGAGGTTGGTGATAGAGCTTCAAAGCAATTCTTCCAAGCTCTTCAAGCCCATCATAATAGTGTTGGGATTAAAAAAATCAAACAAGGAACTACTATTCTTTCTAGTCTTCCTAACATCTTGCAAGCATTTGCTTGTCACTATGAGAACATTTTTGCTTCGTAGGGAAATTTGGTTGCTCAGGAGGAAGCTCTTAGAAAGTGTATTTTTGTTACTCTAAACTTCCTAGTAGTTGAGAAATGTGCTTTCTTTGAGCAACTTCTCTCCCTCTGAGACCTTAAGGAGGTGGTCTAATCCATGGCTAATGATAAATCCCTTGGGTGTGGTGGGTTTCCCTATAAATTTTACAAACACCTCTGGGAGCATATAGGTCTTGATATGCACAATGTTTATCTTGAAGCCTATCATACTAAAAGCTTAGGAGCCATTATAAATAAAGGAAATATCAAATTCATACCTAAAGCTAGTGATCTAGAGGAAATCTACAATTAGAGGCCCATTACCCTTCTGAATGTGTTGCCAAGGCAATTTCTCTCAAAATTTGGCACCTGTTACCTTTAATTGTGTGCTCTGAGCAAACTGACATTATCAAGTCCAATTATATTCTTGACAACATTATTGTTGTCTAGAAAGAAATGGAGTGGGCTCACAAGTCCAATCAGAAGGCTATTTTTCTAAAGATTGATTTTGCTAAAGCCTATAATCACACAGAATGGCCCTTTATGTTAGCTATGCTCTAGGCTCTGGGTTTTGGTCCTAATTTTTAACAGTCCATGGAGATGCTCGTTGGTGATGCTAATTCTTGCATTACCATCAACAAGGTGCAATATAAGGCTTTTGGCCTTTTTTGTTCAATTAGACAAGGTTGCCCCTTGGCACTAGTGCTTTATGTCATTGCTGCTAAAGGATTTGGCTATTTGCTAGCTCATTCTATGTCTTCTAGGTTGGTTCATGGAATTTCCTTGCCTGAATCATCTTCCCACCTAGTTAATGGTCACTTTGTGGATGATTCCTTTCTCACTCTTTTGGAGGATGAAGAAAACATCAACAATACCTTAAGTTGCTTGGACACCTTCTATCAAACCTCTGGTTTTGCTATTCAATGGCATAAAATGCTCTTCTTTTGACAATCATTCTTGCCAGCCCCTCCTTGGCTCAACTAATTTGAATGAAATGGGTTACTCACGAGGAGATTTTTTTCTTTCTTGGCATTCCTTTCACTTTCCAGGCCTTGCCTATTGAGCTTTGGAATTTTGTGCTTGCCAAGATTACCAAGAAGCTTGATCATTGGCTTACAAAACTGGTCTCCCTTGTTGGAAAATTTCAAATTTACTTGAAGGTTCTTATGGCTACTCATGTCTATTATTCTTCCTATTGGGCTCCTTCCAAAGCCTCCTACCAAAAATTGGAAAGATTGCTCAGGGATTTTCTCTAGGCTTCTGGTTGTGATCATCATGGCTTTCATAGAGTTCCTAGGATTTTTGTTGTCTCCCAAAGAATCTGGTGGTCTTGGATTTCTTTCCACAAAAAAAAAAGGCCTTGCTCTTTGTGTTAAATGGATTATTCATGCCATCACTGGAAATGAAGCTTAGAAGATGGTGGTTCAACATTACATTTCTTCTGACTTTCCTATCAATAGGTCTACTTGGAAAGGGATTGGTTTCCACATCTTACTCATCATGCATGAGCTAGTGCCCATACAAGGTTCATTTTTTATCAAGAGCATATGGAAGGCCTGGGAAGTAATCAAGCCGTAGCTTCGATGGGCTAGGGATGAGTTTTGCATAGGCCTCTCCTTGAATCAGTAAAACATTTGGTGGTCTCCCCTATTTACCATTTAGGGTACTCCCCTTGCCAAGAATCATGGTGCTAGTGCTCTAAATTTTTCAAACAAGGCATTAGAACTCCCAAGGATATCTTCCTAAGGGTTACCATGAGTTTCAAATCCTGGGAAGACATGCAAGTCTAGTACCGCCTTATCTATCCAAATCGGTAGACTTTTGATCTATTGCTTTCCTCAATTCTAGTTCACTTAATTCATAAAGTAGGAATTTAGTCTGTTTGACCTTGGTGGCATGATTGGAAGTGGTTTCTTACCACTCCTTTTCCCAATGATAAGCCAAGTATGGGATATAGATGGCTTTCACCACATCTTTCGATGGTGGATATGCTCAACCAGAGACGACATTTGCAATCTTCTCTTTCTCAATGGAGAAAATGCTTTGATACCATTTGGAGTGCTATTACAAAACCCAAGATTGCCCATTTTTCTTGGTGTCTTTCCTTCCAAGGTCTTCCCTTGGGGCCTCGACTGAAGCATATTGAGGTTCCTAATCCCAGATGGCCTTTTTGTTGGCAACCAGAGCCTTTCATGCATATCTTCTAGTTTTGTAGGTGTGCCCAAAATTATTGGTGCTAGATTCATTATTTTTTCAAGCCATTTAGGCCTGAACCCTTTTCTTGGCACATGGTTATTCTAGGGGATTCCCCAAAAATCCCTCAAAAATTTACCCAAATTTGGCATACTTTAGGATGGAAATTTTGTTTACTCTATAGAAAGATAGGAATGTTGTTCTTTTCACCCACAGTTTTCTAAATATTAATATTGCCATGTACACTAAGGCATGCATATGTAACAATGTAATTATATAGATTTAGGTGCAAGTAAACAATGTTTCCCTAGAGGTGGCTCACCTACAAGAGCTATTGAATCACTAGGGCAACGCCCTTGCACTATTGCCAAAGTTCCTCTAGATGCCTCAGTAGATACTTTGATGCCTCATGGCAGCTATTAGTGCTGCCATTCCTCAGGTCACCATTCACAAACCCCATGCTCCCAAGCTTCTTGCCATCAGTACTCTCCCAGTGGTGGGGATAGTGGATGGAGGTGCCACTTAGCTTCCCCACCCTATGGCAGCTTTGGCTAGTCCCTAGCTCCTCCTCCTAGTGATCGACAAACACTTTCTAGGAAATGGCCTCGTCTGGATCTGGCAATTTCTCCTTCATGGCCAAAGATGAAAGATGTGGAGGTTGTCATCGATCCTCTTGCTACTACTACTAATGATGGCTAGACTGTTCCTAGCCTACCCCCAATCCCAATGATGATTGGGGCTCTCATGATCGTGATAAACCACCACCCTCGGCTGGCATTTCTTTGGTCGCCTAAGATTTTTTTTAATGAATAGTGCATAATTTCGGCTATAGCCGTGTGAGATTATTCGTGGGGTGATCTTGTATCCCCCAACCCTTTTTGTGAATTTTATTCTTAGTATAATATTTATTAATAGAAAAGGACTATTCATCAAAAATTTAATTAGTGACAACAAAGAGAAAATGAAGATGATCATCAAAAAGTTTAAGAATGTCTTGGGCCAAATGGAAAAGAAAGAAGACAATTTGGAAGTTAGCGAGATTGTTTTGGATACAAATCTTGATAGTGTTACCAATGAGTGCCCAATTTAATATTCATGGGAAATATTGAGTAATAAGTTTCTTGCTTCTACTAAGGCCATTCAAACTATAAAGTATGTTATGGAGGATGTTACTATAAAAGAGAAGTAGTTGGATGACACTCTTAAGCATTTGTACTAGGCTTCTATTTTTTCTTGCTTTTGTATCTTATTTTGTCTTTTATTGTATCTAGATATTATTTAAATGTGTTGGATAATTTTTTTTTGGTCATTGGTTGAGTTTTCTAATCATTTATTTTCTCATAATTTTTTTTTGGATAACTTTATGGAATATCTTTTGTAATACTTTGCAAGGTGTTTTAGGGTCCCTATTAAAACCTATTATTTCCTTAATCATTAACTCATTTCATATTATAGGTAATTATGGGTTCCATTATAATTCAATTCAATCTCCTAACCTTATTACAACTTGACCAAAATCTGAAGTGTTGAAGGAAATACTTATTTTTAAGTGTTGATCCCCTAGATCAGCATAATAGTGCCCTAACTTTAATAATTAAAAGGAGATGAGAAATATACAAAAATAAGGTTAGAATTTCTACTTGCTGGTAAAGAGAAAACATAGATTCAAGACCAATGGGATTTGGGAAATTCACATCTCTCAAAATGTTCTCAATTTTGGCCAATGAGCTAGTTGAATCTCCTTGTGTCAGGTCTCGGACTGTAAAATAATCATGGCTAGGCATCAATATATTATTCATAAACCCCTCATGTTCCATAGTAAAGGGTTTTATAGTAAAAAAGAGTATATCCTTTAGGTCCACTTCCAAAAATCCCCTTGGAGCATTTGATCAAATAGATCATCAAGGTAAGCCCCAACCTAGAAAGCATGAGATGGAGACATTTATTCTCAAAAATAGATACTCCTATGGCCTCTATAATTAATGAAAAAATAATGATCTCATGGCTAAATGGTGTGGCAAAAAAAATTCCTCTCTCCTCTCACCATATCATCTATTAGAAATAGGGAATATTGAGCAAGGGATGAATTAGTATTCTCCAAACTTTTTTCCCAACTATAGATATAAATAATTTTTACACTTGAATAGATTATCAAAAATAAAAGTAAACATAAGCATAACACAATGAAACACATAAAACTATTTTTTTTAACAAGGAAAACCCTAGTAGGGATGGTACCCACAAAATGATCCACTAATCAAAAGTATCTTGTGATAGATATTTACCCTATTAGAAATCTATTACATTCATAGAGTGTATTTTTCCTCTTTAGAGGACTAGGCCTTGTTAGAAGCATTAGCCCTATTAGAAGTTATGATTACAATACAAAATTGGATCTTGCTACTCATACAAAGCATGTACAACTTTACAAGTTATATAGAGTAATACCATAACTTGATTATTGATGATATCTTCAATATTTGATTAGTCTTTCTTATTATTCTTCATAAATCAATCATAATGCTACTCTTCTCTGCTTTTTCTATCACATTCACATCTATACTAACCATGTAAATTATGCATATAAACAACATATCATTACAATAAAATGTCACACTTTGCTAAACAAAAGATAGGTCCTTTATACCAAATTCTTTAGTTTATCGGCCTTGCAATGCTTGTACATTGTCTAAAACTCAAAATTAACTTATTCCACATATGGGTTAATATATAAGATGTTTCCCAATCTTTTCAACTAATTATTTTAGAAAGCCAAAATAATTTCTTAACCAAACTTCCAGTACTCTGATGTTTACTCTATTGTACTTTGCCAAACCTATCTCTTGTGAATTGCCCATAACTCACCCAAAAATTAATATATATTTCAAAAGCCTTGAAGCTATGTACTATGGTGTCCATACTACCTTCCTCTAAGCCTACATGACTTTATATTCTTATAGTGAAGCTTTCTGAACAAAAAGCTCTAACCATCCCATGTTTCTCAACATTATATTTAGTCAATTTTCTAAGTATATCAACTCAAAACTTACATTTTTCAATCTCAAACAGAGTGATATTCTTCCATAAATTACAACCCTACCAACTTCCCTTACCAATTTTCCAAAAACTGCCCCTTTGGCATTGATGGCAACATATGGAAACATTGGCTATGAAAAAAATTTAAAAATTACAAAAATTCTCAAAATTTGTGAAGTGTTCACATGGCCATTTCTAAATTCAAAATTGTAGACCAAAACTATTCCATTTCTTATACATTGTTCTCCCCATATATTATGCTCTATCTAACTTATGTCTTTCCATTTCAATATTTTCATTATGCATATGTAATGTATACTTACAATTTTTCTTACCCATCACTCCCCCTTTAGCATCTATGACAAAGATGAGTCAAAAACTATGTACATGTCAAAAATTTAGTGTCTTCTTCTTCTAATTAAATGTTGAATGTGTGTCCAAGAGTGTGATATAGTGAGAAAAAATTATCTTCAAATGTTTTAATTCTTCATCCCAAGAAGTGTTAATTGCTTCACTAATATTGATAACTCGAAACAATACATAGGTTTCTAATTCAGATGCATTAAGGCTAGTATAAGAAAACTTCTCATTTGAGATGATTTATATTCCTAAAGTGTGTCCAACTACCTTTGTGTAGAATCCATATTTGGTGGCAAATGATCCCTAAGAAGATTGAATCTTTTCAATATTCTTTCCTTGTCATTTTACAACAATTTAAGTTCATAATTCTCTTTACCAATACTTTGATCTAACTCAATGAATTCTATATCATTGTTCTTCAATTCCTTAATCATATTTTCATTCTCATATTATTTGTATTTATTATAATTGGTAGTGGAAAGGGTGTGATTGTGTGCTAAGGTACAACCAACATATAGTATCTTATCCCTAAAAATACATCTTCTCATTTTTTTAATGCAGATGTCTAGGATAGTCACATCACTCTTAATGTTGTCACAAATTGTATTAAAAATTTTGGAATCATGATCTAATTGAACTTTGATCTTTAATGCATCTTCAAGAGTTGAATAATAGCTATCAAAATCTTCAATTATCCTCTCCACCTTCTTCTAAATATTTTTCTCTATCAATTGTATACGGAAATGTAAAGTTCTTTGTAATTTATCAATAGTCAACTCTAAAATCTTTTGTGCACTCTTGCTCATTTTACCTAATTTCTCCACTATCTTTCCAATTGAAAAAGATGATAATTGAATGTACTTCTAAATATCCATATCTTTAGTAATCATATTAGTAACATTCTTTAAAAATTTGAAAATAAGTGCTTCATTGGAGATTTTGAAGTACTACACGAATCCTTACTATCATCCTTTATAGTTGTCTATAAGATTGTAATTAGGGTTTCTTTTCTAACTTCCTCTTCTCTCTATCCTAATTCCTCTATTTTATATTCCTCCAATTACTTCTAAGATTTAATTGGTGTATGATCATCTTCTTTAAATTTTTTTGATTCAGGATGATGCTCTTCTATTGTGACTAATATATCCTTTTGTACACCATCCTTCTTTTGTTCAGACATCCTAGTTGTTGCAACCTCAAAGTTCGGTTGCAAAGTGATAGTACTTGGTTATGACTAGTTCCATAAAGGTAACATAGCTATCTCCTTCTCTTTCTCCTTATCATCTGTTGTGAAAATATTGGTCATCACTATTGTAATCTTGAACATTACCCATGACCAAATTTCCCACAATGGAATATGATTGATCCTTGAAGGGGTCTTCTCATATTATTGAGTGATTTCGTACCTAGTAGAAATAATGGTTATGTCCTCAACTTGTGTTTCCTCTATTGTGGGCTATAAGATATTAGTCAATAAGAACTCTTTGTATTGCTTCCTTAATTTCATTAATAACTTCCTCTTACAAACCTCACATTATCAAAATAGGTCATGTTTTCTTCCTTGGGTGAGGCTCCAATTTATTCAATATATCTTTTAACTTCTCTTTATTATTTAATATATTCTTTCTTATCTTCTTCTCTTCCTTTATTGCTCTTTTCTTCCTAACCTCTAAACTATTATACAATTCTTGTGGAATATTTCCATGAATATGAATGATGTATTGCTTAAAATTGATCATATACTTGATCATTTCATTTTCAAGTTGTCTTTTCTTATTGGGATCATATAAGTCATACTATTTGTTTAATTTTTATAGGTTGCCATCATTTATGATCATGGTGTGCATCCTTCCAATCTCTAGTTTTCACCCTTTCTTCTTTTTCCTACTATTGGGTTGAGGCATATCCTATGGTGTGGTTCTTAGATTCTCTGCAACTATAGGCTCATATTAATTCTTTCTAACCTTCTAAATATTTCAATGTTGGGCTTCTTCTTAGGGCCTAGATCTTGTGCCATTTCCTTTACTCTTTTGGTTTTCTTTGGTGATTCTCCAACTTTCTCTTGCTTACTTTTCTATTTTTAATATCACAAGTGTCTTTTATGTTGCTGAAGTCCTTGAATAACTCCTTTTATGTACTAAAGCTGTATATATAGGTTTTACTTGAGTTATTTTTACTTCTAGTACTAGTAATTGCTCTATTGCAATAGTAGGTGTAACTGTTGGTGGTGAGATTTTTGAAGTGTTAATTTTTTCAAGGGAGTTAGGTAAAGCATCAATAGAAAGTGGTTTGACCAAAATAATGTCTAATTTTCCACTAGCCTTCATTTCAACTACTAGTTTCTTGGTTTCTTCAAATTCCTCTCTTGTCATTCAAGAATCTTTAAGTATTTGATCTATATTTTTATCGACTCATTTCTTCATATCCTTTATATAGAGATAATGTCATACCTTACTATATTTTTCTTCATAAGTCCCCCATCTAGGGCACTTCTCATCTCTACCCGACTTAAGAATAGCTTGTGCATAATCATCTACCATTTTCTATGTCACTTGATAACACATTTTCTCAATAAAAATATGTCTACGCTCTACAACCTCCATACATGTATAGTCAATTTCTACAATAAATAAAATATCACCCATTTACTTTTCTACAACTGGTATGGGGATTGTGGATCTCTTTTTCATTTCTTCTATGTAAGACTTCATCATTTTAGAAATATCATCTATTATTCTCTCATTAGGTTGCTTTCTAAAGTAATGTGTAATAAATTCCACTTATAGTTTAGCATACAAGGGAATCTTCCCATGACTTGAAATAATAATTGAATTATCAATTATTGAACTATTCAAACCTTAAAGGTGTGTATTTTTTTGACTCTATCCTCTCAAGGTTATCCATCAATTGTTTCCTCAGAATTTCACACACATTTATTTTCTCCTTTTCAACAATCATCTTATTTATAGCATGGATAAATCTAGTTGATACAAAATTAGGCCTAGAACTATAGTTCATCTTATACCAAATAATATCATATAACTATCTATTTGTTCTAGTCTAACCTCATATCTCCTCCATCCTAAGTTGATCTTATATTAAATTCAACTAAGTTCTTTACTTTCTTTTCAAAAATTGGTATACTACCCTCATTGGTCAAACTAGTCAACATATGAATTGGGTCATTAAAGATCATAAAGTTAGCATATCTCCTACCTAGAACATTCATTCATGAATTTTACTAAAAATAAGCCTAGTCCACTCAATTTGTTCAAAATTTTCATAAAATATGTGTTTCATTATATACAATTGACCTAAATATTTATACCCTTTCTTGAATGCCAAATCATTATCTTAGACCTTACCCCTATCCTCGGGAATGTCATTATCCTCAATTGACTCAAATTTACAATGTATATATGCACAAATATTCTCCATATGAAAAACCTTATCTACAATTTGAAAAAATGCTCCCACAAGATGATCTCCAAAAGATACAATAAGATATTTCTTAAATTAATGCCTGGGTCTATCTCAAATATCACAAATGGCTAGAGTTTCCATTGCTATAATTTAGTTCCAAATGCAAACCAATTAACAACATCACAGATTAGTAATATACCTTTATTTTACAAATTAAGGCCTTTACAAAATTCTTCTTCAAATCACTTCCAAATTCTTCAATTCTCCTTTGAATATCCTTATTAAGTCTTTTCTCTCCTCAATCAATCAAATAGTGGTCAAATGACTTGATTTCAACTCTTAAATCCTCTCAAAAATGAGAACCTCATTAAATTCATCAAAGCATACATTCAAAAAGTTCTTCTTAAATCCAATATGCTTCAATTCTTCTATGATCTCACATATGACTATTTAAAAAAATTATCGTGCTAGATATGATCTTCCTTATACCATTGCCAAGCTATTGTTGACTTTGTAGAAGCTAATTCCAACATTAGCTGTATAATGAATACATAATGCAATATCCCATGTTTAAGTTTGCAAAATTGGTTGGTCATGTTCATGTAGGGGATTTTGTACTTGATATCGTTCTCATTTTGTTCTTAGGTGTAGGGTAAAAGCACAAACCTGTGTCACCTTTTATAAAGAAAAGTGATATTAGAATGTGACAGTTCAACATTAATGAAAAAAAAAATGGTATTTGCGTTTAAAATATGAAGATGATGTAAACTGATGAAATGTGTAGAATTGTATGAATTTTATGCCTATAATTTTTATTATTTTTTTGACTAAGAATTTATTCATTTTATTTTATTTTGAAGTCCCTTTTTTAACTGTAAAAAATATAGGATGTAGTTCCCGTCAAACAAGTATGTGCAAATCATCTTTTTTTGTTATTATTTGAAAATATTTTATAGATGACATGTATAGCTAGTGCACAAAAAAAGAAATAATTATTTTTGATATATATTTTCTTTGTTATAAGTACTCAAGTTCGACCTTGTCAGAATCCAACAGTTTTTTCCTCCCGTCAAAACTTCCCTATCAAATATATACCTTCTTGAAACAAAATTACATATTCAAGAAGAGGATTCTCTCCTCTAGTGATAAATATATTTTTTTTATTTTTTTTATATGATTTACTATTTTTTTTCATTTTTTGAGAGAGCATCTTCTGAAATGTTGAAATATTGACTTATAATATTTTTAGATTGTAACATATTATAACTAATCAAAACACTCAAAAATTTATATAATGATGATATTGAATCTGAAATCTATAAAAGGGTATTTTTAGTTTTTTTTTTAAATTGAGTTTTGATAGAGAAATGAGATTTGACCAAAACAGGTTTTTGTATCACAAACGGTGACACATATCTTTAGTTTTCTCAATCCATACATTAGTATTTTCTAGTTGTCCTTCTCTAACAAATATCTTATTGATACTCTCTACTTGCTTTTCCTTTGCATTCTCATTTCTTTTTCATAGTTGTTCATATTCCTTCCAGGATTAGATGTCCTCATATTTTGTAATCTCTTATTGAATGTTCTTGTATTGTTCCCAAAATCATTGAATCTACAAAATCCTTTTGTATTCCCTAAGTTGTTGCAATTATAACATTTCATGACTCTTTTCCCATATCTAGATCAAAATAGATTAATCTATAGTCTACAATCTCTCTTGAAATATGTCTAAAGTTGTCGCATTTGTAACATACTATTCCATTTTTTATAATATTGGTTGCTTCAAAAGGTTTACTAGTTGTAGGGTTAGTCCTTTCATGCATTATATTATCGAATCTAGTTTTCCTACATTCATAACTTTATGACCATAAGAAAAGCAATTATAAAAGTAACCAAAAAAGGGTTTAGAGTACTTACCTATGTAGTCCTTCTTTATGTGTCCAAGTTTATTGCATGCAAAGCATCTTCCACTAAATTATCTCATTGTATCTTTAGGTTGTTCGAGTTGATTTGGTGCTTCTTCACTTAAATATTATTCTTAACTATGTTGATGATTCACAAGTTCTTGTTCTTCGATGACTTTAAATCCTTTAGATTATTCTTTGCCAACATATGCAATTCATTTCTTGTCTCCTATAGGCCTTTGTGCCATGATTTTCTCATCAAGTTTCTTAGTACTTGTATATAACTCCTCAAGATGTTACTTAGATTTTTTAAGTTCCCCTTTAGTAATAATGTGGGTAAAAGCACAGATCTGTGTCACCATTTGTGATACAAAAACTTGTTTTGGTCAAATCTCATTTCTCTATCAAAACTCTTTTTTTTTTCAAAAACTAAAAATACCCTTTTATAGATCTCAGATTCAATATCATCATTATATAAAATTTTGAGTGTTTTGATTAGTTATAATATGTTATAATCTCAAAATATTATAAGTTGATATTTCAACATTTTAGAAGATGCTCCCTCAAAAAAGGAAAAAAATAGTAAATAATATCAAAAAAATAAAATAATTATATTTATCACTAGAGGAGAGAATCCTCTTCACGAATATGTAATTTTTTTTCAAGAAGGTATAGATTTGATAGGAAAGTTTTGATGGGAGGAAAAAACTATTGGATTGTAACAAGGTCGAACTTGAGTACTTATAACAAAGAAAATATACATCAAAAATAATTATTTTTTTTTTTTTTCACTAGCTATACATGTCATCTATAAAATATTTTCAAATCAGAACAAAAAAAGATGATTTGCACATACTTGTTTGACGGGAACTACATCCTATATTTTTTACAGTTAAAAAAGGGACTTCAAAATAAAATAAAATGAATAAATTCTTAGTCAAAAAAATTATAAAAATTATAGGCATAATATTCATACAATTCTACACATTTCATCAATTTACATCATCTTCATATTTTAAACACAAATAGCATTTTTTTTGTCATTAATGTTGAACTATCACATTCTGATATCACGTTTCTTTATAAAAGGTGACACAGGTTTGTGCTTTTACCTGTGTTTTATTTATCAAGTTATGTAAATTATGTCGGCATTAACAATGGGAAAGTAAACTCTGAGAGTGGGAATGAATCAGTACTTCAAAACTTCAACCATAAAACATTTACCACACATCAATTTCACAATTTAACATGTAAACTAAAATAGCTAGCTACACATGTTCATCCATAGCATGAAACAAATAACACATAACACAATAAGTTTGGTACCCTGAAACTCTCCAATGAGAAGGTAAAACTAGAGTGGGGATGACACCCACAAATCTTCACTACTACAATTGTAAATTGTATTAAATGAAGGTTACAATTGTTTGATCATAAACTATGATCTACCATGTGAAAGGTCTACCCTATTAAAGGCTTACAAAGACTATTAAATCTTACCCTGTTAAAAGTGTGCCTTGTTAGAGGACTTAAACCTGCAATAAAACAAGTACCTTATTAAAGGATTTACAAAATCTTATTAAGACTACTCGGTTAAGAGATTTTTATGGGTTCACCTATTAGAATATTTCAGCCTTGATCCTTCATTTAGCACCTCTCTACTATATATCAGATCTCCTCTTTCCTAATGTGTACTTGATCCTCCTAATTAGATCTATCTCTTCTATCCTTTAACTACTCTGCTCTATTCTCTCTAATTGATTCTACAATTCATATCTCTATCATAAACTCCTTAGTCATCATCAATGTTGTATCTACATTTAGCATTCATCCTTCTCTTCTCATTTGCACATGCAAACTCTTTAGGGTTTTCCCTCCTTAAGAAGACTTAGGTGAGCCAGGATTAGGTAGGAATCAATGATTGTGATTCATCCATTTTGTTGCTTAATACATCCATTATTTTGATTGGTTTCATGTACTACATAGGGATTCTATATATACCTCTATATATATCTTCTAGAATTGTAAAACAATCCTTACATCATTCCAAAAATGGTTTACATAGGAGTTTGTGACATTACAAATGGTTATGCCAAAAACTATTTACTCAGCACTTGAAAGCTCTGATTCTCGGCATTCACTATATCCTTAATGTTTTAACTCAGCTCCTAAATAACTTGGCATCCACTATTTTGCTCATCATATGAATCACTTGTCATAGATGACTTACTCAACACTTGAGTGACTCATCACATACCATCTACTTAACACATACTGGTGCTCGACACTAACAATATATATTACTCAACATACACTACTTACTTGACACATACTAAGTTTTGTTAAGTAATGACTTAAGTATTTGGTCACTACCTTGTCAAAATGAAAATGAGATTAACAATCTCCCCCTTTGACATGAGTGGAAAAAAGACTTTTTCATGCATATATAGTCATAACTCAGATAACCTATATACATTACTTGGCTCTTATGTAAAATTACAAAATTTCCAAAACTAATGACATAACTGTCATAACTTATTTCACCAAAATTTTATAACTCCCCCTGAGTTAATATTTCCTTTCTGTAATTGAATTTTGTACTTCTTATCTTTTTTTGTCCCCTATTTCTACATGAGTACTCCTCCACACTCAAAAATATACTTAAAAACCCCCTTTTTATTCACTATTCCCCATTTTTGATACTTATGTCATGGGTGGTACATTTGTATTGTGTTTGTCCAAAAATGTTTTATGGACCTCCATAATTATTTTCAATGATGCATCCCTATTATTGCATGCTACCTCTAGAGATCAGTATTGAATATCTAGCTAAGAAGCAAGGTCAACTAAGTCATCATGTGTAGAAAGTTGCTTATCTTTCCTCATCAATGTTTTAATGAAGTCTAGTTCCTTATGCAATAGTTCCATGTATGGGGTCAACATGGATTAGATACTAATCGAGTGACATGCCCAAAAAAATAGGGCAAAAACATACCAACAAGTTTATATATATATATATATATATATATATACATATATATATTTATATATATATGTATTTATTTATTTATTTATTTATTTATTTATTTATTTATTTATTTTTATTTTAAAATTTTTAAAATTTTTATTTTTTTCGAGATGATAGTAGGATTAGATATAATACATATGTATTCAAACAAAATTACTTAACTTCCTCAACTCATGTATAATTACAAAATTTAAGTACAATTCAAATGCAAATTTTCTTAACATATTTTAAACTAAATTGCATAACTTTATATATATATATCACAATGTTATCTAATTAAGCTCAATCAAAAGAATATGATTTTGAATCAAAAGAATGTCACAGGAAGGTGAAACATCATTTTATCCATTTAACATAAATCAAGTAAACATATGCAAGAATATTACTCAATTTTCCTTTTTCTATTAAACCACCTGGTTCAAGGCTCCATCGAGAAAGAACAAGTAAGAAAACCTGACATCCTTGCCACTTCAATAATAACTTTAAAATACATTTTTTTAGACAGGATTTCAATCCCAAACATAACTAAATTTCAACAATCAATTAAATTTTCTTCTTGGCCCTTAACAAGGGATCCATTTCGAATTATGCAAAGCATCACAGAGATCATGAAGAGAATGAAAATTTACTAGGAGACAAACAAACATATCATGAAGAACAAATCAAGCATGCATTTCCATTCCAGTTTGCACAATAGGTCCAACATTGAACCAGACTAGGGAGAAGGTGGATTTTCCCAATAGGAGATGTCGATCACTATACCATAACATAGCCCTTTTGAGGCTAAAAATTCAAGAACTTTCGTTCTTCCACAAATGCCCTTTCGAGGGCAATATTACAAAGATTTTCATTCTTCCATTTCTTCAATTTTCAAAATTCCAAAACATGGTATGTGATGACAAGTAGGGGACCATAACACCCTACCCTCTTTCCTTGTTCTTGTCATGAGAAGAGACTCTAAACTATTGGGGTCCAACTAAAGCCCTTCCCCCATACATGGCCACTTCTTCCTTATCCAAGGGTGAGTAATGCCAAAACAACCCACAAAAATCTCTTCAAAAATCAAGCAAAACATGAAGGAAAAGCATTCAAGAAAACATGTTTCAATCCCTCCCAAGCATACCCAACATACATACAAGCATACCAATGAAAACACAATAACATATGCATGAACAAAGCATGAACAACATGAACAACATAAACAAAATGAGCTAAATAATCCTACCTTCACAACAAGTTATGGCCAAATGAACCAATTTGAGAAGAGCATTCCCTTCCTTCTCCTTCTCCTTCAATCCTTGATTCCACTCTAAAACTAGAGGTTGGGTGAACACTCAAACCTTCTCAAAAATGCCTCTAAATAAGATCAAAACTCAACTACCTCTAAAATTCCATAACTCCCCCACACTTGCCTAAAGTTCTAGAGGCCTCTAACACAACTAAACCTAAGGCTAACCTCAAGGTGGAGTTAAAGTCATTCAACCCATGGTGAAATCATTCAATTTTCGCACTAAAGCAAAAATGGACTTTTGGAGTGACCATAAAAGTCAACAAATGGGGCTAAGGGGGTGGAAAATGTCCCCAACCCATACCCATACCCCTTACGTACTTAGATTTCATGATTTTAGGCTTTTAGGATTAATTAGGGACCTATCGAAAGCTAGGAATATTTTAGGACTTCCTAACAACCTTCTAAATAGTAGATTACTCACTAAACCTAATTAGGGTAATTAATCTCGATTACTAGCTAATTAGCAAAAGGGTCACTAACCTAGTCCAACTTAGATCTTTAGGTTACTTGGTTAACCCTAACTATCATGCTGGAATGTATATACAATTCATGAGTGTCAAGTGACATTAAAACATCACTATTACAAGACATTAACACTTAATGCTTATAGAATGATACATTCATTCAATTCACGATACAAATAAAATATGAACAATGTGGTTTGCATCTTTTGTTAGATTCAACCATGGTTTCCACAATCAGTACATAGGGTTTAGTTTTGTCTCTCCATTAGATTTTTTGGCTAAAATATCCTACACACTCATTGCACACATTAGTAGCTCAAGAAATCACATGCATATATGTATATAACATATTAGGTAAATCACATAACTAAAACATCTATCTTTCAAATAATCAGTTGTTTAATTTATTTCTACTCACATTTAATCATTAGTAAACACATAATCAATACAACATAACTTATTCATTAATTTAGATTAACATACTAGAATAATCATCGTTAGGCATGCATATACCTAACATCATAAACATCTCCAATTAAGGAATACTAAACTATCTAAAAGCATATAACCTAATCATCAAGGTACCATAATCAACATCATCATCATCAGATGAAAAACACCTCCTATCATCTTTAGTGAAATTTTAATGTTTAAACAATTGAGACACTGTAGTAGTTCTCGAATCACTAAGCATTAAAAAATGGATGTGTCAACTGCTCTCAATTTCATTAGGACATTCACAACATAAAACATAAATTCATATCCATTTAGTTCTCCTACAATAGATTTTAATAGAGAAATTCATATTTAATAAGTACGTGCAAGGAGGGACTTTACATCCTCCCCCACTAGCCTACTAGAAGTCACACAACAAAAATGTTCATCTTATGCTAGACCTTGTCTAGACTTGTTCCAAAATTTACTCTTATAAAAAGAATGATTAATGACTCACATACACACATAGGGATGATAACCTATTTACTTGATTACCATTACTAAAGTGAAGTTTAATCCATAACTCTGACATGGTTACATTTTCCATGGTTAATTATTGTTTTAAACATATTGGTCACATATAAACAGCATTCTAATCTACTATACGATACATATAGAGTCTTTAATAATAATAATATAATAAGATATTTTGAATTCCACATACTCTCCCATCGGGTAACAGTTGTACAAGACTCCCTCAAATGAGGTTTCATATTAAGCAACCTATCCCTTTAGTCAAGGTTAAATACTTTCCCTTTAGAGTTTCCACAATGCATTGATTCTTGATAGGATCCTCAATGAGTCCATCACTACACATGCACCTTTCCATCTAGAAGTAATGGATGTGTCAATTGCTCTCAATTTCATTAGGAAATTCACAACATAAAACATAACTTCATATCCATTCAATTCTCCTACAATAGATTTTAACAAAGAAATTCATATTTAATAAGTACGTGCAAGGAGGGACCTTACATCGAGGTAGCCCTTATGTTTGCATCTTATGACTGTAATGCAACTAGCTTATCTTGAGTAGAGAGTAGTCTCTAAAAATGAATATGGCTTTGAGTAGGAGATAGTTTTAATCTTTTACCTGTGGACTATAGATCTCCTTGCAGCCAATCAATATCCTTTTTTACTTCTTGTGTGAATAAATTCACATCACAAAGCTTTGTGTATAGAGAAAAGATGTTCTCCAACACCTTTTTCACATTCTCCATTTTGGTTGCTAAGTCAACTTGTCTTAGTGCGATAACACTAGAAATCTATTCAAGAATTTTGGAGTGGAACTTTCTTTCAAACCATTCCAATAGTTTGGTGTTTGCATCTAGGTCTTCATGACTAATCTTTTCAACAATAGTTATCTATTTCTCAAGAATAGGTTTCTCTTCATTAGGGGTTGGGAGGCTAAAAATATCAAGAAATGTGTCTTTTATTTCATGAAGAACTTGCTTCTACTTGTGCTCCCTTCATAGCAACTCTTATTGTTTCTTCCTATGTAGAGCTTTCTGTAGAATGCTCATTTTCTTAATGGTGATTGTTGTAAGATCAGACTTTGGCAGTTCAATCACCTCATCAAGACTAACATCTCTATAAGATATATCTTCTAATTTTCTAGATGTATGTGCACTTGGTCTTGATTTGCAATGGGGCAGCATGAGTGCTTAGCCTCTAAAGAACTTGACTACTAGTAGGAGTAATAGAAACTAGTAGAGTGACTACAGTCTATATGAAAACTTGTTCCTTTATAGTAGTAGTCACCTACAATTCTTTAGACTTTTCAATCTGACTTGCCTCTTCCTTCTTTTCACCTTGTGTTTGTGATTTAGGTGTAGGAATAGCTTCCTGACATAGTTTAACTTTAGTCCCATCCTTCTTAATTATAAGTAAGTCTTTCTTATGAAAAATTAATGGTAGTAGAGGTAATACAACTAGTGTTGTAATAACACCTTGTTGTTCTATACTTGTACTATGTTTTTCTATAACTTTTACCTCTGAGGGCACACTAGATGTGTCAATTTGCTTTGCCTTTTCAATTTCTTATGTTCTCGCCAATACAAGAATTAAGCATAATTTAGATTCCATGGTGGAATCCTTCAAATCATCATCTATCAAGGGATTGATGTTCAAAGCAGAATCATTAGAAACATCCTTGATTTTTACTAAGTCTTGTTGACTTACTTGATCTACATGTGGAGGACTGGCACTTGGCACTTGTACCTTAGGTACACTTTGATCATTTTTTTGCTCATACTTAGGTGTGGCCTCTTCTCCTACTATTTCCTTAGTTCCTTCCACATGATCATCCTTGAGTGATACATCTTTTGCAATCTCTACTGCCTTTTGTTCATCTTTCTTAAGATTTTGCATTTCTTTCTCATCTTTCTCTATTATAGTAGGAATGGGTAATTTGTAAATAGATCTCCATATATCTTTACTCTTAGTTACCACATCCTCTATATTCTTCTTCAAGATATAGAATGCTCTATATTTTGGAGTAAATTTACCTATGTGCCACTCTATAGCCTCATCTATCATTTTCTTTTTCAATTTAGGCATGACTTGGGCTAAAGTAGTTTCCCTAATCTTTCTATCAATATGTAAACTATATTTCCATTTCTACTCAACTCTATCATATAAACTTTTGGGTAATGAGTTGGTAAACTTGATAGGTGTGGTCTTGAATTTGGCCATCATCTCATATATAGCTTCCTCCACCTTATTCTTATCTAACTTTCCTAACTTATCAAATTCAACATGTGTGAATCCTAAAAAATTATCATTATGCCTAATATTATCACATAAGCTATCTAAGTTAGAGAAGGGATTGCTTACCACCTGAAATTGACTCAAGTCATCTAAATCTATCTTCTCCTTATCTGACTCAGCTAAAGCAACACACTTTCTTCTCTTTTTCTTTTATGAATGACTCTACTCTTTAGTAGAAATAGTCCTCTTACCCTTAGGTTTTCCATCTTATTTTTCTTTTTTTGTAGCTTCCCTTGTGGTAACCTTGGTAATAGGTACTACTATGTAGGTTTCATAACTTTCTTTGGCTTTTCTGCTGTATGATCCTTTTCCTTCCTCTTCTTCTTCCTTAGCACCTTCTACATTTGTTTCCTGGTCTTCACCTTGACCTTGTGTGAGTTCCAGTGGGGCTTGTCCATGTTCTTCATCTTGTTCATCTTTATCTTCTTCTTCTCCTTCTCCCCCTTTGCCAAATCTCTCCTTAAGCTTCTTCAAAAGCTTGTTCTTTCTAATCATAATAGCTATCTTCAAGTCTATTTTTATTCTTGACTTGGCTTCCTCATAATTGCCAAATGAGGTGGCACTCTTGTCTATGTCCTCTACCAATAGTGTTATGATGGCTGTAGATGCCTCATCTAAATTGATTTCATAATGCAATGGCTTTAGCCATATGACCCTAAGTATGGCTTCTTGTACATATGTTACTATGTATAATTAGCATCAACTAAGAAGAAAACATCATTATAATGTTTCTCCGCTAGTGACACTAGAATTCTTTGACTTTGCTTCATAGACTTCTTGAAATCTTAAATGTATCTTGTCATCAATGTTTCAAAATTCTCTCCAAGTTACTTTATCAACTCTAAAATCTGCAGTGTCACTAACCTATTTGTCCTCCACACTATCTTTCCAAATGTGGGAAATGTATTTTGTACATAAAATAATATACAAACCAAAAAAGAACCAAATTTTCATGATGCACTTTTTTTCCTTCCTAATGGCCTCCAAGTTTTCAAATAGTTGTTGAAGTTGTAACTTGGCAAGGTCACAGGAGTGGTCTCTCTTAACAATATTGTATCATAAATCTACTACCATACATGATACATTGTTCAATCTTCTAGATTAAAAGAACTTGTGAGCTATCACTCTCACTACAAAATCAATTAGGGGATCATAAATTGTGTCTATGGACATCCCTCTTTTATTCCATATTTCCCTATGTTCTTCTCTATCAATTCCTTTTTATGACTTCTCATGCTCTTAGGTCTATCAAGGGTAGGATACCCTATCACTTGGTGGATGATCCTCTTTGTGATCTTAGTAGGTCCATTTTCCAAACATATCAATTCATCACGTATTCTACTAAGTACATTCTTAATTCATTATATTTTGAATACATTAGAGAAATCTAGGGTATAATTTAACCCTTTTCTTTCTACAATCTTGTTCTCTTCCCTCAAGACTCCATCTACACATAGTTTGATATATAAACATCTAATTTCCATGTCTCCAATACCTCCAACCTTAAAACTATAACAACATCTAGCATCTTGTATCATCAAAAATTGTGGTGTTATCATTGATACTACATCAAACAGGTCTCCCTTATATGCTATCTTAGGAATAGCTTAGAAGGGTGTTTGTCTAATCTCATTATTGATTAATTTCACATTAAAAACTTCTTTTCTTTCCTTCTTAACATTTATAGAAGAGCTAGATGCTATTTTATGTAACTAGGGTTTGCAAAAAACTCAAATAATGAAACTTGACACTTGATAAATACCTTTTGAATCTGATGAATAATGACAAGTAGCAGTTGAATCTAGTTCGCAAAAATGTGAATCTTTTTCCTCAGCTCACCTTAAGCTCTTCATGCACTCTTTGACGCTGATGAAAGAAAATGAGTTAAAATTTTGCTATATAACCCTTGATATTTGGAAATAAATGCTTAATGCTTGTACAACTATAAGCTTATCTATCATAAGATTTCACACTCACTCGGCTTACACATGATTTCCATTATGCTTGACAATTACAGTGAGTTCAACCAATACGAACATGATCCCATCACTTGAAGAATTATAGATCTCTTCTAGGTTATAACCAATATATTGCATCTTGATTCATGCATATATTATCTTTTTGAATCTCAAATTCTTGGAACTAATGTATGATATAACTTTGAAATGTCAATCCCACACATACCTTTTGATGCCTAGTTGCAATGATGTGATCACCTGATCCATTGGATGAAGTGACCTCATCTAAACTTGATGTGCTGCAATCTTCCTTCTTCTTCCATGATTTGTTCATTTGCACTTTGACCCTTTCAATATTGACCTTTTCTTTGCCTTTATTGTTACCATTACTCAGTACTAGTGATCTAGTTGGACAATTTCTATTGATATGACCAATGTTCAAACAACTAAAGCATGTAGTTTCACTCAACCATCTATTGTAGTTTCCTCTAAAATGTGTTCTAATGCAATTCTTAGGAACATTTCCATACTCTTGACAATAGTGACAACTGCACCTTGTATTGTAATTCCAATTGTAGGATTTTCCATTATGGTGTACCTTTGTCTACTTGTTTGATGTCCAATTAGCATTAGATCTACATTCATATGCTCTATGTCCATACTTATGAAAATTGTGGCAATTTCTTTCAAATCTTTGTGTGGTTAAGGTCTTGGTCTTGCATTCATGTGCCTGATGTCCTTTCCTTTTGCACTTATGATAGTAACCCTTGAATTTCTACTTAGGGTTCTGATTTGTATTGTTTCTCTTGCAAACATTTGTTATATGACCTAATTTTCCATAATTATGACAAGTGGGTTTATAGTTCTTAACTTTGTTGTTTATTTGTTCATCACTTTTAGATGATTCTCCTTCCTCAATATTGGTGTATCCCAATCTAGTAGTATCATTTTTGGATCTAGGAGATCTTGTTAGTCTCTCAAAGTATTTTATGGCTTCGCCAAGTTTGTTAAAACTTTCAAAAAATCCTTTTATTTTCTCAGTTAATTCCTTAATTTTTATTTTTTGTAGTTTCAAAGTTTTTATCACAATGTCCTTTCCATTCAATTCATGATTGGAAATCATTAATTGATTCATTGTTTCTATTTGCATGTTAGCAATCCCTTGTACCTCTAATGTCTTTTCTTCTAGTTTGTTGGTCAGTGTCCTTTTGTAATCTTCAATCATGACCTTGTCTTCCTTAACTTTATTTTTTTTCTCAATCACCTCACATAGAAACACTGATTGAACTTCTTTTTCAATCTGAATATTATGACCTCTTTATTTAGGGCACCATTTTTTTCTGTCAGATCTACAATTGCTGCATCAAACTCACTTTAGTTTCCATTTGCAAAAAATTCAGTAGTGTCTTCCTCTTGGTAATCTGTGTCATTTTCCTCAATATCTATCTATTTCCTTCTCTTCAATGAATGTTGGAACTCATCTCTTTCTTTCATGAGTTGGTGTAGTGCAATCTAAATTTCAATCTTTTGGTTTTCAATAGTTTTTCCCAACTTGTAGACTTCCGTCTTCAAGATCTTTCCTCAAAGCTACAAAGCTTTCCTTTTCCAAAGAACTAGCCTCTAATACCAATTTTTGGAATTAATAATGGGAAAGTAAACTCTAAGAGTACTTCAAAACTTTAACTATAAAACATTCATCACACATCCATCTCACAATTTAACACAAAAACTAAAATAGCTAGCTACACATGTTCATCCATAGCATGAAACAAATAAGACATAACACAATAATTTTGTTACCCATAAACCCTCCAATGAGAAGGTAAAACTAGAGTGGGGATGACACCCATAAATCTTGAGTGTTGTAGTTGTAAAGTGTATCCAATGAAGGTTACAATTGTTTAATCATAAACTATGATCTAACTTGTGAAAGGCCTACCCTATTAAAGGCTTGCAAAGACTATTAAATATTACCCTGTTAAAGGATTTCAACACCTTGCTAAAAGTGTGCCTTGTTAGAGAACTTAAACTAGAAATAAAATAAGCACACTATTAAAGGATTTAAAAAATCCTATTAAGACTACTCGGTTAGGAGATTTGCATTGATTCACCTATTAAAATGTTTCAACCTTGATCCTTCAATTAGCACCTCTTTGCTAGATATCATATCTCCTCTTTCTTGATGTGTACTTGATCCTCCTAATCAAATGTACCTCTTATGTCCTTTAATTACACTACTCTGATCTCTCTAACAACAATTCATATCTCCATCATAAACTCCTTAGTCACTATGAATTGTCTCTTTTCATTTAGCATTTGACCTTCTCTTCTCATCCACACATGAAAACTCTTTAGGGTTTTTCCTCCTTAAGAAGACTTAGGTGAGCTAGGGTTAGGTAGGAATAAATGATTGTGATTCATCCATTTTTTCTCTTAATACATCTCTTATTCTGATTGGTTTCATGTACTACATAGGGATTCTCAATATACCTTTGTATATATCTTCTAGAATAAAAAAAAATCCTTAAGTCAGCCCAAAAATGGTTTACATAGGATTTTGTGCCATTACAAATGACTATGGCAGAAACTATTTACTCACCACTTGAAAGATCTTATGCTTAGCATTCACTATATCCTTAATGTTGTAACTCAGCTCCTAAAATACTTGCCATCCACTCTTTTACTCAGCATATGAATCACTCAACATATATGACTTGCTTGAAACTTGAGAGACTTGGCACATACCATCTACTCGACACATACTAGTGCTTAGCACTAGCTGCATATATTGCTCAGCATACACTACTTAGTTGGCACATACTGAGTTCTACTAAGTAATGAATTAAGTGTTTTTTCATTACCTTATCAAAACCAAAATGAGATCAAAAAATTATAATTTTGTAGTCTCAATCTCATATGTCACTCTAGTAAGCTAAGATTTTAGATCTACATTCTTAGATCTCAAATTTGATTGACTCTTCTTTTAATCTTCTATCATACTCATATTCAAAATTGTAATCCCAAGTTCATGTTTTAAAATCTCATTTTCCTTCTTAATTTGTGTAGCTAACTATGATCCTTGATTTATTTAGGTACTATCTAGGATCTTGTGTTCTTAATCTAGTCTTTTAACTTCTGAATAAATTTGTGTGTATCATAAAATTTGATCTTCAACTTGTTCCTTTCATTAGTAATTGTATCTAGTTCTTCAAGAGATTCTTCAAGAGTCTTCTGCAAGTGTACTAAATCCACAGTGATATTACTCAAGTTTTAAGGCCTTCCTTAAGTAACTATGCTCTAATAACAATTGTTAGAAATAGGGAATACTAGGGGGGGGGGTCAGTATTTAAAAAAATTCTCAACTATGGATATTAACAATCTTCAAACTTGCATAGATGATTAAACTAAAAAGTAAATATAAGAATAACACAATGAAGCACATAACACCATTATTTGTTAACTAGGGAAACCCTAGTGGGGATGGTATGCACAAAATGATCCATTAATCAAAAGTTTATTGTAAAAGATATTGACCTAGTTAGGACTCTATTACATCCATATAGTGTATATGTCCTTGTTAGAAGCCTCAACCTTGTTAGGAGTTCTGATAAAAATCCAAAATTAAAATTTCACTACTCATAAAAAGCATATAACACTTTAAAGGTTATATAAAGTAATACCAAAACTTGACTGATGTTGATATCTTCAATATATGATCAATCCTTCTTTTTCTTCTTCATAAAATAATCATAATATTTCTCTTCTCAACTTGTAATCAAATTTACATCTATACTAATCATACAAAGTGTGCATATAAACATCATATCATTACAATACAATGCCACACTTTGCTAAATGAAAGACAGCTCCTTTATACCAAATTCTTGAGTTTTTTGACCTTCCAATGCTTGCACATTGTCCCAAACTCTAAACTAAATTTTGCCACATGTGGATTAACATCTAGGATGTCATCCCAATCTTGTTTAGTAAATATGTTGGAAAGCCAAAATAATTCCTTAACCAAAATTCTAATACTCTATTTTTTACCATGTTCTGATCTACCAAACCTATCTTTGGTGAACTATTCATAACTCACCCAAAACTTAACATCTCTTTCATTGATCTTGCATGCATGTACTATGGTGTATGTACTACCTATATCTAAGCTGGCATAAATTTATGTGCTTCTAGTGAATCTCTCTGAACAGTACTATTACATTTCTAAATTTATATATACAATAATATTTTATAGTTAAAGATCAACTATATTTAATATTTAATATTTAATTACATTAAATTTATGTCTTTATAAATTGTTGTAAATATATAATTATATATAATAGGTTATATTTCACTTCAATGTTATTATTCTTAATTAATATTATTTTCATAATATTATATAATAATAAATTATTGTAATATTTATATATCCTATAATTTTGGATTCATGACAAATCCTCCCTTCCTCAAATTACTTGCACTCAAGCAATTTCTAATTTTCACTCAACACGTTATAATCTTAAAATCAATGACTTCAGTTATGATTCCAATGCCTTGATCATTTTAGTCTAGATTAAAATAGAATCATGTTCAAATGATCAGAAAGTGTTCATCCATTACAATGCTAACAACTCACTTTTATATAATGATATATGCCTCTAGTGATTAACATGTATTTTAACCTTGATTCCTTACTTTTCTCCCATACTTATCCTAAGAAGAGCATAGATTTAATTATCTTTGAGCACATGACACCAATATATCCTTTGGTTTTACTCCACTTCTCCCTACATAACACCATATATCAACTCCCAAGAGTATAAACACAAAAATATATCCACAGATCCTTTAGATGTCTAATAAAACTAATTACTATTGTCACTCAGTAAACATACACAAAATGTTGTAACTCAGTAAATGCAGAGTATGTTTTACTTTAGTAGATCTAACATCAATAGTAATAATTTGCAAACAAGAGAGAAAATAAATGAACACAAGAGACACCAAATTTAATGTGGAAACCCAATATGGGAAAAACTACCAATGCAACTAGTTACTATTTTTCATTATTCTGAAGTGAGCTCTATTAGGAGCTAAACCAGTTAAAGGTTACAAAACACACTATTAGGTATGACCTTGTTAATAGATTTAATCACCCTGTTAGGAGTGGCCTTGTAAGAGATCTTTAAAAAAATTCAATGGAACTATCACCCTTTTAGAGGATTTACTACTAGCTATTATACCAACTCTGTAAAGATATTTTAAATCAATGCTACAATGGTTAGAGAGTAACAATGAAATGACCTACTTAAGATGCAATTGAATTGCTGAATTTAGATCTCTATTCTATTCACAAAAACTTGATCCTTTCTGATCAAATATTACTTTGTTGCTCAGCAAGGATATCTAACCATCCTTCAAGTTTTCTTACACACTTTTCTTCTCAATCAATCAATACACTTGTATACTACTAAAAATCACACTACTAAAAATCACAACTTGACCTTATATTTATATCATTCAAATTGTCAAGTTTAGCTCAATATAGATTACAATGACAAAAATCATTACCATAGTCAGCTGGAATCAATACTTGAAATAATTAAACTTCATATCCCAAATCAACAAAATCCTTCAATAACCAACCTAGCTTAGTAAACATTAGTCTTGAAATGATTTCCTATGTTAACCAATAGAAGCTTAGTTAACACTATGAACTTTGCACATTTATCCTTTGGCAACTGAGTGAAATTAGTTAATGCTAACTCTAACCAACTTTCATTCATTAACCATGAGAACTTAGTTAACACTACTTTCTACCATAATTTTCTTCAATGCCTAAGTGAGCTTGGTAGACACTATTTGACAATTGATATGAAATTTGTGTGACATCAAAGACAACACAAAATTAGTCAATTGTATCCAACACCAATGACTTAATTTGGATTGCAAGTTTGATAGCAAGGTGCATTAGGCCATCTAGAGTAGAAAGATTGCATTCTTTCTTTAGTAAAGTCTCAACATAGCCTAGATCCTTGTGCATTATCTCCATATGAGGGGTAAGGGTAGCCTGAATACTTGTCAGTTTGGCTCTAATTTTGGCTCAAGATAACTGACTAACTCTGTGTCTAAAGAAATGTTCTAAAATGCTTCTCACTCTAAGCTGGATTTGATGGTAGTCTTGCACCTGATGCTAATATTGTACTTTCCAGACTTAGAATGCGACTTCAAGTCTCTTGGGTGAAGAGTGTAGGATTGCATAGTTTTGTGTATAGTGAGAATATATTCTCAAGTACCTTCTTCACATCCTCAACCTTTGTTTCTAAAGAAACTTGTTGTAGTGCTATCTCACTGGATAGTTTCTCATTTACCTTTCCTTGAAAATTCTTCTCAAACCATTCTAAATTTTTTGCATTTGTATCAAGGTCTTCATTTGTGACCTTATCCACTATATCAATCAGTTGTTCTATAAGAGACTTGGTCTCTTCATGAGTTGGCAAATTGAATGCATCTAAAGAGATGTCCTTTATATCTTGGAGTGCTTTCTTCTACCTATGTTCTCTCCTAAGCATTTCTTGATGCTTTTTTCTTTCAAAGGCTTGTAAAATGCCCATTTGCTCCAATGTCATAGAGTCATAATCATTCTTTGGAATGACAATGTCTTCATCAAGGCTTATGTCTCCATAGTGAATTACCTTATGAACCTTTGATGGGGATTGGCACTAAAATTTTCAATAGAATGGCTTCAATGCCTAGCTTCTGAAGAGGTTTTGTAAAAGGAGTGGTAGATGCTAGTAAGGCTACCAGTGCTTGGATGGCTTCATATTCCTTCACCTTAGGTGTTAACTTATGCTCTTAAGGCTTGCCTTGGTCTATTACTATGAATTAGATAGCACCTTGTTCTTGTGCTTTAGGTACATATGAATCTATCTATCCTATTTCTTGTTTTTGACCTGTATTATCTTTCTCTTCTGCTTTCTTATCAATAGTATCAATTTTAACACTTGTATCAACCTTAGTAGATATATCTACTATTTTTTGAACCAAAGGTTGTACATTAGTAACTGAGGGGATGATAGAAGGTGGTTCTTGTGGATTCACCTTTTCCCTTGTGACCTCAGTTACTGCCTTTTGCAATTCTTTTACACTAACCAAAATTGGATTTTCATAGAGTTTAGCTTGGAGTATAGATTGGTCTAGAATCTTCAAGTCTTCTGCAATAAGTGGATTGATGTTCTAAGTTGAAGCATTAGAAATATCATTTATAGTTATAGTCTCAATTGTTACACTTGCATCATGAGGAGGACTAGCACTCGACATTTGTGTGTCCTGCACACTCTATTCATCTTGTTGTTGCTCAATTGTTGCCTTGTCATCATTTTTATTTTCTATTTCTTCCCCAACTATATTAACTTCCTTATCATCTTCCTTGTCATCATTTTTTTCATCATCCCTATCACCATCTTGTTTATCCTCTAAAGAGTTAGCTTCTCCTTATTTCACAGTAGTCAACCCATAGATAAGTTTCCATATTTAACTTGATTTCTTGACCACATCTTCAATGTTATTTTGAAGAATGTTGAAGTCTTTATATTTAGGTGTGAATCTAACTACATATCTCTTGATAGCCTTAGCAATCTATCCCTTTGTCAACTCTGGCATCACTTGATTTAATGCTATTTCTTTGATCTATTTTTCTAAAATTAGACAATAATGCCATTTTTGCTCAACAATATCATATAAACCTTTTAGTATTGAGTTGGAAAATTCTAGTGGAGTTTTTAAACTTTGACATCATGGAATTTATTGCCTCTTCCACTTGGTTTTTCTCTTTTTTTCCAAGTTTATCAAAATCAATATGTTTCAAAATAGATAAATATGCATTACTTTTGACATTTTCACATAGGTTTTCAAGATCAAATAGAGGGTTGTGACTTACCATTTTAAATTGGTTATTTTCATCTGATTCTATCCTCTCTTCATCAGAATCTAGTTGTGCCACATATTTTCTTCTCTATCTTTTCTTCTCTTGGCCACCTTGCTCTATTTGCTTGGTCTTTTCCTTGGCCTTTTGAGTTGTAGCATGTGTGCTAGCTCTAGTGATAGGAGTAGCAGGCTTGGTTGGGCTAGATTTGAGAATCTTCTTTGCCCTTGCAACTGGTTGTGCCTTAGCCTTCCTCTTCTTTGTCTTAATAAGAGTAGGTTCTTCTTGACTTCTTCTCCCTCTACAACTTCAGTTTCCTCCTCTTCCTTGTCTCCTCCCATTCCTTGGGTCAATGCAAGAGGTGCTTGAGTTTTTGTTTCTTCTTCCTCTTCATCCTCTTCTTCTTCTTCTTCTTCCTCCTCCTTAGCACCTTCTCCAAACTTGGCTTTTAGTTTCTTTACTATCTTATCTTTCTTCTTAATGGCTGATAAAGTTTTCAACTCAATGGTAATCTTTTATTTTACCATCTCATAGTTTCCAAATATCTTTGCACTTTTATCTATTTCCTCTACTAGTAGTGTTGTGATGGTTTTTGAGGCTTCACCAAAATTAAATTTATACCTAAGTGGTCTTAACCATCTTACCCTTGGTATGATAGCTTGCACAAAAGTGTAATCAACATCAACAAGAAAACATATGTCATTATAGTGTTGTTCAACCAAATAAATTGGTATCCTAATTATTTCCTTAATTGATTTCTTGAAATCTTCAAAGTAACTTGTCATCAAGGTTTCAAAGTTTTCTCCCATTTTCTCAATGAACTCATTGATGTACAACACAATTGATCTATTTTTTCCACCCTACAATACCAAAAGAGGGAAATTTATTATGTACATAAAAGAATAAGTAAACTAGTATTGAACCAAACTTGCATTGTGCACTCTTGGTTTTCCTAGTAGCTCTAAGATTCTCCACAAGTTGTTGCAGTTGAAGTTCTGCTAGATCATATATGTGATCTTTCTTTACAATCTTGTATCCAATATCCACATCTATATAGGGTACACTATTCAATCTACTAGATTGATAAAATTTATGTGAGATTATCCTTACAACAAAGTTCAACAATGGATCAGCAATAGTATCTATTTTCATGCCTCTCTTATTCCATCTTGCTCTAATATTCTTCTCAATTACTTTGTTGGAATCACTTCTGAGTATCTTTGGCGAATCTAGGGTTGGGTATCTAGTAACCCTATAAATTATTCTCTTGGTAATCTTGATACGTCCTCCCTTTAGCCATAAAGAACCATCATGAATTCTACTTAGAATCATTTGTATCCACTCAGTTTTAAACATATTAGGAAAATTTAGGGCTTCTGTCAAACCCTTTTTCTCAACAATTTTGTATTCCTCTTTCAAAACACCATTCTTGCACAATTTTTTATATGCATCTCTTATCTCCATGTCTCCTATACTTCCTATCTTGCAATTTTAGCACTTCCTCACATCTTGCACTATAATTATGTTTGGTGGGATCATTAACAATGCACCAGAAGGATCCTGTTTATAGGAGATGTCAGGAATGGCTTTAATTATGGGTTTCTTAACTTCATTACTAACAAGCTAAACATTCAAAACCTCCTTCCCTTCAACATTTTTTGAATTAGACACCATTTTTTCAAACTAGGGTTTATGTAAAAGTAAATTGTGTAGCTCGACTTGTAATAAATACCTTGCGAAATCTGATAAACTAGTGTGAGATCATTGCTAATATATTTGCAAACAATTTGAATAGGTTTTTGAATCACCTTCTAGTTTTCTTGCTCTTGCTAGAATTTGAAATGATGAATAATGAGAAAAAATTGATCATATACTCTTCAAAAACCTTGCATTTAATGTTGAGTGTTTACATAGCTATTGTAAGGAAACTTGGCAATAAAGAATATAACCGTTTCCACATAACGCATAATAGATTTAAAATAAACACGGAATTAAAATCCACATGCAAGAGAATAGATGACATACCCACAAAATTGTGACACAAGATATACCCTGGCAAACCCTCATTGAGGGAAAAACCCAGCCTCCAAAAGCATCCATCACCATCTATTATTCAGCAAAAAATACCGTTGCCATACAACCATGGAAGCCTTCATGGCCATAGCCACAACCAAGCAAACTATATGAACAAGCATGAATCCACACATCCCATGCCATGCTTTCAACCTTCACAAATGCTCCCTTGGCTAACCTATCAAGCCTTGTCCCACTCGACTCTTGCCTTTTGTCTTCTCCTTGTCACTCTTTCTCTCTCTACAACAACAACTATCCTTGTGGCTTCTTATATAGTAGCAAGTCCCACAAAACCACCAAGTGGTATTACATAAACCATGTGCTAAAACCATGTGCTACCTAACCCACTGACCCCACATTTAATATTGGGCATTTAATTCTTTTCCCCAATATTAAATAACTACATCAAATACTATCACAATGTTACAATACAACTCATCAAGAATATTTCATGGGAATCTTTACATGTTGCACATCCATCTAGGTACAACATTACATAATAAAAATAAAATAATTAAATAACAATATTATGCAATGTGTGCAACACCCATTATCTCAACAGCTATAAGATTGGCAATAACCATTTTCAAGTTCACTCAACATCTACTGATGTTTCCACCACTTGGCAGATGCTATGAGCTTGGCATCAACTAAATAGTTTGGTAGCTTGGCATCAACTAAAATTTCACTTGGCACATATAGGAAACATTTCATACTCGGCAACAACATGAAAACTTAAAGATTTAACTTGAATTTCCAACAACATATTGCATCTTTATTCATGCTAATGTATTATTTTAAGTACTATCTCCTTTGGAATTGATATATGATATAACACTTGAATATTAGTCCCACATAACTCTTGATTGCCTAGTTTGATGAGGTGTGATCATGTGACCCATTAGGTGAAGTGATCCCTTCTCCATTTGATGTGTTGCAATAATCCTTCTTTTTCCATGTCTTATTCATCTTATCTTTGATGTGTTCAACATCTATCTTTCCTTTGCCTTTATCAAATTCACAACTTGGTGCCTTTGACCTAGTTGGACAATTCTTACTGATATGACCAGGTTTTGAATAGCTAAAACATGTCGTTTGACTCAACCACCTTTTGTAGTTACCACTAAAGTGTGTCCTAATACAATTCTCAGGAACATGTCCATATTCTTGACAATAATGATAGCTATATCTTGTATTATAATCCCAATTATAAAAATTCCTATCATTTCCTACCTTTGTTGGCTTGTTTGATGACCACATGGATTTGGATCTACATTGAAAAGCTTTATGTCCATACTTTTGATAGTTGTAGTAATATCCTTCAAATCTTTGTTTATGCATGGTCGTGGTTCTACATTCATGTACCTAATGGTCTTGCTTGTTGCACTTAATTATGACAATGAGTCATGTTCTTAGGCTTGACATTATGATTTGTATTCTTGCTCCTACACATATTAGTAGTATGTCTTTTCTTACCAAAATTATGACAAGTAGGTTTGGAGTTCTTACCTTTGTTGTTATTTTCCTCAGCAACTTTGGATGATTCTCCTTATTTAGTGCTTGTAGCCCAATCCTGATGTATGATTGTTAGGTCTAGGACATCTCAATAATTGCTCAAAGTATTTAATGGCTTCATTTGGATTGTTGAAACTTTCAGCAAATTATTTTTCTCTTTGTAGGTCACTCTGCAACTGTTTATTTTGTAACTTCAATGTAGTTATCTCAATGTCCTTGACATTCTGATGCAGAAGCATCTAGAGGTATAAGGGCAATCTTGTCTCACCCAAAAAAATGTACTTAGACTTAGTTTTTGTTTCATGTGTTTTCATTTCTAGTTACCCATTTGGGTCAAATAAAGGTTTCAACTCTCATAGTTCAACTATCAGGGTTCTAGGATATAGTATTTGAACACCTTGGGATACGTGTAAATGCCATAAAATAGGAGTATGTAATTGAGCCATCATTTTGGTGAACTATGAGGTGTAAATTGGTTAGATGAATATAATTTTAATTTAGAGCATTCCAAAAAAATAATTAGCTCAAAAGGCCCCACGGTTTGAAAGTTATCACAATTTTTTGGGTTTTGGAGACCTCCTAAGAATGCTTCAAAGTCAGGTTAGGGGTATTAAATGACCTCAAAAAGGGCCAAAAAATGGGGGATGAGAGAAGCTAGTCCATAGGGCTATAGAGCACTTTGAGATCTTCCCAAAAATGTAAACGGTTCATCAATCAGAGCTACGGTTTAAAAGTTATGCTTCTCAAAAGTTCAGTTACCATTTTTGGATTCTTCTAGATTTGCACCAACTTCTAACATGGCTTTTGGAGCCTTCTAATTGGTTGATGGGTGCCTACTAGCACATTCTAGAATGTGTTCCTAGTCCTTAACCCTCTAGGGTCTATTTAAGGACATTTCTGGCATTGTAAAAGACAGTTCGGAGTGGAGTTGGAGAGGAGGTACTCAAAGGAGAAATTATCTCCAAATTTATGTTATTGTAAGCCCTTAGGGCATGTTTTAAAGTCTACTTTTTCTATACTAAATGTACTAGCTTATTTTCATAGTTAATACAATTTCCCTTTTCCTATTGTGTCCATTTTGTGCATGAGTCGTAACCCCATCAAGTGGTATCAGAGCTGGTTTTCTTGAGTGTGTAGACAGAGCACCGACTGTGAGGTAGTTTGCACAAGGACTGTGTGGTTGTGGGTCTGAGTGAAGAAGATGCTTCCACAAAGAGAGCGTGGTGGAAGGGCCAGAGTTGTTAATCCTGAGGAGGTTAGAGCCCTCCAAAGGTAGGTACAAGAATTACAAGAGGAGCTCCGTACAGGAACAAATGTTTCCATAGGTGACGATAGTGAGGATGACAATTAATAAGAAGAAATTGGACCAGAAGGGAAATTTGATAGGGAAGTTCTAAATTAGGTAGAGGAAAGGCTTTTCAAGGTCATTATTAAATTTGGGAAAAGACCTACAATTGATGTGGGTGTATTTTCAGAAAATCTGAAACCAGATGAGTTGATCGACTAGATCAATGAACAGGAAGAATACTTTGAGTATGAGGATATTAGGAACCTAAATAGGGTTAAGTTTGCAAAGGCCAAACTGAAAGGCCATGCCAAAATCTGGTGGCAAGAGGTTCAATTGGAAAGAAATGGAAGAGGAAAGGAGAAGATCACAAGGTGGGATCACATGGTGGACAAATTGAAGAAGTAGTTCATTCCTGTGGACTATGAGCTTAATTTTTTTAAGAAGATGCATGGGCTATAGCAAGCAGGCAGATCAGACCAAGACTATATAGAGGAGTTTTATCAACTTTTGATTAGAGCAGGGCATGCAGAAGCAAATAAAGAGAAGGTTTCTAGTTATATCAATGTGTTGCGACCTAGAATCCACAAGGCATTAAGTCTAGTAAGAATGACCAGCATTGAAAAGGCATACCAGTTTTCCCTACGAGATGAAGAGAAGTTGAATAAGAGGTTTGAAGGGAGACAAACAAGGTGTGGTCAAGGAGAAAGGGGAAGTGGTAGGTCATCTGGAGGTCGAAATGAAACCCAAAAGAAAAATGAAGATGTGGGTACTAGTAGGAACCAGAGGAATGAGGGTTTCAAACGCTCCCATGATCAAGACTTTGCAAATCAAAGAGGAAGAGGTAGAGGACATGGAAAAGAAAGAGGATGCTTCCATGGTACCTATTTCCATTGTAATGAAGAAGGTCATCATGCCTTTGAATGCCCTCAATGACAAGGAAGGATAGATAGGAGAGCTGAGGGTCAAGCTAGGGTTGCTCATGTGGATGAGGATGCACAGTCATCACATTCAGAGGATGCAAAAAGGGTAGAGACCTTGGTAAATGAAAGGGTCCTACTAAGTGGTGAGATTGAACTAGGACAAAAGAGGAGTTTGTTCTATACCAGATGCAAGTGTGAGGATAAATGTTGTGACGTGATCATTGATGGTGGTAGCATTGATAACTTGGTATCAAAAGAGATGGTCTCTAAGCTAAATCTCAAGAGGGAGAGACATCCTCAGCCCTATCGGATTGCTTGGGTGAAAGATGATCATAAGGTCCTAGTAAGTGAACACTGTCTTGTGAAATTCAAAATTGGGAGTTACTATGATGAAGTTCTCTGTGACGTTATTCAAATGGATGTTTTCCATCTATTGTTGGGTAGACCATGGAAGTTTGATAGACATGCAATACATGATGGTAATGCAAACACATACTCTCTAACAAATGATGGACTTTGCCACAAACTAAAGCCAATGAAAAAGGAAGGTGAAAAGGTATGTAGTAGTACTAGGATTTGTCTTGTTGATGGAAGAAATTTTTTAGATGGAATGAAACATTAGCGTATGTGCTATGCTTTGATTCCTAGGAAAGATAAAGAAGGTAGTAGTGAAATACCACTTGAAGTTTCAGATTTACTAGGTGAATTTGAAGATATTATCTCTAATAATGTTCCAGAAGGATTGCCACTAGTAAGAAAAATCAATCATCAGATAGATCTAATTACAGGAACAAGTTTACCTAACAAGGCTACTCATAGGATGACTCCTACAGAAATAGAGGAGCTAAATAGACATGTTCGGGAGCTATTGAGGAAGATCTTGATTCAGGAGAGACTAAGTCCATGTGCAGTACTACCAGCACTCACACCAAAGAAGGATGGAGAGTGGAGGATGTGTATAGATTCTTGAGCTATAAATAGGATAACCACCAAATACTGATTTCCTTTGCCAAGGATAGATGATCTCATGGACTGCTTGAGTGGAGCTCAGTACTTCACAAAAATAGATCTCAAAAGTGGTTATCACCAGATATGGATTCGAGAAGGAGATGAGTGGAAAACAACCTTCAAGACCAAGGAGGGTCTTTATGAGTGGTTAGTCATGCCCTTTGGATTAACGAACGCTCCAAGCACCTTCATGTGGCTTATGAATGAGGTACTTAAGAAGTTCTTGGGAAAATTTGTTATTGTCTATTTGGATGATATTTTAATTTTCAGCAAGACTTTGGAAGAACATTTATTGCATATTTGTAGTGTCCTTGAAATGTTAAGGGAAGAGAAACTGTTAATTAATTTAAAGAAGTGTATCTTTGCAAAAAGGGAGTTAGTCTATTTGGGGTTTGTTATATCACCTGAAGGTCTTAAAATGGATCCAAAGAAGGTAAAAGCTATCTTGGAATGGCCTACTCCAAGGTCTGCTACTGAGGTAAGATCATTTCATGGTTTGGTTAGTTTTTATAGGAAGTTCATAAAGAATTTCAGTGGCATATGTGCACCCCTAACTGACACAATAAGAGGGGATAGAAAAGAGTTCAAATGGACTGCAGCAGCTGCGAGAAGTTTTGAATTGCTGAAGAAGAAGGTGATAGAACAACCTGTGTTGGCACTTCTAGATTTTAGAAAGGTGTTCTAGGTGGATTGTGATGCTAGTGGCAGTGCTATTGGAGCTGTATTGAGCCAAGAAGGTAAGCCTATTGCATATTTTAGTGAAAAATTGAATGATACAAAGAAGAAGTATTCTGTTTATGATCAAGAGTTCTATGGAATAGTTCAGGCCTTAAAGAAATGAAGGATTTATTTGTTGCCAAAGGAATTTTTTTGTATACTGATCATCAGGCATTACAGTACCTAAATAGCCAAGGTAAATTGAATCAGAGGCATATGAAGTGGGTAGAGTTCTTATAGAGTTATACATTTGTGTTGAAGCATAGAAGTGGAAAATCTAACAGGCTTGCAGCACTAAGTAGGAGACAGTTGTTGCTTACATTAATGCAGGTTGAAGTAGTTGGGTTTGATGAACTCAAAAATTTGTACCCTGAGGATCCTGATTTTGATGAAGCATGGAAAGCTTGTAAAGAGCCTTTTGTTGTAGATAGAACCAAGTGGTTAGACTATTTGATTCAGGATGGCATGTTGTTCAAGGGTAGTCAATTGTACATTCCAAGGAGTTCCATGAGGGAAAATCTAATTAAGGAGAAACACAACAGAAAGATGGTAGGACATTTTGGTCAAGCTAAGACCATTTCCATTCTTAGAGAATATTATTTTTGGCCTTATATTTCACAGGATGTGAAGAATTTTGTACAGAGTTGCCAGGTTTGCCAAGTTGCCAAGGGATTTAGTCACAATACTAGACTATATCGGCCATTGCCAGTTCCATCAAGGCCATGGGAGGACATAAGTATGGATTTTGTTCTTGAATTGCCAAGGACATAAAGGGGTAATGACTCAGTATTTGTGGTGGTTGATAGGTTCTCCAAAATGGCACATTTCATTCCATTCCACAAGACTCATGATATTGTCCATATTGCAGACTTGTTTTTTAGAGAAGTGGTAAGACTACATGGTCTTCCAAGGAGTATAGTTTCTGACAGAGATACTAAATTTGTGGGGTATTTCTGGAGGACATTGTGGAAGAAGTTGAGAACAGACTTGAAATTCAGTTCCACGCATCACCCATAGATTGACGGCCAAACAAAAGTGGTAAACAGAAGTCTGGGCAATTTGCTGAGATATTTAATTGGGGATAAGCCCAAGGGATGGGATTTGATTCTACCACAAGCAAATTTTTCTTACAATAACTCTATAAATAGGAGTACTAGAAAATCACCATTCCAAATTGTATATGGAAGTAGCCTAAGGACTGCACTAGAATTGAGGAAGATAGAGCAAGGGGAAAGGACAAGTGCTGAAGCTGGAGAATTTGCTAAACATATCAAGCGTCTACATGAGGAGGTTCAAGCACATATTACCAAAATGATTCATGAGTATAAAGCTAGGGCTGATCAAAGGAGAAGATATAAGGAATTCGAAGTAGGGGATCTAGTCATGTTGCACTTACGAAAAGAAATATTTCCAATCAGTACTTACAACAAGCTAAAAATGAAGAAATTTGGCCCCTACAAAATTTTGATGAAACATGATTCAGGAAATGCATATGAGGTGGAGTTGCCAGATGGTTTTCACATTTCTCCTATTTTCAACATTTCAGACTTAATAGAGTATCATGATGATGGTGCAGATGAGGATTTGGTGTTAGAGCAATGTCCAATTCCTGCTTTTAAGAAGGAGGAGATAGAAGACATTCTAGATCATCATGTGGGTAGAAGTACCAGAAATAGGCAGTATGAAGAGTACTTGGTCAAGTGGAAAGGACGGCCGATCGAGGACTCAACTTGGATCAATAACCTCGAAGAATACTTTGAGTATGAGGATATTAGGGACCCAGATAGGGTTAAGTTTGCAAAGGCCAAACTGAAAGGCCATGCCAAAATCTAGTGGCAAGAGGTTCAATTGGAAAGAAAAAGAAGAGGAAAGGAGAAGATCACAAGGTGGGATCACATGGTGGACAAATTGAAGAAGCAATTCATTCCTGTGGACTATGAGCTTGATTTTTTTAAGAAGATGCATGCACCAAAGCAAGGAGGAAGATCAGTCCAAGACTATATAGAGGAGTTTTATTGAATTTTGATTAGATCAGGGCATGCAGAAGCAAATAAGGAGAAGGTTGCTTGTTATATCAGTGGGTTGCGACCTAGCATCTAGGAGAAATTAAGTCTAGTAAGAATGATCAACGTTGAAGAGGCGTACTAGTTTTTGCTACAAGTTGAAGAGAAGTTGAATAAGAGGTTTGAAGGGAGACAAAGAGGGCATGGTCAAGGAGCAAGGGGAAGGGGTAGGTCAACTAGAGGTCAAAATGAAACTCAAAAGAAAAATGAAGATGTGGGTACTAGTAGGAACCAGAGGAATGAGGGTTTGAATCGCTCCCGTGATCAAGACTTTGCAAATCAGAGAGGAAGAGGTAGAGGATGTGGACAAGGAAGAGGAGGCTTATGTGGTACCTATTTCCATTGTAATGAAGAAGGTCATCGTGCCTTTGAATGTCCTCAATGACAAGGAAGGACAGATAGGAAAGCTAAGGGTCAAGCTAGGGTTGCTCATGTGGATGAGGATGCATAGTCATCACATTCAGAGGATATAGAAAGAGGAGAGACCTTGGTAAATGAAAGGGTCCTACTAAGTGGTGAGATTGAACCAGGACAAAGGAGGAGTTTTTTCTGTACCAGATGCAAGTGTGACAATAAATGTTGTGACGTGATCATTGATGGTGGTAGCACTGATAACTTGGTATCAGAAGAGATGGTCTCTAAGCTTAAGGTCAAGAGGCAGAGACATCTTCAAGCCTATCAGATTTCATGGGTGAAAGATGATCATAAGGTCCTAGTAAGTGAACAATGTCTTGTGAAATTCAAAATTGGGAGTTACCATGATGAAGTTCTCTGTGATGTTATTCTAATGGATGTTTTTCATTTATTGTTGGGTAGAACATGGCAGTTTGATAGACATGCAGTACATGATGGTCATGCAAACACATACTCTCTAAAAAAGGATGGAGTTCACTACAAACTGAATCCCATGAAAAAGGAAGGTGAAAAGGTAAGTAGCAGTGCTAGGATTTGTCTTCTTGATGGAAGAAAGTTTTTAAATAGAATGAAACATCAGTGTATGTGCTATTCTTTGATTTCTAAGAAAGATAAATAAGGTAGTAGTGGAATACCACTTGAAGTTTTAGATTTAATAGTTGAATTTGGAGATATTATCTCTGATAATGTTCCAGAAAGATTGCCACCAGTAAGGAAAATTAGTCTTCAGATAGATCTAATTCCAAGAGCAAGTTTGCCTAACAAGGCTGCTCACAAGATGCCTCCTACTGAAACAGAGGAGCTAAACAGACAGGTTCAGGAGCTATTGAGGAAGGGCTTAGTTCGAGAGAGCCTAAGTCCATGTGCAGTACCAATAGTACTCACACCAAAAAAGGATGGAGAGTGGAGGATGTGTACAGATTCTTGAGCTATAAATAGGATAACCATCAAATATCGGTTTCCTTTTCCAAGGATGGATGATCTTATGGACTGCTTGAGTGGATCTTAGTACTTCACAAAAATATATCTCAAAAATGTTTATCACCAGATATAGATTCGATAAGGAGATGAGTGGAAAATAGCCTTCAAGAACAAGGAGGTTCTTTATGAGTGGTTAATCATGCCCTTTGGATTAATGAATGTCCCAAGCACCTTCATGTAGCTTATGAATGAGGTACTTAAGATGTTCTTGGGAAAATTTGTTATTGTCTATTTGGATGATATTTTAATTTTCAGCAAGACTTTGGAAGAACATTTATTGCATATTCGTAGTGTCCTTGAAAGGTTAAGGGAAGAGAAACTATTAATTAATTTGAAGAAGTGTATCTTTGCAAAAAGGGAGTTAGTCTATTTCGGGTTTGTTATATCACTTGAAGGTCTCAAAATGGATCCAGAGAAGGTAAAAGCTATCTTGGAATGGCCTACTCTAAGGTCTGCTACTGAGGTAAGATCATTTCATGGTTTGGTTAGTTTTTACAAGAAGTTCATAAAGAATTTTAGTGGCATATGTGCACCCCTAACTGACACAATAAGAGTGGATAGAAAAGAGTTCAAATGGACTGCAGTAGCTGCGAAAAGTTTTGAATTGCTGAAGAAGAAGGTGACAGAACAACCTGTGTTGGCACTTCTAGATTTTAGAAAGGTGTTCCAGGTGCATTATGATGCTAGTGGCAATGCTATTGGGGCTGTATTGAGCCAAGAAGGTAAGCCTATTGCATATTTTAGTGAAAATTTGAATGATGCAAAGAAGAAGTATTCTATTTATGATCAAGAGTTCTATGCAATAGTTGAAGGCTGAAAGAAATGGAGGCATTATTTGTTGCAAAAGGAATTTGTTTTGTATACTGATCATCAGGCATTAGAGTACCTAAATAGCAAAGGTAAATTGAATCAGAGGCATATGAAGTGGGTAGAGTTCTTACAGAGTTATAAATTTGTGTTGAAGCATAGAAGTGAAAAATCTAATAGGGTTGCAAATGTACTAAGTAGGAGACAGTTGTTGCTTACAGTAATGCAAGTTGAAGTAGTTGGGTTTGATGAACTAAAGAATTTCTACCCTAAGGATCCTAATTTTGCTAAAGCATGGAAAGCTTGTAAAGAGCCTATTGCTATAGATATAACCAAGTGGTTAGACTATTTGATTTAGGATGGCATGTTGTTCAAGGGTAGTCAATTGTGCATTCAAAGGAGTTCCATGAGGGAAAATTTGATTAAGGAAAAACACAGTGGAGGGATGGCAGGACATTTTGGTCGAGATAAGAGCATTTCTATTCTTAGATAACATTATTTTTGGCCTCAGATTTCACAAGATGTGAAGAAGTTTGTACAGAGTTGCTAGGTTTGTCAAGTTGCTAAGGGATTTAGTCACAATACTGGACTATATCAGCCAATCCCTGTTCCATCAAGGCCATGGGAGGACATAAGTATGGATTTTGTTCTTGGATTTCCAAGGACACAAAGGGGTAATGACTCAGTATTTGTGGTGGTTGATAGGTTCTCCAAAATGGCACACTTCATTCCATGCCACAAGACTCATGATGCTGTTCATATTGCAGACTTGTTTTTCAGAGAAGTGCTAAGACTACATGGTCTTCCAAGGAGTATAGTTTCTGATAGAGATACTAAATTTTTGGGGCATTTCTAGAGGACATTGTGGAAGAAGTTGAGAACAGACTTGAAATTTAGTTCCACGCATCATCCACAGACTGACAGCCAAACAAAAGTGGTAAACAGAAGTCTGGGCAATTTGCAGAGATGTTTAGTTGGGGATAAGCTCAAGGGATGGGATTTGATTCTACTATGAGTAGAGTTTGCTTAAAATAACTCTATAAATAGGAGTACTAGAAAATCACCATTCCAAATTGTATATGGAAGTAGCCCAAGGACTGCACCAGAATTAAGAAAGATAGAGCAAGGGGAATGGACAAGTGCTGAAGTTGAAGAATTTGTTGAACATATCAAGCGTCTACATGAGGACATTCAAACACATATTACCAAGATGAATCAAGAGTATAAAGCTAGGGCTGATCAAAGGAGAAGACATAAGGAATTCCAAGTAGGGGATCTAGTCATGGTGCACTTATGAAAAGAAAGATCTCCAGTCGGTACGTACAACAAGATGAAAATGAAGAAATTTGGCCCCTATAAAATTATGAAGAAACATGATTCATGAAATGCATATGAGGTGGAGTTGCCAAATGGTGTTCACATTTCTCCTATTTTCAACATTGTAGACTTAACAGAGTATAATGATGATGGTGCAGATGAGGAGCTGGTGTTAGAGCAATGTCCAATTCCTTCTTTTAAGAAGGAGGAGATAGAAGACATTCTAGATCATCGTGTGGGTAGAAGTATAAGAAACAGGCAGTATGAAGAGTACTAGGTCAAGTTGAAAGGATGGTTGATTGAGGACTTAACTTGGATTTCAGCAGCTGAGGTTTTCCATTTGGAATTTTCTCTACCATTCATAAAGTGACAAGGTCACTTTTCAATCTACCTTGGGTGTCTGATGCAAGAGCATCCAGAGGTATAAGGGCAATTCTATGTCACCCAAAAAAATGTACTTATACATAGTTTCTATTTCATTTCTTTTCATTTTTGGATAGCCATTTGAGTCAAATAAAGGTTCCAACTCTCAAAGTTCCACTATCAATGTTCTAGGATAGAGTATTTAAACACCCTGGGATACGTATAAATGCCAAAAAAATAGGAGTATGTAATTGAGCCATTATTTTGGTGAACTAGGAAACATAAATTGGCCAAATGAATGTAATTTTAATTTAGAGCATTCCAAAAAAAAGAATTAGGTCAAAAGGCCCCGCGATTTGAAAGTTATCGCAATTTTTCAGGTTTTGGAGACCTCCTAAGAATGCTTCAAAGTCAGGTTAGGGTGATTAAATGACCTCAAAAAAGGCCAAAAATTAGGAGATGAGAAAAGCTGGTCCATACAGGTATAGAGCACTTCGAGAGCTTTCTGGAAATGTAAACAATTCATCAATCGGAGCTACGGTTCAATAGTTGTCCCTCCTAGAAGTTCGATTACCATTTTTGGATTCTTCTAGATTTTCACCAACTTCTAACGTGGCTTCTAGAGCCTTCTACTTGGTTGGTGGATGCCTACTAGCACTTTCTAGAATGTGTTACTAGTCCTTAACCCTCTGCGGTCTATTTAAGGACATTTTTGGCATTGTAAAAGACAGTTCGGAGTGGAGTTTGAGAGAAGGTACTAAAAGGAGAAATTATCTCTAGATTTATGTTATTGTAACCACTTAGGGCATGTTTTGAAGTCTATTTCCTCTGTACTGAATGTACTAGCTTATTTTCACAGTTAATACAATTTCATTTTTCTTGTTGTGTCCATTCTGTGCGTGAGTCGTAACCCCATCAAGTGGTATCAGAGCTGGTTTTTCTGAGTGTGTAGATAGAGCGTCGACTATGAGGTAGTTTGCACCAGGACTGTGTGGTTGTGGGTTTGAGTTAAGAAGATGCCTCCACAAAGAGAGCATGGTGGAAGGGTCAGAGTTTTTAATCCTAAGGAGGTTAGAGCCCTCCAAAGGCAGGTACAAGCATTGCAAGAGGAGCTCCGTAGAGGAACAAATGTTGCTGCAGGTGATGACAGTGAGGATGACATTGAAGAAAAAGAAATTGGACCAGAAGGGGAATTTGATGGGGAAGTTCTGAATCAGGCAAAGGAAAGGCTTTTTAGGGCCATTACTAAATTTTGGAAAAGACCTATAATTGATGTCGGTGTATTTTCAGGAAATCTGAAACTAGATGAGTTGATCGACTGGATCAATGAACTGGAAGAATACTTTGAGTATGAGGATATTAGGGACCTAGATAGGGTTAAGTTTGGAAAGACCAAATTGAAAGGCCATGCAAAAATCTGGTGGCAAGAGGTTCAATTGGAAAGAAATAGAAGATGAAAGGAAAAGATAACAAGGTGGGATCACATGGTGGAAAAATTGAAGAAGCAGTTCATTCCTATGGACTATGAGCTTGATTTGTTTAAGAAGATGCATGGGCTAAAGCAAGAAAGAAGATCATTCCAAGACTATACAGAGGAGTTTTATCAACTTTTGATTAGAGTAGGGAATGCAAAAGCAAATAAGGAGAAGGTTGCTCATTATATTAGTGGGTTGCGACCTAGCATCTAGGAGGAATTAAGTCTAGTAAGAATGACCAGTGTTGAAGAGGCATACTAGTTTGCCCTATGAGTTGAAGAGAAGTTGAATAAGAGGTTTGAAGTGACACAAAGAGGGCATGTTCAAGGAGGAAGGGGAACCGGTAGGTCATCTGAAGGTCGAAATGAAACTCAAAAGAAAAATGAAGATGTGGGTACTAGTAGGAACCAAAGGAATGAGAGTTTCAACTGCTCTCCTAATCAAGACTTTTGAAATAATAGAGAAAAAGGTAGAGGATGTGGACAAGGAAGAAGAGGCTTCTATGGTACATATTTTCATTGTAATGAAGAAGGTGATCGTGCCTTTAAATGCCCTCAATGAAAAGGAAGGACAGATAGGAGAGCTAAGGTTCAAGCTAGGGTTGCTCATGTAGATGAGGATGCATAGACATCACATTCAGAGGATGCAGAAAGAGGAGAGACCTTGGTAAATGAAAGGGTCCTACAAGTGGTGAGATTGAACTAGGACAAAGGAGGAGTTTTTTCTATACCAGATGCAAGTGTGAGGATAAATGTTGTGACATGATCATTGATGGTGGTAGCACTGATAACTTGGTATTAGAAGACATGGTCTCTAAGCTGAAGCTCAAGAGGGAGAGACATCCTCAGCCCTGTCAAATTGCTTGGGTGAAAGATGATCATAAAGTCTTGGTAAGTGAAAAATGTCTCGTGAAATTCAAAATTGGGAGTTACCATGATGAAGTTCTCTATGATGTTATTCCAATGGATGTTTTCCATCTATTGTTGGGTAGACCATGGCAGTTTGATAGACATTCAATACATGATGGTCATGCAAACACATACTCTCTAACAAAGGATGGAGTTTGCCACAAACTGAAGCCCATGAAAAAGGAAGGTGAAAAGGTATGTAGTAGTGCTAGGATTTGTCTTGTTGATGGAAGAAAGTTTTTAGATGGAATGAAACATCAGTGTATGTGCTATACTTTGATTCTTAGGAAAGATAAAGAAGGTAGTAGTGAAATACCACTTGAAGTTTCAGATTTACTACGTGAAATTGGAGATATTATCTCTGATAATGTTTCAAAAGGATTACCACCAGTAAGGAAAATCAGTCATTAGATAGATCTGATTCCAAGAGCAAGTTTTCCTAACAAGGCTGCTCACAGGATGACTCCTCCTAAAACAGAGGATCTAAATAGACAGGTTTAGGAGCTATTAAGGAAGGGCTTAATTCAGGAGAGCCTAAGTCCATGTGCAGTAACAGCAGTACTTGCACCAAAAAAGGATGGAGAGTGGAGGATGTCTACAGATTCTCAAGCTATAAATAGCATAACCATCAAATACCGTTTTCCTTTGCCAAGGATGGATGATCTTATGGAATGCTTGAGTGGAGCTCAGTACTTCACAAAAATAGATCTCAAAAGTGGTTATCACCAGATACGGATTCAAGAAGGAGATGAGTAGAAAATAGCCCTCAAGACTAAGGAGGGTCTTTATGAGTGATTATTCATACCCTTTGGATTAACGAACGCCCCAAGCACCTTCATGTGGCTTATGAATGAGGTAATTAAGAAGTTCTTAGGAAAATTTGTTATTGTCTATTTGGATGATATTTTAATTTTCAGCAAGACTTTGGAAGAACATTTATTGCATATTTGTAGTGTCCTTGAAGGGTTATGGGAAGAGAAACTGTTAATTAATTTGAAGAAGCGTATCTTTGCAAAAAGGGAGTTAGTCTATTTGGGGTTTTTTATATCACCTGAAGGTCTCAAAATGGATCCAGAGAAGGTAAAAGCTATCTTGGAATGGCCTACTCCAAGGTCTGCTACTGAGGTAAGATCGTTTCATGGTTTGGTTAGTTTTGACACGAAGTTCATAAAAAATTTCAATGGCATATGTGCACCCCTAACTGACACAATAAGAGGGGATAGAAAAGAGTTCAAATGGACTGTAGCAACTGCGAGAAGTTTTGAATTGCTGAAGAAGAAGGTGACAAAACAACCTATGTTAGCACTTCAAAATTTTAGAAAGGTGTTCCAGGTGGATTTTGATGCTACTGGCAGTGCTATTGGGGCTGTATTGGGCTGTATTGAGCCAAGAAGGTAAGCCTATTGCATATTTTAGTGAAAAATTGAATGATGCAAAGAAGAAGTATTATGTTTATGATCAAGAGTTCTATGCAATAGTTCAGGCCTTAAATAAATGGAGGCATTATTTTTTGCCAAAGGAATTTTTTTTGTATACTGATCATCAGGCATTACAATACCTAAATAGCCAAGGTAAATTGAATTAGAGGCATATGAAGTGGGTAGAGTTCTTACAGAGTTATACATTTGTGTTGAAGCATAGAAGTGGAAAATCTAACAGGGTTGTAGATGCACTAAGTAGGAGACAGTTGTTTCTTACACTAATGCAGGTTGAAAATGTTGGGTTTGATGAACTCAAGAATTTGTACCCTAAGGATCCTAATTTTGCCGAAGCATGGAAAGCTTGTAAAGAGCCTATTACTGTAGATAGAACCAAGTGGTTAGACTATTTGATTCAAGATGGCATGTTGTTCAAGGGTAGTCAATTGTGCATTCCAAGGAGTTCCATGAGGGAAAATTTGATTAAGGAAAAACATAGCAGAGGGATGGTAGGACATTTTGGTCGAGATAAGACCATTTCCATTCTTAGAGAATATTATTTTTGTCCTCAAAATTCATAAGATGTGAAGAAGGTTTAACAGAGTTGCCAGGTTTGTCAAGTTGCTAAGGGATTTAGTCATAATACTAGACTATATCAGCCATTGCCTATTCCATCAAGGCCATGGGAGGACATACGTATGGATTTTGTTCTTGGATTGCCAAGGACAAAAAGGGGTAATGACTCAATATTTGTGGTGGTTGATAGGTTCTCCAAAATGGCACATTTCATTCCATGCCACAAGACTCATGATGTTGTCCATATTGCAAACTTGTTTTTCAAAGAAGTGGTAAGACTACATGGTCTTCCAAGGAGTATAGTTTCTGACAAAGATACTAAATTTTTTGGGGTATTTCTGGAGGACATTGTAGAAGAAGTTGAGAACAGACTTGAAATTCAGTTCCACACATCACCCATAGAATAACGGCCAAACATAAGTGGTAAACAGAAGTCTGGGCAATTTGTTGAGATGTTTAGTTGGGGATAAACCCAAGGGATGGGATATGATTCTACCATAAGAAGAGTTTGCTTACAATAACTCTATAAATAGGAGTAATGGAAAATCACCATTCCAAATTGTATATGGAAGTAGCCCAAGGACTGCAGCAGAATTGAGGGAGATAGAGCAAGGGGAAAGGACAAGTGTTGAAGCTGAAGAATTTGCTGAACATATCAAGCATCTACATGATGAGGTTCAAGCACATATTACCAAGATGAATCAAGAGTATAAATCTAGGGCTGATCAAAGGAGAAGACAAAAGGAATTCCAAGTAGGGGATCTAGTCATGGTGCACTTACAAAAAGAAAGATTTCTAGTCGGTACTTACAATAAGCTAAAAATGAAGAAATTTGGCCCCTGCAAAATTTTGAAGAAACATGATTTAGGAAATGCATATAAGGTGGAGTTGTCAGATGGTGTTCACATTTCTCCTATTTTCAACATTGTAGACTTAACAGAGTATCATGATGATGGTGCAGATGAGGAGCTGGTGTTAGAGCAATGTCTAATTCCTACTTCTAAGAAGGAGGAGATAGAAGACATTCTCGATCATCATGTGGGTAGAAGTACCACAAACAAGCAGTATAAAGAGTACTTGGTCAAGTGGAAAGGATGGCCGATCGGGGACTCAACTTGGATTTCAGCCGCTGAGGTTTCCCATTTGGGATTTCCTCTACCATTCATAAACTGACAAGGTCACTTTTCAATCTACCCTGGGTGTCTGATGCAGGAGCATCCAAAGGTATAAGGGCAATCCTGTGTCACCCAAAAAAATGTACTTAGACTTAGTTTCTATTTCATGTGTTTTCATTTTTGGATACCCATTTGGGTCAAATAAAGGTTCCAACTCTCACAGTTCCACTATCAGTGTTCTAGGATAGAGTCTTTGAACACCTTGAGAAATGTGTGAATGTCAAAAAAATAGGAGTATGTAATCGAGTCATCATTTTGGTGAACTAGGAGGTGTAAATTGGTCAGATGAATGTAATTGTTATTTAGAGCATTCTAGAAAAAGAATCAGCTCAAAAGGCCCCACGGTTTGAAAGTTATTGTAGTTTTTCAAGTTTTTCAGACCTCCTAAGAATGCTTCAAAGTCAAGTTAGGGGCATTAAATGACCTCAAAAAAGGCCAAAAAATGGGAAATGAGTGAAGCTAGTCCATAGGGCTATAGAGCACTTCGAGAGCTTTTTAGAAATGTAAACAGTTTGTCAATCGGAGCTAAGATTCAAAAGTTATGCCTCCCGAAAGTTTGGTTACCGTTTTTGGATTCTTCTAGATTTGCACCAACTTCTAATGCAGCTTTTGGAGCCTTCTACTTCGTCAGTGGATGCCTACTAGCTCTTTCTAGAATGTGTTCCTAGTCCTTAACCCTCCACGGTCTATTTAAGGACATTTCTGGCATTGTAAAAGATAGTTTGGAGTGGAGTTTGAGAGGAGGTACTCAAAGGAGAAATTATCTCTAGATTTATGTCATTGTAAGCCCTTAGGGCATGTTTTGAAGTCTATTTTCTCTGTACTAAATGTACTATCTTTTTTTCACAGTTAATACAATTTCCTTTTTCTTGTTGTATCCATTTTGTGCATGAGTCGTAACCCCATCAAGTGGTATCAGAGCTGGTTTTCCTAAGTGTGTAGACAAAGCGCCGACTGTGGGGTAGTTTGCACCAAGACTGTGTGGTTGTGGGTTTGAGTTAAGAAGGTGCCTCCACTAAGAGAGCATGGTGGAAGGGCTGGAGCTATTAATCTTGAGGAGGTTAGAGCCCTCCAAAGGCAGGTACAAGCATTGCAAGAGGAGCTCCGTAGAGGAACAAATGTTGTCACAGGTGATGACAGTGAGGATGACAATGAAGAAGAAGAAATTGGACCAGAAGGGCAATTTGATGGTTAACTTCTGAATCAGGTAGAGGAAAGGCTTTTTAGGGCCATTACTAAATTTGGGAAAAGACATACAATTTATGTGGGTTTATTTTCAGGAAATCTGAAACCAGATGAGTTGATCGACTGGATCAATGAACTGGAAGAATACTTTGAGTATCAGGATATTAGGGACCCATATAGGGTTAAGTTTGCAAAGGCAAAACTGAAAGACCATGCCAAAATATGGTGGCAAGAGGTTCAATTGGAAAGAAACAAAAGAGGAAAGGAGAAGATCACAAGGTGGGATCACATGGTGGAAAAATTGAAGAAGCAGTTCATTCGTGTGGACTATGAGCTTCATTTCTTTAAGAAGATGTATGGGCTAAAGCAAGTAGAAAGATCAGTCCAAGACTATACAAAGGAGTTTTATCAACTTTTGATTAGAGTAGGGCATGCATAAACAAATAAGGATAAGGTTGCTTGTTATATCAATGGGTTGCGACCTAGCATCCATGATGAATTAAGTCTAGTAAGAATGACCAGCGTTGAAGAGGCATACTAGTTTTCCCTATGATTTGAAGAGAAGTTGAATAAGAGGTTTGAAGGGAGACAAAGAGGGTGTGGTCATGGAGGAAGGGGAAGCGATAGGTCATCTTGAGGTTGAAATGAAACCTAAAAGAAAAATGAAGATGTGAGTACTAGTAGGAAACAGAAGAAAGAGGGTTTAAACCGCTCCCGTGATCAAGACTTTGGAAATCAAAGCGGAAGAGGTAGAGGACATGGAAAAGAAAGAGGAGGCTTTCATGGTACCTATTTCCATTGTAATGAAGAAGGTCATCATGCCTTTGAATGCCCTAAATGACCAAAAAGGATAGATAGGAGAGCTCACGGTCAAGCTAGGGTTTCTCATGTGGATGAGGATGCACAGTCATCACATTGAGAGGATGCAGAAAGAGGAGAGACCTTGGCAAATGAAAGGGTCCTACTAAGTGGTGAGATTGAACCAGGACAAAGGAGGAGTTTGTTCTATACTAGATGCAAGTGTGAGGATAAATATTGTGATGTGATCATTGATATTGGTAGCACTGATAACTTGGTATCAGAAGAGATGGTCTCTAAGCTGAATCTCAAGAGGGAGAGACATCCTCAGCCCTATCGGATTGCTTGCATGAAAGATGATCATAAGGTCCTAGTAAGTGAACAATGTCTCATGAAATTCAAAATTGGGAGTTACCATGATGAAGTTCTTTGTGATGTTATTCCAATGGATGTTTTCCATCTATTGTTGGGTAGACTATGACAGTTTCATACACATGCAGTACGTGATGGTCATGCAAACACATACTCTCTAACAAAGGATGGAGTTCACCACAAAATGAAGCCCATGAAAAATTAAGGTGAAAAGGTATATAGCAGTGCTAGGATTTGTCTTGTTGATGGAAAAAAGTTTTTAGATGGAATGAAACATTAACGTATGTGCTATGCTTTGATTCCTAAGAAAGATAAAGAAGGTAGTAGTGAAATACCACTTGAAGTTTCAAATTTACTAGGTGAATTTGGAGATATTATCTCTGATAATGTTCCAGAAGGATTGCCACCAGTAAGGCAAATCAGTCATAAGATAGATCTAATTCCAGGAGCAATTTTTCCTAACAAGGCTGCTCACAGGATGACTCCTACTGAAACAGAGGAGCTAAACAGACAGGTTCAGAAGCTGTTGAGGAAGGGCTTGATTCAGCATAGCCTAAGTCCATGTGTAGTACCAATAGTACTCACACCAAAGAAGGATGGAGAGTGGAGGATGTGTACAAATTCCTAAGCTATAAATAGGATAACCATCAAATACCTATTTCATTTGCCAAGGATGGATGATCTCATGGACTGCTTGAGTGGAGCTCAGTACTTCGCAAAAATAGATCTCAAAAGTGGTTATCACCAGATATAGATTCGAGAAGGAGATGAGTGGAAAATGGCCTTCAAGACCAAGGAGGGTCTTTATGAGTGGTTAGTCATGCCCTTTGGATTAACGAACGCCCCAAGCACCTTCATGCGGCTTATCAATGAGGTACTTAAGAAGTTCTTGGGAAAATTTGTTATTGTCTATTTGGATGATATTTTAATTTTCAGCAAGACTTTGGAAGAACATTTATTGCATATTCATAGTGTCCTTAAAAGGTTAAGGGAAGAGAAATTGTTAATTAATTTGAAGAAGTGTATCTTTGCAAAAAGGGAGTTAGTCTATTTGGAGTTTTTTATATCACCTGAAGGTCACAAAATGGATCTAAAGAAGGTAAAAACTATCTTGAAATGGCCTACTCCAAGGTCTACTACTGAGGTAAGATCATTTAATGGTTTGGTTAGTTTTTACAAGAAGTCCATAAAGTATTTCAATGGCATATGTTCACCCCTAACTGACACAATAAGAGGGGATAGAAAAGAGTTCAAATGGACTGCAGCAGCTACGAGAAGTTTTGAATTGCTAAAGAAGAAGGTGACAGAAAAAACTATGTTGGCACTTCTAGATTTTAGAAAGGTGTTCCAGGTGGATTGTGATGCTAGTGGCAGTGCTATTGGGGCTGTATTGAGCCAAGAAGGTAATCCTATTGCATATTTTAGTGAAAAATTGAATGATGCAAAGAAGAAGTATTCTGTTTATGATCAAGAGTTCTATGGAATAGTTCAGGCCTTAAAGAAATGAAGGATTTATTTGTTGCCAAAGGAATTTTTTTTGTATACTGATCATCAGGCATTATAGTACCTAAATAGCAAAGGTAAATTGAATCAGAGGCATATGAAGTGGGTAGAGTTCTTATAGAGTTATACATTTGTGTTGAAGCATAGAAGTAGAAAATCTAACAGGCTTGCAGCACTAAGTAGGAGACAGTTGTTGCTTACAGTAATGCAGGTTGAAGTAGTTGGGTTTGATGAACTCAAAAATTTGTACCCTAAGGATCCTGATTTTGATGAAGCATGGAAAGCTTGTAAAGAGCCTTTTGTTGTAGATAGAACCAATTGGTTAGACTATTTGATTCAGGGTGGCATGTTGTTCAAGGGTAGTCAATTGTGCATTCCAAGGAGTTCCATGAGGGAAAATCTAATTAAGGAGAAACACAACAGAGGGATGGTAGGACATTTTGGTCAAGATAAGACCATTTCCATTCTTAGAGAATATTATTTTTGGCCTTATATTTCACAGGATGTGAAGCAGTTTGTACAGAGTTGCTAGGTTTGCCAAGTTGCTAAGGGATTTAGTCACAATACTAGACTATATCGGCCATTGCCAGTTCCATCAAGGCCATGGGAGGACATAAGTATGGATTTTGTTCTTGAATTGCCAAGGACATAAAGGGGTAATGACTCAGTATTTGTGGTGGTTGATAGGTTCTCCAAAATGGCACATTTCATTCTATTCCACAAGACTCATGATATTGTCCATATTGCAGACTTATTTTTTAGAGAAGTGGTAAGACTACATGGTCTTCCAAGGAGTATAGTTTTTGACAGAGATAATAAATTTGTGGGGTATTTCTGGAGGACATTGTGAAAGAAGTTGAGAACAGACTTGAAATTCAGTTCCACGCATCACCCACAGATTGACGGCCAAACAAAAGTGGTAAACAGAAGTCTGGGCAATTTGCTGAGATATTTAGTTGGGGATAAGCCCAAGGGATGGGATTTGATTCTACCACAAGCAAAGTTTTCTTACAATAACTCGATAAATAGGAGTACTAGAAAATCACCATTCCAAATTGTATATGGAAGTAGCCCAAGGACTGCACCAGAATTGAGGAAGATAGAGCAAGGGGAAATTACAAGTGGTGAAGCTGAAGAATTTGTTGAACATATCAAGCGTCTACATGAGGAGGTTCAAGCACATATTACCAAGATGAATCAAGAGTATAAAGCTACTACTGATCAAAGGAGAAGACATAAGGAATTTGAAGTAGGGGATCTAGTCATGTTGCACTTATGAAAAGAAATATTTCTAGTCAGTACTTACAACAAGCTAAAAATGAAGAAATTTGGCCCCTGCAAAATTTTGATGAAACATGATTCAGGAAATGCATATGAGGTGGAGTTGCTAGATGGTTTTCACATTTCTCATATTTTCAACATTGCAAACTTAACAGAGTATAATGATGATGGTACAAATTAGGAGATGGTGTTAGAGCAATGTCCAATTCCTGCTTCTAAGAAGGAGGCGATAGAAGACATTCTAGATCATCGTGTGGGTAGAAGTACCAGAAATAGGCAATATGAAGAGTAGTTGGTTAAGTGGAAAGGATGGTTGATAGAGGACTTAACTTGTATTTCAGCAGCTGAGGTTTCTGATTTGGGATTTCCTCTACCATTCATAAAGTGACAAAGTCACTTTTCAATCTACCCGGGGTGTCTAATGTAGGAGCATCCAAAGGTATAAGGGCAGTCCTGTGTCACCCAAAAAAATGTAATTAGACTTAGTTTCTGTTTCATGTGTTTTCATTTTTGGACACCCATTTGGGTCAAATAAAGGTTCCAACTCTCACAGTTCCACTATCAGTGTTCTAGCATAGAGTATTTGAACACCTTGGGATACGTGTAAATGTCAAAAAAATAGGAGTATGTAATTGAGCCATCATTTTGGTGAACTAGGAGGTGTAAATTGGCCAAATGAATGTAATTGTAATTTAGAGCATTCCAAAAAAAGAATCAGGTCAAAAGGCCCCATGGTTTGAAAGTTATCACAATTTTTTGGGTTTTGGAGACCTCCTAAGAATGCTTCAAAGTCAAGTTAGGGGTATTAAATGACCTCAAAAAGGGCCAAAGAATTTGGGATGAGTGAAGCTGGTAAATAGGGCTATAGAGAACTTTGATAACTTTTCAAAAATGTAAACGATTTTTCAATTGGAGCTATGGTTCAAAAGTTATGCCTCCCGAAAGTTTGGTTATCATTTTTGGATTCTTCTAAATTTGCACCAACTTCTAACGCGACTTCTGGAGCCTTCTACTTGGTTGGTAAATGCCTACTAGCACTTTCTAGAATGTGTTCCTAATCCTTAACCCTCTACGGTCTATTTAAGGACATTTCTGGCATTGTAAAAGACATTTCGGAGTGGAGTTTGAGAGGAGGTACTGAAAGGAGAAATTATCTCCATATTTATGTTATTGTAAGCCCTTAGGGCATGTTTTGAAGTCTATTTTCTTTGTACTAAATGTACTAGCTTATTTTCACAGTTAATACAATTTCCCTTTTTCTTTTGTGTCCATTCTGTTTGTGAGTTGTAACCCCATCAAGTGGTATCAAAGCTGGTTTTCCTCAGTGTGTAGATAGAGCACCGACAATGAGACAGTTTGCACCAGAACTGTGTGGTTGTGGGTTTGAGTTAAGAAGATGCCTCCATGAAGAGAGCATGGTGGAAGGGCTAGATCTGTTAATCCTGAGGAGGTTAGAGCCCTCCAAAAGTAGGTACAAGCATTGCAGGAGGAGCTCAGTAGAGGAACAAATGTTGTTGCAGGTGACTGTCATGTCCCCTTTTCAAATAATTAAAAAAAAAAATCTTTGCTAAGGCAGGCAGGCCCAAGAAAGTGAAGTTTCGGAAAAGGGGGTTAATCTTTGGAAATCATTGGACTAATAAATGAAAATTATTATTAAAATATGTTTCATTAACCTCTCTTGGACATGAGTTACAGTTATGCCCTCTTTTAAGGGGTTTTGGAGGCATTTTGGGCTCATTCCAGAACTTGATTTTGCTCATTTCTTTGTTATTCTTCAGAGGCTGCCAAACCTGTGGAGAAGGAGACCCAAGAACAGGAGTTTACAAGTTTTCAGGGAGACCAAAGAATGAGATTTTTCAGGTTTCCAAGAAGGCTAAGGATGGGAGTTTGAAGCCATTCCATGTGCATGCTCGTACAGAGTTTTCCTTTGTGCTGAACAGTGCAGATTTGTGGGTTTTCGGGTGTGTTTTTTGTATGAGTTTGGTGTTTTCAGTTGAGTATTTCATATTAGTTTGGGTTGCAGCTGTATTTCAGACTTTAAGGTGTTAAAATAGAGCTGAATATATTTATTGGGATGTGATCAAACTTTTGAGATAGATTATTAGTGTTTTTGTGGTGTTTTCGGGCATTTTTGTGTTAATTTCGAGAGCCCGATGAGCATAGTTTTTGTCCTACATTTGAGAACTATTGTGTAAAGGCTATACAGATCTGGAAATGTCATTTTGTAGGCTGTTGTGCTGCTGAAATTTCTGTAAAAATGTCCACTTTCAGATTTATTAATAATAGGTGAAGCTGTGAAGCTTTTGGCACAATTTCTGGCATAACCGATTTGGGGTTTCTTGAGAAATTTGTTGGATCTTTGTGATATCAGTTGTTTGATCTTGAAAATTTGATTAGAGGTTGGAAATATCATACAAAATCATAAAAGGAATATTTCAGTGGTATCAGAGCCATGATCTTGCCAGCCTAAGGGTTTGTAGAAGTTTGCATGTCAGTTTTGACAACTACCAAGATCTTGCATGTCAGTTTTGACAGCTACCCAGATCTTGCATATCAGTTTTGAAGACTACCCAGATCTTGCATGTCATAATTTATGGTTGCATGTTTCTTCCAATCAGCTAGATGTCAAAATTTATGGTTGCATTCTACTTCTAATCATTTGCATGTTAGTTCTTGGTAAATTTGGTGGTTGCATGTTGCTTCTAATCAGCTGCATGTCAAAATTTATGGTTGCATGCAACGAAGTGAAAGAGAAAAAAGATATTTGAAGTGAGAAAAGAATAAATAAATTTTGATCAAACCTCCAGTTGAAAGTAAAAGTACAAAATCCAAGGAAGGGAAAAGTATGGCTAATCCAGATGAGATGGCAAAGAAATTCTTCCAAGACATCCAAAATACTCAGAAGCAAACAGTGGATAGTTTGGCAGAAACTAGAGAGGCTTTGCTAATATTGACAGAAAAACTACAAGGAGTTGCATCTATTAATGAGAAAGGGAGCACTTTAGAGGAGCCAAGAAATCTGAAATCCACACCATCTAAATCAACCAAAACTATTTTCTTGCCTGTAGATGAGCCACCAGTACCAAATCCAACCATTAATCCTGTGGAAGAGGTTACAGGTAACTTGATTACATTAAGAGCTACTTACAATGTCTTAGATGATGACTTTTGTAGTTTGGTTCCTTTTAGAGAATATGTGGATATGATTAACACTTTGATGCCCAAGAAAGTACAGAAGGGAGCATGACATAAGTGGAAGAGAGCTCAAAAATAAAATAAGCAATTTTATAGCACCTACTTTTGATGGAACAAATAAAATTTCAGCTAGAGCATGCCTACAAAAATTATAGACCTTCTTCACACTTAACCCCATGAAGGAGAGTGATGTTGTTCAAATTGCAAGTCTACACTCGGAAGATGCAGCCTATGATTGGTGGTATCATGGAATGACTACTCGAGGTCATGATCAGGTAACTACATTTGATGATTTTAGTCAAAGAGTGATAGATAGATTTAACCTCAAGGATGATGATTATGAGGATGTTGTTGTGCATGATGGTGAGATACTTGGTAGAGAGGAGCAGACATTGAGCATTCATGACTTTTCTGAGAGAGAGTACCGGGCACAGTTAGATGTTTTGTCACATGAGGTTGAGGCTAGTAGTACTTCACATGATTTATCCTGTCAGCTAAAGGTGAGTGAAGATAGTATTGTGACTACATTATCTCATCATGATAGGTATGTGAAATTAGTTGGTATTGGTCATATTACTCAAGTGAAGATTTTGCTTGAGTTACCAGCTGATTATAGTTTACGGATATGGACTCGAGATTGTTATATTGGCATTTGGGATTCAGTTGACTAGAAATCTTTAACACTTTTTGGTAGCAGTGATTATTTGGGTGCTATCATGGATTTGATTAGCAGATTGCACAGTGTTATCTTTTCTTGTGCCAGGAGCTTATCTGATGTTGGTATTAGTTTTTATACATCGGTGTTGGGCTTTGTTCATATATCCTGTCGACCATACTTGCTGGAATGTGTTGATGATATTTCATATTTGGTAGTGTGTATAGATGAGTCCCAGGATCATATTGGCATTGATGACATCCAGGAGGATGCAATGGGAAGTTTTGAAGACTTAGTTTCCTTGGGTACAAAGGAGTTGGATAGCAGTGCTAATGTTTTTGATACTCTGTATGTTGATATGAGCTTTAGATTTGATTCACAGGATATGGATGGTAATAATCTAGAGACTAGTAACTTTGAGGATACTCCTTTAGACAGTGCATCAGAGGAGGTTTGTAGGAGACAGTCAAGCCAGTGCCATCATGTGTCTAATCAGTTGAGAGTTAGTGACTGAGACATTGCTATCACTTGCTAGCATTTTGATGCTACTCATCAGTCGTTAGCAGTTTATGGATGGGGTTCTCCTACTAGTGATGAGCAGGAAGGCAGTTATCTTTCTTTGACAGAGATCCACTTTTTATGGGAGGCTATTCAGATTTTGAGACAAAATTATATGCAGTTGGTAGCTGACAGAGATTATCTTATGGAGTGGGGTAGTACAACATATGATACATTGTTGGCCAAGGAAGATGAGGTGAGTGAGCTTACTGAGCAGCTTGAGGTGACTTTTGAGATTCTTGAGAGTACACTGTTGGATTTCAAGGAGTTGTAGTTTCATTTGGCTAAGGTGACCATGGAGTTAGAGCAACTACAGTCTTTACCTAATTCTATACAGTCACAAGCTGTGGTGTTTGGTGATCTGAGGATGTCCATGGCCGAGATTGTCAGAGACAATGGAGATAGGGATGCATCCATCCTTGATACTAACATTGGCATATCAGGTTCATTCCCACTAGAGTCAGGTTTAGTTGAGATGGGTGTTGTAGTAGATTATTGTATACCTGACATGGTGGTGGCCTCTAGTACTGATGGCATAGAGACTAGAGATGTATCAAAGATCATGTGTGATGTTGGTTTGTCGGCAGTTGGCATGGTTTCGGCTAGTAATACTACTCCCTTGGTGATATCCTCAAAGGTAGTAGTTAGTTTCATCTAGATTACAGTCTGAGCCACTGACTAAGATTGGAGAATTCTATCGGCATTATACTATGAGGTACACTCATCAATTTACCTTTGATGACCATGTTGATCAGATGATGATACAGAGATGTACTTTGGTTCCTAGTGCTTATCATCAGTTATGGGACAGTTTGATGCCTCAAGATGACAGTTGTGATGGGCATGACATGGTGATAGGTTCTGCAGTTGACAACTTGATAATATGTGACTTAGAGCAGGTGTTTGGGAGTGATGCTTTAGTTGGTGTTGTTATTGATTCTACTCCTTTGGCTATGACATCTCCTGACTTAGATAGTGATCAGTCACAGTGGGTTGTATCACTTGTTTATGGTGAGCTGTTGACTGAGGTTGGTTTTTTTAATCAACATTATATTGCAGGGTATGTACATCAGTTAGCATTTGATCCTTGTTTTGAGGAGTTGATGGCAGGAAAATTTGGTTTGGATTCCATTTCTTACTCTTTATCTTGTAATGTCTTTTCACCATCAACAGTGCATGGGAGTTATGGTTATGAGATAGTGGCCAGTGATTTGCAGAGTTGTGTTGACTGTAGGAGTTGTACAGTGTGTGGATTCTCCATACTTGGTATAGTTACATTTGAGATCATTCACCATTGTTGCAGAGTTGGATTGTACATTCCGTATAGGCCAATGGGATGCGTTGATGGTATTTACTATGTTGGTAGTTTGATTTGTCCACTTTACCTGGGTTCTGATGTTTTAAGAGTTTGTGTCTCATGGGTTTTTGACTATGGTAGTGGTGATTTTGGAGTTTGGTTGAGCTATAATTGTCAGTTTGATTATGGATTCCTCTTGGTCATATTGCAGAGGATATTGTAGGAGCTTGTGTTAATTGGTAGTAGTATAGTTCATGACTACATTTGGGATCCAGGTGGATTGATTGGTTTATTGTTCAGCCATTGCTTGAGGACAAGCAATGTTTGGGAGTGGAGGACTTGTCATGTCCCCTTTTCAAATAATTTTTAAAAAAAATCTTTGCTAAGGCAGGCAGGCCCAAGAAAGTGAAGTTTCAGAAAAAGGGGGTTAATCTTTGGAAATTGTTGGACTAATAAATGAAAATTATTATTAAAATATGTTTCATTAACCTCTCTTGGATGTGAGTTATGGTTATGCCCTCTTTTAAGCAGTTTTGGAGGCATTTTGGGCTCATTCCAGAACTTGATTTTGCTCATTTCTTTGTTATTCTTCAGAGGCTGCCAAACTTGTGGAGAAGGAGACCCAAGAACGGGAGTTTACAGGTTTCTAGGGAGACCCAATAATGGGAGTTTGTAGGTTTCTAGGAAGGCTAAGGATGCGAGTTTGAAGCCATTCCATGTGCATGCTCATACAGAGTTTTCCTTTGTGCTAAAGAGTGCAGATTTGTGAGTTTTCGGGTGTGTTTTTTGTATGAGTTTGGTGTTTTCATTTGAGTATTTCATATCAGTTTGGGTTGTTGCTGTATTTCAGACTTTAAGGTGTTAAAATAGATATGAATATATGTATTGGGACATGATTAAACTTCTGAGATAGATTATTAGTGTTTTTGTGGTGTTTCCAAGCATTTTTGTGTTAATTTCGGGAGCCCGATGAGCATAGTTTTTGTCCTACATTTGAGAAATGTTGTGTAAAGGCTATACAGATATAGAAATGTCATTTTGTAGGCTGTTGTGCTGCTGAAATTTCTATAAAAATTTCTACTTTCAGATTTATTAATAATAGGTGAAGCTGTGAAGCTTTTGGCACAATTTCTGGCATAACCGATTTGGGGTTTCTTGAGAAATTTGGTGGATCTTTGTGATATTAGTTGTTTGATCTTAAAAATCTGATTAGAGGTTGAAAATATCATACAAAATTAGAAAAGGGACATTTCAGTGATGACAGTGAGGATGACAATAAAGAAGAAGAAACTGGACCAAAAGAGGAATTTGATGGGGAAGTTCTGAATCAGGGAGAGGAAAGGCTTTTTAGGGCCATTACTAAATTTGGAAAAAGACCTACAATTTTTGTGGGTGTATTTTTAGGAAATCTGAAACCAGATGAGTTTATCGACTAGATCAATGAATTGGAAGAATACATTGACTATGAGGATATTAGGCACCCAGATAGGGTTAAGTTTTGAAAGGCCAAACTAAAAGGCCATGCCAAAATCTAGTGGCAAGAGGTTCAATTGGAAAGAAATAGAAGAGGAAAGGAGAAGATCACAAGGTGGGATCGCATGGTGGACAAATTGAAGAAGCAGTTTATTCCTGTGAACTATGAGCTTGATTTGTTTAAGAAGATGCATGGGCTAAAGCAAGCAGGAAGATCAGTCCAAGACTATATAGAGGAGTTTTATCAACTATTGATTAGAGAAGGGCATGCAGAAGCAAATAAGGAGAAGGTTGCTTGTTATATCAGTGGGTTGCGACCTAGCATCCAGGAGGAATTAAGTCTAGTAAGAATGACCAACATTGAAGAGGCATATCAATTTTCCCTACAAGTTGAAGAGAAGTTGAATAAGAGGTTTGAAGGGAGACAAAGAGGGCGTGTTCAAGGAGGAAGCGAAAGCGGTAGGTCATCTGGAGGTCAAAATGAAACCCAAAAGAAAAATGAAGATGTCAGTACTAGTAGGAACCAAAGGAATGAGGGTTTCAACTGCTCCCATGATCAAGACTTTGGAAATCAAAGAGGAAGAGGTAGAGGACATGGACAAGGAAGAGGAGGATTCTGTGGTACCTATTTCCATTGTAATGAAGAAGGTCATCGTGCCTTTGAATGCCCTCAATGACAAGGAAGGACAGAGAGGAGAGCTGAGGGTCAAGCTAGGGTTGCTCATGTGGATGAGGATGCACAGTCATCACATTCAAAGGATACAGAAAGAGGAGAGACCTTGGTAAATGAAAGGGTCCTACTAAGTGGTGAGATTAAACCAAGACAAAGGAGTTTGTTCCATACCAGATGCAAGTGTGAGGATAAATGTTGTGACATGATCATTGATGGTGGTAGCACTGATAACTTGGTATTAGAAGAGATGGTCTCTAAGCTGAATCTCAAGAGGGAGAGACATCCTCAGCCCTATTAGATTTCTTGGGTGAAAGATGATCATAAGGTCCTAGTAAGTGAACAATGTCTCATGAAATTCAAAATTGGGAGTTACCATGATGAAGTTCTATGTGATGTTATTCCAATGGATGTTTGTCATCTATTTTTGGGTAGACCATGGCAACTTGATAGACATGTAGTACATGATGGTCATGCAAACACATACTCTCTAACAAAGGATGGAGTTCAGCACAAACTGAAGTCCATGAAAAAGGAAGGTGAAAAGGTATGTAACAGTGCTAGGATTTGTCTTGTTGATGGAAGAAAGTTTTTAGATGGAATGAAACATCAGCATATGTATTATGCTTTGATTCGTAGGAAAAATAAAAAAAGGTAGTAGTGAAATACCATTTGAAGTTTCAGATTTACTAGGTGAATTTGGAGTTATATTCTCTGATCATGTTCCAGAAGGATTGCCACCAGTAAGGAAAATCAATCATCAAATAGATCTGATTCCAGGAGCAAGTTTTCCTAACAAGGCTATTCACAAGATGACTCCTACTGAAATAGAGGAGCTAAACAGACAAGTTTAGGAGCTGTTGAGGAAGGGCTTGATTCGGGAGAGCCTATGTCCATGTGCAGTACTAGTAGTACTCACACCAAAGAAGGATGGAGAGTGGAGGATGTGTACAGATTCTCGAGCTATAAATAGGATAACTATCAAATACTAGTTTCCTTTGCCAAGGATGGATGATCTTATGGACTGCTTGAGTAGAGCTTAGTACTTCACAAAAATAAATCTCAAAAGTGGTTATCACTAGATACAGATTCAAAAAGGAGATGAGTGGAAAATGGCCTTCAAGACCAAGGAGGGTCTTTATGAGTGGTTAGTCATGCCCTCTGGATTAACAAACACCCCAAGCACCTTCATGCAGCTTATGAATGAGGTACTTAAGAAGTTCTTGGGAAAATTTGTTATTGTCTATTTGGATGATATTTTAAGTTTCAGCAAGACTTTGGAAGAACATTTATTGCATATTCGTAGTGTCCTTGAAAGGTTAAGGGAAGAGAAACTATTAATTAATTTGAAGAAGTGTATCTTTGCAAAAAGGGAGTTAGTCTATTTGGGGTTTGTTATATCACTTGAAGGTCTCAAAATAGATCCAGAGAAGGTAAAAGCTATCTTGGAATGGCATACTCCAACGTCTGCTACTGAGATAAGATCATTTCATGGTTTGGTTAGTTATTACAAGAAGTTCATAAAGAATTTCAATGGCATATGTGCACCCCTAACTAACACAATAAGAGGGGATAGAAAAGAGTTCAAATGGACTGCAGTAGCTGTGAGAAGTTTTGAATTGCTGAAGAAGAAGGTGACAGAACAACTTGTGTTGGCACTTCCAAATTTTAGAAAGGTGTTCCAGGTGGATTGTGATGTTAGTGGCAGTGCTATTGGGGCTATATTGATCCAAGAAGGTATGTCTATTGCATATTTTAGTAAAAAATTGAATGATGCAAAGAAGAAGTATTCTGTTTATGATCAAGAGTTCTATGTAATAGTTCAAGCCTTAAAGAAATGGAGGCATTATTTTTTGCCAAAGGAATTTTTTTTGTATACTGATCATCAAGCATTACAGTACCTAAATAGCCAAGGTAAATTGAATCAGAGGCATATGAAATGGGTAGAGTTCTTATAGAGTTATACATTTGTGTTGAAGCATAGAAGTGGAAAATCTAAGAGGGTTGCAGATGCACTAAGTAGGAGACAGAATAATGAGGGTTGAAGTAGTTGGCTTTGATGAACTCAAGAATTTCTACCCTAAGGATCCTGATTTTGCTAAAGCATGGAAAGCTTGTAAAGAGCCTATCATTGTAGATAGAACCAAGTGGTTAGATTATTTGATTCAGGATGGCATGTTGTTCAAGGGTAGTCAATTGTGCATTCCAAGGAGTTCCATGAGGGAAAATCTGATTAAGGAGAAACACAGCGGAGGGATGGCAGGACATTTTGGTCAAGATAAGACCATTGCCATTCTTAGAGAACATTATTTTTGGCCTAATATTTCACAAGATGTGAAGAAGTTTGTACAGAGTTGCCAAGTTTTTCAAAGTGCCAAGGGATTTAGTCACAATACTGGACTATATCAGCCATTGCATGTTCCATCAAGCCCATGGGAGGAAATAAGTATGGATTTTGTTCTTGGATTGCCAAGGACACAAAGGGGTAATGACTCAGTATTTTTGGTGGTTGATAGTTTCTCCAAAATAGCACATTTCATTTCATGCCACAAGACTGATGATGCTATCCATATTGCAGACTTTTTTTTCATAGAAGTGGTAAGACTACATGGTCTTCCAAGGAGTATAGTTTCTGACAGAGATAATAAATTTGTGGGGTATTTCTGGAGGACATTGTGGAAGAAGTTGAGAACAGACTTGAAATTCAGTTCCACGCATCACCCACAGACTAACGTCCAAACAAAAGTGGTAAAAAAAAGTCTAGGCAATTTGCTGATATGTTTAGTTGGGGATAAGCCCAAGGGATGGGATTTAATTCTACCACAAGAAGAGTTTTCTTACAATAACTCTATAAATACGAGTACTAGAAAATCACCATTCCAAATTGTATATGGAAGTAGCCCAAGGACTGCAACAGAATTGAGGAAGATAGAGCAAACGGAAAGGACAAGTGCTGAAACTAAAGAATTTGCTAAACATATCAAGCGTCTACATGAGGAGGTTCAAGCACATATTACCAAGATGAATCAAGAGTATAAAGCTAGGGCTGATCAAAGGAGAAGACATAAGGAATTCCAAGTAGGGGATCTAGTCACGGTGCACTTACGAAAAGAAATATTTCTAGCCAATACTTACAACAAGCTAAAAATGAAGAAATTTGGCCCCTGCAAAATTTTGAAGAAACATGATTCAGGAAATGCATATGAGGTGGAGTTGCCAGATGGTGTTCACATTTCTCCTATTTTCAACATTGCAAACTTAACAGAGTATCATGATGATGGTGCAGATGAGGAGCTAGTGTTAGAGCAATGTTCAATTCCTGCTTCTAAGAAGGAGGAGATAGAAGACATTCTAGATCATAGTGTGGGTAGAAGTACCAGAAATAGGTAGTATGAAGAGCATTTGGTCAAGTGGAAAGGACGGTCGATCAAGGATTCAACTTGGATTTTTGCAGCTGAGGTTTCCCATTTGGGATTTTCTCTACCATTCATAAAGTGACAAGGTCACTTCTCAATCTACCCTGGGTGTCTAATGCAGGAGCATCCAGAGGTATAAGGTCAATCCTGTGTCACCCAAAAAAATATACTTAGACTTAGTTTTTGCTTCATGTGTTTTCATTTCTGGATACCCATTTGGGTCAAATAAAGGTTCCAACTCTCACAGTTCCACTATCAGTGTTCTAGGATAGAGTATTTGAACACCTAGGGATACGTGTAAATGCTAAAAAAAAGGAGTATGTAATTGAGCCATCATTTTGGTGAACTAGGAGGTTTAAATTGGCCATATGAATGTAATTGTAATTTAGAGCATTCCAGAAAAAGAATCAGGTCAAACGGCCCCATGGTTTGAAAGTTATCGCAGTTTTTTGGGTTTTGGAGACCTCCTAAGAATGCTTCAAAGTCAGGTTAGGGGAATCAAATGACCTCAAAAAGGGACAAAAAATGAGGGATGAGAAAAGCTGGTCCATAGGGCTATAGAGCACTTCGAGAGCTTTTCAAAAATGTAAACAGTTCGTCAATCGGAGCTATGGTTCAAAAGTTATGCCTCCTAGAAGTTCAGTTACCATTTTTGGATTCTTCTAGATTTGTACCAACTTCTAATGTGGCTTATGGAGCCTTGTACTTGGTTGGTGGATGCCTACTAGCACTTTTTAGAATGTGTTCCTAGTCCTTAACCTTCCGAGGTCTATTTAAGGACATTTCTAGCATTGTAAAAGATAGTTCAGAGTGGAGTTTGAGAGGAGATACTGAAAGGAGAAGTTATCTCCAGATTTATGTTATTGTAAGCCCTTAGGGCATGTTTTGAAGTCTATTTTCTCTGTACTGAATGTACTAGCTTATTTTCACAGTTAATACAATTTCCCTTTTCCTTTTGTGTCCATTCTATGTGTGAGTCATAACCCCATCACATTCAGTTCATAGTTGGCATTCATCATTTGACTTAGAGTCTCTAATTGCATGTTGGAAATCTTGGTTAGTTATATTGGCTTCTCTTCAGTAATATTAGCCAAAACTCTTTTGTGCTCTTCAATCATGGCTTTTTCTTCGATGGCTTTCTTCTTCTGTTCAACCACTTCACATACTAGTATGGCTTGTGATTCTTGCTCTAGCTTGAGATTTCTAACTTCCTTAGCTTGGATTCTATTCTTTTCAATTAGATCTACAACTGTTGCATCAAATTTATTTGAGTCTCCATCTTTAAATAGCTTAGTAGTGTCTATCTCTTTGTATTGTGTGTCATTCTCTGCCATAGAAATTTCTTTCCTTCTCTTCAAGGATTTCTTTAATTCCTCTCTTGCCTCGTTTATTTGATGCAATATAAGTTATATTTCAATCTCCTAGTTCTCAATGGTCTTTCCCATCTTGTAAACTTCCACTGAAACATCTTTCCTCAAAGCTATAAATCTTCTCTTTTAGATAACTAGGATCTAATACCACTTATTGGAATTACAAGTGGAACGAGTAAACTTCTAATGGGGTGGGCATGAATGAGTAGTTTAAATTTGGACCCATAAAACTTTCACTGTTCATTCATCATATGCATTCAATATGTAAACTAAAATAACATGTAAAACATATGCTTCTGAATCATGTAAACATATAAGAAATCACACACATAACACCAAATATGATTACCCAGAAACCCTCCAAGTGATAAGGTAAAACTGGGGTGGAGATGAAAACCACAAATCTTCACTACTCTAGTAATAAAGTGTATCTGATGAAGGTTACAATTCTTTTACAATGAATCTTGGTCTACCCTATGAAATGTCTACCCTATTAAAGGCTTACAAAGACTGTTAGAGGATTTCAACACCCTATTTGAAGTTTTCCTTGTTAGAGGACTTCAACTTACAACTAAGTAAGAATCTTGTTAAAGGATTTCATATAGCCTATTAGGACTACTCTATTAAGAGATTTAATTGAAATCACCTATTAAAATGTCTTAGCATAGATACTAAAATTGGCACTTGCTTGCCTGATAATATATCACCTCTACACAATGTCTAATTGATCCTTTATGATCAGATCTCTCAATGTTGTATCCTTTTCTCTATCCTCTATTCTTCTCTAATAGATTCTACAACTCACTCTTACTTCTATGTCACCTTGAATGCTCTACAAACTATCTTTTTCACTCCTCCAATTCGATTATTCACCTATTGTAAAGAGTTTAGGGCTTCATCCTCCTTAAGAAGACTTAGGTGGCTTATGGTTAGGTCTGAATCTATGGCTGAGATTCATCCATATTGCCACTTAAACCTTCCCATTTTCTGATTGGCTACATGTGATTGCATAGGGAATCCAAATATAGATTCATCCTTATCTCCAAAAGATTGTAATCTATTCTTAAGTTAGCTCAAAAATGGTTTACATAATTGTTGGTGCCATTGCAAAAAAATATTTCAAAACTATGTCACTCGGCATATGAAGTCTTTGATGCTCGGCATGCACTATTTTGTATACTATGACTTGGCACATACATTACTCGACATCCACTCTTTACTCTACTCCTGAGTCATTGGGCATGGTCTATTTTCTCAGCACCTGAGTGACTCACCACATGAGTGACTCAGCACTCATTGCAACTCAGAATGGTCTAATATTTACATGTTGTACAAGGCATGTATTACTAGTTTGGCATGAACTGAGTAAATGGCTTAAGTTTGTAGACACTCACTAGTCAAAACCAATCTAAGATCAACACTAAAAATAAAATGCCAATTGAAAATAACAATGGTATGAATGTAGACATGCAAACACCAAGTACTAACTAAACATGTCTAAATGATACTAAAGTGCATGAACATAATTTTCATTTTTTTAATGATGTACTAGATAATCTTGATGGATTGGTTTCATGAAAATATATTAGGACACATGCTAATAGATTATATAGACATTTTTTTATAATAAGAAATTTGGGTTTTAATGACAGTTGATGTTGCAACTAATTAAAATATCTAAAATACAAAAAGTAATGAAAAGGTTAGGAATGTATGCAAAACCCAAGAATAAAAAATGAGTCTTTAAAATTATTTGTATCCACTATTGCTAGTGCCTTTGATGTTATCATAAAGTGAAGTCTCTCTAAAGATAAGAATGTAGCACAACAAGAAATAAAAATAGCTTTAGTTAACAAATCAACTATTAAAAAAAGATTGATTAGTAACATAAGTGGATATCATAATGTAAATCATAAGAGTTTAGTAAGAGTTGTAAAGAGAAAGGTTAACTTTGAATGTGATACAACAAATAGTTTGTGGACTTCTAATGGTAGACTCTTGAGATTAGATATGAAACTTACTAGTGAAGTCAAAAGTTTGGTTGAAATTTTTTGGCATGATAATACATGAGTATCACCTAATTCAAGAGATTTTTTTTAATTGAGAGTTGATTCAAAAATATGTGATCCACATCCTAAACACCTTTTGGACATGAATCAAATTGAATTGTTTAGGAAAAAATTTAGATGATAAGGTGTTAACTATTACCATTAGTCAAAGATCTTTTGAAAAATTTAAACCATGGTATGCGGGGATTAACAAGGAAATAATGACATAGTTTTGTAAAAGTCATGTTCAATTTCATTACCATTATGACTTAGTTTTATCTATATGTGGTACCATGTATAGTAAAGAAATGTTATAGGAATGTGGTGTAAAAATACCACCTCAAACTAGAAAGAATTTCATATTAGGTTTTTTTTGTAAGCTACCTAATAACCAATATTTTCTTTTCAATGCATGTCTTTTTGGTACATGTGTTATGTATGGTAAACTTTCTTTGTTAGATGAATTTTTGCATGAAAATTCTTTGACTACTTTTGGAAAATAATTAGTTGATGTAAAAAGATTCAAAGCTATTGAATGTCCATTGAAGGATGGGAAGGTTGGAAGAAGGTGTGATCTAGTTATAGATAAAGTTATTTTTCATGCATTTATGAATGATTTAAAGAGTGTGATCATACCAAAATATGTTAAGCACTCTCAATATGCTAGATGGCTTGATGGACAATTTTGTATATGTAAGAATATGCTTCCAATTGGTACTATACTTTTAGTTGTTGACTTTACAGAGAACTACACACTTGCACCGCAAGATGAGTTACAATCACAAGACTATAATTTAGTGCAAGTAACAATTTATATTCATATAGTTTATAGGCATGCACCTGATAGTACAAAGGAGGATCAAATAATATTGAGAGAGTACCATTTCTATATGAGTGATAATAAACTTCATTCATCTAAGTTTTTCCAATATTTTTTCAAGGTCTTTTATGATAATTTAAAAGAGAGACAAATTCAAATGACACAACATTGAATATGGTCAAATAATTGTACATTACAATTCAAGAATGCTAGAATTTTTTATTGGTTGAGTAGGACACATAGGCAAACTAATATCCAACATGTATGGAGTTCCTTTTAGGCTAGACATGGTAAAGAAGAATATGATGGTGTTGGTGCATGCGTGAAGAGAGCCCTTTGTAGAGAGCAATTAAAATTTGAGGAATAATCCAAATTCAAAAATGCACATGAGATTGTGGAATGGTGTAACAAATATTTATACACATGATCAAGTCACTCTATAATCAAATGTTTCTTCTACCTAGTTGAAGAGAATAATACACTTTCAAGATATGACTATGACATAATTAGTGGGTCAGTTAAATAGAATTCATTTAGGAGTTTAGATTATAACACTTGGACTATATGAATTAGGGAGCTTGCTTGTTTTTGTCAATTTTTTCTTGCAAGTGAATGGAAAGAATATGAGAATATAGAATGGGTTGAAGATTGAAAATAGAAATCATTAGCACCTACTGACACACATTTTCAAGATGATATAGTAAATGAAGGCCAGAATGTTACTTTTGCATCAGAAGACTATGGTGGTATTTCAGACCTCATACAACTTGGCATGGACAATTTAATTAAATTTTTTTGTGACCATGCTTCAATTTATATTATTTATTTATGTACATGTCATTAATATAATTAAAGTGCATGTCATTAATATATTATTTATTTGCATGTACACATGTGATTAAAGTGTTCATGTACTTTATCTTATCTTAGAGGACATGTTTATGTTGTTATTACACCTATCGATAATGATGAATAGACAAAGTATTGGCTAGCTAGATTTGTGGAACCTAAGAAAAAATTGATATGTCATCAAGTAAATGATGATGGTTTTGAGTATCCAATTGGGTCTGTCATTGTAGTTGGAACCTGGCTACATATGTACCTAACAAGAAGAAATAGTTTACGAGTATTTGAAGAATACCAATTAGAAAAGAAGATTTTATACTATTCTTATTTGGTTGTGGAAATAAATATCAAATTATAAAGATACAAATAGAGACCTTCCAACAAGGTATTATGGACAATTTCAATGGATGAGCACAAGATAGTCATAGATGCAATGCAAAAGAGAGAGGATGCATATGGTACACTGGGATGACTACATTTAAATCAAACACATGTAAGTATTTTCTTTATTGTAGTCTTTCTATACATATAGTTATATAATTTAAATGTATGTATGCATTGTCAATGGGAAATTGGAGAACTTATATATACCTCTTATTTAGGTCTCAATTGCAATTTATGCAAATTTAAATGTTTAAGGTGGATCAAACATCAACATCTTGTGAAATTACAAATAGTGAGTATATGCATTACACATATTTACATAATGAAGATAACTCTTATTACATTCATGCTTTTATTAATGCATATTTTTGTTTTAAAATTATATTTTGTGGGACCTCATTTGAAGAAATGTGTTGAACCAATTACTTATTTTGAAATCAAAACATGTTGTAAACATTTTAAAATAAGAGTGCACTTATATTTATGTCCTTCGCTTTATGTTACATATATATGACTTCACTTGTTTTAAATTTATATGATTTCAGTTATGTAAAATGTAAGAGTTCACTTCTATTTGAAAGTTAAAGGTGTGCACATATAAAAATTCTTTGTCAATTAAAGTAATCACCTCCTATATTTTTCCATTACTTTTACATTCAAACATGTTTAAATTAATGTTCCTACATTTAATTTAAGATATTAAAATTACTGTTCATCTAACATATACTAACAAAATGTGTCATAACATGAATAAAATATGTCAAAATAAAGAAAATAGTTCATACTTACAACTTGATAACATAATAACCTATACTGCATATAGTAGTATGATAAGAAGTCGTAAAATTATATAACATATAATACATATAATACAGTTAACTATCATCATACAAAGTGTATTAGAATAAACAATATGTGTCATAAAAATGCAATCTAAAGGTGTCAAAAGACCTAATATATCTGATCTAAAGTCCTCTTTAGTCCATGTGAAGAGGACTCAAATGGATCATATTGTGGGGTATCATGTGTCACATCCTAAAAAGACAATATGTACATACTTAATTGAAACGGGTTTCAAAATCTAGCTTACAAATAAATTAAATATTTAGTACTGAAATGTCCCCTTTTCTGATTTGATATGGTATTTCACACCTCTAATCAGATTTTCAAAATCAAACGACTGCTATCACATAGATCCACCAAATTTCTCAAGAAACCCCAAATCGAGTATGCCGAAAATAGTGCAAAAAAGCTTCACAACTTCACCTGTTATAATAAATCTGAAAGTGGAAATTTTTACAGAAATTTCAGCAGCATAACAGCCTAAAAAATGATGTTTCTAGATCTATATAGCCTTTACACAACAGCTCACAAATGTAGAACAAAAACTATGCTCATCGGGCTCTCAAAATTAACACAAAATGCCCGGAAACACCACAAAAACACTAATAAACTATCTTAGAAGTTTAATCACATCTCAGTACATATATTCAGATCTATTTTAACAGCTTAAATTCTGAAATACAGCAGCAACCAAAACTGATATGAAATGCTCAACTGAAAACACCAAACTCATGCAAATAACACACCCAAAAACCCACAAATCTACACTGTTCAGCACAAAGGCAAACTCTATATGAGCATGCACATGGAATGTCTTCAAACTCCCATCCTTAGCCTTCCTAGAAATCTACAAACTCCCGTTCTTGGGTCTCCCTAGAAACCTGCAAACTCCCGTTCTTGGGTCTCCTTCTCCACAGGTTTGGCAGCCTCTGAAGAATAACAAAGAATGAGCGAAAATCAAGTCTGGAATGAGCCCAAAATGCCTCCAAACCCCTTAAAAGAGGGCATAACTGTAACTCACATCAAAGAGAGGTTAATGAAACTTATTTTAATAATAGTTTTCATTTATTAGTCCAACGGTTTCCAAAGATTAACCCCCTTTTTCCGAAACTTCACTTTCTTGGGCCTGCCTGCCTTAGCAAAGATTTTCTTTTTTAATTATTTGAAAAGGTGACATGACAAGTCCTCCCCTCCCAATCATTGCTTGTCCTCAAGAAATGGCTGAACAATAAACCAATCAATCCACCTGGATCCCAAATGTAGTCATGAACTATACTACTACCAATTAACACAGGCTCCTGCAATATCCTCTGCAATATGACCAAGAGGAATCCATAATCAAATTGACAATTATAGTTCAACCAAACTCCAAAATCACCACTAACACAATCAAAAACCCATGAGGCACAAACTCTTAGAACATCAGAACCCAAGTAAAGTGGACAAATCAAACTACCAACATGGTAAATACCATCAACACATCCCACTGGCCTATACGGAATGTACAATCCAACTCTGCAACAATGGTGAACGCTCTCGAATGAAACTGTACCAAGTATGGAGAATCCACACACTATACAACTCCTGTAGTCAACACAACTCTGCAAATCACCGACCACTATCTCATAACCATAACTCTCATGCACTGTTGATGGTGAAAAGACATTATGAGATAAAGAGTAAGAAATGGAATCCAAACCAAATTTGCTTGCCATCAACTCCTCAAAACAAGGATCAAATGCTAACTGATGTACATACCCTGCAATATAATGTTGATTAAAAAACCCAACCTCAGTCAATAGCTCACCATGAACAAGTGATACAACCCATTGTGACTGATCACTAGCTAAGTCAGGAGATGTCATAGCCAAAGGAGTAGAATCAATAACAACACCCACTGAAGCATCACTCCCAAACTCCTGCTCTAAGTCACATATTATCAAGCTGTCAATTACAGAACCTATCACCATGTCATGCCCATCACAACTCTCATCTTGAGGCATCAAACTGTCCCATAACTAATGATAAGCACTAGGAACCAAAGTACATCTCTATATCATCATCTCATCAACATGGTCATCAAAGGTAAATCGACGAGCATACGTCATAGTGTAATGCTGATAGAATTCGCCAATCTCAGTAAGTGGCTCAGACTATAATCTAGATGAAACTAACTACAATTGATTATTAACCATGTTGGAACTGACTACTACCTCTGAAGATATCACCAAGGGAGTAGTATTACTAGCAGGAACGATGCTAACTGCCGACTCACCAACATCACACATGATCTTTGATACATCTCTAGTCTTCGTGCCATCAGTACTAGAGGCCACCACCATGTCAGGCATACAACGATCTGCTACAACACCCAACTCAACTGAACCTGACTCTAGTGGGAATGAACCTGATATGCCAATGTTAGTATCAAGGATGGATGCATCCCCATCTCCATTATCTCTGACAATCTCGGCCATGGACATCCTCGAATCACCAAACACCATAGCTTGTGACTGTATAGAATCAGGTAAAGACTGTAGTTGCTCTAACTCCATGGTCACCTTAGCCAAATGAAACTGTGACTCCTTGAAAGCCAGCTGTGTACTCTCAAGAATCTTAGAAGTCACCTCAAGTTGCTCAGTAAGCTCACTCACTTCATCTTCTTTGGCCAACAATGCATCATATGCTGTACTGCCCCACTCCATAAGATAATCTCTGTCGGCTACCAACTGCATATAATTCTGTCTCAAAATCCGAATAGCCTCCCATAAAGAGTGGATCTCTGTCAAGGAAAGATAACTGCCTTCCTTCTCATCACTAGTAGGAGAACCCCATCCATAAACTTCTAACAACTGACGAGTAGCATCGAAATGTTGGCAAGTGATAGCAATGTCTCAGTCACTAACTCTCAACTGATTAGACACATGATGGCACTGGCTTGACTGTCTCCTACAAACCTCCTCTAATGCACTGTCTAAAGGAGTATCCTCAAAGTTACTAGTCTCTAGAGTATTACCATCCATGTCCTGTGAATCAACTTTAAAGGTCATATCAACATATGGATTATCAAAAACTGTAGCACTGCTGTCCAACTCCTCTGTACCCAAAGAAACTAAGTCTTCAAAATTGCCCACTGCATCCTCCTGGATGTCATCAATGCCAATATGATCTTGGGACTCATCTGTACACACTGCCAAATATGAAAGATCATCAACACATTCCAGCAAGTATGGTTGACTGGATATATGAACAAAGCCCAACACTGGTGTATAAAAACTAATACCAACATCGAACAAGCTGCTAGCACAAGAAAAGACAACACCATGCAATCTGCTAATCAAATCCATGATAGCACCCAAACAAACACTGCTACCAAAAAGTGTTAAAGATCTCCTGTCAACTGAATCACAAATGCCAATATAACAATCTCGAGTCCATATTCGTAAACTAGAATCAACTGGTAACTCAAGCAAACTCCTCACCTGAGTAATATGACCAATACCAACTAACTCCACATACATGTCATGATGAGATAATGAAGTCACAATACTATCTTTGTTCACCTTCAGCTGGCTGGAAAAATCATGTGAAGTACTACCAGCCTCAACCTCATGTGATGAAGCATCTAACTGTGCCTGGTACTCTTTCTCAGCAAAGTCATGAATGCTCAATGTCTGCTCATCTCTACTAGGTATCTCACCATCCTGCACAACAACATCCTCATAATCATCATCTGAACCCACTACACTATAGTCACTGCCTGTTGTAACTATACCATCTTGAATACCTATGGCATCACCCTTTGACGACCTGTAAACAATTGTCTTAATTTGAGTATCAAGTTGACTATTACTATCAATCTGTGTGATATCCTTTCCCACCACTTCCTGTGGTAGAGTAGAATCTAAGACCTCTACCTGGCTATCAGCTAGTTTCTCAAACTCCTCATGCAAGTTCTTGGGAATTGTGTCATCTGTCCTGTGAGAAAATCTACCAAATAGAAATCCAGTCAACTTATCCACTTTAGCTGGGTCAGATAACATGTCATTTATAAGGTGGTGCTCAACCAACTATTTAGACATGTCATGGCTTATTTTCATAAGTTTATCTCGAATGTCTAAATAACCATCCTTTCTACTATTTTGACTCTGGCTATCAATTGTCCAAGATCGTTCCCTCTGAGACTCTGTACTATACATGTCCATTCTGGATAAAGTAGAGTGTAACCCCAATAGGATATAACTTCTTCAAACACCAAGAACTAACATGCAAATGATTATATGTACCATGCAACCATAGATTTGGACATACAACTGATTAGAAGCAACATGCAACCACCAAATTATGACATGCAAGATCTGGGTAGTTGTCAAAACTGACATGCAACTTCTACAACCACCAAATTCACCAAGAACTAACATGCAAATGATTAGAAGTAGCATGAAACCATAGATTTGGACATGCAACTGATTAGAAGCAACATGCAACCACCAAATTATGACATGCAAGATCTGGTTAGTTGTCAAAACTGACATGCAAGATCTGGGTACTTGTCAAAACTGAAATGCAAACTTCTACAACCACCAAATTCACCAAGAACTAACATGAAAATGATTAGAAGTAGAATGTAACCATAAATTTTAACATGCATCTAATTAGAAGAAACATGCAACCATAAATTATGACATGCAAAATCTGGGTAGTTGTCAAAACTGACATGCAAGATTTGGGTAGTTGTCAAAACTGACATGCAAACTTCTACAACCACCAAATTCATCAAGAACTAACATGAAAATTATTACAAGTAGCATGAAACCATATATTTTGACATGAAACTAATTAGAAGCAACATGCAACCACCAAATTATGACATGCAAGATCTGGGTAGTTGTCAAAACTGACATGCAAGATCTGGGTACTTGTCAAAACTGAAATGCAAACTTCTACAACTACCAAATTCACCAAGAACTAACATGAAAATGATTTGAAGTAGCATGAAACCATAAATTTTGACATGCATCTGATTATAAGCAACATGCAACCATAAATTATGGCATGCAAGATTTGGGTAGTTCTAAAAACTGAAATGCAAGATCTGGGTAGTTGTCAAAACTGACCTGCAACTTCTACAAATCCTCAGGCTGGCAAGATCATGGCTCTGATACCACTGAAATGTCCCTTTTCTGATTTTGTATGATATTTTCAACCTTTAATCAGATCTTTAAGATCAAACAACTGATATCACAAAGATCCACCAAATTTCTCAAGAAACCCCAAATCGGGTATGCCGAAAATAGTGCCAAAAAGCTTCACAGCTTCACCTGTTATTAATAAATCTGAAAGTGGAAATTTTTACAGAAATTTCAGCAGAATAACAGCCTAAAAAATGACATTTCCATATCTATATAGCCCTTACACAACAGCTCACAAATGTAGGACAAAAACTATGCTCATCGGGCTCCCGAAATTAACACAAAATGCCCGGAAACACCACAAAAACACTAATAAACTATCTCAAAAGTTTAATCACATCCCAATACATATATTCAGCTCTATTTTAACAGCTTAAAGTCTGAAATACAGCAGCAACCAAAACTGATATGAAATGCTCAACTGAAAACACCAAACTCATGCAAATAACACACCCAAAAACCCACAAATCTACACTGTTCAGCACAAAGGCAAACTCTATATGAGCATGCACATGGAATGGCTTCAAACTCCCATCCTTGGCCTTCCTAGAAACTTGCAAACTCCTGTTCTTGGGTCTCCCTGGAAATTTGCAAACTCCCGTTCTTGGGTCTCCTTCTCCACAGGTTTGGCAGCCTCTGAAGAATAACAAAGAATGAGCGAAAATCAAGTCTGGAATGAGCCCAAAATGCCTCCAAACCCCTTAAAAGAGGGCATAACTGTAACTCATGCCCAAGAGAGGTTAATGAAACTTATTTTAATAATAATTTTCATTTATTAGTCCAACGGTTTCCAAAGATTAACCCCCTTTTTCCGAAACTTCACTTTCTTGGGCCTGCCTGCCTTAGCAAAGATTTTCTTTTTTAATTATTTGAAAAGGGGACATGACAAGTACTAATTAAAAATAATACCATGTGAGGTAGGCATCCCTCTATAACTAGAGAAGGTGCACTATTAGCTACCAAATGTGGCAATGGTGAGGTCTTGTAATTTAGAATACATAAATTTTTAAAATTTGATAACTTAGATCATAATGAACCATGTATGTATAAATCACAATACTAACCTAAAGGGATGATGTCTATACCTCCATCTAGCTTAGTCCTATAGTCTCAGCAACACTTATGGCCATATAGTCTTAAAATCATGGATACATAAACTTTCAGTCAAAATTATATATACATGAATTAAAAAGTATGTAAATTAAAAAGTACATAATTTACACTACATTTTTTTGAAATTAAAACATATATATCATACCTAAGTGGTAGCCAATGTCACAAATGTGTCTAGATGATCATCAACATGTTTGAAATGACCAAAAGATGGAGTCAAAAATAGATTATATTAGGGCCTATATAGTTAAGTACGACCCATCTCCCGTTTGTAAAACCAAAATAAATTATTCTACATGAATCAAAGTTGAAGATAAGTTAATAACAATGTTTACATAAAAATAGTATAAATTATTTGTCTTCAAACTTAGTTCATACCAGTGGTCAATGGATCAAGACATGTATAAGCATTGGACTGTGTAATAGATGACAATCCCTACAAAATAAAATAAAAAGAATATATGAGCACATGTAATTAAATTTCAGTTCCAATGTACATTATTTACAATGTAATTCAAAGTGCATACCATAAGAGGGATGCCAACGTCTGAAGGTCTCGAAAAAAAGACCATACTACCTTCTAGGAGGAACAATGACATCCATCCTTTGTTAATTGAAAATCAACATACATTAATATGGTTAATTATACAAATATGCATATATGTAGAAAGTAAATAATTATGTACATTATAATTTTTTTTAAATTTATTTTTTACCTATTGCTCCTGACTGCCTCCCTCTCAACAAAGAAGGTCAACAAAGGATTGAACATCAATCTCATCACTACCATAACCATGAGCAGGGTATGTATCATCATCAAAACCAATGCCATCGACATCATGGTCATCTTGTGTTGCATCGTCATCACCCTAGGGGCCTCTGCATATACCTCCACAGTAGGTACAAATGTGACCAAGTGGATGAATATGTGTTTCCCGCATCCATTTCTCTGCTAAATTTAATGAAAGGAAGCTCAATGAAGTAAGAGTAGATGACACTACTCGATGATGGAGAGGCATTGGGACAACTGGTGCTAGAAGTGGTACAAAAGGCTAAGGATGTATGTGATTCCTTGTATTATCACTGAGCTTTTCTCCAAGCCTATCCTGAGGCATCCCTCTACTAACCCCCTAAAATGCTCTAATGTCAAAATAATTGGGTTTCAAACCCTATTCAAACTCTGTCCATAGTTTCCTAAGGAAGTACATGGGAACCTCATGATTATCGTGTGGTGGATGGTCAAATACCATCCACCACCACTCCCAAAAGTGCATTTATATACACATGTGTGCACCATCTAATAGAAATGTGAGGTTTCTTCTCGCTAATCTCAAAACCCATCTTAGGGTTTATAAAATATCTTCTAAAATACCCTTTATTTAATTTGAGTTTATGGACCTCTCTATAAGATAGGCCATCAGAATAGAAGGCACAGATGTTTTGCCTCCATAGTGTAAAGCTATCAATGTCACTATCCAAATCCTCAATCTCACACCTAATGGTCTCAATATCTCACATAAGGTTGCGAAGTTTGCACCGCATTCTCTCCTTCAGATCCTCTGCAATAGGTGGTGGAGGAGGACTAGGTGGAATCAATATTTTACAATTTCAATTGTATTGATTTTATTTTTTATTAATTAATATTTAATTCAAATATATTGAATTTTAAATTTTAATTAATTTGTATTTATGATAAAAGTTTTTTAAAAAATTATTTTTATTTAGTAGATATTTATACCAAAATTAGATTTTAATTTTAATTTTAATTAATTATATATTTAAAAGTATATTTATTGCGATATCACTTTTTTCAAATATAAATATCAAATATATATATTTAATTTTACATTTGATTTGGAATGGAAACATGACTTATTGAAAATAATATTTAATAGAATTTAAGATCTAGTCTAGGTTTATGTTATAATTAGGGCTAAGGTTGTGTTAAGGATTAGGTTATGATTGTTTAGGATTAGGATTATAGTTAATGTTAGGATTATAGTTACATTCATGAATTTAGGGTTTAGAGTTAAAATTTTATATTCATGAATCAATATTTTAGAGTTGGGCTTAGGATTAGAATTACATTCATGAATCAATATTTTACAATTTCACTTGTATTGGTTTTATTTTTTATTAATTAATATTTATATCAAATATATTGAATTTTAAATTTTACTTAATTTGTATTTATGATAGAGGTTTTTTTTTTAAGTAGATATTTATATCAAAAGTAGATTAATTTTTTTATTTTAATTAATTATATATTTAAAATTAAATTTATTGTAATATCACTTTTTTTCAAATTTATAAATATCAATTTTATATTTAATTTTACATTTGATTTGGAAGGGAAACATGACTTAATGAAAATCATAAATAGAATTTAACATCCAATCTAGGTTTATGTCATAATCAGGGCTAAGATTGTGTTAAGGATTTGCTTATGATTGTCTAGGATTTGGGTTTTAGTTAATGTTAGGATTATAGTTCAACTTAGGATTACATTTACATTCATATATACATGTACTTAGCTCTAGATCATTTGATATAAAGGTAAATTACTTAAATTATCGATCATTTGATATATTGATTTTAGAATTTATTTTAATACATAAAGATTGATTATTTATTATTTAAAAATTAAAATAAATTCTAACTTGATTTTTTCACATAATGAACTATCAATTCATACATTTGAACATATGTGAATAATTGGGAGACTGCAACACTTACCAATTTTTATATAAATTAATAAATCTACTTAAAGTATTAAACTTACATTATATATTTAAAAGTATATTTATTGCGATATCACTTTTTTCAAATATAAATATCAAATATATATATTTAATTTTACATTTGATTTGGAATGGAAACATGACTTATTGAAAATAATATTTAATAGAATTTAAGATCTAGTCTAGGTTTATGTTATAATTAGGGCTAAGGTTGTGTTAAGGATTAGGTTATGATTGTTTAGGATTAGGATTATAGTTAATGTTAGGATTATAGTTACATTCATGAATTTAGGGTTTAGAGTTAAAATTTTATATTCATGAATCAATATTTTAGAGTTGGGCTTAGGATTAGAATTACATTCATGAATCAATATTTTACAATTTCACTTGTATTGGTTTTATTTTTTATTAATTAATATTTATATCAAATATATTGAATTTTAAATTTTACTTAATTTGTATTTATGATAGAGGTTTTTTTTTTAAGTAGATATTTATATCAAAAGTAGATTAATTTTTTTATTTTAATTAATTATATATTTAAAATTAAATTTATTGTAATATCACTTTTTTTCAAATTTATAAATATCAATTTTATATTTAATTTTACATTTGATTTGGAAGGGAAACATGACTTAATGAAAATCATAAATAGAATTTAACATCCAATCTAGGTTTATGTCATAATCAGGGCTAAGATTGTGTTAAGGATTTGCTTATGATTGTCTAGGATTTGGGTTTTAGTTAATGTTAGGATTATAGTTCAACTTAGGATTACATTTACATTCATATATACATGTACTTAGCTCTAGATCATTTGATATAAAGGTAAATTACTTAAATTATCGATCATTTGATATATTGATTTTAGAATTTATTTTAATACATAAAGATTGATTATTTATTATTTAAAAATTAAAATAAATTCTAACTTGATTTTTTCACATAATGAACTATCAATTCATACATTTGAACATATGTGAATAATTGGGAGACTGCAACACTTACCAATTTTTATATAAATTAATAAATCTACTTAAAGTATTAAACTTACATTCAAATCAAACATACATACATCACCTTAAACTACAAGATTAGGGTTACATGTTTAAGTTTTAGAAATAATATTTTAGGGTATGAGTTATTAAACTTAGTTAGGTTTAGTGTTAAGCTATGAATATGGGTAGCTAACATCATGGCTTATGTTTACGTTTAGAATTTAGTGTCTACATGGTAGGGCTAGGAATATAAACATGTACTTAATATGTATAACAAACTAATTTACAATTAATTACTATTTAGTTGAAATTAATCTAAAACATCAATGTAATTACATGTTTAAATAATCTAAACATCTATCTAATCATTCATCACTTAACTTTTATTAAAAACTTTGGAACATCTAAAACAATAATTTTTGAATGAACATCTACAAAACAAAATTTAAATGAATAGATATAAAACTATTTAAATGAATAGATCCAATAATATAAAAATAAAACTATTAAATATAGAATTTTACGAAGTCAAAACTATTAAAAATACAAAAAGAACAATTATTTGATGGAATTATAAAGAGAAAAACTAAAAACAATGAAATAAAATAATAGAAAAAAATGTCAAATACATGGTAGAGTGAAAAACAATAGCCAAGGTCAGTAGAAATACAAAAATGAGCTCTAATTTCCAAGCTAAAATCAGGCTCCTATTAACAATGAAGGTGAAAATGAATCAAAACCCACAAAAAATCAAGTTTTATGCCTTTTCAAAATTGGGTACACGATTTTTAAAATTGGGTATCCAATTTATTTTAAAATTGGGCACCTATTTTTGAAATCACAGTTTAGACATCCAATCCATATTCAAAAATTGGTTGCCTAGTTTTTGAATATGGATCAGGTGCTTGAACCATAATGCGTACCTGATTCCAAAAAATTGAGTACCCATTTTTGAAAAGGTGCAATTCTACAAGATTGACTTCCACAGAATTGCAATCCAACTTTGTGCATTCACCCCTTAACCTTCTTCTCATGAATAGGTATATTTTCCTCAATGCATAAACTAGTAACTTTATGAATTAGGTTAGTTGAAATCTCTATTACATTATCCCCTAACCAAAACTTCCCATCATGAATGTTAAAGTAAATAATTAATTTATTATTTATTAGTTGTAGTCTAGGAGTTAGTTATAAGTTGTTGACGATACGGGAGTTTGTTCTCTCCTAAGTCATACTTATCCTCTCACATTGTTCAAGGACTTTTCATCTCAAGTGGATGTATGCTTAGTTGTCACACTTAACTCCTAGCATCTTCTAGCTCATTCTAGAAGATTCCTTGAGCTCTTTATATTCAGGCTCCCTCATTGTATTTTCATCAAGACATTCTTGCATATTGTAAATACATTTGTTTGTTTTGCATATTTTCTCTCTTATGTTTGTTTAGGGTTTTTCCCTTGCTCCACGCTCTTCCTTCCTTGGCTTATCTTTGACAGGATTTCATATGCAAGTGATCTTGGGCATCTTTAGAGTTGGATTTCATTAACTCCAAAATGGTATCAGAGCCTCCTTGCTGTGAGTCACAAACCCTAGTTTGTTTATGCATTTTTCTTCAAATTGAGGGCACAAAATTTTTTTGGAGCACTTTCAGCTCAAACGAACACTTCCATTAGATCTGAAAGGTTGTTTGCAGTCAGGATTCATATAAAACTTTTCAATTTTGGTAACAAGGCATTCGAGAAATTTTTTTGGGCCTCCAAGCCCTGCCATATAGACTGTAAGGATGCGCAAAGCCAAACAAATTTAAAAAAATTTGTTTTCGAGTGCACTGTCGTAGCATCACTAGGCAGCCACCACCATGCCACCTCAGAGCTACCATTGTGCCTCTCGTAGCTGTCACAGCCAGCTGCACTGCAATGGTAGCACCGCGGCTCGGCCTTCACCAGCGCACCACCCCGGTGCCACCCTCTGCACTGCTCAGCCAGGCTCTGCACCTGCTCCCACAACCTCCACCATCAATCGTCGCTTCACTCTGCAAGGATGACTTAGTGCCACCTTAGCAATAGTCAAATTTTTTGAGTGAAACTTGGTAGTTTGTCATCCAATACGAGGGTGACACATGGCTTGGGTGCCATGTGGCACCTTGCCACATGGACCTGCCACATCACCCCTACCATGTCATCATTGCCACATGGCATGCCATGTGGCAATGAATGGCATCTTTTTTGCTATGACAAGTTGTAGGCCATCAATTTTAAAATTGTGGATTGCTGACATTAACATGACATCATCCTACATCATCAACCTTGCTTGCATATCTCTAGGGTCAGTTTTTGACCTATCTTTAGGTTTTTGACCATAACTTGAGCATATGGAAGTATTCTTCCAATCTAAAAGAAGCATCAAAAAGTTGGTTCTAAGAAGCAGACATTAGTATAGGTATTTTTAGGTTTGATGCCATTTTGTTGCCCTTTTTTTAGTTAAAGTTTGAAGTTGTGTTTTTCACTCTGGCATGCATATCTTTTGTGTCCCATGTTAGTTTTTTGAAAACTTTATATTTTTGGAAAGTTGGTTCTGTCATCTTTTTAGAAATGTGGTCCTTTTTCTTAGTTTTTGGCCCATGCTCTTTTTATCATGTTTTTAGCATTTTTTCTATATGGTAGATATATTGAGTGTTTTAGGCCTGAGGATCATTTTCTTGGCATGGTTTCCTTTTTTTTAGGCTATACTATGTTTTGTTGTAGCTTATTTTCAGTTTTGATCATTGTAGCTATCATTTTGAAATACTTTTATGTATCAAACTAAGATAAAGTGTGACTTTTACATTTTGAGTTCATGAACGTTATTTTTTAGTCAGTTGTACTTGCACTGTTTTTATAAAGCACCATGGGGGGATAGTTGTCTACTATTTTAGGCCTTCTCCCTTTGTCAAGTGAGTGTCCCTTCCATGACATTAGCCCCATGTATCGTCAGTGTGACCGTGTCTTTATAGGTGTTTGTACCTCTTCCTCTCTCATCGTTCTTGGTTCATCTGCAGGAGACTTTGTCCCACCTTCTCAGTTGCCTGTCATCTCACCCCATCTACATTAAGGTGGGGTTATGTTGTTGTTCTAATTCATCCATGGTTCAATGGCTCATTAGTGTGAGATATGTATTCAGTGGTTGATCCTATATACAAGGTGATTGCAGTGGCTGGCTACCTATGCGTTTTGGTAAAATGGATCACCTACCATATAGACACGCTTGGTTCATGCCTTCTTCTTCCCTGGAGGTTCTTCAAATCTGCAGTCTTCTTTTTGATGGAAGATATTTTGTGGCTTCTACATGCTTTAGTGATGCCTCTTTATGATCATTCCATGTTCCTATTTTAGGGGACATTCCCCTAGTTGGAGATTTCTTTAGTTCTTCACTAGGTTACCTCTTTTTGGGGGAGGATTTTTCCCACATGGTTTTCTTTCTTTCCCCATTTACAAAGGTTGCATATTTTGCATTGTACATGGGTACCTAGCATGGCCTCATTGCTGGGACCCATTCTGCATTCATCTTAATTTTGTGAGCTTAAGGCATTTCCCTAAGTTGCATTTAAGGGGGGGTGTTAGAGTAAATAAATAATTTATTATTTATTCTATTTACTTAAGCTTACTTAGGTAAATGCATTTTATTTATTAGTTGTAGTCTAAGAGTTAGTTATAAGTTGTTGACAATACGGGAGTTTGTTCTCTCCTAAGTCATACTTATCCTCTCACATTGTTTGAGGACTTTCCACCTCAAGTGGATGTATGCTTAGTTGTCACACTTATCTCCTAGCATCTTCTAGCTCATTCTAGAAGATTCCTTGAGCTCTTTATATTTGGGCTCCCTCATTGTATTTTCATCAAGACATTCTTGCATATTGTAAATACATTTTTTTGTTTTGCATATTTTCTCTCTCATGTCTGTTTAGGGTTTTTCCCTTGCTCCACACTCTTCCTTCTTTGGCTTCTCTTTGATAGATTTTCACATGCAGGTGATCTTCGGCATCTTTGGAGTTGGATTTCATCAACTCCAACAATGAATTGTGCTAAGTATAACCTTAGTACATTCTTCATCACCAAACACATAATAAAACAAAAAAAAATTAGTAAGTCATTTTTCTTCAAATGTTCTAACTCTTTCTTAAAACTCATATCCTAGTTATAGACTAGGTTGAATTCCTTGGAAACATGTTCTTCTCCTAAATTTTCAAATTTTCTTTTGGTATAGCTACTTACATCTTCCACATGAATGATTCTTTTTGAAACTTTAGAAAATGTGATGCTAGGGTCATCCTCTAAAGGTTTTACTGGATTGATTTTCAACTTAGGTCTTGCTTCTTCAAAATTATGAATCAAAGACTTTCTCATTTTGATAATTAAATTATGAACTCAATTCACATCTCAATTCTTGCATCAAATATAAAATACCTCAATTCTTTGTGTAACTAGTGTTCTCTAAACTTTGCACTTCAATTCGCCTTCAATTCACTTTCATTTCACTCTTTACTACTCATTAACTCTTCACATGCTCAAGTGATACATAAGATCATATTTACATCTTTTAAATATTACTAAATCTATCTCTAAATTAACTATGCAAGTGAATAAAAATTCATGAAAAGTTGTTTCTCATTACTAGTAGACTTGTTCTCTTTCATGCGCACACAAATGATCTCTAAATCACCATGTTCTTAACCATAGCTTTAGTTGATCATGATATACCTCATAAAAATTGCACAAGTCAAAATTTTCCATCTACTACCTTTTTGTCTTTCTGATGCTAAGTCAATTATAAAATATGCTTAATTCAAATAGGATGAATTGCATATAATTGTTGGCTTTAGTCTTCCTTCAAGTGCATCAAATGACTATTCTTCCAATACTATATTTGAGCTTGATGGATCATTTTCTTTCAAAATACTTCTTTGAATTCTTACACATGCTCTCTCAACTCATCTTTAAGACTGTTATTGTTGCTATCAATCCTTCTAACATTTTTTTTGTTCTTCCTTCTAAAATTTGAGTTCCCATTGATGTTCCTCATATCCATTCTACAAAATATTGCTACATGACTAAAGTTATTGCTTAGGTGACATACTAGTGAATTATTTCTATAATTAGGTCTAGGCTAGTTAATAGGTGCTTTGCAATTTCTGGTAACGTGTCCAAAAATTGTTACATTTGTAACACACAATGATGCTCCTTTCTCCATTAGATTCTTCATTGCATCTTCTTCTTTCTCTTGAAAGTTTAGTACCTATAAACATTCTACTATTGCTACTATTGCTATCAAATTTAAGTTTATTACAGTCAACTTCTTTATGACCTAAACCATGACAATTGTAACAATAAAAATTAGAGATAGGTTTTAATTACTTATATGTACATTTTCTTTTCATATGACCAACTTCATTACATATAAAGCATCTACCTTTAAATTCACACCTTACTTCCTTAGGTGATTCAACTTGCTTGGTTGCTTTTGGTTCATTAATTTTCTTAGGCTGACTTGCTTTCTCAACCACTTTTGATAAATCCTTAGATTGAATTGATTCAATCTTATTCTGGTCATCCTTCTTATGTCTAGGATGTTCAACAACTAGATCTAGTTATTTTATTGTTTTAGTTTTCTTGGCTAACTTTTCTCTGATAAAATATCCAAGACTAGTCTTATCATAGGAAGGTCTTTGAAAATACAATTTTTCATCAATTTTTTCACCACAAGAATATAACTTCTCTAATTTTTGCTTAGTCTAGGTTAACTCTCCTTTCACAATAGTGTTATATTTCTTAAGTTCTACATATATTCTAACTTAGTGGATTCAAGTTTGGATGTAAATTTTGTAAGATGGAATCTTAGATATGTATTCTCAGATTTCATATCTAACCCAATTTTTCTATCATATTTCTTTAAAACTAACTTAACTTTAGTGACCTTCAACTTATGTTTTAGAATTTTATTTTCTTTAATCAATCTTGAAACTTCTTCACTATTCTTAATTTGATATTTAGGTTCCTTTTTGGATTTGAGATGATCAATCTTGTCTTTTAACTTTCCAATGTAGTCTTGTGCATCTTCATATCTTTCTTTGAGGTTGTCTCTTTCTTCATTAAGAATGTCAATCTACTCAAGAACTTCTTCTAGCTTCTTTTGTAACTGTTCCATATCTATAGGGATCTTACTCAAGTTGTTAAGCCTCTTCTAAGTAACTACACTTTGATACCAATTGTTAGAAATAGAAAATACTAAGAGGGGGAGTGAATTAATATTCTATAAACTTTAGCCTAAAACTAGATATTATTAATTTCCTTATAACTTGCATATGAAAGAAAACTAATTATACTGAACAATAAACATAATCGTGCAATAAGAGAACTCATAACATCATATTTTTTTTAACTAGGGAAACCCTAGCCAAGGAAAAACCTGAGTGGAGATGGTACCCACAAAATGATCCACTAATCAAAAGCATCCAGTATAAGATATTTACCTTGTAAGGAGTATGTTACATGCATATAGTGTCTTGGTCCTTGTTAGAGGACACAAGCCTTGTTAGAGACCTTAACCTTGTTAAGAGTTGTCATATAAAAATACAAAATGTATGTAAGAAGAGCCCACTACCCTAACAAGCAATAAACAATGTAATTCCTTGATACAAAAACCTCTTTTCTTGTTGTTGATATCTTCAATATGTGATATAACACTTTTTTCTCATCACAAAACTTGCAATTCTCTAATCATACAGCAAAATTTTCATCACATAAAGTTTGCATAGTCTTCCTGAGAAGCATACTTAACTTTGCATTTACAAAATTTCTTTTATACCTTTATAATTCTTAAAATAATGTCTAGTTGGCCTTCAAGCTTTCACACAGTTGACAAAAAATATTATTACTACTTTATTACTTAGGGTTAACATCTAGGATGTCATCCCTAATTCATTAAGCAATTATTTATAAACAAAATAATTCCTTAATTTGTGATTATTCATTTCCTATCATGCTCTATTCTATTTGTATATTGTTGTGACTGATAATATTGCTATAACTTCTTCCATATTGATTGTAATATCTTGTGGTCATGCATACATCATCTTGACACTTTGATCTTCTAGTACTTAACTGTGCATGTTCTAATAATGTCTTTATCAACTATGCACATCAAAATTGTATTTGCTCTGTCATATAAACTAACTGATACGTAGACAATTTTTGAAGTATAATTGGTGTACATTCATCTTCACATTATGTTATCTTTACAAAAAATATATATTATCATAAATGACAACTACAACTTATTTGTTTATCCAAATTTCCAACAAGGAGCATATGGAACCCTGAGGTGATTCTATTGGTTCCCTAATAGTTTCACTCCCAATATGTTAGGAGGTGCTCTCTTCCACTCATCAGAACTTGGATTTTTTTACCTTCCATAAACTTGTCTTTGATGGACCAAAATGGGGGTTGGGAGATGGTGAAGAAGAAAATAAGAGGATCTGTCCAAGTTGATGATGGTTTAGATTTTAAGGTTGGAAGACCACCAAAGAAGACCATCAAACTAAAATCTATAGTGTGAGATATTTCTCAAGGTATTTATCTTACCTTGGATGACACACAAGGATGCCAAAAATGATGTTTATCTCCTATAATATAAGAGGGCTCAATAGCCCTAGGAAATAGTATGTCACCAAAAATAAGATTTTGGAGCATAGGGTGGACATTATTCTTCTATAGGAAGTTCAAATGTCTTGAAAAAAATTTGAACATATGATGTCTTATATCGTGCCAGGCACTTGTTTTGTGTATAGTGAGGCCACTGGTGTGTCAGGTGGAATAGCCACTATATGAGACTCAAACAAGATGTCAAGTAAGATGATATCATTTTTTCTACATTTCTTGGTCTGTGAATTTGTTGAAAGGGACCTTACTTGGAATTTACTTAACTTCTATGCTCCCAATACACAGGGTAGGAGAATGCAAGTTTGGGAGGATGCATCTCGTGATATGGGTGGTAGTTTTTATACTAATTGGATATCTATTAAGGAATTTAAAATTCCTTTGTATCCTTAGAAAAAGGTGGAGGGGCTTGAGGATTAATTTCATAGTATGTCTTTAACAATTTCATTAGGTGAAATGACTTAGTGGACATCGACTTAAGTGGCACCCCCTTCACTTTTTTGAATAATATGTCTACTAATAACCTCATCCATGCGAAGCTAGATAGAGTGTTTATTTGGACAAGTTGGAAGATCATCCCTTCCACCTCCCTACATGTGTTCCCTAAACTATATCAAACCACTCCATGATTTTATTTAGTAGGGCTAAACACAACCCTTAGGACATGAAACCGTACAAATATGAGATCATGTGGCACTCCCGCCTTGACTTCAAGGAATGTATCAAGACTTGGTGGAACTCTAAGGTAGAGAGAATTTCCATGTTTAAGATTGCTAAGAAACTTGAAATTATAAGAAGAGAACTCATCGACTAGAAAAGATGATGTTTGGGTATATTTTTAAACAAATGGAAGAGATTGAGAAGTTGGAGGAATATTAGTCTTCCCTAGAAAATGGAGATGTGGAGGAGGAGGTCACTAATGAAGAAAAAGAGCTAAGGAATAAATGGAGGGATATCACCATGAACGAGGAGATCTTTTGGAAGCAATGATCATTAATTCAATGGCTAACTAAGGGTGACAGAAATATAGTCCTTTTCCATAGATTAGCTTCAAGACAAAAGAAGAGGAATACAATCACCAAACTATTAGATGACTAGGACCAAGAACTTTTTGAGGAGGATAAAATGGGTATCTGGGCATCCAAATATTTTAAAGATATTTATAATCAAAATCTAGCCCTACAAGATCTTAGTAAGATAGATACCTTGTAAGATGCATCATCCCAATGATAAACAATGTGATGAGTGAGGGATTGTTGAAAAGAATTGAGACGGAGGAAGTGAAGGTAGTGGTTTTCTCCATGGGAGCCTATAAGACTCTAGGCCCTGATGGTTTTCCCTTGGCCTTCTTCTAGGAGTTATAGGATATAATTAATCATGATCTCACCCATGCCACATGGGATTTCATAAAAAAAGGGAGATTCCTTAAAGAGATTAATCAAATTTATGTTGTTCTTGTCCTGAAGATTAGTGAACCTATTAAGATGGGAGATTTCAGACCCATCAACCTCTATAACATTGTCTATAAAATCCAACCAAATATCTTGGTTAATATGCTAAAACCTCTCCTTGACAACTTCATTAGTTCCTCCAAAAAAAGATTTATCCCAAGGAGACAAATTTTGGATGTGGTCATCACTTCCCATGAAGTAAGGCATTTTATGGAAACAAGAAAGAATCCTACTATGGTCATGAAGCTTGATATCTCCAAAGCCTATGATAAAGTGATATGAGATTTTCTTTATGACATCCTTGAGCATCTAGGTTGTAAGGAAACTTGAAACAAAGAATATAATTGTTTCCACATAACCCCTAATAGATCTGAAATAAATATGAGCTTAAAATCACTTAGAATCCACATGCAAGAGAATAGAAAACATACTCATAAAAATGTCACACAAGATATACCCTGGGAAACCCTCATTGAGAGAAAAAACCTAGTCTCCAAAAGCATCCATCACCATGTATTATTCAACAAATATTTCATTTCAATAAAACCATGGAAGCCTTCAAAGCCATAGTCACAATCAAGCAATCCATGTGAACAAGCATGAATCCACACATCCCATGCCATGCTTCCAACCTTCAAAAATGCTCCCATGGCTAACATATCAAGCCTTTTCTTGCTCAACTCCTTCCATTTTTCCCTACAACCAAGTGGTATTATATAAATCATGTGTTAGAACCATGTGCTACCTAACCCATTGACCCCCATTTAGTATTGGACATTTAATTCCTTTCCCTAGTATTAAATAATTACATCAAATATTATCACAATATTATAATACAACTCATCATGTATATCCCATGAGAATATTTACATGTTGCATGTTCATCTAGGTGCAACATTCCATAATAAAATCAAATAATACAATATAACATCATTATGCAATGTGTGCAATAACCATTATCTAAACAATCTCCCACTTGTTGTCTACATTACATAAGGTTAATATGTAGCCACATAAATGAACAAGGGAAAAATCTGTCCTAGCACATCCACCACCATCGATCAAATTACACCAAGTGCTCCATCCTAGTACCCACAACAAAATTAAAGTATCAAGTATCTCAAACTTTAATGATCCCACCTTCTATTATACTACTGCCACTAAAAATACATAGAACTCATCCAAAGAGAAAGCCGGCCAACCTGTCACATTAGAAGATCATAAAATCATGTACCAACTAAAATATCAAAAACAAACACTTGATCAAAAGGAAATCACATGCATCTATAGTTGTAAAATATTCATATCTAAAATAACACCGATAGCAAGTTCCAAACCATCCAACTATCCATACCTCCAAAGGTATACCAAGTGACTCTCACAACATCAACATATACAATCTATAACCTCCAATCACAAGCCTCAAGAGAAATTCTTGCCACATATATACCAAGAAGTTCCCACTACAAAAGATAATGTCAAATTTGTAACCAAACTACCCACAACATCTCAAAGAAGTGAATCCATGTAGTATCAAGGACATCCAAAACACATAAACTAATAAGCTACAAGAATAAATCTCATACCAAGTCTTCAACACTCTCCCAAGTTCTCCACAACCAATAAAGGAAAGAGATAAATAAATAACCATGTCATCTGAGATCTCTCACATGACATATATTATTACAAACTAGTGATCATAATCTCCAACCAATCTCAAATCTAATGTTAGTGAAACTGAACATCCAAGAAGGTAACCAAAACCAAATAGAAATAATGAAAATCATAACATGTATCATGTCCTTCTACACACACCTCTAGATGTAAAGTGTTCAAGTATTATCTCCTTCATATAACCCCAACCAAAAAGTCACAACAACACCCAAACCATACCATATTACTAATCATGGATGTAAGCCTCTTATAAGAAGATAAAATTTATAAAGTATTCCTAATCTAAGGAATATGCCTAATATAAAACCATCTCCCAAACTCAACCAACATAAAAAAAACATATGCACATGGAGATAACCAATGCTACATCATCTCTCAAATAAACCCTCCAAAACTAACTCATGTACCATAGCTGAAGATCCATATCCATAAGCATAAACATAATGCACCTGAGAGGAAAAAAATGGGCTATACCTCTCAAGTAGTAAACCATTGAGTAGACCAAGAGTGGGGAATAAAAATATCATCAAGATATCCAATTCTCCAACCAAGACTCATCTAAGAAAAATCTCCTCTCAAGCCCATATAAGGTGAATGCCCCTAAGACTTCTTTCTAAAACCATCAACTATCTCAACAAATAATTTTCTAATCCAGGAGAAATTAGCATCACCACCATCTCTAAGTATCAATGAGCACCTGTAACTAATAAATCTATGCCAACTCTAAATGCAATATAGAAATATCATGAAGTATCTAGAAAATGATCAATATACCCAATACTAAGAAATTAAACTAGAATCAATGTCAAAGTTCCAACCATGGCCTCAAGAATATAAAAATGACAACATGATCTAACCATCTTACCATGATCTCATACCATGATCCAGAAATTAAGCACACAATAGAAAAATAACACAAGATATAAGATATGATTTCAAAAAATGACTCTTTATTCATCGAATAACTGATTTCATGCAATGTCTCAGGTTGTAAGGCCTTCTTGATTATGGCCAAATATAAAGAAAGTAATAGTTTTTGCAAGATCCCTCAAGATCCAACCGAAACACTAGCTAGTCTATATCTATAACAAAAAACTTGAAATAATCCTAGCGCAAGATCAAAAGCTGTGCTCGTAAGCCCAACAAGCAATCTCCTCATTTCCTCAGTTGCAACCACTAGCTCTTCTCAAACTTTTCTCTTTTGCCACATCCTATTCTCCAAGATGGATGATAATCTCATGATCCACTCGCTTGAATGAATGAATCAAGACTCCCCCTAAATCCCCTACTTATACCCAAGTAAGCCACAAGTTAGCCTAGAAAGTTACAAATTAAATAAACCCTTACATTAAATGCATATTTAAGTCACAAGTCAGCTCACAAAAAATATTAAATATGAAATGTTAACCCACGATAACCACACAAAAATACTTAGGAAAAGCCCCAAGTTTATAACACTTATTAAATGTACATATGAGAGATAACCAAGATCACACATAGCTCCTCACACACTCCTAGATTGATCCATGTCATGATCACATGCTATATGCATAAAATGTTCCAATTTGATCAATCCAATCCACAAGAACTTCATCCTACAAACTACACTCCTAAGCATCAACAACCACTACAAGAATCATTGAGAAACATAGTATATGTCAAGTTCCTTAAGTGATTGAGCACCTCAATCAACACTACACCCTATAATGACTGAACATCCACCCTTTTTTTTGACCAAGCACCAAGATTCTTCACCAAGCCCATTTGGTCAAGCCTCCAACTAAGAGATACCACAAATATGGTTGAGAACCTCTAGTCTTCCACCAAAAATACCAGAACCTTTAGGAACCTCAGATGCCCTTGCATAATGAAGACATGATAGATATGCCTTGGTTAAGTGAGAATAATCATAAGATCATCGTGTGAAAATTTATGAAGATTGTGAACTGACAATTTGTTGGTAATCTTGAAAAGTGTAAAAACATAATGTAACATGTATTGTTATATCTTAAGTTTTACTATATTATTATTGAAAATTGGGAAAGCATCAAGGACAACTCAATACTTTTTTTTTAGGAATTGGTATAAAGGAAAGGTTATTACTTGTGTTAAAGTTGTTGGAAGCATGAATGTTACTAATATTCCTATGGGACAGTATTGTAGAAATGTGATTAGCTCATTATCATGATGATATGTTACATTCATGATCGTGTTTTTCATTGATGTCAATATTAGTTTTTTGTAGTATCTAACAGAAGAACAACAGAAAGATCAAGTTGGTACGGATAGAAAATTGAGCATTTTCACTACAAGAGATTAAAGAGAGATACTACTAAGTGTCTAGTATATGTAGCTAACCTTAGAAGCATAAGATATTAAGTCTAGAAGAAGTTATATAAGTATTGGTGAAGACTATTCTAAGATAGAGTTTATAGAGGCATGATCTGGTAAACTTGTTATATCTCTTAGCAGATTTGTTAGTTTGAGAAGTCAAATTTAAAGATGTGAAGAAGAAATTCTAGAGATAATGTAGCTAAGTTCACTCATCATAATGATACATGTAAGGAAAGATATTCAAGTTACAAGGTGGAAGATTAATGTGGTCCTATAATAATTAATTGAGAAGGTATAATAGTTCACTTAGGGAATTGTTTTATGGATTTGATATAAAGGAAGGACATTCTCCTTTATCATGTATGATGGATGGATGAAATAATGTGAATGATTGAAAGAAGAAAAAAGAGAAAAATGTGAAGATAAGTAGAGTAGAGTGAAAATGAAGGAAACTTCATTGCCAAGGTTTTATTGTGTGATATGAAGTTGGATACTTGGATATGAAGTTCGTGACCTGGTCTACAAGATGTGACAGTTATTGTTCTAATTGACAGGATAGAGGAAATAAGTTAAAGTATAGTACATAAAATTATTCTAAAAGGAATAGCTGAGAGATGAGTTGGATAGTGAGTTTAATGGTCTTTCCCTAGAAGCTATTTTGGATATTAGGTCCTTCTATCTTCTACAACTCCTAATAGGGTTGGCACAACTCCTAATAGGGTTGGAATGTACTAACAAGGATTCAAAGTCTCCTAATATGGACTCATATGTACTAAATGTTGTAATTGACTCCTAATAGGGTCCATCCTCTAATAAGGAATATTTATATTAGTACATCATCTTTTGGAAATCATTCCCACCGAGGTTTTTCCTCTAATCAAGGGTTTCCCTAGTTAACATATCTAGTGTAATTGTCTATATACATCTTGTTATGGTTGTTCTTTAATTTGGTTGAATGGTTAAGACTACTTAGAGTGGATAAATGTTTTTATTTTTGGATAACTAATTCAGCCCCCCGCCCCCCTCAGTTATCTTAGTGGACTATTGTTTCTAACAATTGGTATGTTGGAAATATTCAAGACTATGCTAGGTTACTGAGAGGGGAGGGGTGAATTAGTAACCTTAAAATCTTTACCAAATTCTGATCTTAATTACAATAATCCAATAACCATTTAATTCATTAAATCAGATCTAACTACATCCATGAGAAACTAAAAACATTCATGGCACATGACCACAATAATTTGGTGACCTAGAAACTTCACAAATAGAATGTAAAATTGGGGTGGGGATGATACCCACAAAACTTCAATATTGCAGCATAAAGTTGGCCTATTAAGGCTTACAATTATCACTTCTAATGATATGACCTATTAGGAGCAATTAGGACTGCTAGGTCCACCTTGTTAGAGGTTTTACAAACATACAACGAAGCATGCACTCAATAAAGAGATTTAACAAAACATTGTTAAGTCTACCTTGTTAGAGGATTTGGAGTGGTTCACCTATTAAAATGAAACAATATATCTCTGACTTACAACTAATTTTCTGATAGAGATTCTTTGAGGTACTAATCACCTTTATGTGATAGATATGACTCTATTGCTCCTTTGTCGATATGGCCTTACAATACACTTAGCTACTGATTCACATTCGCATGTTGCTTTCACTTTCACTTTTCATTCATCTATATGACTATATGGATATGATAAAATACATCACACACACACACACACACACACACACACACACACACACACACACACACACATATATCCATCCAATTTACAAAATTACAAAGTCGGCCAATATACAAGTTAATAACAACATTACAAAGTTAGCTCGAATGAAGACACTCGGGTTCTGAAGACTAACTTCATGAAGTTCTGATACATGGCATCCACTATCATTACTCAGCATTATCATGCATTTGGTAGAAGTAGAAGCTTAGTCCATACTAATCATCTTAAAGTAGTCTTGAACTCAATCTGCACTGGTGACTCAGTAGATATTGTGTAACTTGGTAGAAATTGAATCACTCATTTACCATGACTACACTCGGTAAACACTAATTATCATATAGCTCAGTTAACACTAAATTTTCTTCACATGAATTGATAGATTAGTAGAAAATACCAAGCTTGGTAACCACTGAACTATTTAGATTGAACTGCTAGACTTCACACTAATTGAATTCACTTGGTAACCACTAGGATGCTCGGTAGGTACTGTAAAGCTCAATGGCTACTAAATTACATGGCAAACACTGTAGACTATTCAATGAGCTTGATAGCCATATATAATCTGAATAAGTGTTGTCACTAACAACAAGCTTGGCTTAATCTCAATAATCTCCCCCTTTGGCATTAGTGACAAAAACACTTATCAGCCAAAACTTATATACATTACAGTGTGATACTGGGTCAATATTATTTTTGAGATTTTTCAAAATTTGTCTTTGTAATTATATACAATATACTTTTCTTTCATTTACATAATTCTCCCCATACAATATACATACTATTTCTCCCATATATACATATTGTATCTCCCCCTTTTTGACAATAATGCCAAAGATGTATTCAAAACTTATTTACATAGAGACAACAATATAAGAAAGAAACTTATAATGTACCTTAAGAATGAGTGCTAAAGTCTTATCCCAATTCTCTTGCAAAACTTTGCACGTATGTAGAGAAATTTGGACTTCTACAGAGAGTTCTATCATGTGATCTGCAATTGAGAAGTTATTGTTGTGGATTAATGTTTTTGAGTAAACAATTTGTTTTTGCATTATGTCCATGATGGGAATAATCATATTCTTAATATCAATTAGTGAAGACCAGATCCTTGCATCTTCCCTCAACAACTCTGCCTGCATATCTGACAAGAATCTTATTTTCATATGATGTCCAGAGCTTGAAATAGGGTCAAGTTGCAACTGTTGTGCACTAGCCTTTAGATCTTCATCAATCTTTATCAGTTTGCTATTTATTTCCTTTGTGAACTTGGTAACATTACATTATTTTCCAAAAAGTGATGTTACATTTGTGCAAGAGTTTTCGAGATTGGTTAAAATTGAGGAAATCTCCACTTGCTGGATGGCAATTTGTTGAGAAATGTGCTCAAGTACTTTGTTATCAAATTTCTTCTTTTCTTTCTCAATCAATTTGTCTTGACCACTAGTGTCCTCATTAAACTTATGAACTACTTCTTCCAATTGAAACAAAATGTGTTGAGAAGTATCAACTTCAACATATATTACCTCATTCAAAATATTCTTAGCACTTTCTATCATTTTATATTCTCTATCTCTTTTCTCTCTCAATTTCTTATGTTTTGCTTTCTTTTGGAGGAGTTGACTAGCTATTTGCATTTGATTTGTAGTGGCATTATCAAAATCCCACTTTATAATCTTAAGTTCCTCATCTAGGTCAATATCCTCCTTTATCTCCTTTCCATTCAAAAGTCTTGTACACGGTTGAGCCTTAGGTTCAACTGCCTTTGTACATAATGCCTTAGAATCTAGAATGGGATCAATAGTAGAGCTAGTTGTAAAACTAATATATTACCAATAGATGGAATATTGGCTGGTATTCTTACTAAATCCAAAACTAATATACTTATAGAAGTATCCAAAGCTGTAGAAAATAAAACTATAGAATCCAAAATTGTAGAACTCAAAACTGTACTTACTACTGAAGAACACAAAATTGTAGAACATGCTATACTCATTTCTAATGATGTTGACTTAGGAACTAAAGAAGAGGGAGGTTGTATCTTGGTAGATGAAGTGGTAGACACTTCCATTAGTGATGTGTTGAGCTATGAGGGAGTGAAGAGTGATTGGACATTTGATGTACCTACTGTGGTCACAACCAAACTTACCAAAGTTGTCTCCAAACTTGATGTAGTTGCTGATTTTCCTTGAGGTTGAGGAAGTGAGGCAATGACTGCTGCTACTATCTTCATAGGATTAGCCTCATCATCATCTTCTTTTTCTTCCTTGATAGCTTCTTCCTATTTATCTTCTTTAACTTCTTCATTATCAAACAGTATTATCTCAAAGTATGTTCCTTCTTCCTCATCATCACTGTCATCATCCTTGACTTCTATTGAAAAATCATTTTGTTTATACAATTGATAGATATTCTTCCACATACCTATAGCATTCTTGACTACATGCTCTATATCTTTTAACAAAATTAAACAAGTATTGAATCTAAGAGTCATCTTGTCTTCATTTTTCTTCATAGACTCTTTTACCTAATCATTGGTAATGCTTGGTAAAACCTCCCTCAGGGTTTGTCCATAGATATCTTTTGATATTTTCATAGTTGAGTCCCATCTTGGCTTTAATCTCTCTAATTTTTCATTAGAAATATAGGAGGCTATCTGATCAGGGGAATACTTCCATTTTCCCATCTTGGTTAGCAACAATTCTTCAATTTGTTTCTTCTCGGCCTCTATCCTAGTCTCATGCTTTAGTGATTTGAAGTTGGTTATGCCTAAACCTTCTTCCAATTGTTTTATTTTTTCCTAGAAGGTGGGAAGAGGTTTTCTAAACACAACTTCACTACCTTTCTTCCTAGATCTCCTAGTAAACACTGTAGTGGATGGCTTGGGTGGGTTGGTGATGATCACCTTGCCTTTCTTCATTACTATCTCTTCTTACTTTTATGAGTCTTCTTCATCCTCTTCTTCATAATCATCTTCTCCCTTACCCTTACTCAATATAAGAGGTTTACTGGTTTTGAGTTTTTTTTTTCTCCTCTTGCCTTTGTTAACTACTTGTGGAAGTTTGATTTCAAGCTCTATTCTTTCCTGTGCCTCATCATATGTTCCAAAGTGTGGTGCCTTTGGATCAATAAGTTTTTTTATCAAGGCTTCAATTATGTATTTTTCTTTATCAATGTTTACCTCATAGGGAAGAGGTTTTACTCATACAACTCTTGGTTTTATTTCCTGAATGTAGACTTTGTCACTGTCTACCATGAAACAAACATCATCTTTGTAATCTTCAACCAATTTCCTGGGAATCCTGAATCTATTATTTATTTTCTCCTTAAAGATATCAAAGTAGTTATCCATTATGCTGAGAAAATTCTCACCCATTTCTACAATATATTCATTACTCTGATACAAAACTAGCACATCATTTCTCCATACGACTATACCTTTTGAAGGGAAAAATGTTTAAACATAGAAAAATAGACATGTCAACAATGAACTAAATTTACAAGGATTTTTCTTGGATGTCCATATACTTTCCATGTTTTTGTTAAATTTTTTCAACAACAAGTCTACAAGATCATATGACAGATTGTTCTTCACGACCTTGAATGCCAAGTCTACTGCTTCACACGACACACTATTTATATGACTAGAACTTTAGATCTTGTGAGTTATCATATGTATGCCAAATTTTAGTTCTAGATCTATTACACTAGTAATCTTCATTCCTTTTTCATCCCACTCGACTAGGGTTTTCTTCTCTAACTCCAACTGATCTAGGGTTTTAGTAGTTTTGGCTTTAGAGAGCATGAGAAGGCTAGTGATACAATGAATCATCTTATTAGTGATTAAAACTAGTTGCTCAAGCCATAACTAACCATTGTGAACTCATCTTAGGATGTATTTGATCCATTTGATTTGGGAACTTTGGGGCAGGTGGGGAATGTGGGTTAAACCCTTATCTTCCAAGTGCTTATGTTTAGTTTTAAGAACACTATTCACACACAATTCACCTAGGGCATCATCCATCTCTAGGTTTCCAATTTCTTGAATTGCACACTTAAAATGAGTTTGGATATTGTTAATGAGTAGTACCTTAGGAAAGATTTCAAATTGAGCTCCATTTGGATCAAGGGTTTATGCAATTGCTGGTACAAGTTTGAAATTTGGTGGTTTCCATTTGACTCCTCGGACCAACATTTCTAATTCTTTCTTTATCTTTCTACTGCTACTTGATGCTGCCATGGCTACTCGACAAGTTATGGAAAACTTCAAAAAAAATTACTACAAATTCTGCTTGAAATCACTTGATTGCTCTATAATTCGCTTGATCAAAATACACTTAAAATTTTTGATGAAAAATTAATTTGATCTCCTACATTTTTTATAACACTTTGCCATTAATGCTTGGTACAAAAGTAGCTATGATGACATCATTATGCACAACAGGCTATCATCCACTATCTATTTGGATTGCTCAGTGAATGCTTCATAACTCACTAACCAAACATGTGTGACTAGTTACCCCCGACCTTGCTCAGTAGAGTCCATGACCCAAGCTTACTTGGTAGATGAAGTAACTCAGTGATAACTAGTCTTCTATGATTCCTTTGTATCTTGAATACTGATTTGGATCTTTGCTTCCTTTCAATTTTGGAACTATTTAGATGTGATCATGATAACATAGTTCTAGTTCTTGCTTAAGAACTTAGATGGAAATGGTGGAGTCACCCACTTCTTGAGTGGCATTTCCATCATTGCTTGGACTAGCTTCCTCAATGGATTTAGGAATCCATTGCTACCTCATTTTCTTTCTAATTTTGTCTACTTTAGCTTTTTTTCATCTTCAATTCTACCTATATTCATACAATTCTTGGCTAGATGACCAAGTTCTATACAAGTGAAACATCTTATGGTATCTCTCTTCCTTGTACGATGTTTAACATATTTCATACCAATGTATCCATACTCTCCATAGTAATGGCATTTGCACTAGGTGTTATAGTCCCAACCAAATATTTCTTTCACAATTTTCTTTGCTAGATTAAATGACTTGGTTCTATAGTTTGATGCCTTGTGACCTTGTTTCTTGCATTTATGACACTTTCCTTCAAATTTTGGTTTCTCTTTACAATCATTAGCCTTGTGACCATGTTGATTGCAATTGTAAGATTTACCATTGAATTTTTCTTTACCATTACTCCAACATTTGTTTGATGTATGACCTATCTTATCATAGTGGTTACAACTAGGTCTTTGATTCCTTTGAGCACCTTGTTTAGAGGATTCACCTTCTTCTTTGTATCCAATTCATGCTTTGCCTTTTTGTCTATAGAGATTCTACTCATTTAGTTGATTCAGTTGATTCATGTTTTCTTGGAATTTCATCATTCTCTCATTGATTTGTTTTTTAATGTTTAGGTCATTTTTAAATCTTTCACTAATTTTATTTTCAGATCTCAGCTCACTTCTTATTCTTTCATTGATTTGTCTTTTTGAATTTACATCATTCCTTAATCTTTCATTGATCTATCTTTGACCCATGATTTCTTCATTTGCACTAGAGATTTAATCTATAAGATCTTCATGCTGAATGGATTGGTTCTAGATCTCATTTTTTTTTCCATCCATTTTTTCTTTCATCTTGTTCCTTTGTTCCAAAATTTCACATAGCCTTACTAACTAAATTTCTTGTTCTCTTTTGAGCTTTCTTATTTCTTCTTGCAAGGAACCATTCTTCTCTAAGAGTTCTTTGATTGCATCATTTGCTTCATCTAAACTACTTGAAGGGAAAAGGTGTTCAATATTTTCTTCAATGTACTGGCAATCATTCATCTAATTTGCAAGTTCCTTCCTTCTTTTTAAAGATTGGAAAAGTTTCTTCTTAGCTTTTTTGAGTTGTGCAATGGTCATTTCTAGATCTAGCTTTCATTATCAATTTCCTTATCAAGTCTAAATATCTCCATTGTCCTTGATCTTTGCTCAAGTTGTCAAGCTTTATCCTAAGAACCATAAATGCTCTAATACCAATTGTTGGAAATATTCAAGACTATGCTAGGTTACTAAGAGGGGAGGGGTGAATCAGTAACCTTAAAATCTCTACCAAATTCTGATCTTAATTGCAACCATTTAATTCATTAAATCAAATCTCACTACATGCATGAGAAACTGTAAACATTCATGGCACATGAACACAATAATTTGGTGATCCAAAAACCTTCCAAATAGAAAGTAAAATTGGGGTGGGGATGATACCCACAAAAATTCAATACTACAACATAAAGTTGGCCTGTTAAGGCTTACAATGATCACTTTTGATGATCTGCCTTGTTAGGAGCAATTAGGACTGCTAGGTCCACCTTGTTAGAGGTTTTACATGTAGGAGTTAATGAAATATAACTCCACAGCTTGCCAAGGTCACCTGCATGCAAATAACCTATCGAAGGAAAACCAAGAAACAAAGAGGTGGAGCTTGGAGAAACCCTAAATAGACTTGAGAGAGAACATATTGCAAAACAAAGAAAATGTATTTACAATGAAAATGTGATTATGAATTGTGAGATACAATGAGAGAGAGACTACTTCTAAAGGCCTCAAGAAAGCTTGTAGAACAAGCTTGGTAGGTGGTAGAAGATAAGGTTGACAACTAAGCAAACTTTCCACAAAAAGGTAGAACATGCTAGAAGGGAACAAACTCCCATGTTGCAACAACTCATCACTACAACTACTAAATACTAAATATTAAATAAATGCATTAACCTAAGTAAGATTAAGTAATAGAATAAATAATTAATTAATAAATAAATAATTATTTACTCTAACACCCCATCTTAAGTGCAACTTAGGAGAATGCCTTAAGCTTACAAAACTAAGATGAAATTGCAGAATGGGTCCCGAAAACAAGGCCATGTTAGGTACCCATGTACAATGCAAAGAGATGCAACCTCTAAAAATGGAAAAAAAGAGAAAACCATGTGGAAAAAAACCTCCCCCAAAAAGAGGTAAGAACCTAGTGAAAAACTGAAGAAGCCTCCAACTAGGGGAATGTCCCCTAAAATAGGAATAAAGAGTGATCATGAAGAGCATCACTAAAGCATGAAGAAGCCACAAAATGTGCCATCAAAAAAAAAAATGTTGATCTAAAGAACATCCAAAGTGTGTCTATATGGTAGATGATCTATCTCATCGAAATGCATAGGTAGCCAGCCACTTCAATCGCCTCATATATAGGATCAACCACTGAATACATAGATCACACTATTAAACCATCAAATCAAGGATGCATTAGAACAACAGAATAACCCCCTCTTAATGCAGATGGGGTGAGATTATAGGCAACTAAGAAGGTGGGCCAAAATCCTCTGCAAACATAACCAATAACGATGAGAGAGGAAAGAGGTGCAAACACTTATAAAGACATGGTCACACCAATGCTGCATGGGATTATAAAAAGAAGAAGGCCTAAAACAACAAAAAACTATCCCTCCATGGTTCTTTATAAAAAAAAGTGCAAGTAAAACTATCTTAAAATAATATTCATAAACTTGAAATGCAAGAGTGGCACTTTATCTCAGTGCGTATACATAAAAGTGCTTACAAATGATGTCTATAATGATCAAAAAAGAAAAAAAGTTGATACAAGAGATAGTATAGCCCAAAACAAAATATTTTATGCCTTGAAAATGATCCTAGGACCTAAAACACCCAAGATATCCATCATAGAGCAAAAATGCCAAAAATATGATAGAAAGAGCATGGGGTAGAACTGAAGGAAAAAGACAACATTTCTGAAAAGATGACAAAACCAGTTTTCCAAAAATATAATATTTTCAAAAAATGGACATGGGATGCAAAAGATATGCATGTTAGAGTCAAAAATAGAACTTCAAACTTCAACTACAAAAATGAGCAACAAAACTGCATCAAAACTTGAAAATACTTGACAAATGTCTCTGTCTTGAAACCAACTTTTTGATCCTTCTTTCAAATCAAAAAAATACCTCTGTATGCTCAAGTTATGGCCAAAAAATTTCAAGTAGGTCAAAATGACCCTGGAGAGGTGTAAGAGGTTGATGATTCAGGGTGACATCATGCTAACATTAGCAGAACATGGCAAAAAAATTGACAAACTGGGGGTTGTCACAACAAAAAAAAGGCACATGGATGTCATGTGGCAAAAAAAATGGCATGGCCAAGGGTACAGTAAATTATTAATTATTTATTCTATTACTTAAGCTTACTTAGGTAAATGCATATATTTAATAGTTTTAGTTCGTTGTTGACAACACGGGAGTTTGTTCCTTTCTAGCATGTTCCATCTTTTTGTGGAAGTGTGCTTAGTTGTCAACCTTATCTTCTACCTCCTTCCAGCTTGTTCTACAAGCTTCCACGAAGCCTTTATGTTTGGTCTCTCACTCATTGTATATTCATCTATTTACATAGTAATTCTAATTTTCTATTGTGAAATATTTTCTTGGCTGATTCTTGCTTCAAGCTTTTAATCTTCAGGTTTCTCTTCGGCAAGCTATTTGCACTGTAGGTGATCTTGGTGCATTTTCAGAGTGAAATCCAACTCCACATCTCACCAAGATCACCTACATGCAAATAACCTATCAAAGGGAAACCACGGAAGGAAGCTTGGAAAAATCCTAAATGGACTTGAGAGAGGACATATTGCAAAACAAAGAAAATGTATTTACAATAAAAATGTGATTATGAGTTGTGAGATACAATGAGAGAGAGACCACTTATAAAGGCCTCAAGGAAGCTTGTAGAACAATCTTGGAAGGTGGTAGAAGATAAGGTTGACAACTAAGCACACTTTCCACAAAAGGTGGAACATGCTAGAAGAGAACAAGCTCCTATGTTGTCAACAACTCATCACTACAACTACTAAATACTAAATATTAAATAAATACATTAACCTAAGTAAGCTTAAGTAATAAAATAAATAAATAATAATTAATTACTCTAACATTACAAACATACAATGAAGTATGCACTCAATATAGAGATTTAACAAAAGACTGTAAATTTTACCTTGTTAGAGGATTTGGACTAGTTCACCTATTAAAATAAAATAGTATATCTCTAAGTTACAACTATTTTTTGATAGAGATTCTTTGAGGTACTGATCACCTTTATGTGATAGATATGACTCTACTACTCCTTTACTGATATGGCCTTACAATACACTTAGCTATTGATTCACATTCACATGCTACTTTCACTTCCACTTTTCATTCATCTATATGTCTATATGGATATGATACAATACATTACATATATATCAATCCAATTTACAAAATTATAGAGTCTACCAATATACAAGTTAACACCAATATTACAAAGTTGGCTCAAATGAATACACTTGGGTTTTGAAGACTAACTTGGTGAAGTTCTGATACATGGCATCCACTATCATTACTTGGCATTGTCATGCATTTGGTAGAAGTAGAAGCTCGGTCCATACTAATTATCTCAGAGTAGTCTCAAATTTAGTGTACATTGGTGACTCGGTAGATATTGTGTAACTTGATAAAAATAGAATCACTCATTTACCATGATTGCACTTGATAAACACTGATTATCATAGAGCTCAGTTAACAATAACTTCGCTTCACATGAACTGATAGCTCAGTAGAAACTATGAAGCTTGGTAACTAGTAAACTACTTGGGTTGAACTATTGGACTTCACACTAACTAAATTCACTTGGTAACCACTGGGATGCTTAGTAGGAATTGTAAAGCTCAGTGGCTACTAAATTACATGACAAACACTATAGACTATTCAATGAGCTTGGTAGCCATACATAATTTGAATAAGTGTTGTCACTAATTAAAAAATTGACTTAATGTCAACATGGTATTAGAGCCTCAGGTCCTTGAAGATAAATTTTAATAGCTTTGAGAGATCAATGGCGAGTTGTTTCAAAAAAAATAGTCTTTAGTCTGATGGAGGAAATTTTGACATACAAAAGATGGAGCTTCTTGGTGAGAGATCAGAATTGTGTATAGAACTAAGCATTGAGCTTCAAGATAGAGGCACAAGTAAAGATAGATTTAGATCCAAAGAAGACATGAATATCAAGGAAGGTATAGATCTTCTTATGAAATGAGAGAAAGAAGGTATGGAAATTTTTTCTTGTTGGACATGTAATGAGTTTGGTCATTTTTCATCTACATGCCCTAAGAGAGTAAGGAAAAGTAGAAAGAGTTTTCTTCTTGATGAAGATGAAGAATTCAAAGAAAGTATGGAAATATCCTTGAAGGAATGAGATAATAATTCTAGACTAGTTAATGAAGAGAAAGTAATAGAAGAAACTATTTTGGAGACTATTATGAGAATTGATGACAAATTCAGGATACAAGGAGTAGTTGATTACAATTTAGATGATCATGTTATTACTAAACCAAGGAATGATGAAGTATTCTTTGAGACTAAAAATGATTTGTAGAATGAAGGAGATCCAAGGTAGGAACAAATCTTGGGACCTTCAATGGCACTAAGAGTTAAGATAACAAATCCTACTTTGTGTAAGAGAATTAAAAAGAATCATCCACCTGAGCATATGTCATGTCCCCTTTTCAAATAATTAAAAATAATAATCTTTGCTAAGGCAGGCAGGCCCAAAAAGGTGAAGTTTCAGAAAAAAGGGATAATCTTTGGAAGCTAATGGACTAATAAATAAAAATTATTATTAAAATATGTTTTATTAACCCCTCTTGGACGTGAGTTAGGGTTATGCCCTCTTTTAAGGGGTTTGGAGGCATTTTGGGCTCATTCGAGAACTTGATTTTTGCACATTGCTTTGTTGTTCTTTAGAGGCTGCCAAACCTGTGGAGAAGGAGACCCAAGAAAAAGAGTTTGTAGGTTTCTAGGAAATCCAAGGATAGTATTTTGAAGCTATTCCATGTGCATGCTGATGCAAATTTTTCCTTTGTGCTGAACAGTGCAGATTTGTGGGTTTTCGGGTGTGTTTTTTGTAAGAGTTTGGTGTTTCCAATTGAGTATTTCATATCAGTTTGGGTTGCTGTTGTATTTCAGACTTTTAGATGTTAAAATAGAGCTAAATATATGTATTTGTTCATGATTATACTTCTGTGATAGATTATCAATGCTTTTGTGGTGTTTTCAGCTATTTTGTGTTATTTTTGGGAGCTCGATGAGCATTGTTTTTGTCCTCCATTTGGAAGTTGTTGTGTAATGTTATACAAATCTAAAAATGTCATTTTTTAGGCTGTTATGCTGCTGAAATTTCTATAAAAATGTCCACTTTCAGATTTATTAATAATATGTGAAGCTATGAAGTTTTTGGCACTATTTTCGGCATACCCAATTTGGGGTTTATTGAGAAATTGGTAGATCTTTGAAATATTGGTTGTTTGATGTTAAAGATCTAATTAGAGGCTTGAAATATCATATAAAATCAAAAAAGGGACATTTCAGTGGTATGATCTTGCCATCCTGAGGGTTTGTAGAAGTTTGCATGTTTGTTTTGACAACTATCCAAATCTTGCATGTCAAAATTTATGGTTGCATGCTACTTCTAATCATTTGCATGTTAGTTCTTGGTGAATTTGGTGGTTGCATGTTGCTTCTAATCAGCTACATGTCAAAATCTATGCTTGCATGCTACTTCTAATCATTTTCATGTTAGTTCTTGGTGATTTGGTGGTTGCATGTTGCTTCTAATTAGCTGCATGTCAAAATCTATGGTTGCATGCTACTTCTAATCAATTGCATGTTAGTTCTTGGTGTTTGGTTACACTCTACTTTATCCAAAATGGATAGGTATAGTATAGAGTCTCAAAGGACATGATTGTGGATAATTGATATCCAGAGTCATAACAGTAGAAACGATGGTTATTTAGACATTCGAGATAAACTTAGGAAAATAAGCCATGACATGTCTGAATAGTTGGTTGAGCACCACCGTATAATGAATGACATGTTGTCTGACCCAGCTAAGGTGGATAAGTTGACTGGATTTATATTTGGCATATTTTCTCACAGGGAAAATGACACAATTACCAAGAACTTGCATGAGGAGCTTGATAAACTATCTTATAGCCAGGTAGAGGTCTCAGATTCTACTCTGCCACAGGAGGTAGTGAGAAAGGATATTATGCAGATTGATAGTAATGGTCAACTTGATACTCAAATTGAGACAATTGTATATAGGTCATCAAAGGGTGATGTCACAAGTATTCAGGATGGTATAGTTACAACAGGCAGTGACTACAGCATAGTGGGTTCAGATGATGATTATGAGGATGTTGTTGTGCATGATGGTGAGATACCTGGTAGAGATGAGTAGACATTGAGCATTCATGAATTTTTTGAGAAAGAGTACCAGGCACAGTTAGATGCTTCATCACATGAGGTTGAGGCTAGTAGTACTTCACATGATTTGTCTAGCCAGCTGAAAGTGAACAAAGACAGTATTGTGACTTTATTATCTTGCCATGATAGGTATGTGGAGTTAGTTGGTATTGGTCATATTACTCAGGTGAGGAGTTTGTTTGAGTTACCAGCTGATTCTAGTTTATGGATATAGATTCGAGATTGTTATATTGGCATTTGGGATTCAGTTGACTAGAGATCTTTAAAACTTTTTGGTAGTAGTGTTTGTTTGGGTGCTATCATGGATTTGATTAGCAAATTGCACAGTGTTGTCTTTTCTTGTGCCAACAGCTTGTCCAATGTTGGTATTAGTTTTTATACACCAGTATTGGGCTTTGTTCATATATCTAGTCGACCATACCTCCTGGAATGTGTTGATGATATTTCATATTTGGTAGTGTGTACAGATGAGTACCAGGATCATATTAGCATTGATGACATCCAGGAGGATGCAGTGGGCTGTTTTGAAGACTTAGTTTCCTTGGCAGTTTCTTTTGGTATAGAGGAGTTGGACAGCAATGTTACAATTTTTGATACTCTGTATGTTGATATGAGCTTTGGAGTTGATTCATAGGATATGGATGGTAATACTCTAGAGACTAGTAACTGTGAGGATACTCCTTTAGATAATGCATCAAAGGAGGTTTGTAGGAGACAATCTAGCCAGTGCCATCATGTGTCTAATCAATTGAGAGTTAGTGAGTGAGACATTGCTATCACTTGCTAGCATTTCGATGCTGCTCATCTATTGTTAGCAGTTTATGGATGGGGTTCTCCTACTAGTGATGAGCAAGAAGGCAGTTATCTTTCCCTGATAGAGATCCACTCTTTATGGGAGGCTATTCAGATTTTGAGATAGAATTATATGCAGTTGGTAGCCGACAGAGATTATCTTATGGAGTGGGGGAGTACACCATATGATGCATTATTGGCCAAGGAAGATGAGGTGAGTGAGCTTACTCAACAACTTGAGGTGACTTCTGAGATTCTTGAGAGTACATAGTTGGCTTTTGAGGAGTCGTAGTTTCATTTGACTAAGGTGACCATGGAGTTGGAGCAACTGCAATCTTTACTAGATTCTATATAGTCACAAGCTATGGTGTCTGGTGATCTGAGGATGTCCATGGTCGAGATTGTCAAAGGCAGTTGAGATGGGGATGCATCCATCCCTGATACTAACATTGGCATATCGGGTTTGTCCCCAGTAGAGTTAAGTTCAGTTGAGTTGGGTGTTGCAACAGATTGTTGTGATATGCCTGACATGGTGGTGACCTCTAGTACTAATGGCACGAAGACTAGAGATGATGTATCAAAGACCATGTTTGATGTTGGTGAGCTGACAGTTGGCATGGTTCCTGCTAGTAATACTACTCCCTTGGCGATTTCTTTAGAGGTAGTAGTCAGTTCCAACTTGGTTAGTGATCAATTGTAATTAATTACATCTAGATTGTAGTCTAAGCCAATGACTAAGATTGGCGCATTCTATCAACATTACATTGTGAGGTATGCTCATCTATTCACCTTTGATGACCATGTTGATGAGATGATGATACAGAGATTTACTTTAGTTCCTAGTGCTTATCATCAGTTATGGGATAGTTTGATGCCTCAGGATGAGAGTTGTGATGGGTACAACATGGTGATAGGTCCTGCAGTTGACAGCTTGATAATACATGACTTAGAGTAGGAGTTTTGGAGTGATGCTTCAGTGGGTGTTATTATTGATTCTACTCCTTTGGCTATGACATCTTCTGACTTAGCTGGTGATCAGTCACAATGGGTTGTATCACTTGTTCATGGTGAGATCTTGACTGAGGTTCATTTTTTTTATCAACATTATATTGCAAGGTATGTACATCAGTTAGCATTTGATCCTTGTGTTGAGGAGTTGATGGCAGACAAACTTGGTTTGGGTTCCATTTCTTGTTTTTTATCTTGTGATGGCTTTTCACCATCAGGGGTGCATGGGAGTTATGGTTATGAGATAGTGGCTGATGATCTGCAAAGTTGTGTTGACTGCAAGAGTTGTACAATCTGTGGATTCTCCATACTTGGTATAGTTTCATTTGGGAGTGTTCACCATTGTTCTAGAGTTGGATTGTACATTCCATATAGGCCAGTGGGATGCGTTGATAGTATTTACTATGTTGGCAATTTTATTTTTCCACTTTACTTGAGTTTTGATGTTCTAAGAGTTTGTGTCTCGTGGGTTTCTGATTGTGGAAGTTGTGACTTTGGAGTTTGGTTGAGCAGTAATTGTCAGTTTGATTATGGATTCCTCTTGGTTATATTGCAAAGGATATTGCAGGAGCCTGTGTTAATTGACAATAGTATAGTTCATGAATACATTTGGGATCTAGGTGGATTGATTGGTCTATGGTTCAGCCATTGCTTGAGGACAACCAATATTTTGAAGGGGAGGACTTGTCATGTCCCCTTTCAAATAATTAAAAATAATAATCTTTGCTAAGGCAGGCAGGCCCAAAAAGGTGAAGTTTCAGAAAAAGGGGGTAATCTTTGGAAGCTAATGGACTAATAAATGAAAATTATTATTAAAATATGTTTTATTAACCCCTCTTGGACGTGAGTTAGGGTTATGCCCTCTTTTAAGGGGTTTGGAGGCATTTTGGGCTCATTCCAGAACTTGATTTTTGCGCATTGCTTTGTTGTTCTTCAGAGGCTGCCAAACTTGTGGAGAAGGAGACCCAAGAATGAGAGTTTTTAGATTTTTAGGAAGGCTAAGGATGGGAGTTTGAAGCCATTCCATGTGCATCCTCATGCAAATTTTTCCTTTGTGCTGAACAGTGCAGATTTGTGAGTTTTCAGGTGTGTTTTTTGTAAGAGTTTGGTGTTTACAGTTGAATATTTCATATCAGTTTGGGTTGATGTTGTATTTCAGACTTTTATATATTAAAATAGAGCTGAATATATTTATTTTGTTTTTATTATACTTCTGTGATAGATTATCAGTGCTTTTGTGATGTTTCCGGCTATTTTGTGTTATTTTCGAGAGCTCGATGAGCATTGTTTTTGTCCTCCATTTGGGAGTTGTTGTGTAAATGTTATATAGATCTGAAAATATCATTTTGTAGGCTGTTATGCTTCTGAAATTTCTATAAAAATGTCCACTTTCATATTTATTAATAATATGTGAAGCTATGAAGTTTTTGGCACTATTTTCGGCATACCCGATTGGGGTTTATTGAGAAATTGGTGGATCTTTGTTTGATCTTAAAGATCTGATTAGAGGCTTGAAATATCATATAAAATCAAAAAAGGGACATTTTAGCATATCATTGGAAGTAGAGATAAAGGTGTGATGACAAGAAGCAGAATTAATGAAGAAATATGTTTGATATCTCAAATTGAACCAAAGAATGCATATGAAGCATGTAAAGATAGCTAATGGAAAAAAGCTATGAAAGAGAAATTGGATCATATAGTAAAGGATGAGACATGAGAATTGGTCCCTAGACCAATAGAAAAGAATTTGATAGGAGCTAAATGGGTATTTAGAAACAAGATGAGTGAAAAAGGTGAAGTAGTAAGGAACAAGGCAAGATTGGTAGGTAAAGGTTACTTATAGAAAGAAGGAATAGACTATGATGAGACCTATGCTCGTATGGAAAGAATAGAAGCAATAAGTTATTTTAACATATGCAGCATATAAAAAATTTAAAGTATATCAGATGGATGTCAAGTCAATAATTTTGAATGAAGAACTTGAGGAAGACGTATACATAGAATAGCCTGAAGGTTTTCCTTTGATAGATGACAAGGACATAGTATATAGACTAACAAAAGCATTATATGGCTTGAAACAAGCACCCAGAACCTGGTCTGCAAGGTTGGACAAGCATTTGACAAAGCTTGGATATAAAAAGGTTATAGAAAATAGTAATCTATATTGCAAAGAAATTGATGATGGATTGATGATCTTTATAATATTTGTTCATGATATCATATTTGGAGGAAATGATGATGAAAGTGACAAGTTTTTAGAATAAATGAAGAAGGAATTTGAAATGAGCATGATAGCAGAAATGAAATGTTTTTTACGATTATAGATCATATAGGACAAAGAAGGAATCTTTATTTCACAGAATAAGTATTTGAAAGATTTACTAAAAAGGTTTGGTTTGGAAACATGTAAACCCATTGGAACACCTATGGTAATTAGACACAAGTTATCTACAAAGGATGAGACACCTACTATTGAGCAGAAGAACTACAAATATAAGATTGGAGGATTGCAATATCTGACTCATACAAGGCCAAATATAGAAAATGCATTTGGAATTGTTGCAAGACTCCAAGCTGATCCCAAAGAAACACATTATGGAGCAATCAAAAGGATATTTAGATACCTAAAAGAAACAACAAATTTCAGATTATGATATGATAGATCTAATGATTTCACTCTATATGCTTATACTAATGCTAATTGGGTAGGTAGTATGGATGACAAAAAGAGTACCAATGGTGGATCTTTCTTTCTTGGAGGAAGATTGGTTTCATGGCTAAGAAAAAATTAGGATTGTACCTCACAAAGTATAGAACAAGTAAAATATGTTGCAGTAGAAAAAAATTATAATCAAGTTGTTTTGATGAAATAGATATTAAAGGACATAAGGATAGAATTCAGTAAACCTATTTTCATACATTGTGACAACACAAGAAAAGTAAATATGTCTAAGAATTAGTGTTGCATTCTAAGAGTAAGCACAATTCTATCAAGTATCACATGTTGACAGAGAAAGTTACAGAAAAAGAAATTAGATTAGAGTATGTGAGCACTAAAGAGCATATTGTAGATATTTTCACTAAGCCTCTTTCCAAAGAGATTTTTAAGTATTTGTGAGGTATGATAGGGGCTATGTGCCTTCCTACATCAAAATAGATGATGCAAAAGTGCATCAGTCCAATGTAACAGAGCACTATTATTTGTCTGGACTAAATGCTAATGCTTCCTATATGGGGGAGTATCTGTGCTGGACAAAGTCATCTAGGACTATTGGTAGATGTTGTTTTTCAACAATGTCTTTGGACACTTGAACTAGTTAGAGATAATTGTTACAAAGATTGTTGGTTGCTGAAAATTTTGACATTGATGTCAATGGGGGAGAAGTTTAGCATGAAAAATAGTTTGGAAATAGTAAGATAGTTTACAATGGAAAATAGTTTGAAAAGTACAGTATGAAAGAATGATTGATGAAGAGGATTTAAAAAAAAAGGTTAACAATCTTTTGCAGTTGGTATTCTTGGAACTAAATATTTTTAATCTATGTTGTCATTAATGCCAAAGGGGGAGATTGTTGGAAGCATGAATATTGATGATATTCCTATGTGGCAGCATTGTAGAAACATGATTAGATCATTATCATGATGATATGTAACATTCATGAATATGTTTATCATTGATGTCAACATAGCAATTTTTTGTGGTATTTAAAAGAAGAATAGTGAAAAGATCAAGTTGGTATGGATAGATAGTTGAGCATTTTTACTAAGAAAGGTTAAAGGGAGCTACTACTAAGTGTCTAGTATATGAAGTTAACCATGGAAGCACAAGATATTAAGTTGGGAAGAATTTATGCAAGTTTTGGTGAAAGTTATTCTAAGATAGAGTTTATAGAGGCATGATCTGGTAAACTTTTTATATCTCTTGGGAGAGTTGTTATTCTAAGAAGCCAAAGTTTAAAATATGAAGAAGACATTTTGGAGATGACATAGCTAAGCTCTCTCATCATAATTATATGTGTATGGAAAGATATTCAAGTTACAAATGGAAGATTAATGTTATTGCTAAGTGTAACATGTTCTTAATGTGGTCATATAATAATTAATTGAGAATGTGTAATAGCCAACTCAAGGAATTGTTTCATGGATTTAGTATAAAGGAAGGACATTTTCCTTTATCATGTATGATGGATGGATGAAAGAATGTGAATGATTGCAAGCAACACAAAGATTGAAATGAAAACATAAGTAGAGTAGAGAAAAGGTGAAGGAAACTTCATTGCCAAGGTTTTATTTTGTGATCCAAAGTTGGATACTTGGATTTGAGGTTTGTGACCTGGTCTACAAGGTTTGACAATGATCAGTCCGGTTGAAAGGATAGAGGGAAGCAGTTAAAGTATAGTATATACAATTATTCTACAAGGAATAGTTGAGAGATCAGTTGGACAATGAGTTCAGTGGTCTTGCCCTAGAATCTATTCGGATAGTGGGTCCTTCTATCTTCTATAACTTCTAGCAGGGTTGGCACAACTTCTAATAGGGTTGGAATCTTCTAACAAAGATTTAAAGTCTCCTAACAAGGACTCATATGTACTAAATATTGTAATTGACTCCTAACATGGTCCATCCTCTAACAAGGAATATTTATATTAGTACATCATCTTGTGGGCATCATTCCCATCAAGGTTTTCCCTCTAATCAAGGGTTTCCCTAATTAACATATCTAGTGTAATTGTCTATGTTCATCTTGTTATGGTTGTTGTTTAATTTGGTTGAATAGTTAAGACTACTTAAGGTGGATAAATGTTTTAATTATTAGATAACCGATTCACCCTCCCCCCCCCCCCTAGTTATCTTGGTGGACTATTGTTTCTAAAAAGAGTGTGGTATTGATCAGTGAGATCATTGTGTAAACTTCAATGCAAATATCATTTGAACAAAGCAAAGATTGATGAGGATTTTTGTGATGTGAGATTCAAAGGAAATGTATTGAGAAATGATTTATTTTTTAGTCATTTTATAAATATTGGATATTCTTATCTAGAATAATGTCTAGTGAAGACTATTTGGATAGTGGGTTCATTCATCCTCCTTTCAACTTCTAACATGGTTAGAAACTCCTAAAATAGATTCAAAAACTCCTAATAGGGACTTATATGTACTTATCGTATTTCATTGACTCTTGGAAGGGTCTATCCTTTCACAAAAAACTTTTATATTAGTACATCATCTTGTGGACATCATTCCCACTGTAGTTTTTCCTTTGATCAAGGTTTTCCTTAGCTAAGATATCTAGTGTTATTGTGTTGGTAATCTTTCTATGGATTTTGCATCTAGTTTACATGTTTTAGAATTAATAAAGATATTGAGAGTTATTTTAATTGCATAATTAATTCACCCCTCTCCCTAGTTATCATAGTTGACTTTACTTTCCAACATGTATTAGAGCATCAGGTCCTTGAAAGAAAAGTTTAACAACTCAAGGAGGTCCATGGTGCATTTGAGAAAAGAAAGTCTAAATTTTTTTGGAGTTAACTATGATAGCTAGAAAGAAAAAATGAGGGAACATGTTCTATGTTGGCCTGGTTTTTCACCATTCCTATTTTGTACATTCATTAGTGAAAAACCCTGACTATGTGCCTTGAAAATTTTGAAATTAGGTTAAGACCCTGGGTAAAATTCATCAAAAACCCTAGTACTTTATCTTATTTTACCCTAGCTTTTGAAAACTTTTGAAAATACTTTTTCAAAATGATTTTAGGTAGGACATTTTACCCTAAGTTTTAAACTTATGCAAGGATGACTTCATAAATTTTTGTTAAACCTTTTATATCCTTACTTTTTATTGTAGTTATTGCAAATATTTTATTAAAAGTCTTTATTGCAACACCTTTTCAACCCACCATCGATCTTGGTAAAATTATTAGAGGGCACTTCCCTATGACGCTGAAATGCAAGGTTTTTAAAGAAGGTGGACAAACACCTTTGTGCCACATAGCCCTTGTTCATGTTAGAATTTCAGTGCACCGTAAAGATTATGGTTTGTCAGAGTTGTTCACAACCTTTTTGGAGAACTGTCAGTACCATTAGTGCACATTCTAAAATTCCTGCAATGTCATTGGTTGATCTTTTAAGTAAAGTTATTACTTTATTTTCAATTTTTATGCATCGTTGATCTTGTTTAGATCAAAGGCCAACACTTACCCATAGTAAGAAAATGCACAAAAATTAAACTATGTGGGGAAGCACAAACAATACACATAGCACAATGTAACATCATGGGTTCACCTTTTTAGAGGGTAATGATGGCATATCTTTCATGGCAGCAATCAGGTGAGTTGGATTAAATTGAAGTGTCTCATTGGTCATCTAGTTGACTCGATGTGGTTAGGGAGCAAGATTTTTGATCGTTGATCTATGTAAGATCTATGGTTAACACATGCCCACATTATGAAGTTACATAAATGTTAAAAAATGCAAAGAAGCACAAATCTGACACATGACAAGGCAGGACCAACTACACAAGTTATGTGATGAGTCATGCCAAGCTATACAAAATGATGTTGAGGCGTAATGCTAGCTATGCCATTCAAAAAGGTGGTTTCTCAAAAATGAATTGAACATTCAATGATCGTAGAACTTTTAAAGATGGGCGGCCAATGTTTACCCACAATATGAAACTGCTTGACTTTTAAAGAATGTAGGCAAGCACCTTTAAATCATGTGGCATAGTGGGACTAAGTTCTAGGGAGATTTCAAAGTCATGCCATGCTATAAGACTATAAATATTCAAGTGCATTCATTGGTCAAATATGATGTATATGCCAAGTTGGGAGTGATGATGTCATGGGTGCAAAAAACACTAACATTTAATGTAACACTTAGACTTGTCAAAGCATGATGGTTAAAAGGAATTATTTTATTGGTTAAAGTGGGTGATTAAATCATGAAGGACAAAGATTTTGATCTGCCGTTGATCTTGGTCAAATTGACAAAGGGCGCTTACCCACATTAAGAACTTGTAAGAAATTTTAAAAAAGTGGGTAAGTGCCATGTGGACACATATCCATAGTGATGTTAGTGCTTCCATCTCAAACTATCAAAAGGGTTTAAGTTGTGCCACCATTGATCTCACAGATATCAATGGTTGGCACTTGCCTGCATCATGAAAATGCTCACTAGTTAAGGAATGTGGGGAAGTGCTAGCCTGATGTGTGGAAAGTGTGACGTTAGGAACCACTTTCTTAGAAGATGATATGGGACCCACTTGTGTGGAAGTTTTTTAGAAGGTTCTGATTCACATGGAGACTTTCTATTGGTCAATACAGCTGACTAGGTGTAATCAAAGTAAGATAATCCATGATCATCGATTCAATTATGATCAAGGGTTAGCACTTGCTCGTAATTTCAAGATGCAAGGAGTTTAAACAATGTGAGGAGCACTAATGTGACATCTAGCAAAGTGGGACTAGTCATGACCAAAGTGGGATACTCTGTGCCAGGTTGGAATATTTATTAAGCTAGTTGTATTACATTTCCCACTTGTTGTTGTAAAAATATGTTATTTCTCTTGGCCATTGATCTGGAGGAAGATCAACGGTCAACACTTGCCTATAATTTCTAATGACAAGAAGTTTAAGAAATTTTGGGAAGCACCTATTTGACACATGGAAATATTTTTAAAGCAATAAATCCAGTCTGCTTTTTTGAATTGGGACCATCCAATCTATTGAAATCAATGAGTAAGATTCAAATCTGAGTGCAATATGCAAATAATAGCTAATGGAAATTAATACTACTCAGAGTTCATTCATGTGATCTCAATGCATGAATAAAATTCATGATATCACCATTATTGAACCACCAAAGTGCAAATAGTTATCAGAGCACAAAAGAACTTCTAGAGCTAGGGTACACAAATTCTACCAGGTGATTCAGTGACTTGCAAAAAAAAACTCCATAGAAAAGAAGCACTAATTTAGCAAGTAAGAGGTCTGCAACTCATAAAATTAAATTTTTGGTGTTGTGAAAGCTTAAAATCTTTAAAATGCCTCCACAAAAGGAATTCTTGGGATAGACTAATTACCTTAAAAGGGTTGTGCATGATGATTTCCTTGAACAACTCCCACTATCTGTAAATGAAATAACCAAGGGGAGAGAGCTTATTCCAAAGAACTCTAGGTTAGTTGTAGCTGAGGGTTTTTATGATAGGGAAAATTGGGTCAGAGATGCAAAGGTTTCTATGGGAGGTCTTGAATTGTTTAAGAAATGGTTTGCTAAGAGAAACCTTGACACCCCTTTGAGTAATGTTCGAGAATTTGACATTAGGAAACTAGTAGTGCTTAGGGTTTTCTTTGACAATGATCTGCAAACTAATTTAGCCAAGAAATATGATCATATTATGGGTTTTTTAAAGAATTATGCTAGAGATAATCTTTTTAAGGTTTCTCCTGAATTGATTAGTGAAGTTTTCAATATAAACCCTAACTATGTTGTGCATGAGATAGTTAACATGGATGACCTTTAGGCAAGGTATGATGTGCAAAGGACATATCTGAGGATAGTGCCTCTGCAACAACATTTTGCTAGGATTGGTACATTGTCTTTGGTTAAAGCCCATACACCAAAACCTTTAATGGGGAACATTTCAATCTTAGGGCTCAAGCATTATATTTCACCTTGTGCAAAATTTTTGGAATGGATGAGGAAGAGCATATTAAAGGCTCTATTTTTCTTATTATGGCTCAAACATTACAATTTGGAATGAGTAGTATTCTTGATTTTGCTACTTTTCTTTCACAAGAAATTCATAATGGTTTGGTGGGAATATCCCAAGGAAAGGTAAACAGACCCTTCTATTGGTATTCATGGCTCATGCATATATGTATGTTTAAGGGAGTCACATTTTTCTCCAAGGGTATGGATCTAGAAGTAACAAGGGATGGAGAAAAGAATCCAATCTAGTTGTGAAGTGTGGACATGACTTCAGAGGCCAAAGATGCTAGTTTTGTAAGATTCAACAGATATTTTGCATCTAAGCTTAGATTGCTTCTAAGAGGAGATAGCCCTAGGATTCCACAATCACTGCTAGAATTGGTCAGACCCAAGGACCATGCAAAGGGGCTTTTGGTTAGTCATAACTTGGGGGATATAATCTCATATAATATTTCTATAGTGATTAGAGTATATGGCTTTCTAGGAAAGCCTCATGTGCTACCTTTCCATGTGCCTCTAAAGATAGGGATAGTAGAATTGTTATGGAAAATTAGGACTATTGATGAAAGAGATTTACCTAAGAAAGGTACTTTTTTTGTAGTTGTCATTATGGCACGTGATTTTTTTTTGGTCAAAAAGGGACGAAAACATCTCAATTTATTTCTAGATAGATACAACATAGTAGAGTCCCATGCAAGATTTATTGATCCACATGGATTTTATGATCTTTAAAGAGAAAGGAAAAAAGCTACTTGCCTGACATAGTAGGTGTATTTTCCTAAGGATGTTATAAGGATTATCTTTTCTTTACAAGAACAGGAAGTTAGGAAAGAAAAATGGATAGTGTTTAGTGAGACTTTGGAATTCATTAATGCTTTTGACTCTAATTATGACCCTCTAAAAGATAAAAAATATTGGGGAGCCAAAATGCATGCATTGATGAACAATTTTTCTATAATAATACAAGCAATGAATGCGAAGAAGGCTACATATGCTAAAACTTATCCACACAGAGCTACAAAAGTATAGAGAAGAATACATAGTAGAAATATAGTAGCTCCTGGCTAGCACACATTGTAGAAAAGGGCAAGATATGTAATGGTGCAGCATGTACAACAAGTTCCCCCTCAGGGAAGACCAAGGCTAGAAAGCCCATCTGCAGCTAGTGCCCCAAAGAGGAAAAATTTGGAACAAGGATCCTCTTCTCGTATGGAAGAGTACTCCGCAAGCCAAATCCTAATCCAGATAGATGATGAAGCATCCTTAAGGGAGCAGTTTAGACAAATTGGTGGAGAAGGGGATGTTATTGTTACCACCATAGACCTAGAAAGTGGAGAACCACAAGAGCCTCCTATACCCTCCTTGAACCTTACAATTGCTGATTATCAAGGTAAGGAGATAGATCCAATAATTGTCTAGGCTTTTGAGAAATTTATTAATGATGAAATTTTTTTTTTAATTTAGAGCTTTTGCTCAATTGTTGTAGAGGAAGAATATAGGAAATTTTGAGAAAATAAAAGTAGAGCAACCTAGAAAGTTAGACTCTATTATTCAAGAAGAGGTAAAGGCTAGGTTTTTGAGTGACTTTGCTTAGTTTACAATTAAGGCCAAGAGGCAATTAGTTAAAGAGATAGGAGTTTTAATTTTTCCAGAGTGGGATATAGCTAATGCTATGATTTTTTATTCAATTAGAAAGGAGAAAGATGTATAGTATAAAATAGAGGAAGAAATATTAAAGGCCCACAAGGGAGTCAAAGTTAGTGATGACCACCAAGCCCTAGTGATCTAGTCAATTGAAAAAAGAGAAAAAACTAGAATGCAGGAAATCTCCATTGCAGAGCATACTGGTGCACTAATAGTATTTAGGGTTGGTGAGGTTAGTAGCAAACAAATTTTTGGACTAGTATCATAAATGATGAAATTTGACAATGTGGTGTTAGGGCAAGAAGAAGATAAGTTTGTGCAACTTAATGCTAGGTTTTAAGAAGTTTTGAAAGCATATGAAGATAGGGGTAAATAGATACAATCATTAGAAAATCAAGTATCCCAAATGGAAAAGCAACTTGGAAAAAGAAAGGTGGGAGAGTCTAGCAGACCTAGAATTGAATTACCCCCTAGGCCACCTATTGAACCATTTAAGTCAACCCCTATTATTGAAATAATAGACACCCCATAGATGTCTCAATTCTACATCACAGATAAATTTGAAGAAGAAAAGAATAAATTATATGCACTGCATGTAGAATTGAAAAATCAATATGAAGAAAAAATAAGTCAAGGTGTAATGTATTTGATGGATAGAATAGAATGGCCAGCATTTTTTGATCAGTTGGCAAGGATTGAAACAATTAAGGATGACTTAAGAGGAAACAAAAAAAGAATGAAACCCATTGTACAAAAATGGACTAAGGGAAATAATGATATTACTATCATGTATGTATCTATCATCTAGCTATCCTATCACCAAATAGAGAAGATTTTTTATTTGTTAGATAAGTTAGAAAATTCTGATGATAAACAAGAGTCTTTTCAAATAAGAGTAACAATTTGTTTCTCCAAGTACATAGCTAAAAAGATCGATTTACTTCCTAGTGCTTTCAAAACTATTGATAAAATAAAGGAGAAGGAGGAATGAAAACAGGAACTGGATGAAATATTTTGTCAAAGAATGAATAATGTAATAAATGAAATAGGGCACTTATTGTGGGAAATGACCAATGAGGAATTGGTTAAGGTGTAGTTATTTTACAGTGCCATCAGAAAAGATTTTGTTGAAATAGAAGCAATTGGGAATTTTTTAGTAACTATACAAAGGGAGATCTTAAATTTTGACTGGCCTAATCATACTATGTACAATGAGTGGAAGGAACAATTTTTGTCTATAGAACTGATGGAAGAAGGTGATGAGGTAGAAGAAGATGCAAGTGTAACTATTACTTTAATAGTTAATGATGAAGACAAAGCGAATCCCCAAGTTAAATTAAACTCAAGTAGGTAACTAAAGAGGACACATCACTTTCAAGTCTCATGGCCACTTATTCCAAGGATTTAGAATAACTAGAGAATCAAATCATAAAGTTTTATTGTTCCAAGAGATGCAACAGAAAAGGGGCCTACCAAAGGAATGTAATGATGCATAAGTTTTTCTATTACACACAGTTTTGTCTTCTTGTGGCAGCAAATTGTAAATATCTTTTGTAAAAAGGACATCTATCATTTCTCTATGCCTGAAGCTTTTTGCATCTCACATTATATAAGTGAGATTTTAGGGCTATAGAAGGGTTCAATTTTTAATGCATTTTTAGTTTTATACTCAAGATGTTTTTGTTCCAGTCTTTGAGTAAATTTTATGATGTATCTTCCCTACAAATTTTCTAAGAATACATTAATGTTGAGTGGTCTTTGTGTTTCTTTCCAAATTCATTCTGAGTTTATTACAATTGTATACAATTTTCAAGGAAAATTAATACAAATTTGAATTGTCCCCATATCAATTCTTTTTTATTTTTGTCTCCTTTGTTGTTACCTGGTTATTCTGAGATTGTGTGAGTAAAGCTTGTTCAATTGAATGCAATTCATCTAGGTTGTATGTTAATTCATTACTACTATTAATTCAATGAATTAAGTAAAGGCTTTGATGAATCTGATGGGATTGCTATGGTAATAGAGAGGATTTCTATAAGGATGAATTCTAGTAAGAATTACTGATAATATTTGTTGTAATGCAAGAAATTAGATCTATAAATTGGAGTAGACTCTAAATCCCAATGGAATAGGCACTGATTAAATTAATTCAATTTGCAAATAGGTGTATCATGAATAAGAACCAAATCTAGAATCACAATCAAAATTATTTTACTTTTCTTGAAGATTTTCAAAGGTGGTCAACACTTGTTTGCATGGAATGTTTTAGCCTTAGTTAACCACTATTGTTATGGATACTTGAAAATATATAGAAGAATTCTGATCAAATTTTCTATATGGGATGTATTTTATCTAAAATGTAAAAATCATGTATGTGTTTGAGAATATAAGATAAGAATCAGAAGGGAACTAATATAATTCTCATACAGTAGTATCCAACCTAAATCATCCCCTAGGTATACCCACCTTGGTTTTGCAGAGCCTAAAGAGTAGAAAACCATCTTTGGTTTTGTTAAAGTTGGGTCCAAATGGTTTGCACATGTAATTGATAATAGGAATTGGCTAATCCTTAGGTTGTATGAGTAATATCTATTTGGTATTGAACATTTTGTTGTTCAGTAGTTTAAAACACCAACATTCTATGCATGGATCCAAAATTTTGGTTGGTTAGAATGAAAAAGAAGGATGTAATTGAAGAGGAAAAGATTTACTCTTTTAAAGAATTTTAGAAAGATCTATTTGCATAGAATATGCCTACTAAAGAAGCATTAGTGACAATACTTCCTCAAGTAGAATATGGATAGGTAAAAACTTTAAGACTTGCTAATAAGATTTGGCTTGCTTTAAAAGGAATATTTGAAGGTGTTGAACATGTAAGAAGGCTAGATTTTAAAGTTGGATATGTTTATTTGAAGATGCTAAGATGTGGGAAGATGAAACTTTTAGAGGTTATTTTTCTAGAATATGAGAGATTGTTATAGGAATTAAAAGTTATGGATGTAAAAAGATAGAAGATGAATTTTTGTGGAAAATCTTGAAGACCTTAAAACTTTCTTATCATTAGAGAGAACAAATGATTAAACAATGTATTCCATGCAAACCTAATTTAATAAGACAGCCTCTTCTTGTGAGATTATAGACATCTAAAATGTGGATGAAATAGAAAAGAGAGTTTTCTAGAGTAGAGACAACTTTCCATGTACAAAGAGATATACCTATATTAACAAGAAGTGAAAGTACAAGTGGAGATTATGCCAAGGGAACCTGAGTAAAAGATGAAGGCAAGAGGATTTAGAAAGGCCTTGCCTTACTTATGAAGAGAGAACCTAAACATAACAAAATTCTTGTTTGTTGGTTATGTAAAGAAGTTGATCATTATTCTTCTAAATGTCTTGAGAGAGTAAAGAACTTTAAGCCTTAAAAAATCTTATAAATCAAAAGTATCTAAAGATTGTTTCTTTGTTGATTATGATGGTGAAGTTGATTTTAAGATGATAAATTTATTAGAAGACAATAATGATGAGGGTGATGAGATTGAATTTTTTTCTATTAAAGAAGAAAGCCCTAAAATAATGAAAGGAGAAAAAGTATTATTATCACAAATTGAAAAGAAAAAGCCAAATTGGATTATACACATTGTTTTTTCCCATCATATAACTAGAGATATGAATAAATTTATTGAATTCAATAGTTGTGATGGAAGAGTTGTTAGAGTTGGAAAAACCACAACATGTCACATATTGGAAAAATGATCTATTACAGATGATGGAAAGACTAACACTAAAGAGGTTTACTTTGTGGATGGTTTGAAACAAAATATTTTGAGTGTTAGAAAGCTTGTTAACAAGAGATATCAATTGTAGTTCATAGAGAAGACTTGCATCATCATGGATAAATATGGTAAATTGATTGGTACTAGTACAAGGAGAAGAGGTAATGTATTTTAGTTGTACTAATCTAAAATGACATGTTTAGTTGCTAAAGTAGACAAAAGTTGGTTATAGCATAAGAGATTTTGTCATATCAATTTTAATAACATTATGAAGGTCATTACTACATTTCTAGTTAGAGATTTTCCTAAAATTGTGAAACCTACTAACATCTTGTGCAAAGAACGTATATTAGCCAAGTAGAAGAAAAGTTCATTTCCAAGCAATACATTTACTACTTCAGTAAAATTGGAGATTGTGCACACAGATCAAACTGGTCCTACAAGAACAAGAGAATTCTATGGTGAAATATATATTTCATGGTTCTTACTAATAATTTCACTAGAATGAAGTGGGTTGCATTTCTTAGAGATAAATTTGAATCTTTTGAGAAATTCAAGATATTCAAGAGTAGAGAATTAATCTAGTCTAAAAATTAAATGCTTGAGATCTGATAGAGGAGGATAAGTTATTTTAAATGAGTATAACAATTTTTGTGAAGATAATGACATAAAGAGATATTTTTTATCCCCTAAGATACCACAACAAAATGGATTCACAAAAAGAAGGAACAAACTAGTAACAAAGGCAACAAGAGCAATGATGTTTGAGAACATTGTATCATGTGTATTTTGGAGAGAAACAATGAACACACTAGTATATACTATGAAAAAAGTATAGATTATATAAGGCATTAGTAAGATAGCTTATGAACTTTGGTTTTTTCATGCACCTTATGTGGAGTACTTTAGAATATTTGGAAGTAAATGCTATATTAAAAGAGGTGATGATATTGGAAATTTGTATTCAAGAAGTGATGAAGAAATATTTCTTGGTTATTCATTGAAAAGAAAAGAATTCAATTTTTTTAATCAAAGATAAAAGGGTATTGTTGATAGTGCTAATATAAAAGTTGATGAGAATTTTAGAGTTCAAAAAAGAATACTTGACTATTATTCTGATGAAGAGAACAATCAAAGGACTAACAATAGGAATGTTAAGCTGGAATTTCTTTATGAAACTAACATTGATTTGTAGACTAAATTGTAAGGAAATATAGAGAGAGAAGAACTAGATCTGAGCCTAGAGAAGAAATCAAAATTGAACATGTGACACCTAATAGAAATGTGGCAAAGAATCACCCTACTAAAAAAATAATTGGTAGTGTGAACAAAGGAGTTATGAAAAGGATCAAGGTAATGAAGCATTTGTTTGATTTCTCAAGTTGAGCCTAAGAACATTTATGAAGCTTGCTAAGATGATTATTGGTTTAAAGATCTAAAAGAAGAATTAGAGTGAATTGAAAAGAACAATATGTTGTCCAGTGTGGAGCCTAATCAGTCCCCAAATGGGAGATTTTTAGTTTGTGGTGACTTATCAGGGAAGCATTGTACATGTACTTCATAATTCTTTGGGGTTCCTAAAAATAAAATTTGGGGTTGTGGCTAACGTTATGGCTGACATATGTGCAACATATGGCCAATATGTTGTAACCCTAAAGTAGCATAAATACTTGTTTAAAAGGCCTTAGGCTAGGTATCTTTTGTTGTTGTATGATGTGAAATTGCTTCTTGCGGGGGTATTGAGCTATAAGGGATTACAGATTGTAATCAGGTTGTAATCACTAGATCGTAGTAATATTAGACTTGTTGTTTGGTGGACATAGCCCAAGGATTGGATGAACCATGTTAAATTTTGGTGTCTTGTGTTCTTCTCTATGTGATTTATTATTTCCTCATATTGTTTATATTTATATGTAATTGTTATTTTTGTCTAAGGTTAATCCTAACACAAGACTTGGGAATTGGTTCCTAGACCTAAAGATAAGAATGTTGTCGAAACTAAATAGGTATTTATAAAAAATTGAAAGAACAATGTAAAGTTGTGTGAAACATGACAAGATTGATACATAAAGGTTATTCATAGCAAGAAGCAATTGATTTTGAATAAATTTTTACTTTTGGTACTAGATTAGAAATAATAAGAATGTGTTTGGCATATGTAGCTAACAAGAACTTTATAGTTTATCAAATGGATGTCAAATCATCTTTTCTAAATGGAGAACTTGAAGAAGAGGTATACATTCAATAACTCGATGGTTTTCCTTTGAAAAATAAAGAAGTTGTGGTTTGTAGATTGAAAAATGTACTATATGGACTAAAACAAGCACCTAAAGCCTAGTATGCTACATTGGATATACATTTGACAAGTTTGGAACTCGTGAAAGGTAGTGTTGATAGTAACTTGTATCTGAGAGTGAATGATAATGGCTTATTAATTGTTGAAGTATTTGAAGATGATATTGTTTTTGGAGTTAATGATTAAGCAAGTAAAATATTGTCAGAAGAAATAAAGAAGGATTTTGACATGAGTATGATTGGAGAGATGAAATACTTGGGATTATAGATTGTAAAGAAAAAAGATAGAATTTTCATATCACAGGCTATGTGTCATAGAGATTTTTTGAAAATATTTGGATTGGAAAGTTGTAAACCTGTTGGAACAACTATGGTAACTAGTTGTAAATAGTCTAGTAAAGATGAACCCCCTACTATTGAATAGAAAAAGTACAAATCTATGATTCATGGATCGCAATATTTGACACATATTAGACCTGATATAGCTAATGCGGTTGAAATTGTGGCAAGATTTCAAAAATGTCCTAAAGAGACACATTATGCAGTAGTAAAAAGAAATTTTAGATATTTGAAAGACACATCTGATTATGTATTATGGTATGACATATCATATGATTTTATAGTGTGTGCACACACTGATGTTTATTGGGTAAGAAGTATAGATGACAAAAAAACACCAGTGGTGGAGCACTCTTCTTGGAAGGAAAATTAGATTCTTGGTTCAACAAGAAACAAGATTGCATTTCACAGAGCACAATAGAAGTAGAGTATTTAGTAGCAACAAATAATTGTAGCTCGAGTTTGAAGATCAGCTTATATGCTTTAGAGGATTTTTTAGCATTATGTTGAGATGCTATAACTATCAACATGTATAAACATATGAATACTAGTTTGAGTTATGAGGATTTTAGTGAAGGTAACTTTTAGACAACATTTCTAGAAAATGGGTATTATTGTTTTGATTCTATCTCCTCATGGGGATAGAATTGGCTTAAGTAGACTAAGCTAGAGGTTGGAAACATGATAAAGATTCCTTGGTTAAGAGGGTATCAATCAAAAGATCATCATGTGAAAATTTATGAAGACTGTGAGTTGATAGTTTGTTGGTAACCTTGAAAAGTGTAAAACCATAATGTAATGTGTATTGTAATATCTTAATATTGTCCTTTCATTATTATTGTAAACTAAAAAACCCATACTTATTCTTTAGGACTTGGTAGAAAGGAAAGATTCTTTCCTTGTGGTAAATTATGGTTTTGATTAGTGAGATTTTTGTGTGAACTTCAATGTGAATATCATTTGATAAAAGAAGAGTATGTAATTTAGATCTTATGTGTTGCATTCATGACAATGTTTTTCATTCATGTCAGCATACTTGTTATTATGTGAAGACTAGAAAAGTTGCAGAGGAAGAAGTATTTCACCTGGTTCAAGGATTAAAGATCAACTTATGCACACTTGAGGATATGTTCTTCAATATGTTGTGATGCAAGAGCATCCAGAGGTATAAGGGCAATCCTATTTCACCCAAAAAAAAGTACTTAGACTTAGTTTTTGTTTTAGGTGTTTTTCATTTCTGGATACCCATTTGGGTCAAATAAAGGTTCCAACTCTCACAGTTCCACTATCAATGTTCTAAGATAGAGTTTTTAATCACCTTGGGATACATGTAAATGCTAAAAAAAATAGGAGTATGTAATTGAGCCATCATTTTGGTGAACTAGAAGGTGTAAATTGGCCAGATGAATGTAATTATAATTTAGACCATTCTAGAAAAAGAATCAGGTCAAAAGGCCCCATGGTTTGAAAGTTATTAAAGTTTTTCAATTTTTGGAGACATCCTAAGAATGCTTCAAAGTCAGGTTAGGGGCATTAAATGACCTCAAAAAGGAACAAAAATGGGGGATGAGCAAAGCTAGTCCATAGGGCTATAGAGTGCTTCAAGATCTTTCCAAAAATGTAAACAGTTCATCAATCAGAGCTACGATTCAAAAGTTATGCCTTCCGAAAGTTCGGTTACCATTTTTGGATTCTTCTAATTTTGCGCTGACTTCTAATGCAACTTCTAAAGCCTTCTATTTGGTCGGTGGATGCCTACTAGAAATTTCTAGAATGTATTCCTAATCCTTAACCCTCCAAGGTCTATTTAAGAACATTTCTGGCATTGTAAAAGGCAGTTCGAAGTGGAGTTTGAGAGGAGGTACTAAAAGGAGAAATTATCTCTAGATTTATACTATTGTAAGCCCTTAGGGCATGTTTTGAAGTCTATTTTATCTATATTGAATGTATTAGCATTTTCTCATAGTTAATAAAATTTCCCCTTTCCTGTTGTGTCCATTCTGTGCTTGGGTTGTGTCTCCATCAAGTGGTATCAGAGCTAGTTTTCTTAAGTGTGTAGACAGAGCGCTGACTGTGAGGCAGTTTGCACTAGGACTATGTGGTTGTGGAATTGAGTTAAGAAGATGCCTCCATGAAGAGAGTGTGGTGGAAGGGCCAAAGCTATTAATCTTGAGGAGGTTAGAGCCCTCCAAAGGCAAGCACAAGAATTGCAGGAGGAGCTCCGCACAAGAACAAATGTTGCCGCAGGCGACGAAAGTGAGGATGACAATGAAGAAGAAGAAATTTGACCAGAAGGGGAATTTGATGGGGAAGTTTTGAATTAGGCAGATGAAAGGCTTTTTAGGGCCATTACTAAGTTTGGGAAAAGACCTACAATTGATGTGGGTGTATTTTTAGGAAATTTGAAACCAGATGAGTTGATCGATTGGATCAATGAACTAGAAGAGTACCTTGAGTATGAGGATATAGATAGGGTTAAGTTAGCAAAGGAAAAATTGAAAGGACATGCCAAAATTTGGTGGCAAGAGGTTCAATTGGAAAGAAAAAGAAGAGGAAAGGAGAAGATCACAAGGTAGGATCATATGGTGGACAAATTGAAGAAGCAATTCATTCCTGTTGACTACGAGATTGATTTGTTTAAGAAGATGCATGGGTTAAAGCAAGTAGGAAAATCAGTCCAAGAATATATAGAGGAGTTTTACCGACTTTTGATTAGAGTAGGGTATGTAGAAGCAAATAAGGAGAAGGTTGCTTGATATATCAGTGGGTTGCGACCTAGCATCTAGGAGGAATTAAGTCTGGTAAGAATGACCAATGTTGAAGAGGCATACCAGTTTGCCCTATGAGTTGAAGAGAAGATAAATAAGAGGTTTGAAGGGAGACAAAGAGGGCATGGTCAAGGAGGAAGAGGTAGTGGTAGGTCATCTGGAGGCCAAAATGAAACCCAAAAGAAGAATGAAGATGTGGGTACTAGCAAGAACCAGAGGAAATAGGGTTTCAACCGCTCCCGTGATCAAGACTTTGGAAATCAGAGAGGAAGAGGTAGAGGACATGGACAAGCAAGAGGAGGCTTCTTTGGTACCTATTTCCATTGCAATGAAGAAGGTCATCATGCCTTTGAATGCCCTCAATGATAAGGAAAAACAAATAGGAGAGCTAAGGGTCAAGCTAAGGTTGCTCATGTAGATGAGGATGAACAATCATCACATTCAGAAGATGCAAAAAGAGGAGAGACTTTAGTAAATGAAAGGATCCTATTAAGTGGTGAGATTGAACCAGGAAAAAGGAGGAGTTTATTCTGTACCAGGTGCAAGTGTGAGGATAAATGTTACAATGTGATCATTGATGGCGGTAGCACTGACAACTTGGTGTCAAAAGAGATGGTCTCTAAGCTAAATCTCACAAGAGGGAGAAGCACCCCCAGCCCTATCAGATTGCTTGGGTGAAAGATGATCATAAGGTCCTAGTAAGTGAAAAATGTTTAGTGAAATTCAAAATTGGGAGTTACCATGATGAAGTTCTCTGTGATGTTATTCCAATGGATGTTTTCCATCTATTGTTGGGAAGACCATCACAATTTGATAGGCATGCAATACATGATGGTCATGCAAACACATACTCTCTAACAAAGGATGGAGTTTGAGATAAACTGAAGCCCATGAAAATGGAAGGCAAAAAGGTATGTAGCATTGCTAGGATTTGTCTTGTTGATGGAAAGAAGTTTTTAGATGGCATGAAACATCAGCATATGTGCTATGCTTTGATGCCTAGGAAAGATAAAGAAGGTAGTAGTGAAATACCACTTGAAGTTTTAGATATACTAGGTGAGTTTGGAGATATCATCTCTGATAATGTTCTAGAAGGATTGCCACCGGTAAGGAAAATCAGTCATCAGATAGATTTAATCCCAGGAGCTAGTTTGCCTAACAAGGCTGCTCACAGGATGACTCCTACTGAAACTGAGGAGATAAATAGACAGGTTCAGGAGCTATTGAGGAAGGGCTTGATTTAGGAGAGCTTGAGTCCATGTGCAGTACCTACAGTACTAGCACCAAAGAAGGATGGAGAGTGGAGGATGTGTACAGACTCTTGAGCTATAAATAGGATAACCATCAAGTATAGGTTTTCTTTGCCAAGAATGGATGATCTTATGGATTGCTTGAGTGGAGCTCAGTACTTCACAAAGATAGATCTCAAGAGTGGTTATCACCAGATATAGATTCGAGAAGGAGATCAGTGGAAAATATCCTTCAAGACCATGGAGGATCTTTATGAGTGGTTAGTCATGCCCACTGGATTGACGAATGCCCCAAGCACCTTCATGCGGCTTATGAATGAGGTACTTAAGAAGTTCTTGGGAAAATTTGTTATTGTCTATTTGAATGATATTTTAATTTTCAGCAAGACTTTGGAAGAACATTTATTGCATATTCGTAGTGTCCTTGAAAGGTTAAGGGAATAGAAACTATTAATTAATCTAAAGAAGTGTATCTTTACAAAAAGGGAATTAGTCTACTTGGGGTTTGTTATATCACCTGAAGGTCTCAAAATGGATCTAGAGAAGGTAAAAGCCATCTTGGAATGGCCTACTCGAAGGTCGGCTACTAAGGCAAGATCATTTCATGGTTTAGTTAGTTTTTATAGAAAGTTCATTAAGAATTTCAATGGCATATGTGCACCCCTGAAGGGGATAGAAAAGAGTTCAAATGGACTGTGGCAGCTGCAAGAAGTTTTGAATTGTTGAAGAAGAAGGTAATAGACCAACTTGTGTTGGCACTTCCAGATTTTGGAAAGGTGTTCCACGTGGATTGTGATGCTAGTGGCAGCTCTATTGGAGCTTTATTAAGCCAAGAAGGTAAGCCTATTGCATATTTTAGTGAAAAATTGAATGATGCAAAAAAGAAGTATTCTATTTATGATCAAGAGTTCTATGCAATAGTTCAGGCCTTAAAGAAATGGAGGCATTATTTATTGCCAAAGGAATTTGTTTTGTATACTGATCATCAAGCATTACAGTACTTAAATAGCCAAGGTAAATTGAATCAGAGGCATATGAAGTGGGTAGAGTTCTTGTAGAGCTATATATTTGTATTGAAGCATAGAAGTGGAAAATCTAATAGGGTCGTAGATGCACTAAGTAGGAGACAGTTGTTGCTTGCAGTAATGCAAGTTGAAGTAGTTGGGTTTGATGAACTCAAGATTCTATACCCTGAGGATCTTGATTTTGCTGAAGCATGGAAAGCTTGTAAAGAGCCTGTTGCTATAGATAAAACTAAGTGGTTAGACTATATGATTCAGGATGGTATTTTATTCAAGGGCAGTTAATTATGCATTCCAAGGAGTTCCATGAGGGAAAATCTGATTAAGGAGAAACACAGTGGAGGGATGGTAGGACATTTTGGTCGAGATAAGACCATTGCCATTATTAGAGAACATTACTTTTGGCCTCAAATTTTACAAGATGTAAGAAGTTTGTACAGAGTTGTCAAATTTGTCAAGTTTCCAAGGGATTTAGTCACAATACTAGACTATATCAGCCATTGTCTGTTAAACAAAGCCATGAGAAGACATAAGTATAGATTTTGTTCTTGGATTACCAAGGACACAAAGGGATAATGACTCAGTATTTGTGGTGGTTGATAGGTTCTCCAAAATGGCACATTTCATTCCATGCCACAAAACTAATGATGATGTCCATATTGCAGACTTGTTTTTTAGAGAGGTGGTAAGACTACATGGTCTTCAAAGGAGTATAGTTTCTGACAGAGATACTAAATTTGTGGGGTATTTCTATAGAACATTGTGGAAGAAGTTGAGAACAGAGTTGAAATTTAGTTCCACACATCACCCATAGATGGACGGCCAAATAGAAGTGGTAAACAGAAGTCTGGGCAATTTGCTGAGATGTTTAGTTGGGGATAAGCCCAAGGGATGGGATTTGATTCTACCACAAGTGGAGTTTGCTTACAATAACTCTGTAAATAGGAGTACTGGTAGATCACCATTCCAAATTGTATATGGAAGTAGCCCAAGGACTACACTAGAATTGAGGAAGATAGAGCAAGGGGAGAGGACAAGTGCTAAAGCTAAAGAATTTGCTGAACATATCAAGCGTCTACATGGGGAGTTTCAGGAACACATTACCAAGATGAATCAAGAGTATAAAGCTAGGGCTGATCAAAGGAGAAGACATAAGAAATTCCAATTAGGGGATCTAGTCATGGTACACTTACAAAAAGAAAGATTTCCAGCCGGTACTTACAACAAGCTAAAAATGAAGAAATTTGGCCCCTACAAAATTTTGAAGAAACATGACTCAAGAAATGCATATGAGGTGGAGTTGCCAGATGGTATTCACATTTATCCTATTTTCAACATTTTAGACTTAATAGAGTATCATGATGATGGTGCAGATGAGGAGCTGATGTTAGAGCCATGTCCAATTCCTACTTCAAAGAAGGAGGAGATAGATGACATTCTAAATCATCGTGTAGGCAGGAGTACCAGAAATAGGCAGTATGAAGAGTATTTGGTCAAGTGGAAAGGATGGCCAATCAAGGACTCAACTTGGATATCAGTAGCTGAGGTTTCCCATTTGGGATTTCCTTTACTATTCATAAAGTGATAGGGTCACTTTTCAATTTACCCTAGGTGTCTGATGCAGGAGCATCCAGAGGTATAAGGCCAATCCTGTTTCACCCAAAAAAAGTACTTAGACTTAGCTTCTGTTTTAGGTGTTTTTCATTTTTGGATACCCATTTGGGTCAAATAAAGGTTCCAACTCTCACAGTTCCACTATCAGTGTTCTAAGATAGAGTTTTTAATCACCTTGGGATATGTGTAAATGCCAAAAAATAGGAGTATGTAATTGAGCCATCATTTTGGTGAACTAGAAGGTGTAAATTGGCCAAATGAATGTAATTGTAATTTAGAGCATTCCAAAAAAAAATTAGGTCAAAAGGTCCCATGATTTGAAAGTTATCGCATTTTTTAGGTTTTTGGAGACATCCTAAGAATGCTTCAAAGTTAGGTTAGGGGTATTAAATGACCTCAAAAAAGGTCAAAAAATGGGGATGAGTGAAGCTAGTCCATAGGGCTATAGAGCACTTCGAGATCTTTTCAAAAATGTAAAAGGTTTGTCAATCGGAGCTACAGTTCAAAAGTTATGCCTCCCGAAAGTTCGGTTACCATTTTTGAATTCTTCTAATTTTGTGCCGACTTCTAATGCGACTTCTAGAGCCTTTTATTTGGTTGGCGGATGCCTACTAGCACTTTCTAGAATGTATTCCTAATCCTTAACCCTCTGGGGTCTATTTGAGGACATTTCTGGCATTGTAAAAGGCAGTTTAAAGTGGAGTTTGAGAGGAGGTACTGAAAGGAGAAATTATCTCTAGATTTATACTATTGTAAGCCCTTAGGACATGTTTTGAAGTCTATTTTCTCTGTACTGAATGTATTAGCATTTTCTCATAGTTAATAAAATTTCCCCTTTCCTATTGTGTCCATTCTATGCTTGGGTTGTGTCTCCATCATGTTGAGATGCTACAAGTATGAGTGCATACAAAAATACAAATACTAGTTTGAAAAATGAGGATTTTAGTAAAGGTAGCTTTCAGAAAACATTTCTACAAAGTGGGTGCTATAAATGATTCTATCTCCTCATAGGGATGGAATTGGTTTAAGAGGACTAAGATAGGGGATGAAGATATGACAAAGATGCCTTGGTTGAGAGGGAATTATCAGAAGATTATCATGTGAAAATTTATGAAGATTATGAGTTAATAGTTAATTGGTAAGATTGAAAAGTATAAAATCCTAATGTAACATGTATTGTAATATCTTAAGATTGCCCTATTTTATTATTCTAAATTGGAAAATCCTATAGGACAACTCAATACTTATTCTTTAGGACTTGTTATAAATAAAATCTTATTTCCTTGTGGTAAAAGTGTGGTTTTGATTGGTGAGATTGTTGTGTGAAATTCAATGCAAATATATTTTGACTAGAGAAGACATTAATGATGATTGATATGATGTGAGATTTAAAGGAACTATATTGGCAAATAATTATTTGTTTAATTAGTTTAGAAATCCTACATAACCTTATTCAGAATATTATGTAGTGAAGACTATTTCTGAGGCTATTTGGATAGTGGGTTGAGTCATCCTCCTTTCAAGTCCTAACAAGGTTTACACAACTTCTAACAGGGTTGGAATCTCCTAACATGAATTCAAACTCTCCTAAAAGGAACTCATATTTACTGATTGTATTTCATTGACTCTTAACAAGGTCTATCCTTTCACAAGGAACTTTTATATTAGTAAAAAAAATTGTGGGATCATTCCCACCAGGGGTTTCCCTTTATCAATGGTATCCCTAGTTAACATATCTGGTGTTATTGTGCATGGTAATCCTTTTATGGTTGTTGAGTCTATTGTTTACATGTTTCAAAATTAATAAACTTATTTGAGAGTTGTTTTAATTGCTTAACTGATTCACACCCCCCCCCCCCCAAGTTATCTTTGTCATGCCCAAAAATAGCGGGCCAAAAACACAAAAAAAAAAAATTGTTTAATAAATCTACTATGTTATTACTGGTTTGACTATAGACACACATAAGTCACCTTAGGTTTTCTAGAGTTTGAAATTCTACTTCATGTTTTTAGTTGTATCTCCTAGTTGAATAGGTTACATCCTTTTAAGAACGTTCATCTAATTACCATGACACATTTCCCAATGGTTAAAAAGAACTTCTTAACTAATTAAAATTATTAACCATTGAATATTAGATTATTCATGACTTCCATTTATAGGTTAATTCAATGCGTGAATATAAATCTAGGTTAGTCTTATTCCAATAGATTATTGTTCCTAGTCTTAAATTCAACTTTATCAAATCTATTTAGTCATAGAAATTTAAATTCCTATTTAAATAAAGTTTTTACTTCCCTCTTTTTTAAAACATTAATAACTATAAAGGAACAATATTACCACCTTTTTAAAATAAAGAAATAACATTGTCACAATTAAATAATATTTAATATATAATAACTTCAAATTGAACATTAACTAATCCAATTAATACTTAATTAACATACTAACTCATTTTCTACATATCTAATAATCAAATCTTAAATTTCACCATATTAATATTAATAAGATTAATGTTGTCAAACACATTTTAAACATTACTAATATTAATTAAATCTTACATGTTAAAAAAAATGTTTTAATTAAATTTAAATTAATCTAAAACAATATTAATTTTATTTACTTTTAAGACATTCCATATGCTAATCAACAATATGTTATATCAACAAACTAATTACTAAACATAAATTAATACTAAAACTAATAATACTCAAATCTACAATCCTATTCTAAAATAAGCATATCAACATTAACAATATAATTAAAATAGATGAATAAAAAAAATGATATTTCATTAAACTAAGACATTACTTAAAACAAAATAACTAACTAATTTTAACTTTTTGACAATTAATTAATAATCGGTCTATACTAAATCCTAACTAACATTATCTCCATTTAAAATCCTTTCAAAAAGACTACTAACAAAATAAAAATATTAACACTAAAAATATAAAACTTAACTAATATAACATTATTATTAAAACAAAATAACTTACCATTACTAACAACTAACATTTTCTAACACTAAAAATCCTAACACATAGCCCCATGCTAAACCCTCCCCCAACTCACCTACCTCTAACCCCACCTCCTAACTCCCAAGCTCACATATCTTGGGGTGATTGAAAGTTTGTGATGTCGTCACCTTGTGTGGGCTTTATCATCAGTGCAAAGTCAACAAAGGATGCATTTTGGAGGAAACATAATTAAGACTTATGGCTTAAAGTTTAGTGGGTGAGACTTTAGGATAGGATAGGGTAGTGCTAAATTTTATTTTATTTCATAATTACATAACTATCATTCAAAATGATGACAAAAGATATTAAAGAGAATCTTTCAAAATATTCTTTGTTATAAAGATAATTTAAATTTTCTCATATAAAGGGAAGAGAGCATTTTTCCTTTTAAACATTTTTAAAAAAAATTCTTAAGTCTTTTTTTTTCTAAGTGTTGGATTTTTTAAGTTTATTTAGTTAGCCAAAGGGGATTTTTTTTTCAATTTCTAGAATGATTAATAGCATAAATGTTGATGTTATTTTGATGCTCTCAAAAATGATTCTTTATTGATTATATTTTTTTCTCAATAATTAAGAAAATACAAAACGAAGTATCATTCATGTAAATTGAATTTTCTTAACATGGTTTGAAATCAAATCACATAACATTATATATAACATCATTTTGTCTAATTACCATTAATCATATGAATACAAATTTGAACTATAAGAATGTCATAGGAAAGGTGAAACATCATTGCATCCATTTACTGATAAAAATATGCATATAAATTTAATCACATAGAATATCATATGAAAGGAAAATACTCCATTTTTTATTCAACCATCTAATTCAAGGACTCCCTTAGGAAATAACCAAGGAAGAAAACTTGAGATCATAATCATTTCAAAAATTAGTTTAACAATAACTTTTTGCAACAGGATCATTATCCCAAGGAGAAATCTCACAACACATTTGAATTGAAAACAACAACTTTGAGTTCCTACTTGGCTCCATAATAAGGTAGCCACTACAAATTCTCCAATTTCATCAAGCTAACCATGGAGAAAACAAAACTGTTCTAAAAACAAATAGATTTAAGATGAAGACACATTCAGCCCATTGACTCCCATCCCAAGTTTGTGCAATAGGTTCATTATCAAACCAAGCTAGGGAGAAGGTGGATTTTTTCAGATAGGAGAAGTCGGTCACAACACCATAACAAATGCCCTTTCGAGGTTATAATCATAAGAACTTCTATTCTTTCACTTTTCAATTTCCCAAAACATAAATGTGGTTTGTATTGATGAGTAGGGGGCCATAACACCTTACTCTCTCCCTCTCCTCATCATGAGGAGAGACTCTACACTACCAGAGTCCAACTAAAGCCCTCCTCACATACATGGCCATTTTTTCCCTATTTGAGGGTGATTAATGCCAACACAATTCTTGCAATTTCTCTCAAAAATAAAATGTAAAACACGAAGAAAAACACTTAATAAAACCCATTACAATATCATCTTGTTCATCATACATACGAATGCACACACATTCAGAAACCTACTTTAAGAAATGAAACATAGCATGAAGACACAAGCTTGAAGGATTCCTACCTTCACAAATGGTTATGGCAATTTGAAATTTGATAAGAGCTCTCATTCTTCCTTCTTCAATCTTGACTTTACTCTCTAAATGTAGAGATTGGGTGAACAACCTTCTACCCTCAAATCTGCCACTAAATATTCTCCTAACACAACTACCTACCAAAAGCAATAGCTCCTCACTTGACTAAGGCTTCTAGAGTCTTCTAAATTAAACCTAATCATTAAGGAAAACTTCATGGTGGAGTATAACTTGTCAAACTCATGGCGTAACTTGAATTTTTGCACTAAAACAAAAATGGGATATTTGGGTGGTCACAAAAGTCAACAAAAGGGGCTAGTGGGGTGAAAAATGCCCCTGACCCATACATAAATCCCCTAGGTACTTAGTTCTCATAATTTTTTGGTCTCTAGACTATTTAATGACCTATTAAATTGCTTGAAATATTTGGACTTTCTAAAAATCCTAAGAATACAAACTGACCACTAAACCTTGATTAGGTTAATTAATCCCAATTACCAACTAATTAGTATTAGGTTACTAACCTAGTCCATCATAGATTTTTAGGTTACTCGGATAACCCTAATTATCATGCTTAAATTCATATATGAATTGTGAGTGTCAAGTGACACTATAAAATCATGGTTACAATACATTAAACACTTTACGATTACAGAATGACACACACATTCAATTTACGATTCAAAAAAAAGTGAAACAACTGGGTCTTTATCTTTCATTAGACTCAACCCTAATTTTTAGAAACTATACATAAGGTCAAGTTCTAATTCTCTATTAAATTTATTGGCTAATAATCTTGCACACTTCATTTCACACATCAGTAGTTCGAGAAAAATCACATGTATAAAAACTTATTTAGATAATCACATAAATCAAAACCTTAACTTTTGTTTAAATAACTCTTTCTCATTTTTGCACCCATTTAATCATCAATAATTACATAATCAATAGAAAATAACTTATTCGTTAATTCAAATCAAAATACTAGAATAATCATTGTTAGGCATGCATATACCTAAACATCATAAACATTAGCAGTAAGGAATACTGAACTATTTGAATGCATATAACCTAATCATTGAGGTACCATAATTAACATCATCACCACAAGGTGAAACACCTTGTATCAATGTTAGTGCAAATTAATGTTTAAACAATTGAGATAAAGTAGTAGTTCTCGAATCACGGAGTATTTAAAACATAGATATATCAGCTGATACCAATTTCTATTAGGACATCAAAACCATAAAACATTACTTCATATCCATTCCAATCTCCTACAGTGGATTTAACAAAGAAATTTATATTTAATAAGTACATACAAGAAGGGACCTTACAATCTTGTTGGACTTTACTTTCTAACAATGCCAATAGTCACTCTCATGGGGTGGGGTTTGGGACCCCTATCCCACTTTCAATATTTAAATAAAAATTATTTTTTAAATGTTTTTTTAAAATATATATTATTAAAAATTATCCTATAATAATCTAATAGGATGAGATATTCCATCCAACCAAAATTTTAATAGTTTTTTTTCCTATTCACATAAGAACAAGGAAATATTTATTTTTTCTATCAAAAAACTAGTATGTATTTTTTTCCCAAAGTAAAAACTTTTCCCATGAGAGTTTCCTATTAGGGTTTTGGTTTCTAATGTTTCTACAAAAATATGGAAAACCAAAATTACCAAAAAAAATTGAAAAAATGGAAAGCAAACAATTTCAAGCACAAAGTAGACAATATTATCAAATAGGAAATCTACATGGTTTTCTAAACCCTACTTGAAATCACAATCAAATTAAAATGACAACCAAAGCCCTAATGCAAGGCCAAAATTTAAACTTTTAAAAACAAGTCTTTAATTGTGCACCACAAACTAATTCTTTGATTTGATAGCATAATGAGACTAATAATCCAAAACCCTTCATATAGAAAAACCTATTAGGTTTATTAATATTAGAACTCAACTTAAAAATCAAAGATAATAAATTTAATAAATTAATCTATAATTTATGTCACTTAATTTGACTTTTAAGTTAGAATTGACTATTAATTTTTATTTAATTGACATGCACTTAAAAAACATAATATAAATTTAATATAAAATTGATATTTTAAGCACAATTTTATGTTATAATCATAATTAAATAATTTAGCCAAATATAAGATGCAACTTGATTCTAGAAATTAATTCATATTATTTAAGCAACTAAATTTGGGTTTTTGATTTAATAATTAATTAAATATTCAATTCCATAGTTGGACTTGTAATCAAGTTATTTTAATTTAATAAATGTATTTAATTAATCACTTACACTTAAATGTTCTATCATTTAATATTCAAATAATCATAAGATTTAATTGTTCCTAAGTCATAATCAATCTTAATAAATGCATTTCACCAAGCAAGCATACAATAAAAACTATGATAATCAAACTACATAACAATAGCTCACAAGATTATCATGCTCAAGGTTAGGTCCACAAATTTAGTCATCTTGACACATTTAGATAGGTACTCAATTAGATACTTGTCCATATTTTAGGACAGTGATGGCTTAGAATAGGATTTGAGTCTATATATTATCTCCCCTCTTCCCATTGGGATATTTTAAAAGGGCACACTTATCCTGACAATTCAAAGAATTCAATGCCTAGTACTTGCAAACCAACATAAAAGATGAGCATGTACAAACATTTATCTATATAATCGATAATGACCAGAAGTGCTACACCATGTAGATCCCATCTCACAGATGACTACATCTCCCTTCCTCGATCACATCAAACATTTATAATAGAAATATAAAACAAACACACATACCATACAAATGCAAGTATGGGGTAAGTAATCTGTAATCATAAATATAAAAAATATCATGTATAAATAATAATGTAAAATTAACCATGAACACATATCGTCAACAAATAATATCTCACACTATCCAATAGGTCATGATATAAATAAAATCACAATATAATGGAATACATCAATATCTCCAATATCTGAAATAACCAACACACACATTCAAATTTCCTAAAAGATTTTGGCAATATGAACTAAAAAGGAAACTATAGGGTAGGCACTACATCTAAGTTCAAATCATAAGATTGGTGATAAAGATAAGCTTGTGAAATTTAAACATTATGATGTTGATGTTGTAAGGTTCAATAATGATTCTCTTTAATGGGGTGAGTGCACCTAGATGGTGTACAAAAAGGAGGGTATAAGTGGACACCTTTTTTTGAAATCAAGTAAACCTGAACTTGGACAAGAAATTTGAGGGCCATCCACTAAAAATGAAAAGATGTGTAAAACATATAAATTTTAGTACTTTGAATCTACTTTCTAAACTACTATAATTTTTACAAAATGAATAAGATTAGGTGGGCCAAAACCTATGCACACTAAAAATAGTTACTAGTTTTTTTAGAAAATGTAAGATAGTTGTTTTCATGTGCAACACAAAGACACATGTTATATTTAGTATTTTTCATATTCGTTTGATAGATGATAGTTAAGAGTCATATCTAGAAGTTATGTATTTTTTTGTAATTTTATGATGAGTATTTTTTTTGTTATAAATTATTGAATAGACTACATCCTAAAATTTTAGTACCTGTTCGTATGTTGAGCATAACTTGCATCAAAATAATTGAAAATGGATTTTTTTTCAATGTATATATAATCAAGTGTATAATAGTAATATGTAATTTATTTTGAATTTGGTTAAGTATATCAAAAGTTATTAAAAAAATTGTGGACATGTGTCTGTGAGGAATGTTAAGGCATTGGTAAGAGTAATTAAAGAACATACAATGTTATTGTTGTCCAAAAAAAGAAAAAAAAATATGGTTAGAAAGCTAAGAAGATCTGTAAGATTATGGTGGTGATTTTAGAGATACCCATTTTACCATTAGCATACCCGATGAAGAAAAAGATGATAATTTATCTTAGAAGATGAAAAACATCTAAAGAAAAAACAAAATGGAGGGAAAACAGTCTCCCAAGCCTTTGGGTCATTTTCCTAGGCTATCACCAAATCATAACCTGATTGGGTTTTCTAGATTCAAATAACCCGATTGGGTTACGAAAAAAAATGTATTCAGAACTCGATCAAGTTTTAGAAAACTAGATCAGGGTCTACAAAACCTTATTGGGTTCTACAAACTAAATTTATTCTATATATATACAAAAAAAAAGTCAACACATATTAATAAATATTAAGTACATGTATATACATTCATTCATAATAAATTTCACAATATAAAATTGACTTGTATTTAGTACCTTTTTGTTTTAGTGTTCTTGTTGATTTCCTTCCCTTTCCTCCAAACCTCAAGCTATGTGGAGTACCTTAAAGAAGAAACAAATATAACATAAGAGGAATCAATAATACACATCATGAGTTCAACTCAAATTGTAAACTTGATAGGTGTGCAAGCTATGATACCACATATCTCTCAAGGCCAAAATTAATGGTAAAAAGTGTGGCATCATCAATTTGAGAAATTTTAGCCCCTAACAAGCCCTATAATATAGTAAGAGTATTGTTATAAATATGAGATAATTTTGTAAATGGAAAGAAGGCACAATAACAACAAGAATATCATAAGTGGGAAAGAAGACACAAGAAGGAGTTGAAGCAAATTATTGGAAGGATAGTTGAAAGATAGGAGAAATTGGGACTTAAAAAGATTACAAGGCCTAAATAGAAAACAAAGAGACCAAGAAGGCAAAGAGAGTTGTGAATGAACTTTGGGCACCTTGTCAAGAAATAAAAGTGGAGATTCATGATCTGCACATTCCTACAAGACACCCTATGTGATATGGATATTCTTCGATGTAGATGGGTATATGGCGGATAAACTCATGAGGTTCATTAGATGGAGTTTGAGTATGCCAGGAGCAAGATTTGTGGATGAGAATTGGATGGATTTGATGAATTTGGGAGGATTTCAATGATGGTAGGAGATGGAAAGGTATTATTATACTTTTAAGAATACCAATTAAGAAACAATATTTCAAAGCCAATTTATCATAGTACTTTTAAGAATATTTAAAAAAATTTACCCTTGCAAGAACGAGTACTATGTGGTATTCTCATACCACATGTTGCACCCTAAATTGCATATTTTTTGAACATATCAATCTAAAGTGCTCTATAAAATTAAAAAATATTTCCTTTTATAAGATTTAGGTGATTAAATAATATCATGTCAAAACACGAGGTTCATTAGATGGGTTTTGGGTAATGCTAGGAGCAAGAGATGTTCATGGGAATTGGATGGATTTGATGAATGTAAGGGTTTCAATGATGGTAGGAGATGGAAGAGGATTTATAAGTGGGTTGTTAGTTTCATACGAATTAAGAAACAATATTTTAAAGCCAATGTATTATTGTACTTTTAAGAATATTTAAAAATCTTTACCTTAGGTGTTCTTTCTCCTAGCCTCACACCTCTAGCAAAATGAGTACTCTGTGGTGTTCTCGAACTACTTGCTACACCTTGCATTGCATATTGTTCATATATCAATCTAGAGTGATCTATAATTTTATTTTATTTTTACTTTTATAGTATTTAGGTGATTAAATAATAACATGTCAAATCTCAAACAAACAAACCTATGTATCCTTTCCATCGAAGACTATCGCCATCAAATCATCTGTGAGTGTGAAATCTCCACATTTGTATGAATAACAAGTATGCCCATAATGTACACATGGATGAGATGACACTCCATCCTTAGATGCCTCCATATCTATCCCATCACACATGTGCTAACAGCTAAAATAAAAATGTTGATTGGACCTGGAAGACTATAATGATGCATGTGATGATGATGTAGGTGGCACAAGTGAGGATAGCAATGGTGGTTTAGGTGGTACAAGTGGAGATGATACTAGTGGTGTAGGTGATGCTGATGAAACTGTCATGAGTTGTGATGACTGAGGTGCCATAGGTGATGATGATGAAGTTGTCACATGTTGTGATGACTTTGGTGCCGTACGTGACAATGATGGATCTGTCACATGTTGTGATGACCCTAAAGGTGCATTTGATGATGGTCAGGGTGCCATAGGTGAAGGAAAACCACCTAGCTATGAGCCATGCTCAATGATAACATTTGTCAATGATGTAGTTGCATGAAGAGTCTGTAAATCAATAGACTCATTTACAATTTATGAGAGCACAACATGAGGCATGGTTTTTTGTGTTGTATGTCTCCTCTCATTTTGTGGTACCACCCTATGAGCCCCAAGTCTATCCTGTGCAAAGCTTGTCCCTCTACCTTAGAACTAATGGATATCAAAGTAATTTAGCTTCTCACCAAGGATGAACTCACAATATAGATTTCTCAAAAAATATAGAGGCACCTCATAATTATTACATGGTGGTAGGTCAAATACCATATACCACCTATCCCAAAAACTTGATCTCATCCTCGCATAAATGCACCAATGAATAGGAAAAAATTTGGTTGTGTGTAATAGGGATTTTTCAAATATAGGATTAGTAAAAAGAGAATATATAGTACCTTTTTATGTCTATATCTTTCACTAGCTGATATGATAACCTATTGGAAATATTATGACAAGCTAAGTTATTGAGAGGGGAGAGGTAAATCAGTAACTTCTAAAACTTTTATCCCAATTAGCAATTAATCCTTTATGTGAATTATGATCTAACTTCATGCATGAGAAATTGAAAAATATGAAAGCATGCACAACACTTTAACACAAGATTTGGTGACCCAGAAACCTTCCAAATAGAAATTAAAACTAGAGTGGGGATGATACCCACTAGATTTAGTACTATAGTATAAAGTTGGCATGTTAAGACTTACAATGATCACTTCTAATGATCTGCCTTGTTAGGAGCAATAAGGACTACTAGGTCCACCTTGCAAAAGGATTTACAAACATACAATGAAGTATGTAGTCGGTAAAGAGATTTACATAAGAATGTTAGGTCTACCTTGTTAAAGGATTTCACTACTCAACCTATTAGGATGAAACAGTAGTTGATCTCTAATTTGCAACTTGGTTTGCTAAATGAGATTCCTCTAAGTGTACAAATCCCCTTGATGTGATAGATAAATCTTTGTTGCTCCTTATACTATTGTAGCCTTTGTAATCTGCTCTTCTTTTATGATTACATACTTCCTTACATACATTTGGATGTGATACAATACCTTACATATGTATCAATCCAATTACATAATTACAAAGTCAACCACAATACAAGTTTTCACAAATACTACAAAGACAGCCAAATTGTAGAAACTCCAGCTCTAAAGACTGAATTGGTGAGGTTCTAATACTTGGTATCCATTATCAATACTTGACATCATAGTGCACTTGGTAGATGTAGAAGCTCAGTCCATATTGATCACTTCCAAGTAGTCTTGAACTTGATCTACACTGGTAACTCAGCAAAACTTAGCATATAAACTAAATCACTTCATTCACACTACATAGCTCAATAAACACTATCACCTCAAGCTTAGTATAAACTAAGTCTCTTGGTTAAGACTGAGTAGCTTGGTTAACACTAGACTCGCATCACATCAACTACGAACTCAATGAGCACTACACAACTCGGTTTGCACTGGTAAACTTGACATACATTAAGATTCTTGATTTACACTACTATTCATCAACTCTGTAGTAATTGTGCATCTCAAACTAAAATCTATCCATAGGACTTAGCAGCAACTATAGGACTCGATAACAATTGAAATGTTTGGTCAACACTATTAACTGTACAATATGTCAATATGAACTCACAATTTGAATAAGTGTATGTCACTAATAACAAACATGATTGGAATGTCAACATAACCCATCGACATAAAATGCATGCCACATATCCCTCAGTGTATGCTATTTTGTAACCTCCCTAGACACCTCATTTACATTTTGGGCTATTTGTTCAAGTGTATTTTCTAGGGTTAAGTTGTGAGAAAGTGTAGATGACTACAACCTATTGACCATTTGGGTAATATTAGCAGTATTTTTTGAAAGGTGGTTTATGATGTCCTCTTGTGTAGTAGTTAAATGATGCAATTGTATGCATAGAGGGTTTATAGGAGGTGGTGGTTGTTGAACAAAAATATTGAGTGGAGGGTTTTGTGGTTGTGTCACTATGAGTGGAGGGTTTTGTGGGTGTGTCACAATGGTGGAGTGTTTTGTGGTTGTGTCATGATGGGTAGAGGATTTTATTGTGTAGGAGGTGGTCTTTCTTCTCTTCCTCATTTTCTTGGATCCCTTGATGTATCTATATCAAAAAAAATTAAAAACAATTACAAAACTTATAAATTACAAAACCACATTACAAAATTTGATTTAAAAAGTACATAAATGACAAATAGAATGAAGACTTACCTCATTTGCAAGGTGTGATGGATGGAGAGGCAATCAACAATTATTTTTTATGCTAAACTTGATCAAGTTTTAGTGTTTTCCTCCACAATCCATGCTAATGTTGTTTTTTGAGGGTATAAAAATGACCTCAAACAAAAACAACAATCATAATATATACTTTACAAAACCCAATCAAGTTTTTTAAAGTATAATCGCTAGGCTTGGATATCAAGCTTGGCCAGCATTTCACTTTTAAATAACCTAGTCAAGTTATTGAAAAAAATTCTCTTTTTTTTTTGGTGGGGGAGGGGGGAGGGGGGAGTGTCCACTTTTTTGTACAGTAACTTGGTGCACACACCTAATGAATATAAGAAAAATGATCTATTTCTCCTAATGGTAAAACAATATTATTGAAGATGTTCTATATGTTGAATATTTAAAGAAGATTGAGAACATGCTTAATTTATAAGATTTATGATAGTTGGTTGTGGCACAGAAGATATTTTGATGCAAAATTTGATAATAATAATAATAAGTTAGTTTCAGCAATGATGTAAGAGATCGTCCTAGATAGTTAAAGCCTGCCAATATGTGCAAATATTGTCAACTGGAAAAGATGACTAAATCTACTTTTGGAAATAAGATTTATACTTTATATGGCATGCTAGATTTGGTACATACAAATATGTGTGGTTCTACAAGAACAAGAAGTTACTATGGAGATAGATGCTTTATGCTATTCATATATGACTACTCCAAAATGATGTGGGTGATATTTTTAAAAGAGAAATCAAAACATTTTAAGAAATTTCTAATCTTTAAAATAATGGTTGAGAATGAATACGAAAGAAAATTGAAGTGCTTAAGATTGAACATAAGAGGTGAAATCATATTCGATGAATTCTATGATTTTTGTGAAGAATTTGCATCATGTCCCCATTTGAAGATGAATTTTAATAATAATTAGATAGTAAACTATTACAAAATAAGTAATGATATTAAAATATTAATAAACTATTATTATATTCTAATATAAATAATAACATATATGATCTATTATTAATAAATAAGATTTAAAATAACTAAATAAAAAATAACAATGAATGAATAAATAAAATGAAATACACAAGATAATATTGCAGAAAGTGTGTTACCCTTCTAAATAGAATTTAATAATAAATAATGAAAAAAATAAATAAGTAATATAATATAGAGTAATATTAATTAACTAAATTTAGTGAAAAGTCAAGAGATATATAATAAAGGGGTAAGTGTACAAAGTTGTGGTGCCAAAAAGGGGGTATAAGTGGACACCTTTTTCCTAAAATCAGCAAATTCTGGACTTCAACAAGAATTTGAAGATAGTTACACTCAAAATTTTAAGATATGACAAAAACAAAAGTCGTAGTCCTTTGAATCTAGTTTCTAAACTACTAATTTTTTTTCAAAATGGTTTAGTTTTAGGTCCTCAAAAAAGGGGGCCACAGAAAGTGGTACTGTTTATTCCAAAAAAAATAACATAGTAAACACTGTGGCCCCCCTAAAATTTTAACTTTTTTTTGAAATTCTTTAATCGCTCCAGTCAAAAGTTACCTAACACTATGTAGTTCATCCCAAATTTTTCCGGTAATTTTATAATGTGTATTTTTTTTTAATGAATTTTTAAATTAGACCCATCCCAAAAACATGGAATATCTGTGTGCTCCCCCTAGAAATGATTGAAAACTAATCTAAAATCAAAACATCTTTTTTTCAAAGTGTGTAGAATGGAGTCTAGTTTCTAAAAAACTAAGTTGTTACAAAATTCAATGAATGAGCTAAAATCTACAGCCCAATTAGTACATGGTGGTTTCTGACAAAAAATGAACATTAATTCAAAAGAAATTATAGATGAAAGACTTAAAATAGTTCAAATTAAAAATAAATTATATGGTTAGATAGCTAACATAGAGACTTATAATGTTATGTAACCTGATCTTATCGATACCCAACCACGAGGAATCTTGAAGGGGAGCACACAAGAAAAATCAATCATTTTTTGTAGGTTTGCTGGAAAACACATCTCAGACCTATTTATAAACTCCAAACCTTTGGGTTGGATCTCTAAGGTAAAACCAATCCTTAGGCTTGGTTTTAATGCAAAGCTTTGAATAGCGCATGCGCTCTATAGCGCGCACGCGCTATTAAAATGCTAGTGAATTCGAGGTAGTGTGTACGCACTATAGTGCGCACGCACTATTGAGACCTAAATTGCAAACCAAAACCAAGAGAGAGCTAGGGGGGGTGGGGTGAGGGAATGTCTATTTGTGTGTGAGAGAGAGATAGAGAGAAAGTAGGGGATGGGAGAGGGGAGAGAGGAAGTGAGAAAGAGTAGGGGTGGCAGAGAGAGTATAGGATGGGAGATAGAGGAAATGTGAGAGAGTAGGGGTGGCAAAGAGAGTACAAGATGCAAGAGAGAGGAAGTGAGAGAGAGAGAGAGAGTAGAGGTGGGAAAGAGAGAGTACAAGATGGGGGAGAGAGATTGAAAGTAGGTGATGGGAGGGAGAGGAAGTGTGAGAGAGAGTACAAGTTGGGAGAGAGAGATTGAGAGTAGGGGATGGGGGAGAGAGAGAGAGTAGGTGGTGGGAGACAGAGTGGGAGAGGAAGAGCGAGAGAGAGAGAGGAGGATGGGAGTGCATGTGTGTGAAAGAGAGAGAGTAGGGAATGGGAGAGGGGGAAGATAGAGTAGCTTGAGAGAGAGTAGGGGATGGAAGAGAGAGTAGGGGATGGAAGAGAGAGTAGGCGATGGGAGAGGGAGTGGGAGAGGGAGAGAGAGAGGGGGGATGGAAATGTGTGTAAGAGAGAAAGAGAGAGTGTGTGAAAATGTGAGAGAGGGTAGGGGGTAGCAGAGAGAGAGTAGAGAGGGAGAGAGAGTGAGAGAGAGTGATAGTAGGCAGTGGGAGAGGGAGAGTGAGTGAGAGAAAAAGTAGAGGATGGGAGAGGAGAGAGGGGGGATGGGTGTGTTTGAAAGAGAGAGAGTAGGGAATGAGAGAGGGGAGAGAGAGATTGAGAGAGTAGGGGATGGGATAGAAAGAGAATAGGAAATGGCAGAGGGAGTGGGAGAGGGAGAGAGAGGGTGGATGGAAGAGAAAGAGATTAGGTAATGGCAGAGGGAGTGGGAGAGGGAGAGAGAGGGGGGATGGAAGTGTGTGTAAGAGAGAAAGTAGGGTATGGGAGAGAGTGTGAGAGTGTGAGAGAGAGTAGGGGTGGAAAAGAGAGAGAGTGAGAGTAGGGGATGGGAGAGAGAGGGAGAGAGAGAGAGAGAGAAAGATAGTAGGCGATGGGAGAGGGAGTGGGATGGAGAGAGAGAGGGGGAATGGAAGTGTGTAAGAGAGATAGAGTTGGGGATGGGAGAGAGTAGGCAATGGAAGAGGGAGTGTGAGAGAGAGAGGGGGGGGATGGGAATGTGTATAAGAGAGATAGAGTAGGGGATGGGAGAGAGTGTGAGAGTTTGAGAGAGAGTAGGGGGTGGTAGAGAGAGCTTGTACAGGATGGGGGTGAGAGAGAGAGAGAGAGAGTAGGGGATGGGAGAAAGTGTGAGAGAGAGTAGGGGATGGAAGAGAGAGAGTGAGAGTAGGGGATGGGAGAGAGAAAGTAAAGAGGGAAAGAGAGTACTTGAGAGAGAGAGAGAGAGAGAGAGATAGTAGGTGGTGCAAGAGGGAGTGGGAGAGGGAGAGAGAGGGGGGATGGGAGTGTGTGTGAAAAATCTAGAGAGTAGGGGATGGGAGAGGAGAGAGGGGGGGGGATGGGAGTGTGTGTCTATGAAAGAGAGAGAGTAGGGGATGGGAGAGGGGAGAGAGAGAGTAAGGGATGGGGGAGAGAAAGTAGGCAGTGGGAGAGGGAGTGGGAGAGGGAGAGAGAGAGAGAGGGGGAATGGAAATGTGTGTAAGAGAGACAGAGTAGGGGATGGGAGAGAGTGTGAGAGTGTGAGATAAAGTAGGTGGTGGAGGAGAGAGCTCATACGGTATGGGAGAGAGAGAGTGAGATTAGGGGATGGGAGTGTGAGAGAGAGTAGGGGATGGGAGAGAGAGAGAGAGAGTGAGAGTAAGGGATGGGATGGGAGAGAGAGAGGGAGAGTAGAGAGGGAGAGAGAGAGAACTTGAGAGAGAGAGATCCAGTAGGCGGTAGGAGAGGGAGAGGGAGAAAGATAGGGGGGATGGGAGTGTGCGTGACAGATGTAGAGATTAGGGGATGGGAGAGAAGAGAGTGGGGGGATAAGAGTGTGTGTGTCTATGAAAGAGAGAGAGAAGGGGATGGGAGAGAGTGTGAGAGTGTGAGAGAGAGTATGGGGTGGTAGAGAGAGAGTACGAGATGGGAGAGATAGAGTGAAAGGATGGGAGAGATAGAGTGAAAGGATGGGAGAGAGTGAGAGAGAGTAGGGGGTGGCAGAGAGAGAGAGTACGGGATGGGAGAGACAAAGTGAAAGGATGGGAGAGAGTGTGAGAGAGAGTAGGGCATGGGAGAGAGTGTGAGAGAGAGTTGGGAATGGGAGAGAGAGAGTAAGAGTAGGGGATGTGAGAGAGAGAGAGTAGAGAGGAAGAGAGAGAACTTGAGAGAGAGAAATAGTAGGTGACCTAGGAGAGGGAGTGGGAGAGGAGGAGAGAGAGGGATGGGAGTGCATGTGACAAATATAGAGAGTAGGGGATGGGAGAGAAGAGAGAGGGGGGATGGGAGTGCATGTGACAAATATAGAGAGTAGGGGATGGGAGAGAAGAGAGAGGGGGGATGGGAGTGTGTGTGTGTGTGTGTGTGTGTGTGTGTGTGTGTGTGTGTGTGTGTGTGTGTGTGTGTGTGTGTGTGTGTGTGTGTGTGTGTCTGTCTGTCTATCTATGAAAGAGAGAGAGTAGGGGATATGAGAGAGTGTGAGAGTGTGAGAGAGAGTAGGGGGTGGCAAAGAGAGAGTACGAGATGGGAGAGACAGAGTGAAAGGATGGGAAAGAGTGTGAGAGAGAGTAGGATGTGGCAAAGAGAGAGAGTACGAGATGAGAGAGACAGAGTGAAAGGATGAGAGAGAGTTTCAAAGAGAGTAGGGGATGGGAGAGAGTGTGAGAGAGAGTTGGGGATTGGAGAGAGAGAGAGAGTAAGAGTAGGGGATGGGAGAGAGAGAGAGAGAGAGAGAGAGAGAGAGAGAGAGTAGAGAGAGAGAAAGAGAACGAAAGAGAGAGAGAGAGAGAGAGATAGTAGGTGGTGGGAGAGGGAGTGGGAGAAGAGGAGAGAGAGGGATGGGAGTGCATGTGAGCGATCTAGAGAGTAAGGGATGGGAGAGGGGAGAGAGAGGGGGGATGGGAGTGTGTATCTGCAAAAGAGAGAGTTTAGGGGATGGGAGAGGGGAGAGAGAGAGTAGCCCAAGAGAGAGAGAGAGAGTAATGGATGGGAGAGAGGGGCGGATGGGAGTGTGTCTAAGAGAGAGTAGGGGATGGGAGAGAGTGTGAGAGAGAGCAGGAGGTGGCAGAGAGAGAGAGAGTAAGAAGTGGGAGAGGGAGGATGGGAGTGTGTGTGAGAGATCTAAAGAGTAGGGGATGGGAGAGGAGAGAGGGTGAGAGAGATAGAGAGAGTAGGAAGTGGGAGAGGGAGAGAGAGAGAGAGTAAAGGATGGGAGAGGGGAGAGAGAGAGTGTGTAGGGGATGGGAGAGGGGAGAGAGAGTAGGAAGAGAGAGAGAGTAGGGAGAGAGAGAGAGAGAGTAGGGAGGGTGGAGAGTGATGTGTTCTCATATAGTGCATATGCGCTATAGCACGTATGTGCTATGGGAAATCACCTAAAAATGGTCAAAAAGCAACTTTGGGGCCCGTTTCATTCATTCTCTGCTTTTGTTCTGTTCTGCACTTTGTTATCCCAACAGAAATTGTGGGTTTCAACATAGCAAACACTCTTTCAAGGTGGCAAACACTATTTCAAGCTAACAAACACTATTTCAAGGTGGCAAACACTTTTGAAAGCTAGCAAACACCAAATTCAATCATTGGATACACGATTTGAAGACTTTTTGAATATTCCTTATATAGAAAAGGTTAGTGCAATCTATTTTAAATAATGTTTGTTGATATATAGATACAAATTTGATTATAATTTGACATGTTGTTTAATATATAGTAAATTCATTAAAATTTGTATGTTTCGATGAAATGTTATTTTGAAATGGTTAGAAATTTGACAAGTCATTTTATATATATATTGTGTATTCATTCAAATAATTATAATTTTTATATGTATTTGAATAATTTGTAATTTACACATTTTAAGTAATTCAAATGTTTGAATAATTTGACATGTAGAAATCATCATCATGCCAAGGAAGAAACCAAAAAATCAAACAAATGAAGATAGGGAGAGAGATTTGGCAATTAAAAGAGATAAAATGAAATTACTACGTGAGCAAAGAAAATTTCAAAGCAATAATGAAGAATTGACTTTTGAAGTGGATCAAGAACCACCAATACCAAGAAACAAAGAGGAAGAATTGGAAAGACAAAGAGAACGAATGAGACTGTTACGCTCAAGAAGGAAATTGAATTGTGAAGCTACACCATCTTCTAATGTTGGAGTCATATCGTCCACTACACCATCTTCCAATGTTGAAGTCATATCGTCCTCTCATGTTGAAGAGACACCGATTTGTAGATCCGACGATATACACACTCCATCATGTCATGTTGAAGGCACAACATCAACACATCAAGTAGGTGATATTCCATCTTTTGCATCTTATTGCCAAAGCACATCATCTTTGGTTCAAGGTACGCAATACACTCAACCTTATTTTGATGTTCAAAATGTTGAGAGAATTGAAGAGATTATAAAACCTTCTAGAATTCATTTTAGAAGACCAAAATATTTGATTGATATTGATAGTAACATTTTGAAATCAATGTCTGACAAGATTAGCAAGCATACTTGTCAAAGAAAAGTTAATCGTATGTGGAGATTATTTTTTGATGAATTAAATATTACAGGTCAATGCCAATTATTTGTTGAAATGATGAGGAATTTAAAATTTAGGCCTATCATGAAGATTCTTGGGCTAAGAACGATGGATGATTCAAATGAAAAAAACATTGTAAAGAATCTAATGAATGTTTATGACAAAGTGGGTTCTAAATCACGCACCAAAGATAGTAATATCGCAAGATGAGTACTTACATCGACAATAGTAAGTAGCCAAATGAAGAAAGCTCGACTCATGAGAAAGACAAGCAAAACATTAAAAATTGGTAGAGGTACTCTAAGGAGAGCCATGCTAAGGCATGAGAGATTGGAAGATCCAACAAAAAATGAGTTATGGACATTTAGCAGTAGACTATCGTGAAAGGATAAAGAAATTAGTGAAGCCTTGAAATCATTTATTGAAGATTTTTGGAAAAATAACACACGTGTTTCCCCTAATCAAAGAGATGCTGTAAGAAGGAGGATTGGTAGCCAAAATCGCGAGCCACATGCGAAACATTTTTTGGACACAACTCAGACACAATTTTTTACAAAATTTATTGGTATGTATCCTCAAATTTGAATAAGTCAAAGATTTTTTGAGATGGGTAAACCTTTTTATGTGAAGATAAATCACACACGCACAACTTGTTGTTGTAGGATACATATTAAATTTTCTAACCATTTTGATGTTTTTAGGCATATATGCATAATTTTGCATTCTCAGTTTGTTTGGTAGGATTGTGACATAAATGAGCCACCAAGATCTTCAAGGGAATTCATATCCAACATTTTATGTCAAATAAGGGATGACCAACAATTTTACAAGACATCATGCTTGGATGGTACGTGCTTATTTTGTGGTTCTTTGCAACTTTTATCAACTTGTCAACATATGGATAGTACACATGCAATTGGAAATGAAATAGTAGATTATGGAAAATTTAAGACAGTGACATATGCTCTAAAAGATGGGAAACATGGTAAAAGATGTGATTTAGTCATTGAAAAGATTCCAGTGTATGAGTTCATGAAGATTTTTTGTGAAAACATTATTTACGAGTATGCAAGGCATACCCATAGAGCTCGATGGCTGGATTTGCAATTCAAGTTGTGCAAGGATACGTTTCCACTGGATACCATTTTTTCGGTTGTAGATTTCACAAAGAACTACACACTACAACCACAAAATGACGTGCAAGAAAAGTATTATACTTCTCAACAGATTTCCATATTTGTTCACATAACATTCATGCATTCAGCTACAAGTACAGAGGATGACAGGAAGATTTTGAGGGAGTACCATTTTTACATCAGCGATGATCGATCACATTCTACGGAGTTTGTACATGGTTGTTTTCAACTATTTTATGGAGATTTGGCTAACAGGGGCATCGCATATCGTCAACACATTATTTGGTCAGACAATTGTGCATCTCAATTCAAGAATGCACGGATGTTCTATTGGTTGAGTAGGATGCACATGTTGTGTAGAATTCAATACATGTGGAATTTCACAGAGGCTGGTCATGGAAAGAGAGAGCACGATGGTGCAGGCGCATGCATCAAAAGAGCCTTAGCTCGTGAAGAGCTAAAGTACAAAGATGGAGCAATATTGACAAATGCAAAATCCATTGTCTAGTGGTGTAACGCTACAATGGGTCTAGGTAAGGAAGGTGAGTCTACGGTTCATAAATTTTTTTGGTTGATAGATAATACTAACATTGCACCATATCAGGATTGTTGCACACTAATAGGATCCAGTGAGTTGTACTCTTTTAGAAGCTTTGATGCAGGTTCATGGAGTATCCACACACGAAAAATGGCATGCTATTGTCCATCATGTGCAGAGGAAAATTGGGATGACTGTGAGTCGACTGAATGGGTGGACAAATGGGATATATGGGTTTTAGACCCAATTGACACCTATCATCCCCCACAAGCACTGGAAATGGTACAGATGGAATCGTCTATTGACTTTGACTGCTTGTCTGATCTAATGCAACCTGGTAATATATATATTTATATATCTTTGTAATTTCAATATGTAACTTTATAACTTTTACGCAAGTATTTTCTAAATTAATGACCATATTTTGTACATTTGTCACTGCAAGCCATGTTTTTGTTGTTATTGCACCTGAAGACAATGAAGAAGGGACAAATTATTATTTGTGTCATTGTGTTCAAGCCAAACAAAAATTGGATCACTTGGTTATAGATGGTGAAGGTTTAGAGTACCATGTCGGTGCGGTGGTTGTAACCGGCACATGGCTTAGACGATATTCTATGAAGAACCCTAACTTGTGGTTATTTGAGGATTGGCAAACAGAGAGGAAGATTCTTCATTATTCAAATCTTGTTGTCGCATCAAATGTCCACTTGATAAAATATGGTGGAAAACCACATAATAAGAATCTTTGGAGATTTTGCGAGTTAGACCACGAGGCAATACTTGAGACATTAAAATGTCGAGCAGATCCAGTTGGCTCATTAGATTGAATACAGAGAGAGGGAGAGAGAGAAAGAGTGATCAACTGGATCCAAATACATTGTTGCAACCTCTTCCCCAAGACTATCCACATGACTAAGGTGGACCGTATTGTTATGATGCGTAAGTGATGAGATTTAGTTTAAATCATAGATTTTATGTTTTGATTTGTTTAGAATCTAGATTTTATGTTTTAATGTCTCCAAATTTTTTTAAAGCTAGAACAATATTTTTCATATTTTCTTATTGTGACGATATTTTTCTTTCATTGCATGTTCTCTTGGATGACAGGAGGGAGAGAAGAAAAATAAGTAGATTTCCAAACAGCCAACCACCCTTCTTCATGTAATTTATTCATTTAAGGTAAAAGTCCCATTTCCTTTGTTTGGCTTTGGTATTTGGTTATTTAAAGTCATTATTCTAGTTGGACCTTCGTATGTTTGAATTTGGGATTGTTTAGTGTCTATCTATTATGATTATACTAAATTATTAATTCTACGATGTTTCTATTATTTAATTATTTAAAATAAATTAAAACTTTTTGTATAAAATTATTATTTTTTATTTCTATCTATTTTTTATGATTATTTCTATTATTTAAAATAAATTGATTATATAATATCTCTATGATGAACTATTTATATTTCTAAACTTTACATATTTTACACCATGACCAACAATCAAACTATTATAACAATACAAATACATTTAAATAGTAATGTAAGAATGGTTTAGTTTACATAAAAAATAAGTCTATCTTAGATATTCTAAATACATCACAAAACTTTATCGCTTCAAAAAAATTGGAATTTCTCCCATCTACTTGAGTTCCCATCAATTGTCCATAAAACTGGGAAAGGGAATAGGTGCTATGCTCCCAATCCCAACATCCTCCTGTCCACTACTAGGAGATGTGTGTAATGTAGGATTCAACTCCATAAACTTAGTCATTTTTTTCACTAGATGATTGGGACTCTCACCATTTGTTGCCAACTATGGTGACAATGCTTGGGGTTACACTTATTAAGTAAGAATATTTCATAATCTAGGGATTAGAGCATTGAACATATTAGAATGTGATTTATGCTATGGGAGAAGAGGTATGTTGGGTTCCAATATGGATTCCATGATCATCAAATACTAGAAGACACCTTTTTGAGAGAAACACCCCACATGGAATTGTTCTTACAAAGTGGTCTAGCCAATTCAAGAATAATTATTTCATCATCCATCCATGTACTTGGACTGCCATGCAGGCCTTGAGATCATAATTGAAAATGTAGTTTTTTATATGTCTCTTAGCCTTGAACAAATAAAAATTGGAATTCTCTAACCAACAGTAATATAAGGAGACCCACCCTACTAGTTTAGGCCACTATGCTCAAACTAACCAATGACTTCTTCTGATCCTATAGGGTTTCTTCTTGACCCTATTCCCAAGAGGATATCTCCCAACTATCCCCTTCCCTAGGATCTATGCACACCAATTGACTATGTGACAAAGAACTCATGGTGGATAAATCTGAAGGAATTTCGTAGGAATACCTTTCTTTCCAAAATCACTCTCATCTATCCATGATACTTCAGATTCTGGTTGATCCTTCCATTTGATAGGATGCTCCATATAGGTGCCATGACAAGTCTTCTTCTTCATTCTTGAATCCATAACCTTTTCAGCTTTTGGCTGAGATTATAATGGGATAGTGACTTCTTCAACCTTTGATTTTGTTTGTCCTTCTATGAATGTAGGCCCTTTATATTGAACTTATTCCTTGACATTAAAGATAAGGTAAATTTCCAAGTTTGGTGGGAGTTCTATTTTGTCGGCATTAGAACCATAATTTGCAAGTACCTTACAAGGTCTTATCCTATGCATTTGTAGCTTGGTTGGAACACCCTATGCATGTACCAAAACTCATCCTTGGCATCATATCATGGCCTCAACACCTTGGATCATCTCAAAACATCTCATCTAACATGTTCCAACTCCTTGCACACTCTCAGCAACTCATCTCTTACACTTTCTCAATTTTGCCTCTTCTAGGCTTGTTCCAACTAGCCCTTGCTAGTCACTAATTTGTTGTTTTCTCCAAAATTTTCCACAGAACTTCCTAAAATATTGGGTGATTAAAATACCCTTTTCCTCACTCTAAAATATACTCCAAAACCAACTACACTTATTTTGTAAAATATCACTCAAAACTGGCTATTTCAGTCTGCCAACTAGGCCTAGTTTGAGGCCATTTACAAAGCAACTCACAATCCCTTGACTTTTGGAACTCCCATGACCCAAAAAAGTCTTAATACATGACTCAAATGCAAGGATTCTTTTATTTTTTTGGTCTCATGATCAACTTTACAATGGTTTTTACAAAACCCTCCTTTCTAGCCCCTTTACCCTAGGGCTTTCTAGAACTCTTACTTTGCAACATCTCTAGAACCCCAAAATGGTTCAAACACCTTCACTTTGGTTATATTAGATGGCTTCAAACATAAAATACAACTCTTTTTTGGAGAAAACACTAAATCCACCTTGGGAGCAATCACATACCCCTTTTTATGCACTCAAATTTTAGGGAAAACTATGCAAATACTTCTTAAATGGTTTCAACACTTGACTTTTCAGATGGAAATGGTTATTATAGACTCAAACCAACAAGAAAAATCCCAAACTTGAGGTTTCTCAACACTCAACAATCAAATTTCAAAACTGTTACCAACACTTACTACTAGGACAATTTCTAGTTTTAATGGTCAAACTCCCAAACCATACAAAGGACCCCCCACTATTTTTGCATTTTTAAACACTCTTTTTGGAGACCTACAATAACCTCTCTCACTTTTTGGAGATCACACTTCGTTTTCATTTTACGACGCCATCTCGGGTGATGTTGAAACTTGCAATGTCGATTAGTACAAAGTTGCCAACTGCCAAATCTCTCTCACCTTTCTTCGTGGGATCGAACTGTCTACTCTGTTAGCTCCACGTGGTTGGGTAAACCCTATCCCCAACCTCATCCTATCCCCTTCAGTGCTCAAAGGTTCTCAGGCACGCCAATCAAGAATGTCCCCAAGGGTCACTAAATGCCATAGGGCTGCAATCTTTGAGGGGGCATATCTCGGAGCTCGTGTGAGGTATGGATGTGATTCTAGTTCCTACAAGACCATGTTATGGAGACCTACAATAACCTCTCTCACTTTTTGGAGATCACACTCCATTTTTGTTTTACAATGCCATCTCGGGTGATGCTGAAACTTGAAGTGTGGGCCAGTACAAAGTTGCCAACTGCCAAATCTCTCTCACCTTTCATCGTGGGATCAAACTGTCTGCTCCGTTAGCTCCGGGTGGCTGGGTAAACCCTATCCCCTTTAGTGCTCGAACGTTCTCAGGCACGCCCATCTGGAATGTCCCCAAGGGTCACTAAATGCCATAGGGTCGTGATCTTTGATGGGGCATATCTCGGAGCTCGTGTGAGGTATGGATGCGATTCTAGTTCCTACAAGACCGTGTTGTGAAGACCTACAATAACCTCTCTCTCTTTTTGGAGAACACATTCTGTTTTCATTTTACAACGCCATCTCGGGTGATGCTGAAACTTGTAGTGTTGGCCAGTACAAAGTTGCCAACTGCCAAATCTCTCTCATCTTTCATCGTGTGATCAAACTGTCTGCTCCATTAGCTCCGAGTGGCCAGGTAAACCCTATCCCCAACCTTGTATTTTCCCCTTCAGTGCTTGAACGTTCTCAGGCACGCCGAACCAGAATGTCCCTAAGGGTCACTAAATGCCACAGGGCTGCGATCTTTGACGGGGCATATCTCGGAGCTCGTGCGAGATATGGATGAGATTCCAATTCCTACAGGACTATGTTGCAAAGACCTACAATAAATTCTCTCACTTTTTGGAGATCGCATTCTATTTTCATTCTACAATGCCATCTCGGGTGATGCTGAAACTTGTAGTGTTGGCCAATACAAAGTTGCCAACTACCAAATCTCTCTCATCTTTTGTCGTGGGATCAAACTGTCTGCTCCATTAGCTCTGGGTGGCTGGGTAAACCCTATCCCTAACCTCTTCTTGTCCCCTTCAGTGCTTGAACGTTCTCAGGCACGCCAAACCAAAATGTCCCTAAGGGTCACTAAATGCCATAGGGTTGTGATCTTTGATGGGGCATATTTTGGAGCTCGTGTGAGATATGGATGAGATTCCAATTCCTACAGGACTGTGTTGTGGAGACCTACAATTACCTCTCTCACTTTTTGGAGATCACATTCCATTTTCATTCTACAATGCCATCTCGGGTGATGCTAAAACTTGTAGTGTTGGCCAATACAAAGTTGCCAACTACCAAATCTCTCTCATCTTTCATCATGGGATCAAACTGTCTGCTCCATTAGCTCCGGGTGGCTAGGTAAACCCTATCCCCAACCTCTTCCTGTCCCCTTCAGTGCTCAAATGTTCTCAGGCACATTGAACCAGAATGTCCCCAAGGGTCACTAAATGCCATAGGTCTGCGATCTTTGATGGGGCATATCTCGAAGCTCGTGTGAGGTATGGATGCGATTCTAGTTCCTATAGGACTTTGTTGTGGAGACCTACAATAACCTCTCTCACTTTTTGGAGATCAATTCTATTTTCATTTTACAACGCCATCTTGGGTGATGCTGAAACTTGTAGTGTTGGCCAGTACAAAGTTGCCAACTGCCAAATCTCTCTCATCTTTCATCATGGGATCAAACTGTCTACTCCATTAGCTCCAGGTGGCCAGGTAAACCCTATCCCCAACCTCTTCTTTTCCCCTTTAGTGCTCAAACATTCGCAGGCACACCGAACCAGAATGTCCCTAAGGGTCACTAAATGCCACAGGGTTGTGATCTTTGACGGGGCATATCTCAAAGCTCGTGCGAGATATGGATGAGATTCCAATTCCTACAGGACTATGTTGTAGAGACCTACAATAACCTCTCTCACTTTTTGGAGATCACATTCTTTTTTCATTCTACAATGCCATCTCAGGTGATGCTGAAACTTGTAGTGTTGGCCAGTACAAAGTTGCCAACTGCCAAATCTCTCTCATCTTTCGTCATGGGATCAAACTGTCTGCTCCATTAGCTTTGGGTGGCCAGGTAAACCCTATCCCCAACCTCTTCCTATCCCCTTTAGTGCTCGAACGTTCTCAGGCATGCTGAACCAGAATGTCCCCAAGGGTCACTAAATGCCATAGGGCTGCGATCTTTGATGGGGTATATCTCAGAGCTCGTGCAAGGTATGGATGTGATTCTAGTTCCTACAGGACTATGTTGTGGAGACCTACAATAACCTCTCTCGCTTTTTGGAGATCACATTTCATTTTCATTTTACAATGCCATCTTGGGTGATGCTGAAACTTGTAGTGTTGGCCAGTACAAAGTTGCCAACTGCCAAATCTCTCTCATCTTTCGTCGTGGGATCAAACTGTCTACTCCTTTAGCTCCGGGTGGCTGGGTAAACCCTATCCCCAACCTTTTCTTGTCCCCTTCAGTGCTCAAACGTTCTCAAGCACACCGAACCAGAATGTCCCTAAGGGTCACTGAATGCCACAGGGCTGCGATCTTTGACAGGGCATATCTTGGAGCTCGTGCGAGATATGGATGAGATTCCAATTCCTACAGGACTATGTTGCAGAGACCTACAATAACCTCTCTCTCTTTTTGGAGATCACATTCTATTTTTATTCTACAATGCCATCTCGGGTGATGCTGAAACTTGTAGTGTTGGCCAGTACAAAGTTGCCAACTGCCAAATCTCTCTCATCTTTTTTCATGGGATCAAACTATCTACTCCATTAGCTCCGAGTGGCCGGGTAAACCCTATCCCCAACCTCTTCCTATCCCCTTCAGTGCTCGAATGTTCTCAGGCACGCTGAACCAGAATGTCCCTAAGGGTCGCTAAATGCCACAGGGCTGTGATCTTTAACGGGGCATATCTATGGGTTGTCAATACTTTGACTATACTTTAAGTCAACAATTATCAATATGTGAAAAAATGGAACTTGTTGTATTTTGCAGTACTGAGAAGATGGCCTTGCCCTTCCCTAGGAGTTTCAGAAATGGGAGACATTAGGTAAGAGAGTGAAAATGTTACTATCGCTTCAACGCACATGACACAATTGGAAATGCAAATTTTGATGGTAATCATTTTGTGATAAGGGAGAGACTAGGGATGATCATTGTTACTATCTCTTTAGTAGTGGAATTTTGTTTTCTCTTGAATTTGGTGGTGGGGGATCAGTGGTAAGACTCCTTGGATATTCCTTCTTATGATGTTAGTGACAAGTGTTGCTCTTTGAAAACACTTGTACAATCTTTTTTAAATTATTAGATTAAAACATAGAATTGTAAGTATTAAACATGATTAGCCTTTAGTTCCTAGAAGATCTTTATTTCCCCATCAATGCATTTAGAAAGTTAAGTTTTAAGAAGATCATAAATAGAAAAAATTAGAGAAGCGATTTAAACATTTATATTGATTGGAAACATGTGAGTCTTGAGTTTCCTCTACCTTTTAAAGAACGTTCCTTAGATAGCAGACCTAATTCCACATTCCATAAGACTGTCATTGTGCTAAATATTTAGGAAACCAACTGCTCTAAGATAAAGCTTCCCGGTCAATAATAATCTAGCCTATTGAGGTACATAATAATTCTCAATTAAACTTGTGTTAATTCAGTATTAATTTTGTAATTAACTACAATTTTAGTATCTGTGTACAGGGGGTGACTGAGAAAACTATTTGAGGTCCAATTTGAAAATATATTTGTAAGGATCTCGACCAAGGTTCATAACTTTGATGATTAATACATTCATTTAGGCCAGAACCTCACTACAAATAAATAATAAATAAAAAAGGTAGTGAATAACGTCATGTCTAGACCCAAATCAACCAATGAAAGTCAAATTAGTATAATGTAGAACAACAATATATGCATTGAGTGGGTTGTCATAAAAAAGCTTCATAATAAAATTCATGTCTAGAATTAAAAGACCTTAAAGAACATTTATGCTTGTAACACAAATGGCCATTCAAAATTGAATATGATTACAATATGTGAAATAGCATCACAAGAACTTGTAATGCTCTTGTGAACATCGTGTTAATTCTTGTAAGAATCCCTAAGATGCTTGTTATACTCAAAATTTTGTTGAAATTGAATTAATTTTTATCCTGTCGGTTAATTGGCTTAGGGTGATATATGCTTCTTGGATGGAATAATGAGTTTGTGATTAACTCTGTATTAAGATTCATAGCATCTTCTAGTTATTTGCAAAGGAAATTTATAAATTACTTGCTAATGTCATATGGCTTGCTTGAGAAAGATGTTCGTGTTCTTATTGATGGGTACTAATGACTATCCACATTTAGTTCTTCAATATCCTATTTGACAAGCTTTCCATAGACATTTCTTTGCCATACTAAGTATTTTTGAAAACATATTTGAGTAGAAGGACTACAGTAGATACTACATGATGTTTTAACAAATAAAGTAATGGGTTAAAGACTATTATTTCCAAGGTATTATGTCATAGTATTTTAATTGTAATGATCTTAGACTAATGATATTCTTGAAGGTAACTTCAACATGCAGCAAGAAAGACAACCTACAGCCAAGGCTATATTGTGCCTACAACCAAAGCCATAAATGCTCACAGCCAAAGCCACTAGTGCACATAGCCAAAGCCATGGATGCTTATAGCCAAAGTTACAAGTGTTCACAGCCAAAGCCATGAGTACATGAAGTCGATGATCACAATTGTTTACAACTATTCACCAGAAACAACTTCTTTGTAGTTTTTGAGAAATACTAATAAAGCAAAAAAGAACATCTACTAGTTGGTAGACATAATGGCAACTCTCTAGCAATTGAATTTAATTTCATACATGCACATATCTAATTTAATGTCATACATGAACATATCTAATTTAATGTCATACATGAACAAACATATAATATAAAATGATAACCAATAATGTCATATACATTAACAAACACATAATATATTATGATAACCAATAATGTCGTATATGAACAAACATATCATATATTAACCAATAATTTCATACATCAAATATAGAATTTCATATGTACATCAAATGTGTATTGAATATGTCTCTCGGATTCCTATATATATACATGGGGAAGGAAACAAGTCTCTCTCTCTCTCTCTCTCTCTCTCTCTCTCTATATATATATATATATATATATATATATATATATATATGTATCAAATATCTCAACTACATATTTTCCTTCCCACGAGGGGAAGGAAACAAGTCTCTCGACGTCCTCTGCCGTCGTGTGGAGGGAGACAGTGGAGATGACGGGGCCCTCCTGACACGCTCACTTGACCTCTTGTTGAGGCTCTTCTCCAAGTCCAACTGACACAAAGAAAGTAGATATGAATCAATATTTATTATACGTTTAAATCAAATATATGTACTCACAAAATCAATTATTTTCTTACTGCCAACAAATAGTCACTCTGTAAGTCCACCTCAAATGCTCGTGGATGATCAGGCGTGACAAGACCCTACAACAATTCAATAAATATAATCACTTATAAATAACATTAGAAATTTTGAGATTAACTATTATAAACAACAACTAAAATGATGAAAATTATTTCATACCTCCGTCAGTGGCTGTGAGCTAGCCATAGTTGCGGCCACTCCACTATCAATAGACTGTCGCAGATGAGGAGGTGTGTCTGACATCATGAGTTGCATGTCATAAAATACACGTTATATCTAACATGAAACATGGAATAAATATAATCAAATAAATTAAATTAACATGAAACAACTGTACCTGTGTGAAGCTTGTATGATGTCTCTGCTCTGCGTCTGTGGTAAAGGTTGAGGGTCCTGTGGAGAACTGATGCACATGCATATTTTTTTTGGTCAATCCTTAATATGATTACATAATAAATATATGTATTAATTAAAATGATTAAATTGATACATACCTCAAGACTCGTCGAAGGGACAAAAAATGGGCCTGGAGGATCGCTGCTAGGCCCAGGAACACTTTGACCCTAAATTTTGAACAATGTCAATAAATCCTAATTAATTAATCATTCACTATACGTATGAAATGTGATCAAATTAGTAATTTACCTGTGTTTCAATGCCAAATGTCTCATTCAGGAATTGATCGGTGACAAGCCCATCATCTGCACCATCTCCGACATGAGTGCCAAATGTGCATAGGGATCCGCATGAAGTGCACATGTGACCACGATGTATAGAAGGATCCCCCTCAACTAATGGGCTCATGGAATGGATGAGGATCTGCGTCAAAGCATTAATGGTCCCTAGAGTGCTGGCCTCTACGGGTGCCCTAACTACATTAGGGTCACGACATGCTCCGAGCCTCTCAAATGATGACCCCCCACCTCTACCCTAGGAGTCTAACATATCAAAATAATTGGGGATCTCCCCAAGGACAAACTCACAATATAATTTCTTCAAAAAATAACTGGGGACCTCATGATTGTTGCAAGGAGGGGCATCAAAAACCATCCACCATCTATCCCAAAAATTATTTCTAATAGCATCATGTATGCACCAATGGATGGGGAATCATTTAGTACCCTCTCTAACAGTATTTTGCTCACCGGGTTTTCTAAATAATGCACATATACTACCTTTTGGTATTTCCTTTTTTCTAACATCTTCATATGACAATTTATTTGCATAAAATCTTTTTTGTTCATCCCTCTTAGCCCGCCAAATATCTAATTGACCACTAACTGAGGCTATCTGAGTGTTAATGGATTCAAGGGATGATGCCAATTGAGCCCTCATTGGATTGGTTTGTCCAGATTCTTTCAACCGAGCAATGATTCCTTCTAATTGAGTTTTGCCTCTCTCTATTTCATTTCTTATATTTTCTTGTGTGCCTGGTGGAGGTCTTGCAATTAGTTCAGGCTGTGGAATTTTTTCTTCTTCTTGAGGAGGTTTTTGGTTTTGGGGTTCTTGAGGGTTTTGATGTTCTTGTGGATTTTCTAGTTGATTATGAACATTTCCTGATAAAAAATCAATTGAAATTCAAATAAATAAACAAATCTAAATGAAATTTGTAAAAACCCTACAAAAGAATATAAAAAAACTTACAAAACAATATGAAAAATATATCAAACAATGCAAAGTTAGGTTTATATCACTTACGGCGTCGTCGTGGGTGCGCTTGTGGTCTTGGATTTCATCAACGAGGAGGCATTTTGGCAAATGGTGGTGCAAATGTTGAGTCTTCAACTCGCGTACACACTGCTCGCTATAGGAGTAGAAGAAAATGCTGATGAAAATGATGGGCTACGGGTTTGCAGCCCATCACATATACTTTTTTTTTTTTTTAAAGCGCGTACGCGCTTTTTAAAATAGGAAAAAAAAATTCCTTGTCACCTTTTTGGCACCACAACTCGGTGCATATGCCCAAAGAGGCGTAACTCCTTTAAATTAATAAGGAAGTAAATTTTTCAATAGACAATAGTGATGAAAGGATATGACATTTTGATAGGATTATAATTATAAAAGGTTGTGACTTCTCACATAAATTATACTTATGAAAGGTTGTGACTCTTCAAATTAATTATAATTATAAAAGAGAATACAAATACAATGGGCTTTCTTCAAACTGAGAAGGAAATAAAAAATCTGCTATGATTCTAAGATACATTTTATCAATATGATATACATATTTATATATATGAATATTGATCATATATCAATAAGTTTAAATATTGTAGCATTAATATCATTTAAAATTATGAGATTGTAATATCAATTATAATAGAAAATTAGAAATATATATCCCCATTACAATCCTACTACTATTTGGCTAGGAAGAGAAGACTATAGTGTTGCCAATGTAGATCCTAAGCAATGGATCTTTGTCCCAAGATAAGGTAGGGGTCAATACTCCATAGGCCTTCTTGATATAGACTTGACTTTTAAACTTTGAGGGAATCCATTAATAGTGGTATCTAAGAAACTTGGTTAATGCCCACTACTTTTTTCATGAGTTGGAATAGTAATAAGGTTGGACATAAGAGTTGAATATAATTTTAGGATTGTGGTGTTACCAAGGAGGGGCATGCCTAAATCCAATATAATAGATCATATCCCAATAAAGGATGTGGGTCAATGATTTGTAAGTATTTGGGATGCAAACTTAGACCGAGCAAGTCAATAGTTGGTTTCTAGGAAACTTAGATAACATCTATACCATCCATACATAAACCAAATAATAATATGATTGGGTAATTGGAATTATTATTATGGACTTCTTAAGACATATGCATTATGATTGACTACATAAGTATCAATCGTGATCAGCCACAAAATGGGGACATTACATAAGCCCACTTGCTTGCAACCTCATGCACAAAACCTTCAACAAGTGTAGTCTCTTTCCTTACGAACCATTCATAAAAGATATTTTCCACAAGTCCAACTGTGATATTATTATCAAGATTTATCTATGTAGTTTTTTAGTCAAACTCATTGACCCAAGTCTTATGAGTAATGGGTTCACAAGAACCCATCTCTTATGAGATTGCATGAAACACTTAAAATACTCATTACATCTAGGTGATGCTCATAGAGGTGAAGCACTAGTACTTCCCAAGTGGTCACTCATCCCAATGCTACCCTAGCCCAAGCACATTTAACCATAAAGTTTCCTCCAAGGCTAAGATCAATTTTCTTGCAACTTGATTTACAAAACCTTCAACAAGTGTTGTGTCTAATGAACCATCTTTAGAAATCCTCTTAAGCAAGTTAATTTATAATTAGGAGATATTTTCCATTGTAAGTCAAATTCTAATGTAGCTATCATGATTCATTTGTCATATTTTTCACCCAAGTTTTACAAGTAGTGGTTCACAAGAACCCTTCTCTCATAAGAATGAATGAAAAAGTTAGCAGTCATTGCATTTGATTGCATATAAGTGATTCTCACAAAGGTGAAACACCTAGACTTCTTGAAAGTTCATGCATCCCAGTACTAGTCAAACTCAAGCACACTTAACCATGAATTTTTTTCCAATGTAATTCCCATTTTTCTTCCAACCCTATTTTCAAACCTTTAGTAAGTATTTTACATTATAAAACATTAATTATAAGGCCCCTTAAGGCTTACTCTTATCAATTGATAATTAGGTGTCATACCCCTATTTTAAGATGGAATTTTAATAATAATTAGATAATATAATCTTATTAAATAAATAATAATAATAAAATTATATTAAAAATAATACTAAAATATAAAAATAGACAATAATTATTGTTGAATCTATATTATCAAAGAAATAATATTTAGTATGTTGTTATAAATAATTAAAATATAATAAAATTATAGTGAATAAATGAAGAAATTAAATTAAATAAAAGAGACAATATTATAGAAAGTATGTTAACTTTCTAAATAAAATTTAATAATAAATAATAATAAACACAAATAAGTAAATAATAGAACATTACATAGAATAATATAAGTTAACTAAATCTAATGAAAAGTCAAAAGATATTTAACAAATAGACACAACTCCTTAAAATTAAGATATAAAAATGAGGAGAGTTTATTTTAGAGAGAGTGAAAAAAGAAGAGGAGAACATAGGAGTTCAAAAAAGAAAAATGGAAGATGAAAATAATATGAAGAAAATAAGGAAGCGACTTTTTGAAATAGTATCAATGATATTGAAAGGACACGAACCTTCGAAAGGCCCATAATTATGAATAGTTGCAACTCTTCAAAAATGTTGTAATTATAAAGTATTGGGACTTTTTCAAAGGATTTTAGTTATGAAGTGTTGTAACTTTTTGAAGGATTTGTATTACGAAAAGTGATGACTCTTGGAAAAGAAGAAACAAGAAAGTATATTTTATCCTTTCCTTATAATTAGAAAAAGCAGAATTCAATAAAGTAAATATAGAGTTGAGATGATCTAGAAGGAGTAAATCATTGAAGGGACAACTAATTATAGAGCCACATGGACCAAGCAAAGAGGAAGGTAACAAATGTATGTTTATGGATTATATTTGTTTATCTATGTTTATGAATTGATTTATATTAATGAATCATACTTGTAGATAATCTATGCATATAGATATGTATATGTAAAGATGAAATTTGAAATGGATAACACACATAACTTAATAGTTAATGCTTAAAGATCAAGTGAGTCCCTTTTTAGGGAAGAGAGTGATCTTAATATGGTTGATAGCTTAAGATAAAGAGAGTCTCTTCGGGAAGAGAGTGATCTTTATATGGTTATAAGGCCAAAATATTTCGTATATGTTAACATATGCATATGTGTCAAGGATCCTAGATAGAGAATGTCTCTTCCTTCTAGAAATGACCTTAAAGGGAGCACTTCATAGAAAATAGAGAAGTAACCAGGGATCTGAGGATCTTCAAGAGGATTATTGATCCCAATATGGAGATGTCTTTAAGGTTGGGTTAGGATAGAGGGTAGAATAGTGAATTATATTTTATTATTGTATAAATTCTAACATTGGTTTTGCAAGTATTATTTTGCTCACTAGTGGGGACATTATAGTGGTATCAGAGCATGATATAGTCATCCTATAGGGTTGAGGAGGATCTAGAAAAATAATTTATATGAAAGAATAATGTAGAAAGTTAATGACTAATAGAAATTAGGATTAAAACATATCCATGATAACAACATAAGAATTAAGAGTAAAAGAAATATCTATTTCAACTTAATAGAAGAAATTATCTAATTGCTTGATGACAAACAATTTGAGGAAGAATAGATTGTCATATCCCTATTTTAAGATGGAATTTTAATAATAATTAGATAATATAGTGGTATTAAATAAATAATGATAATAAAACTATATTAAAACTAACACTAAAATATAAAAATAGACATTAATTATTATTTAATCTATATTATCAAAGAAATAATATTTAGTATGATGTTTTAAATAATTAAAAAACAATAAAATTATAATGAATAAATTAAAAAAATTAAATTAAATACAAGAGACAATATTGTAGAAAGTATGTTAACTTTTTAAATAGAATTTAATAATAAATACTAATAAACACAAATAAGTAAGTAAATAAATAACATAACATGTAATAATATAAATTAACAAAATCTAAAGAAAAGTCAGGAGACATTTAACAAATAGACATTACTCCTTCAAATTAAGATATAAAAGGTAGGATAGTTTATTTTAGAGAGAGAGAAAAAAGAAGAGAAGAAGATAGGAGCTCAAAAAGGAAAAATGGAAGACGAAAGTAATATGAAGAAAATAAGAAAGTGACTTTCTAAAATGATATCAATGATATTAAAAGGATGTGCACCTTCAAAAGGGTCATAATTATGAATAGTTGCAACTCTTCAAAAATATTGTAATTATAAAGTATTGGAATTTTTCTTAAGGATTTTAGTTATGAAGTGTTGTAACTTTTCAAAGGATTTGTATTATGAAAGGTTGTGACAATTGGAAAGGAAGAAAACAAAGTATATTGCATCCTTTTCTTATAATTAGAAAAGGAATAATTTAATAAACTAAATATAGAGTTGAGATAATCTAGAACAAATAATTCATTGAAGGAGCAACTAATGATAGAACCACATGGACTCAGCAAAGAGGAAGGTAACAAAGATATGTTTATGAATTATATTTGTTTAATTATGTTCATGAATTTATTTATATTAATGAATCATACTTGTGGATAATTTATGCATATGCATATGTATACGTAAAGATAGAATTCAAAATGAATAACACACATGACTTAATGGTTAATGGTTTAAGATCAAGAAAGTCCCCTTTTAGGTAATAGACAGATCTTAATATGGTTAATAGCTTAAGATCATGAGAGTCCCTTTGGGAAGAGAGTGATCTTTAAATGGTTATAAGGCAAAAAAAATTGTAGATGTTACCATATGCATATGCGTCAAGTACCCTGGATAGAGAATGTCTCTTCTAGGAAGGACCTTAAAGGGAGCACTTCATAGAAGACGGAGAAGTAACCGAGGATCTAAGGATCCTCAAGAGGGTTATTGATCCCAAGGTGGAGATGTATTAAAGGTTGGGTTAGGATAGATGGTATAATACTGAAATATATTTTATTATTGTATAAATTCTAACATTGATTTTGCAACTATTGTTGTCGTCGCTAGTATTCTCTCAAGTTCCTTTTCATTTTCTAGAATTCTCTCAAGATCCTTTTCTTATATATAACCAATAAAAAATTATATATTTAGTTGGCTTGATATACAAATATTTGAATTGATATATACACATGCATATACCCAAACAATTTTATATATGTTGAACTTAGAGACTTACTTTTACGAACTATTTAATTTAATTTTGAGTAATTTTATTAATTTTCAAAATTTATGTCATAATTGACAAGACTAAAATTTATGTAACACTTGGGACTTTGTAAAACTTTTGACCCAACTTTCCTAGTTGCATCTTTAGTGTCTCTTGTTGATCTTGTAGACAATCATGTCATGTTGCAAGTTTTCTAGTCAATGTTTCTTTTAGAGTTTTTTCTAGTTTCCCCACAAAAAAAATGTTGTTTGACTATCACTAAGTTCCAATTAATCACTTGATTAATCGTTAAAAAATGTTGAAAGTTGTTGACTAGAAAATCAAGTTGGGGAATAAATTAGTGCACATACCAACTCTTAAACAATAATGTATAACTATGATTTTTTGTCATTTTCTACTTCTATACTACTAATATATATTAATAGCAAATAATAATTAAAATTCATAAACTACTTTATAATAGTGATTATAAATTATAAGGCTCTACTACTTCCTATGAAAGGACAATCTTTAATAGTACTTAATAATGATAATTTTAAAATTAGTGTATAATATTAATTATATATATATTATCTCATCAAAATCCATGGGGCAAGGCATAAAAAGAGCTTAGGTCATTGAAATCACAATTTAAAACAAATTCATTAGTTGCTTTAACACCATCTCAATTTAGGATAAAGCCCTTTCAAATTTAATTGATGGTTGTAATTTCTCCCCTCTTCTTTGATTAAGGGTTTCCATAGGCTAGAAAGAAAACTAAAGGGAACAAATTACAATTTTGTAAGTTTTTTGGTAGAGTTTGTAAGTTTTTGTAGTGATTTTTTTGTCTATTTTCAAGGGAGTTTAATATTATTTTAATGCACTTTAAAAGAAAAAAGGTCATTGAAAATCATGTCATTAGTTGTTCATAAAATCTAAATTTTAGGGGGAAAATTAGCAAGCTCCAAGATTTAGGATTAATAAGGTATAATAGGATTTTTTTGCAGATTTATGCTTCTATCCATAATAGAGCATAAATATTCCACAGAGGAAATTATTTGCTAATTTTACAAAACATTTCACCAACATTACAAAACTATCATTAAAAATCTATTAGCATGTATAATATAGCATTGTAAATTCATGCCCTTCCCCCTATTTATTGTTCACACACAATTATCTTTTACACATATAAGAGTAAATGAAGCATGCCATCTGAAAAAAATCTTAGAATTATCATGAAGACTACATGACAGCTACAGTTCATAACCACAAAATGTACAAGGAATAGAGTCATAATATTGACGCAAATCATAAGTGCTGAAACATTTAAAACACAGGTGGGTAATAAAAATATATAATGTGGTATCTCATGCATTTACATTTCCTAATTCTGAAAAAATACAATTGCAAGAACTTAAGAATTGCTTATATTTTTACCAAAAATGCTCATTTTCTCATGATGTATAATGCTATACAGACATAATTTCAACCATGGCACTTCAAATCCATTAAAATGGTTCCTAGGCACCTAACATTTATATGAATATAATTAGGTGTGTAATCAAATGAAATTTATAATAATGGACTAGACACTATGATCTATATTTATATTTCATAAATATAGCTCATAGGGGATCTAGATCTAAATGGAAATATCATCCTAAATAGATTAATACCAATTACCACAAATAAACCCAAACTTCTACAAGATGTCAAAACTACCACCTATTCAACAAATAGGATAGTGGATTACAATTAAATGTAGTTCTAGTTGTCCAAACTGGAAAAGAAAACTCTTAGATCAACATTCTACCATTGCACAAATCTATATTCATTTATCTAATTATTTGGTATTACCTTATTATTTCCCTCTCTTGGGTAGGGGCTTGTTTACCCTCATGGGGTAAGGGGAACTTATTGCATCCAGACACAAAAGAAATGTATTCAACATAGAATATAGAGAGAACTTAGTAGCATTTTATTCATTCATTGATCACTATATACAATAGTATGACCACATTTCCATATCTCATTCTATGAAGAGACATAATACATATAATTCCTAAGAGGATGCAAGGTGAACTATCGCTCCCATGTAACTCCCTTGGTTATACCAACTATTTAACTACCCAAGTTTCCTAGCAACATCATTCCCCCCACAAAATCACTGGACGATAACATCCAAGATGTATAAGATGAAAAACAACAAGATGGGAATGATGACAACTACAAAATTCGTGAGTATGAAGAAGAAGAAGGGGGAATAGGAGGTGTCCCTAAAGAGTAATTTGGTTGATCCATAGAAGAGACAAGTTGCATAATGGAAGGTCCTAATTGAGCATGTAGCTCATAAATTGTGTGGCCCTCAACTCCATCTTGCACTCAACAATCATTTAAATTTATAGGGTGCACTTCACCCTCACCACAGCCTCTTGAAGCTCTTTTTCCTTCTCATCAACCTCCTTTCTAACTTAGACTAGGCTAGTCTTTATAGTCTTCCTCTAAGTACCAACCACTACCAACTACTACTCAAACAAAGTTGTCTCTCTAGCTAGTTTGATCTACTGCCTCTAACCTGGTGATTAGTTCCTCCCAAGGTCTTTTTATATCCATCAATACAAACCTAATGACTAGCCAAGATATAGTCTCAAAGAATAGTACCCCTCATGGAAATCCTACTCTATCTAGGGGATAAGATCCTATACCTCACTCTTTACTTCTAGTGTAGGGATATCCCATGCCTGAAATATCTTTGGGATCTCCTCATTAGGCAACAACCCCTGCTCAAAACATTCTAAAAGATGTGTAGGGAAATCCTACTTTACAAAGGTAGGGAGATGATGTAAGTCTATAGTAACACTCCATTTTGCCTAAGCCTCTACAATAGCCATAATCAAACATCTTCTAGTAACCAATTCTTCCAAAGAAACCTCTACCTCATCTTCCTCCAACTACATACATGCTTTGACCAAGTGAACAACCTTAGGTCTTCTCTCAAGGTATCATCAACCTCATGCAGTGTTGGCTTGGTGACCAACTCTTTTTCCATGTCCTTCTCTATAGACAAGTGCTCAATGTGCATCCCACTTGGTGAATGTATGACCTCTACATCCATGATCTTTGAAGGTTCCTCTTGTCATTGTGAAAGAACTATTTCACCAACTAGATCTAAAGGTGACATTATGAACATTTTTTAATGCCAGGAGCACATGATCACCTTTGAGGGACCTGCTAGATATGGTGGATCATCTAAAAGCTTAGTATCAATAGTGACTACAACATTGGACCCTACTATCTTAAGATGAACTTGGCCTTATAGGATATCATGGTCACCTTGTTGTTCTCCACTCATCACATTCCCCTTCTCTAATCCTACAACCCTAAACCTTTCTACTACCTCTACCATGGACACTTCAAAAGGCACCACAACCACCTTGTGTATAGTTGGAGTCTCATTTGTAGTAGATTCAAGTACTCCTAAGGGTGTTACAGCCTCTGCTCCAAACATTGAAACAAATGAGGAGAACCCTACACTCATAATCCTCATGGGAGTCAAGTGTGTTGAGGATGATAGGAGAGGCAATGGGAACTAAAGTAATGGGGTAGCTTTCATCTAAGTGGAATCCCTCATAGACTCATCTTCTATTGTATTGATATCATCTTCTATCAAGCTACTACTAGAAGGCTATGTGGTGGCTTCATTGCCACTATTAATGTCTTTAGGGTTGGATTCTTTCACTGCTTGCCTACACCTCTTTTGACCAATCCTTGTCCCTCTAGTATCCAAGTACTACCACTAGAAGAGCATAGGCTCTCTGATCCCTAATTTTTCCTAGGGCACCAATTCTAACTCATTCATAGGAATATGTCATAATGTAGCCTCCAGGAATAGGCCAATGGTGTGGTGGGGCATGTAAAATGTGTGGTGTTTCAAGGTCATAAATTCATACATCTTATTTGCTAGCACATATGCCTAGACATATACAACTCTTGTCATGAGTTTATTTGTATGAACTATCTACAGTATTTAAGCAATATCAAAGTCCTAAATTTCTCTGGTGAGTCTACTTTTATTACATCAAGTATGCATCAACACGAGCCCTACGCAAAAAATTCCATTTGGATGCCTCTACCCTTTCTTGTCTTCACAATAGACTCTACTCTACTAGTGTAAGGTGACAGAAATATGTTTGATCCAAAACTCCTTTTTTTCATGTGCCATTTTTTGTGTGTTTATCTTGACTTCATGACCATCTACACTCGGTACACCAAATACCAATGTAAATTCAATAGCCATGAATGAAATAGTTACCACATGCTTCTAATACTCTAATGTGCTCTTTCTTATACACTTTTCAAATTTAGTAATCATTTCCCATAGACTGGGTTCAAAATTTTAGATAGGAAATAGAGGCATCTAAATCACCCAATGAACTCCAGCCTTCTGTAATAATTTTTTCACCTCATTTCTCTCAAGGGTTTCCTTCCACCACTTCTTACATTCCAATCCATCAAGTCCTTCAAATGTGATGGTCTAGCATGTAAAATGTTTTTTTGGGGAATCCCTCTAAACCTTAGGATGCATCTTATTTTTGCTATTCATTGTTTCTTCCATCTGACCTGCAACTCAAACTCTTGAATGTAAAACTTTTGCCCCCTTTTCCATACTCAAAATTCATTCTTGTAGTTGAGTTTCCCAATTTCTTTTACCAACTGAATGCATAAACATTTCTTGCCTTATCTTTTCTATGGTGAAAGAGAAGCAATTAGGGATTTGACTTGCTCATCTTCCCTCATTTGTATGACATCAATGTCTCTCTAAATTTTTTTCTCCTTCTACCACCTGGCTCTTCTCATTATACAACATTCTTTGTTATACTTACTTGTGTGTGCAATCTCCAATCTCTTCTAGGTTTTTTTTGTAGGGCTACAATAATGGTTGCATTGAAATGGTTACATTTGGGTGTTGTAATTGCTAGTAGTGCCTCCCTTCCCTATTCCTCTTATTGCAGGTTGTTCTATATGCACATGTGTTCTTTTACATTTTCTTCACTGTACGATGAGGGAGATCAATGTAGTCTTGTTGTGTGGCTCTATAGCATGTATCTCACATGTTCTTATTTTGCCATCAATCTTTCCCAAGCACATACTAAGCCTTGGTATATAGTGTCTTCCTATCATGTGGTGATGTAGTTTTGCTTCCCTCTTTCTTCCTTACTTCCTCATAAAATGTATGATGTTGTATCTCAATTTTCCATAGATACCCTTCCTTTAATGCATATGGTTTCTACTCCTGAGTCATACAATGATTTTCCTTCATTCATAGGTGTCCACATGGTGCTTTTATCGAGTCATTCCTTTGGTGTTTGCAATGTGACTTCCTTATGTTTCATCCGGTGATTGATTTGATTACGTTTGGCCAAGGCATATGATGCTTGTTGCATCCCAATCATACGGTGAGTGTTATATCATCTCAGTACCCAAAAATCCTTCCTTTCATCATTCTCCCATTCTCACTAAGATATTATCATCTTCGGATGCTCTAGTTATTGTACGGTATGTTTGACAAGGGCATAATTTCCCTCTGAATCATCTTTATCAAAATATGTCTTTCTTCTATCACTGTATAGTCTTAATATCTCCTCCTTCCTCGATTGTTGAACTCCTCTTCCTGATATCATATGATGAACTATGGAAAACTTAGTTCCAATTTGAATCTACTCTTTGAATGTTGTCCGACATTTTTTTTTATTGCAGTTTCCTTTTTTATAAATGAACTTTTTTATTGTTTATTTTTTAAATTTATGTGTGCTACAAAGCACCCACTAACATTGATTGGGCCTACTTGTCATTAATGATGTATTTTTAACTTCTCCATGTTCATAGTGTTATGCCAACAAGTGTCCATAATTTTATGACTCTATTGTCTCTAACTTCCTAAACTTTATAGGGACCTAGCCACTTTACTCTAAATTTGTAAGGATTGATTTCATTCCTTCCATCAAATTTCAATGCTAATTGGCTTAGTGTAAGCCTCATTTAGGGAGATATTTGTCATGCTAGAATTTCCTTCGTTGTTGTGCCACTTCAGTTGTCCAATGAGCCATCACCCTTTTCTCATCCAATTTGTTTAAGGCATATATCCTCTCCCTCAAGCTCTCCATATCACCCAACCTATTATCAATGGCTATCCGCAGACTTGGAACCATAAAATTCACAAGTATTACCACCTCTTATCTATACATCAGTTGAAAGGGCATGTGCTTTTTGGTCACCTTGTAGGAGGTGTGGTAGGCCCAAAAAACTAAGAGCAATATTTCCTCCCAATCTTCACCCTCAACACGACACAACTTATAAATCACCCTTACTAAAATCTTATTGGTTTACTTTGCCAAGTTATTCACTTGAGGATAGTATGGACTTGATACTGCGAAAGTTTTTAAAGTCTATGGTAATTTAATAACATGGTTAACAAATGACTACCTATGTCGATGGTCATCTAAATCGAAATGCCATATGTCATTATTTTTTCATAAATAAACTTTATAATGCTCAATGTTGAGTTGTCTTGCAGTGCCCATGCTTCTACCCATTTGGTTAAGTATTGGATGGGAACTACAATACACTAACACCTTCAAGAACAACTTAGACCCTTAGGGGTCAAATGAAGTCTAAGCCCCATCTTTCAAATATCTCCAAGGCATGAGAAGGGTTGAACAGCATGAAGTCTTGTTTGAGAGGTTCCCCCACTCGTTGGACAGTATCACATCCCACAACCAACTCTCTTTTATCATTATCCAATGTTGGCCACCAAAAGCGTGCTAGGACCATCTTTCTTGTCATCATACCAGGACATATGTGTCCCCCCACTAGTCTTTTATGGACTTCCCTGAGCAATCTTAGTACTTCTTCAATCACACCTCATCTCAACACTTTGTTTGGCCCCATTTTGCACAATATTCCATTAATCAATTGAAAAGTCCCCCTCTCTAAGAGGCATGTCTTGTAGAACTTGGGTTGTGGATAAATGCTCCCCTATTCTTGTATACCACAAAGGAAGTACAACAATCTAGAATAGATGTGCATTTGGAATGTCATTATTTACTCTAACAAGTGGCTTGCAAGACTTAGTATGTGGCAATTGATTGACAAACACCTAGTTAGGTCTTAACTGTACAATGATTTTGAATGTGACCCTCCCATGAATAATGAGCTTATTGAACAAGTACATGAGGAATTGGTGGTCCACATAGAAACTAAATGGTGTGGCTAATAGGTAGTGCCAAAATTTATAAATGGAGTAGATCATTCAGAGGGCTTCTCGTTTTGTGCTACTATAATTCTTCTCCACATTTGACAACATTCTACTTACAAAATATATTGTAAAAGTACAAAGATTTGTCACCTTTCAGGCTGACTTATCAGAATGATTGAATTTGAGTATTTTTATCTAAACATTATTTTTTTTCAAACATATGATCTAGATAAATTCATCCTAGCTAAGTTATATATGGTCTCACACTTTTTCAATTGGAAATGACTATTAAATGCATGTTTTATACTACTTTGTATCCAATTACTAAAGAAATAAAATTATTTTAGAAAACTAACATTTCAATAACTCTTACTATTTTTTATGATTTTTTTAATAACATATTAACACCATTTTATAGAGCTCAAAGTCAAGAATATTTTCATATAGGGTTTATAGTGTGTTAATTAAATAGAGTATATTATAATTCAAAAATTTTACAAACACGTATTTTAACACTCGAAAATATGTCAATTTTGAGAAGGAGAAAAATATTAAATGATATCAAAAAAAAATTAAAGTTCTATGACATTCTAGAGGAGAGAGTCCTCTTCTAGAATGCATAATTTTCCTTCTGGTAAGAATAGATTTTTTTTGAAAACTATGGTGGGAGATGAAAACTATCGATTTCAAGTGAGTTAAAATTTGAATCATTATAAAAGAGAAAATATAGGTCTGAAGAAAATTTTTATATTTGATATTTCTAGCTATATATGTTATCAATAACATAGTCTGAGATCAAAGAGAAATAAGTTTATTTCCATATAGTTTTGTGGTGGGAACTACACCCCTAATTTTTAGCATTTTTCAGCAACAAAAAAATGATGTATAATAATTAGAAAAATATATCAATTCTTATTCCAAATAATTATTAAAAATTATAGTCCTAAACTTCATGCATTTCTACACATTTCATTAGTTTACTTCATTTTCAAATTTCAAGTGATAATACCAATTTTATGTCATTGAAAGTGAGCAATTATACTTTTGTTAGCCTTTTCCTTTACAAAAGAGTGACATAGGTTTGTACTTTTACTAGGTGATCCAGTCCATGCACCCTATCTTAAGCCAAGGTATCCCAATGGCATTTTTTGATGCATCCATGTGCACATGGAATTTTGTGTCCCAATTAGGGAATGCGAGAATGAAGGCAACCAACCATCTTGATTTTAATCCCTCAAAGGCTTCCCCTTGTATCTTCTCTCAGAAGTACGGCTACCCCTTCCTTGTGAGCCTATCCAATGGGTATGAGGTCTATGAAAAGTTTTTTATGAAGTGATAGTAGTACCCAATGTGGCTGAGGAAGGATTTGACTTTGGTCACATCCATAGGTGCCTCAATTTCCACTATCACACATACTTTATTAGGGTCCATTTTTAGGCTTGTCTTATAGACTATATGCCTAAGCAACTTCCCTTGTGGCACCATAAATCAACACTTCTTTGGATTAAATTTCAAGTGAGCTCGTATTACTAATTATTTATTTTATTTACTTAAGCTTACTTAGATAAATGCATTTATTTAATATTTAGTATTTAATGCATGTAGTAGTTAGTTGTTGACAACACAAGAGTTCGTTCCCTTCTAGCATGTTCCACCTTTTGTGGATATGTGCTGAGTTTTCATCCTTATCTTCTACCACCTTTCGGCTTGTTCTACAAGCTTCCTTGAGGTCTTTATAAGTGACCTCTCTCTCATTATATAACATAAGACATTGTGCATATTGTAAATACATTTTCTTCTTGTGTTTGCACATATTGTCTCTGTTGGAGTTGAAGAAAGCCAACTCCGAAGATTCCCAAGATACTTGCATGTGAGAACTTGTCAAAGAGAAGCCAAGGAGAATAAGAGCATGGAGCAAGGGAAAAACCCTAAATAGACATGAGAGACAAATATGCAAACACAAGAAGAAATGTATTTACAATATGCACAATGCCTTATCAAAATACAATGAGAGAGAGCCCGCTTATAAAAAGCTCATAGAAGCTTGTAGAACAAGCTAGAAGGTGGGAGAAGATAAGGATGACAACTCAGCACATATCCACAAAAGGTGTAATATGCTAAAAGGGAACAAACTCCCGTGTTGTCAACAACTAACCACTACATGCATTAAATACAAAATATTAAATAAATGCATTTACCTAAGTAAGCTTAAGTAAATAGAATAAATAATTAATAATTAATTATTTACTCTAACAATCAATACCGTTCCATGCATTCATTAAAGATGTAACATGTTTTTCCTACTATAAAATATGGATCATTTGTCTAGAAATTCTTTAAAGTTTCCTAGTGACATCTTGTCAAAGATGTGTAGGGTGATCTACTAGAAGGTCACTCAAGCATTCCAGAGCCTAAAGGGTATTTTATTGTATGAGTATACACTATCATCCATTATGAAAGTTTATTTTTAATTTATCTTCCTCTGCAATGGGTATCAGGTTGTGCATAGAAAACCCATCAATGAATGAGTAAATTTTTGTGGCCTGCTACTTCCTCTAAAATGTTATCAATAAATGGGATGGAAAAAAAGTACTTGATAGTAACTACGTTGAGGCATCAAAAATCCATATAATTCTAGATTTAGTTTTCCTTCTTCTTAAAGGAGAAGATAATGGGGAAAACCCACTCACTCATCTGCACTTGAAGAATGATATCCTCCTCTATTATCTATTCAATCTTGGCTTTCACCCATGAAACCTAATTCTTATTCATGTAGTTCAGGCTCTCCCGCATAGGTTGGACTCCAAAAACTAAATGAATTTGGTGTAAAAATAGCTTTAAAGGTACAACTATAAAATCCTTGTATATCTAAGAAAACACATCCTTGTACTTCATAAAGATTTTGAATGCAACTGCCTTTAGTACTAGATTCCAATCATCCCCCATCAAGATTTTTTTTGGTTCTTCTCATTTTCTAGGTTTATCTCCTTCAATTTTTCTTCTTTGTATTTGATGGGGTCATCCTTGGAGAATTGGTGGGCATGGCATTCCTTAATTTGAGCTTCTCCTTCCTTGTACTCTTTATATTCCTAAGGGAACCCATTTGATTCTTCCTCAATCTCCAACACATTACCAAATAGAGTGAATAGTTCATAATCACTCATTTGCCAATGAAATAGGTTATCCATGGAGCCTACATTATCCCACAAACACTCACCCAACTCCAATATCCCTTTGTCATTGGGCTCCATACCAATTTTCCCTTCATCTACTCTATTGATGAATTTCAAGTCCATGAAGGATGCTTTTCCCTCTCTGGCCCTTTGAGTGCTTAGGTTAATCACTAACTTTCTTCCCCCATTTCTTGAATCATAAAGTCTTCTTTTTCCAGTAATGATTAGCTTTGGTAGTCATCAGCTACCCTCTCCCTAAGGTGGCATCATACCCTTCTATTGAAGAGGAATTACTAAAATTTCCAAGGTAAATCAATGTTTGGTGATAGTTACTTGTACTGCCATGTTGGTTAGCCCCTAAGAGGTTGAAGGTCAACAACCAAAACACCATCTTCTAAACGCTCTTTGAAGTGTCTTCTACCAAACCATTCACCCTTGATCCACCATCAATAATAGTGTCAATGAGAATGGTTCCCAAGATTCACATTTTTACTATGGTAGGGTTTCATTGGTTGTCTACTGTGAGTTTCATTGGGCCTTTTGTGGGACAACTAGGAGCCTCAATCCATTCTAGTGTACTTCTTGGAGCGATTGACATGCTTAGCAAAGTTTTTCTTAGGTAGTGCATCATCTCAAGTAGGTCCTTCACCTTTATAGGTATTTCTAACTACACCAACTACATCAAAATATTTTGTTCTACCATTGCTCAAGTAAAAGTGTTGACTGTATCCCTTGGCTCCCTTTAGCCTTATAATTCATTCTCAATCTTGGCATTCACCTATAGCGCCCTTTGTTTTTTCATACGGGGTTAGGATACATGGTCTTCTTAGCTTGTCTCATGTGATTACCATGATTTCTTTCTCCATACATTTTCCTTTGATGTCAAGGAGATTGACACTAGGCTTCAGACAATTGGTATCCTTATGGTCTCTTAGCCCACAACATATGCACAACCTTTGTTGGGTCTGTTGGTGTTTGAAAATGTTACCCGTTTCCAATTATCCCCATGAGAACCTGACATATCTAGGGGAAGCTAACTCCCATTTTAAACATATCATTTCAGACACAGGCCCAACTATAAGGCATGACCCTTCTTCTTCTTCAAGCTCTGCAAAACCTATGTAGGTGGACCTGTAGATTCTTTATATGGTACCAGTTATCAAAGCATACACTGAATCTATTCAAAGAAAATAAAACCCTTATTTCTCCTAAGAACTCATGAAATAACATAGACCTACGATAGTTAGATGCATATCTATGAACCTCATAGGCTAAGTGAGGGCATTCTGTTTATAGCTCTTCAACATGAAAGGGAAATTCATTTGATTAAAGATGTTGATTCAACAAAACCTCAAAAATGCAACAGTATAACCAGTGATCCTATAACTAATCAGTGCCTAATCTATTGGGCAATTCCATGAATTCAAAACATACACCTGTGACATCAGGACGTATCTCATATACCCAGATATCAGATCTATCCAACCACCTTGTGATTCAGACATCAGTGTTCATTCAGGTCTCATTCTCACAAAATATCCTTCTCAAACAACTAGTAACCTTGTTTAAACATATCGAGCATTTACTTGGCCCTTTGGTCCAACAAAAAAATACATCAAACATACAACCTGAAAGGGATGCAAATGGATCTCAAATCTTTGTTCCAAAACCACATAAGACTTACAGATTGTTGAGACAGGAGACAAGAACTAGAACAAAACTAGTGAAATTGTTTCTCATATGTATTAATTTCCTTGAAACTATACATTCAGATGTATAAAATTAAAACATGAAACAACCTAATATCTCAGAACTATCTATATTATCTCTACAATGTTGTTCAAATGAAAGTTCTACTGAAGAAAAATGGTGTCATAGTCATGGAAACATGTCAAAATACTGGAACCAATGGTCTCACAGTGTAAAAACTGGAATCCCTAATGGTATCACAGCAATGAACTTTTTCTTCCCAGAAACTGGGACCCCCCAAATGGAAGAAAGAAAGAAAGATATAGAAGAGAAATAATTCTCGGATCTGTTCTGAAGACGACAAGTGTCCACTTGAAATTCAATCCTGTGCAACTGAGTAACCTCTTTTTTCTTTCATCCCATCTGATCTGATCTTCTTTCATCATTATTTGTAACTGATTTGCAAAATATCTCTATTGAAATGATGAAACATTGCTAAGTCACCACAATATCTGATTTACCCATTGAAATGCTTGGCAAAAATTGGGTTAAATTGAGTGAATGTGAGAAACGTGAACCCAAACCGCATTCTTACCAAGTTTTACTAATCCCCTAACTGGATTTTCAATTTTTTACCCATTCCATTGAGGAAGCCCCAAAATTCACGTTTCTGGCTATAGCTCAAATCAGTAAGCACTGTGCAAAAATTGACTCCAGAATCAGAAAGTTCGTCTTCTCCCAATTCTGGCGATATATAACATCGCCTATCTGGCCTCTTGGAAACCTCCTAAGAGTCATTTCGAAAATGACTCCCCTGCTAGAAACATCAGGTCTGCGCATCCTTTAGATTTTTAAAAAAAAAAATTAAAACAATCTCTAAAGTCACAACTTTTAAATTTAAAAGAATTTTCACGTCCAACTTGAAAGAGAATAAAAAATAATCTTTTTTATTATTTTTCTCTTTTGAATTTCTCTTCCCTCCTCTGATTTTAGGGTCAAACTGACTTTGACCAGCTGCCACATGTCTACATTTGATTGGCCCACATGGTCTGCATCATCTGCCATGTCACCAACTACTCTGGGACCACTTGCCACATGTCATTTCTTGATTTTCCCTCGTTATGTCACTATCTGACTCAACAACCTCCATGTCATTGGCGACATGGCGACAGAACGACATGTCATTCTTTGCCACCTCATCATCTACCTTGGAACTTGTGCCATGTCATCCTCGCTACCTCGCTATAGTTAACTAGCGAGCATCTTCGCATGGCGAGGTAACGAGGGCCGCTCGATTCGCCACATGTCATCATCTTGTCACCTGGATCACATTAGCGGCAGAATATTTGTTTAAAATTATGACTTCATGACCTTTAGCTGGTTGACCAGGACCCATGCCCAAGCCATAGCCTTTCCAAAAGCCTTCTTACTTTACTTCACTATCTAATGGGTGATAATTTATTTTTAAAGGTTATAAAAACCGTTTCCCCAGCGAATGTGGGACAAAACATTTTGTGTTTTTAACGGTGGCATCTATTTCTTTGATGATGCCTCCCTTGACTGCGTGTTCTTTTTCTTTATCCTTGTGCGTGGGCAGATCTTTGCGACTGCAAGCGTGGGATTGCTATTTGTTTCTAACGTGGATGCCCGTTCCTTCCATTGGCACCCCTGCACCTTCCTTATCTCATGTGTTTAGTCTCTCACGTCGTAATCTCTAGGCATGAGTTTTACCTTTGCTGGCAGCTCCACTCTATTTGGCATGATCCTATGAGTACCTTCTTTGCTAGCTGGCTTATTACATTTGTTGCATTGGCATGGTCTTGTTCATCGCCGAGGTTTCTTTTGTTCTTTGCCAAACTCAGCAGGCAATGTGGGGGCTCCTTACCTGGCAATGCGAGTGCTCTTTGCTTGGAACTTCCCATTTCTCCATTTTTCTTTGGTGTGGGACTCCTCCAACTTTCTACCAGCAACTTTTTCCTTTTCAAATGCATGTGGAGCTCTCAAGGTGGCTCCTTTTAATGCGTGGACTCTTTCATGTGTTTTCCTGCCATCCACGTGATCTCTGAACACACTAATTTTTAGCATGGATCATTTTTTGATGGCCATCTATTCAATAGATGGTGCCCCCTACAAACTGGCATGATCTTCAAGACTTGCCAGCCTCTTTCAAGTATGGCATGAGACCCCATTCTAACGTGAATTTTCTCTAACATGTGCAGTGGCCTATTATTTTCTATTTCAACGGCTTCTCATTGCTTGCTTGTGTTTAGTGTGTGGCTTTCTTTATCATGTGACTGTTTGCTCTTCATGAAAATGCGCCTTGCTCTATTTTAATGGCGTGAAAGAGAGCATCTTTTCCAACATTGCCCCTGCTTTAGCCGCCCACTTACCTTCTTAGTGTTGTTCTCTTGTTTGCATCTTTTGCTGGGTTAAACTCCTCAGTCAGCTACTCCTTTTAGTTGCCTGCATGGAGTTCTTTGTTATAAGGCGTTGGCATTTTTTGTTTGATAGAGGCAATGTGCCTTGTTTATTCATTGCTTCCCTTAATTCAAGATGAATCAGGCAGAGTTGAACCACAAAGGACCCAAAGGCTTCATGGTTCATGATACAAATAAATCATATTCTAAAATATTTAGTGCACCTACTAAATATCCATTTCACTTTGCATTCCCATCTTTGTATCCAAAGCAAGAGATTAAACTATCATCACTTGCAAGACAATGAGCTGTATGTGGAAATTGTAACATAAAAAGCTTCTCTCGAGGACTATTCATTGCATGTTTTAAGACTTGCATATCTAGGTCCTGATCCACTTCCTACACAATATCCAACTTTAACCTTCTCCCCAACTTTCTTATTCAGTCTAATGTCATTAGTCGGGCCCCAAAGTGGGTCCGGCTAAAAAAAATTCGTTTCCAAATGACTGAACTTGCAGACTGGTCCATCGACCCTTTTGAACTGACTGGAAACCAATTTGATCACAAAATCACCATTAAAAACTTATTTTGAATCACCTCTATACCATTGTCAATTTGATGTCAGGAGGTCTATTGACTTCCTTTGAAAACTCATTCGGACAACTAACCAGGCTCTAAAAACTAGCACATTGAATCTTTGTTTCGCACACTCTCATCCTATCGAATCTTGTCTCATGAGGAATTCAGGGTCAAAAGATATTCATTTTCAAAGTTGCCTGCTCAGAATTACCTACAAGTAAACATGTCAAAAAATAACAAACTGGGCTCAGAATTGACCTTGAAAACTGGGCAAATTAGCACATGGGAGAATGAAAACTGGGACACTCATTCTTTGTCATGAGGACATTACGGATCTATGATTTAGGCTCATGACAAAAAACAAGGCGCAAATGGCAATTAGTCAAAGTGGGCTACTCAGAATTTTGCAAACTGGACATGCTGACAGAAAGCATTTTTTGCGAATGGAGTTGACCTAGAAAAGTGTGCAAATAGATTTGTCATAACTTGCAAAGTGGAACACTTAAAGTACTTTCAGTATAGAACACAGCGAAACCAACCATTCAATCACACCTATCACAGATCAGAAGATATGACATCCTGAACAAGGGTTACAATCGATCTGCAATTACTGACACCAGTTAAAACTTATAAATTGTGTTTGGAATCACGCTTGAAAACTGACCAAATGGATTCGTCATAAGCTAAAACTTGGAACATAACAAGTCTCTGACATCTATAATACAACGCAAGAGGAATTTACTCATTTGGGTCAACTGGTCAAAAGTTATTGCACGTCAAATAGGGCTTCCCAGAATTAGGTGCAAAGTGCAAAAGAATAAAAATAGTAACTAACCAACTTCGAGGGATTCAAAACCTAGTCAGACGAACTCGAAATGACTCAAAATCTAAAACGTAGATTCTTGGGTATGGACACTAGATAATCTCGAAGTGGCAAGTCATGACACATTTTTGGGTGCGAGATATTCATTGACAAACACAGCCTCCTGTCGCTGTTTGACACTTAAGTGAAAAAGCAAAATTGATACTAGCTCAAAATAGAACTTTGCCAAATGACTCAGAAACTCAATCTAACTTCACAAAATGCTTAGGCATGCTGAATGGAAGGTGTTAGAAATATTAAACACCTTAGGGGTCTCAAATGGACAGTCAGGTACAACCAGGCACATATGCATTTTAAAAGCGTTTTAAGGGCTTGATTTTTTTTAAATTTTCAAGATGTGACTAAAAATAAAGCATGCAATTTTCAGTCCCAACAGGGTCTCCCCCTTATAGAAATCCTAGGAAAAGTGTCCCCACTTATTTCAATTTCTACATTGTATCATTGGTCTTCCCTTCATATCATAGGATCTTAGTGTAGGTATTTTTGTTATCGGTATTCCCTCACCCTCCCTGCCAATTATTTCTATATCCACCAATTATGCAGTATTGTTATTGTTAGGATTAAACCTCAAACAGAAATAACAATTACATGCAAATATAAACAATATTAGAAAATAATAGATCACATAGAAAAGAACACAAGACACCAAGATTTAACATGGTTCACCCAATCCCTAGACTACGTCCACCAAATAGAAAGTCCAATAGTATTACGATGCAGTGATTACAACCTGATTACAATCTGTAATCCCTTATAGCTTAATACTGCTACAAGAAGCAAATTTTTTATCACACCTTATGAAACAATCCCTAACCCTAAGCCCTTTTATACAATTATTTTTTCCACTTTATGGTTAAAACTAGTTACAACATGTTGGCCATAAATTAGCAAATTTAAGCAATATCCAATTAGCACAGCATGCAACCTCATGCTCCTTGCACACTCCATTACAGTTCTGTTCATGTGTTCAGCCACTCCATTTTCCTATGGAGTCCTTGGAATAGTTTTATGTTTATGAATAACACTAGTAGATCAATAATCTTCAAATTCATGACTACAATACTCACCAGCATTATTAGATCTGAGACATTTTAAGTTCTTGCTAGTCTCATTTTCAACCAAGCATTTCCATTTCTTAAAAGTTTGAAATACATTAAATTTTTGTCTAAGGAAGTAAATCCATACTTTTCTAATTGTATCATCAATAAATGTAACATAATAATGAGAGCCACCAAGGGAAGATACTTGAACTGGTCTCCATCCATCTATATGCACAAGCTCTAATTTCTCCCTTTTATTTTCCTTCATAGTCTTCACAAAACTCACTCTCTTTTGTTTTTCATACACACAACTTTCACAAAAATCCATATTAACACATTTTAGACCTGGTAAAACTTACTTTGAATGAAGTACTTTCATACCTTTCTCACTCATGTGCCCAAGTCTATAGTGCCACAGTATTGTATCATAATCTACAACAACTATTTGTTCTCCCTGCTCAACTGCAACAACTATTCCTGAACATTCATATTTCTCTAAAATAATTAAAGTAGAAAGAACAATATGACCTATACAAATATATAAGGTGCCTACTTTCATACCTCTTGCTACTATAAGAGAACCTTTTGAAACCTTCCAATTTTTATAATTAAAAGTAACTACACAGCCCTTATCACCGAGTTGCCCTACTGAAATTAAATTCCTAATCAGCCTTGGAACATGTCTTACCTCATGTAGTAGCCAATTATTTCCATTTTGCAACTTAATCTTAACTTTTCCCTTTTCAACAATCTAAAAGGGTTCATTATCCCCAAAATAAACGAGCCCAAAATCTCCTTGGACATAATCAATGAAACAATCTCTATGAGGTGTAGCATGAAATGAAGAACTAGAATCTAGAACCCATGAATCATCAACACTTTCTAAAGATAGAAGCAAATCATCCTCTTCGGATTTTTTACTTACCAAATTTTCCACCTTGTCTCCATCTTGATTTTCTCCTTCATTTTTATTTCAAGTTCAACAATCTTTCTTCTTATGCCCTATTTTCCCACAATACCAATAGTCATTTGGTTGTCTTGATTGAGACCTCTTCCCTTTTGACTTTCCTCTTGATTTTTCACAATTTCTAGAATTAATTCCTCTCTCAATTGTTCTACCTCTACTTTGTGTATTCAAAGCACTTACTGATGTAGATCCACCTTAGGATTTCCTATGAGTTTTTTCACTCAAAATAACACCAACCACATCATCATATTTTGGATTATTTGATCTAGAAATGAAATTACTCACAACCATTACCAAGCTATTCCAGCTTTCAGGCAAAGAACACAAAATCAAGAGAGCCCTAATTTCTTCACCAAAATTAATACCCACAAAAGATAACTGACTTGTAACAGTATTAAACTCATTTAAATGATCTAAAATACATCCACCTTCTACCATTTTCATATTAAATAAACGCTTCATGAGAAATACCTTGTTTGAAGCAGAGGGCTTTTCATACAATTTTACTAGGGTTTCTATCAACTCTTCTATCATCTTTGCTTTTGTAATATTAAATGCCACCAGTGGTGTCAAACATTATCGAATGCTTTCAAGTGTCTTTCTATCTAAAAGATCTCATTTGTCATTTGTCATAGATCCTTGATTCTTGATTATTCCTTGCAATGGCTTCCATAAATCCTTCTAATGAAGATATCTTCCATTTGCATCTCCCATAACTAAAAGTTCTACCCATTAAACTTGTCAACCCTCATCTTATCCTCTTCTTCTATTTCTCCCACTCAACTGTAAGAGAGGATAAATGAAAAACAACCTTTCTCTAATACAACTTGTTAGGATTAAACCTCGGATAGAAATAACAATTACATGCAAATAAAAACAATATTAAAAAATAATAGATCATACAAAATAGAACACAAGACACAAAGATTTAACATGGTTCACCCAATCCCTAGGCTACATCCACTAAACAACAAGTCTAATATTATTATGATCTAGTGATTACAACCTAATTACAATCTGTAATCCCTTACAACTCAATACCACCTCAAGAAGCAAATTTTTCATTACACCTTATGAAACAATCCCTAACTCTAAGCCCTTTTATACAAGTATTTTTGTTGCTTGAGGGTTAAAACTAGTTACAATAGCCAATTGGTGAATAGTAGCCCACCATTGGCGACTAGTAGCCCAAAAAAAAAATTGGACTGATACCCCGAACCCCAAGGAATTTATGATGTATAATACTTCCCTGATCAGTCACCACAAACTAACAATTTTTTTTTTAGCACTAGTTCTAGATTTGGAAGGTTTCTCTCTTGCAAACAAAAATTTTTCATTCTTGGCCCTCATGTTTTAGGGACATTCTTTAATGGAATTTCCCATGATCTAGCAAATGTCGCAAAAGGAATTTTTCCTATAAGAACACTTCATGTATCCAACTTCTTTGCAGTTGGTACACCACACTTCACTCTTAATTTTGTTGGATCCTCCTTTTGTTCCCTTGAGCTCTTTCATCATCCTCTAGAGATCTTTCTATAATGCACATACTTTTTAACTTGATTCCTCATCATTGTTTTCCTCAAAGAACTCATCATCTAATGACTTGTTTTTCTTGGAGGTCTTACCTTTACTCCCCAAATCCATTATATGGTTGTATTCCTTTTTGTACAATGTAGAAGGTGTGATCTTCATTTTATTTTGGAGGGAATTTTTTAGTCCCTTAATGAGCCATCACTTGTTTAGTTCATTGGTTGGCACACATTCCATCTTTTTGAGTAATACCTTTACCCATCACCCATAAGCTTTAATAGACTCATTCTTTCCTTCTTTCATACCATAGATTTTGGTGAGGATATCATTATCATTTTGCAAAAACTTAAATTATTTCTATAATTCCTTCTTCAACTCTACCCATATCATTAATTTAGTTTTATCTACATTAGCATACCAGTCAATGGCTCCCTCCCTTAGAGTAATGGGAAATTGGCTAGCATGCTCATCCTTATCAATAACTCCACTAGTCCAAATAGTCTCGCAAGTTCGATAATGGAAAATAGGATCCTCCTTCACATGGCCCATGAACTTGGCAAAATTATGCTTTTTTGAGGCCATAACTACTAGTTGTGCCCCTTGTGTTGCTGGCAAGGTCTATGTGTGCACCCCTTGTGGTGGTGACAAGGTTTGTGTCTGCACACCCACATTTCATGTATTGCATTGAGGTTTAGAGGGGTTGGATATAAAGTTTCAGCTACTAAATTGTATTCCCTTTTTCGATAAGTGAGGATCAAGTAGAGTGTCTTGGCTACCCCACACTCATGTCACTTTGTCACCTCTAGTTGCATTTGTTCCCTCTTTGCTCTTTCTTTCAGTTTCATCTTCCCATCATGTACAACATAGGTTACTAAACTGCTCTCATGTTTCCCCAATCAAATTTAGCCTTTATTGTATTTTCTTGTATAATTCTTTGCTACTTCTTACCCACTAGTGTTCTATGAACAATAACATTCCCCTTCAATTGTTGCACCTGCTATACCAACCTCGTGGTCATCTACCATGACACCTTTGTGGTCCCCTTTCGGCAACCCTTCAACTGGTTGTCCCTTGGAAAGTTACCTTAACATCCATTGGTGTTCTACTTATTGTGCAAAGATTAGAGCTTAGTGTGTGGCTTCTAAGGAATCCAATTTTTCCTTCTTTTTCCTATATTTATTCAATATATTAGGCATCAGTTCTCTAACAAAACATCATATTTAAACATAACACTTTTTATTAATTCAAGTTTCTACACAATGAAGGTCAACTATGTGAACATGTCATTGCAAGTTCAAATTAAAGTGTCCATTTTATTCTCCCTTATCAATGTTTTAAAGTTAATGGATTGGTCCTTAATCTGGTTCAATCACATTCTTCTTCTCAGTGGTTATTTTTAGCAAAATTCTATGAGATATGTTATTGGCATTGTTACTACTTGATTTCCTCCCTTCAGTTCCTCTGAGCATGGGATGCTTGTACTAACAGATAGGGTAGGTGGTGCAACAACTTATTTTTAGCAGGGCTTACATTCAACACGTCCCACACAATATCCTTCACAACTTCTTTCCATGTAGCCTCCCTTTGTACACAAATCTTAATGGCCACTGAAGTATAATATGAAAGTTCATGGTCAAGTCATGTTACCCTTCAAAAATCTCTATAACTTTATCATCGTTGGTTATGATATCCTTGTTACTCAGTAGGCCCATTTATCCGCCATATTCTATTGACTTAGTCACTTCCCAAATTTGGTTGGCAATGATGCCAAATGTTTACCCTCATGGGCTAATAGGAACTTATAGAATACAGACACAAAAGAAATGTATTCAACATAGAATATATAGAGAAATCAATATAATTTTAATCATTCATTAGTCACCATATACAATAGTATCACCACATTTCCATATCTCATTCTATGAAGGAGTTCATATATATAATGCCTGAGGGGATGCAAGGCAAACTATCACACCCGTATAACTCCCTCAATTATACTGACCATTTAACTACCCAAGTTTCACAAGCACATGGTTTCACTTTTGAGGTTGTATGCACAACTACAACAAAAATATCTAACACAATTTGTGCATATTTAACAACCATTGTATTTCAAGCAATTTCTATTTCTTTAGCCACTTTGTGAAAAAAATTGTGCACTATATATATTTTAACATTTTGTATATATGTCCACCAAGATAGTTGTGACCACAAAAACCAACAACAATATTGTTTTGATGATGCTATGATAGATTTCCAAGCCAAAAACATACCATAGATGGTTGTAAAGACTAACTAGAAGAATGTTGGCAAAATTATGGCATAGCAAAAAAGTCACCAACATTCATGAAAGTAGAGAAATAGTTTTTTTGTTCAATTTTGCATTTGTTTGGTGAACACATTTTTGAGAGAAATATAATTCCATGAATGACAATAATTGTGGAAGCAGTCATAGAGGCTAGAAAATTTTCTATTTGATATTCTTATTATAACTCTAATGTTTTTATCACACCATTTGCATTTAAATTCTTCCTTGAAAATCCTTCCAACCAATTTAAGCTACAATGTAGTGTTACTTCTTCATTAAAATGATTTTCCTACAAATTTTGATATTTTTGATTGGTTGATGCTATTTTCCAAGTCTTTTATGTAATATTTTTTAGATAAATAAAATCTTCAACAAATAGGAAGGAGTGAGACAAATCAAAATTTGTTTCATAGCATTTACATTGGGAATGGAGGTGGCATTTGTAAAATTGTGTGTGTGCCTTGTTTATGCTTCTATATGTTTCTTGTAGTTCGTTCGCAACATAGTTGGGTTTTGCAATTATTTTGTGGACATATTTGTAAAAGAAATCTAATGCCATGAACAAAAATGATTGCTACAACACTCATGGAGTTCAGAAAAAAAATTATTTGATATTATTTTCCCCATACATTATTTTTGATAGACATCAAAAGTTATGAGGGTATGTATCATCAAACTATTTACAATCACTAAAATCCTTGGTGCTAATTCATTATATGGACCAACTTGTTTTGATTACAGACACGAGCACTGGTGAATTCTAAACCAAGGATTTTCTTGTTCTTTAACTAATCTCCAACATAGTTATTAATAAAATTAATTCAATGTCAAATAGATCACTAGTGCTAATTTTATCTAGGGAATGTAATTTTTCAAATTTTTAATGGCCATTGGAAAATTGAATCAAGGGTTTTCTTGTTCTTTAATTCCATTCCAATCTAGTTAATAATGGAATGGATTCAATGTCAGACAAATCCCCTACCCTAATTGAACATATGATGTATGTAGTTGTTTTATAACTTGTATATGTTGTAACTTCTGAATGTGGATGAATATTACAAGTTGCAAATCTTATCTTACACATTATTATAGTTGGGTTATGATATCTTATTGAACAATCAAAAGGGCCAAGTTGTTTACTATTGCAGTTATGGGTATGTGCAAGATCATGGTGTTCCAAAAAGTGGCAATGTGAAAAAAATAGAGTTTGAAAATGTCTAAAAGTGTTTCAAAATCCACTCTAAATTTTTTCCACCCATCTTGATACCAAAGCTAAAAAGTAGGCCCAAGCCTTATCGAGTATCTGATATGAAATCAGATACCCAATACCTATACTTTGACTTTTTTTAAATGAAAAACCCAAGGGTTGTTTATAGTTGTTTGTTCACACTCATTTTGTGTTTTGAGCTCTGATATTCGATCAATGAATGACCCGATATAGGTTAGTGATCTTTTGTTTTTTTCTATGTTTTCAATCAATTTTATTATAAATTTGTTAGTTTTAACTGAATTTGTTAAAATTTAAGTTTTTTTATAGAAATTGTTGAAATTTAGATTTTTTTAATAGAAATTATATTTTGCAAATTGATAGGTATGGCTAACCAAAATGATGATACTAAGGAAAGAAATATTGTTTCTTGTAACCCCCCACTAAATGATCTAGTGCCCCCTCAAAATTGTCCACCAAATAATCCCCTACAAAACAAATATCTAACACAGTTATTGCATATTTAACAACCATTGTATTTCACGAAATTCCTATTTCTTTAGCCACTTTGTGAAAAAAATTGTGCACTATATATATTTTAGCATTTTGTATATATGTCCACTAGGATAGTTGTGACCACAAAAACCAACAACAATATTATTTTGATGATGTTATGATAGATTTCCAGGCCAAAAACATACCACAGATGGTTGTAAAGACTGACTAGAAGAATGTTGGCAAAATTATAGCATAGGAAAAAAGTCACCAACATTCATGAAAGTAGAGAAATAGTTTTTTTGTTCAATTTTGCATTTGTTTGGTGAACACATTTTTGAGAGAAATATAATTCCTTGAATGACAATAATTGTGGAAGCAATCATAGAGGCTAGAAAATTTTCTATTTGATATTCTTATTATAACTCTAATGTTTTTATCGCACCATTTGCATTTAAATTCTTCCTTGAAAATCCTTCCAACCAATTTAAGCTACAATGTAGTGTTACTTCTTCATTAAAATGGTTTTCCTACAAATTTTGATATATTTCATTGGTTGATGCTAGTTTCCAAGTCTTTTATGGAATATTTTTTAGATAAATAAAATCTTCAATGAATAGGAAGGAGTGAGACAAATCAAAAAAAAATTCATAGCATTTACAGTGGGAATGGAGGTGGCATTTGTAAAATAGTGTGTGTGCCTTGTTTGTGCTTCTATATATTTTTTGTAGTTCATTCAAAACATAGTTGGGTTTTGCAATTATTTTGTGGACATATTTGTAAAAGAAATTTAATGCCACGAACAAAAATGATTGCAAAAACACTCATGGAGTTTAGAAAAAAAATTATTTGGTATTATTTTTCCCATACATTATTTTTGACAGACATCAAAAGTTATGAGGGTCTGTATCATCAAACTATTTATAATCACTGAAATCCTTGGTGCTAATGCATTATATGGACCAACTTGTTTTGATTACAGACATGAGCATTGGTGAATTCTAAACCACGAATTTTCTTGTTCTTTAACTAATCTCCAACATAATTATTAATAAAATTAATTCAATGTCAAATAGATCACTAGTGCTAATTTTATCTAGGGAATGTAATTTTTCAAATTGTAAATGGCCATTGGAAAATTGAATCAAAGGTTTTCTTGTTCTTTAATTCCATTCCAATCCAGTTAATAATGGAATGGATTCAATGTCAGACAAATCCCCTACCCTAATTGAACATACGATGTATGTAGTTGTTTTATAACTTTTATATTTTGTAACTTCTGAATGTGGATGAATATTACAAGTTGTAAATCTGATCTTACACAATATTATAGTTGGGTTATGATATCTTATTGAACAATCCAAAGGACCAAGTTGTTTACTATTACAGTTATGGGTATGTGTAGGATCATGGTGTGCCAAAAAGTGGCAATGTGAAAAAAATAGAGATTGAAAATGTCTAAAAGTGTTTCAAAATCCACTTGAACTTTTTTCTATCCATCTTGATACCAAAGCTAAAAAGTAGACCCAAGCCTTATCGGATATCCGATTTCATATCGGATATCTGATAATATATCTGATATCTAATATGAAATTAGATACCCAATACCTATACTTTGACTTTTTTTTAAATGCAAAACCCAAGGGTTGTTTAATACAGTTGTTTGTTCACACTCATTTTGTGTTTTGAGCTCTGATATCCGATCCTTGAACAAACCGATATAGGTTAGTGATCTTTTGTTTTTTTTTCTATGTTTTCAATCAATTTTATTATAAATTTGTTAGTTTTAATTGAATTTGTTAAAATTTAGGTTTTTTTTATAGAAATTGTTGAAATTTATATTTTTTTAATAGAAATTATGTTTTGTGAATTGATAGGTATGGCTAACCAAAATGATGATACTAAGGTAAGAAATATTGTTCCTTGTAATCCCCCACTAACTGATCCAGTGCCCCCTCAAAATTGTCCACCAAATGATCCCCTACACCCTCCAAACCCTCCTCGAATCAAGGATTTGATATTTGAAAATCTCACCAAACTGAGGGCTTTGCAAACAACATATAATATTGTACACACATTGGCTCCTATGTTATCTATGTTAAATACCATAGTGGATAACATTGAAACACTTACCAATGAACAAAATGGCACTCTTCGTTGGCATGGAAAAATGCATGAGACATTTGATGATGGGTTGGACTATGATGAGGTTGTGGCCCTCAATATAATTAGAGATGATTTGGTTGCCCTTTTTGCAAACCCAAAAACTAGTTTACCAGTCGACTGCAAAAAGCCCAAACTATCAATTAAATGGTGCACAAATGATGCCATACGTGCAAACTTTTGGGATCATTGGTGGATGGTTTTTGACATCCCTTCACATAGCAATTTAGAGGTGCCATTTTGTTTCCTTAGGAAATTGTATATAGAATATGTGTTGGGCCTCAAGGTGAACTATTGGAGCATGAAGCCCAACATGGGTGTAGGAGGAGGAGCTCTTCAGGATAGACCCTCTTCCCAATAGAAGAAATTTGACACTTTTATCCCCCTACTGATGTCTCCCCCCTCCTTGAGTGCAACATCCTGATATCATTGCAAAGGCTAGCTCTTAGACTATTAGAGCCATCCATAGATTGAGTAGCCTATTGATATCCTAGGCTAGGTTAGTGTTGTCTCCCCGTGTTGATGATGTTGGCGTGAGTTCATCATCAGCGAGCTCATCACATGTTTGTGTGCCCCATACTTGCATAATGTGTAAGCATAGTTGTCTAGGTCGCATAGTTGATCTTTCTAAATATCAGTTTGTATTTGACGAGGATATACTAGATGCACCTATAGAGGCTAAAAATCCTGATGCAAGAGAGGAGGGGCGTACAGAGGCATGGACTCCTTCTGTGTCGATATGTGTATGCATTTTTTTTTATGAAATATGTAATTTAAAGTTAATCTTTATAATAGAATAATTTTAATTCTTAAGCCATACTGACTTATACATGTATGTGATCTTCATTCATGTTTAGTTGATGACCAAGAAAGACCTAAGATAGGTTGATGATGCCATGCTCTCAACTATTTCATTTGGCCTTGAGACATCTACAGTACATTACATTGTGTTCTCATTTTTTTTCTATTTGATATTGTAGCATATATGGTTTCTAATCTTTCTTTTTTCTTGTAGGTATCACCTATCCCTGGGGGACAAAGTGTGAAGGATGAGCCAGGATCCATTGACAAGGGAAAGGTAATTAGGTACTTTCTATTTGATTAAATATCGATGCATTCTTGTAAAATGTTTGTAGTAATAAAATTTAATTACATTATTTATTGTATAGGGTGTGGCTACTAGTAATGAGCCCATGCAAATTTTGTGTCATAGACACTCTAGCATTTCCATTTGCACTGAGAGCCCCATTGTATGTATAAATATCATTTATTTTTTATTTTCCTTATTTTCATAAATAAATTTAAAACTAATTTTCGTGATATTAACAACTAGTATTTTGTATCTCATAGGAAACTCCTAGTGCAGATGAGGTTGGATGACAGAGTTTTGTATATTTGATGATGCAACCACTATATCCTAAGGAGGAGCTAATACAGGTAAGTTGTAGTTTGAATTCTTGATTATATGTTATAAATTTAGCATGCTATGAATTATAATGTCATATTTTAAGTTGTAGATTCATCTGACAAACATATTTGAACATATACAGCCCATAATCAACAAGGTACAAGCATTGCTGAAGACATATGAAAGGACTCCTGACAAGTGTAGGAGGTTGATGAGAGAGGTATTTATGATGAAAGTTTAATAGTATAAATCTTCATAAAAAAAAGATCATATGTGCATTTGAGTAATTCAATATTAGATACAAAGAATCATATAAATTTTAGTAGTCTAACTTTGGGTTTTCCTTTTTTTGTTTATGTAAGAGGCATCTGATCCACCTAGTGCAGCAAAGAGGTTGCATTTTGATCATCCACCAGTAACTTAGACAATATAGTTGTCATAGGATGCATCATGAGGCATTTTGAGATGGCATATGCCACATTGTTTAGAGAAACATTGATATTATACACATTTTGATGGCATGATCAACCACATTTTGTATATGGATCTATGTATTTTGATATATATTTGTGTAATTTGTCTATGGATACATGAATTTTGATATATATTTCTATAATTTTTCTATGGATACATGCATTTTGATATATATTTTTATCATTTATGTGCACAATGATATACATATTAATTTAATATCTAGTATTGTTCAATTTATTGTGGATCATGTGTATTGTTCATGTTTATGGAATATCATTAATTTTGATCGTGTTTGTTATATTTGATTCAAATGCAATAATATTTGAATAAAATTTTAACAAACTTTATTATCAAATTTGGATGCAATGTTTAATTTGAAGTGCTATCATGACATAAACACACTTGTTAACCTCCTACACAAGGTTCAAATAACCCCAAATCTGATTTTAAACTCCACCTTCAACCTTGAAATTAACTCTTGGCTTCAAATCTAATCTCATGAGTTATATCTTTTTTCTATCAAAAATTCTATAGTTAATATATGAGAGTTCACTTTCTATCATGTGATTCAGACTAGGCAAAATAGAGAAACATTATTTATAGAGAGAAACCATAGAAGTGAGTGACATACGGAAAACCATCATTTTCCTTGTGGGTTTAGTTTTAGATTATATTTATACCTTATCTTGGTAGAATGATGTAGAGCCCTTCGATACACCTTTAATAAACAATAATTTAAGTAATGGGGTTCACAAAAGGATGGTAGTACATCAAGGAATTAGGATGAACTCAAAGGCTTCAACGAAGATCCATGGCATTTTAGACAATAATATCAACACAATTTTTAACCTCCTACACAAGGTTCACATAACCCCAAATCTAATTTTAAACTCCACCTTCAACCTTGAAACTAACTCTTGGCTTCAAATCTAATCTCAACACACTTAACGACTCTGCTCCTCAACCATGGATTTTATTCTCAACCATGAACTCATTCCTAGACTCATAATATTTTATAACTAGCCCTTTAATTTGTTACTATCCTCATACTACAACTTTTCAATTTCAACATAACCTCAAAATATCCCAACTTAAGAGACTTGATTGGATCAAACCTTTTTAACTTGGTTCTCCAATACCATATCCATATGAATAATGTCTATACATTTCTCACATTGATTAGATTACCCATACTGATCCACTTAACAAAACTTAGGAACCAAATCATCCAAAACATACCTTCTTGCTATCCTTTGTGTAGACCCAAACACAATCATTCATAACTATTGCAATTTTGTAACTTTTGCAATTTTGCAACTTTTGCAATTTTGAGCAATTTTTGCTATAACTTTAAATTCTTAATTAGATGAGTTCACCAAACTTGGTAAGGGGTTATCAATAGCCCTCACGAGCTCCAAGTTATGACCCTCGAAAGATTGACCTTGATATGCACTTAGAGCACCTTGGAGACTCTTCGGTACAAGGTGGCCATGGATGATGGAGGCTCTCTGCGGCCAGAACAAGGGTATCACTAGGGTTCACCCACCCATTTGGAGCTAATGGTGCTAATGATTCAATGCCAAGATCAGTGGTTTCAAAGTTACACTGTGGTGCACCTATGAACTAAGGCACACTATGAGTTTTGGCATCGAGTGAGAGTGTTGTGTCAAATCCAAATGGAATGTGATCTCTCAAAAATGAAATAGGTTATTTTAGGCCTTGGAATGACCATCCTTTAGCATTTGATGTTTCATCAATACCCCTCATGAGCTTTGAGTTACGACCCTCGAAAGATTGACCTCAGTACGCACTTAGAGCACCTTGGAGACTCTTTGGCACGAGGTGGTCATGAACAATGGAGGCTCTCTGCAGCTGGAACAAGGGTGTCACTAGGGTTCACCCACCCATCTGAAGCTAATGGAACTGATGATTCAATGCCAATATCAATCATTTCAATGTTATGCTGTGGTGCACCTATGAACTAAGGCACACTACGAGTTTTGGCATCGAGCAAGATCATTGTGCCGAATCTAAATAGAATGTGATCTCTCAAAAATGAGATAGGTTAATTTAGGCCTCTACATGACCATCTTGTGGCATTCAACATTTCATCAATATCCCTCACGAGCTCCAAGTTACGACACTCGAAAGATCGACCTCGATATGCACTTAGAGCACCTTCGAGACTCTTTGATACAAGGTGGCCGCAAACAATGGGGACTATTTGTGGCTGGAACAAGGGTGTCACTAGGGTTCACCCACCCATTTGGAGCTAATGGCGCTAATGATTCGATGCCAAAATCAACGGTTTCAAAGTTATGTTGTGGTGCACCTATGAACTGAGGCACATTGCGAGTTTTGGCATCAATCAAAATCATTATGTTGAATCCAAATGGAATGTGATCTCTCAAAAATGAGATGGGTTATTTTAGGCCTTAGCATGACCATCCTATATCATTTCAAATTTCATCAATAGCCCTCATGACCTCGGAGTTACAACCCTCGAAAGATTGACCTTGATACACACTTAGAGCACCTTGGAGACTCTTTGGTATGGGGTGACCATAGACGATGGAAGCTCTCTATGGCCAAAAAAAGGGTGTCACTAGGGTTCATTTACCCATCTAGAGCTAATGGTGCTAACAATTTGATGTCAAGATTAGTGGTTTTAAATTTACACTGTGGTGCACCTATGAACTGAGGCACACTACGAGTTTAGGCATCGAGTGAGATCGTTGTGCCGAATCCAAATAGAATGTGATCTCTTGAAAATGAGATAGGTTATTTTAGGCCTTAGCATTACCATCTTTTAGCATTTGAAATTTCATCGATAGTCCTCATGAGCTCTAAGTTATGACCCTCAAAAGATTGACCTCGATACACACTTAGAGCACCTTGGAGACTATTTGATATGGGGTGGCCGTGGATGATGGAGGCTCTCTATGGCCAAAATAAGGGTGTCACTAGGGTTCAATTCCCATCCAGAGCTAATAGCACTAACGATTCGATGTCAAGATTAGTGATTTCAAAGTTACGCTATGGTGCACCTATGAACTGAGGCACACTACGAGTTTTGGCATTGAGCAAAATTGTTGTGTTGAATCCAAATGGAATGTGATCTCTCAAAAATGAGATAGTTTATTTTATGCCTCAACATGACCATCCTATAGCATTCAATGTTTCATTAATAGCCCTCATGAGCTCCAAGTTATGACCCTTAGATGATTGACTTTGATACGCACTTAAAGCACCTTGGAGATTCTTTGGTATAGGGTAGTCGTAGACAGTGGAGGCTCTCCATGGCTATAACAAGGGTGTCACTAGGACTCACCCACCCATCCAAAGCTAATGGAACTGATGATTTGATTTCAAGATCAGTAGTTTTAAAGTTACGCTATAGTGCACCTATGAACTAAGGCACACTATGAGTTTTAGCATTATGAAAAATTGTTGTGTCGAATCCAAACAAAATGTGATCTCTCAAAAATGAGATAGGTTATTTTAGGCCTCAACATGACCATCCTATAGCGTTTGACTTTTCATCGATAGCCCTCACGAGCTCCGAGTTATGATCCACAGAAGATCGACCTCGATACACACTTAAAGCACATTGGAGACTCTTCAATACGGGGTGGCTGTGGACGATGGAGGCTCTTCAGGTTGGAACAAGGGTGTCACTAGGGTTAGTATTAAAATAAAAAATATTATTTTTTACCTCTCTCAAGTTTTTGGCATTGGGCACCGTGCAAGTTTGGTGTTAGTATGTATTAAAATCATTATTTTTTAGGTCCATCCACATAAATTGCATCAAGTAAAATCATCTTTGTTTCTTACATTAAATCAACAAGTTTACATTAATAATATATCAAGTGTTTCATCATTATTACATTAATACACAACTACCAAAAATTGTAATATCAAAAATAGTAGTGTCAAAAATCGTAGTGTCAATAAAAGTATTGTCAAAAATTGTAGTGTAAAAAATAGAATAGATTTTTCTTCATTCAACTCCTTATTTAGTTTTGTATCTTCATGCATGGCTACTCTTCATGATGTACCTACATTCCAATATCATAAAAAAATATTAGTAACTTATTGTATTAAACTAGATAATCATCGGTTCACTAAATCATTATGAACAAAATAACATAAGAAGTAAATATACCTAGTCAAGTGTTCCAGTAGGGTCCTCTCTTTGTTTTAGGGTCTCCAATAGGGCTTCATGATCAGCATTAGTAATAGAAAAAATTTCTTTTACTTTTAGTCTTCCTTGATGCTTCAACAATTTTACATTTGTTGCTATAATAAGATACGAATATATGAGAATTATTTTGTGCTTCTGATAGTCTTCGAATGTAGGAATTTAATTCCTTCTAAGCATATATGTGTGCAGCCATGTTCTAGCAATAAGCACTAAACTAGTAAGATATGTGAATCTATCATCATTTGTGATCGGTTGTGCAAGCTTTTGTTTACCTCTTACACAATGTGCTAACCAATAATCTAATCTCTCAGCATGCCCTTGTGGTGTAACCAATGCAAAGACATGTCTTGGCTAAAGAAGATCTAATAGATGGTTATGCTCAAGTGAATTTTTCATCATTTCTGATAGAGGGTATGATAGACAATAAAGATAATGTGGAGCCCATGTGTCCACCCACTCACTCAACTTACAGTGATCTCAATCACACTGAAAACAACTAGGAACAAAGCAAGCTAGCTGTCATATCCAAGTGGTCCATGTACTAGAATCAGAGCTCTGGACTGAATGCATCTTTTATGAGTCTCTCACTATAGCACAATCTGATCTATCACCTATTGACTCTTCCTCAACCAACCAAAAGAACCTGTGTAGTACTGAATCAAGAGTCCTCCCCTGTGATAATGCTGAACTACACCAATCAATAATGCTATGAGCATCAAGAAGCTCTGCTCCTAAAATCTTTAATTGCTCCTTAACTAGAGCTCTCTTCACACATGCCCCTGCTCCATCATGTTCCTGTTTCCCATGGTCGGACTCAAAAAAACTCCAAATATGAGGTACCCCCCTCTCTATGTGCATCTTACACAACTAATAAAATATGCGAGCATTCTTCAATTGACCTGTACAATTATCTGACCAAATGATATGTCTATCCATAGCAATTGCATGCTCCTATAAGAAATCAAAATAATTCTCGAAACAATGTTGCACAAACTCATGAGAGTGAAATCTATCATCACTCATAAAAAAAGGATACTCTCCAATAATCTTTTGATTATCTTCCGCATTATCAGGGGCATGTCTATATGTTATGTGGATGAAAATAGCAATCTAAATGGAGTTGTAATACTAAGGTTGTATCTCATTTTGAGGTTACAATGTGTAGTTCTCAGCAAAGTCAACAACTAATATAATAGTGCCAATGAGAAAAGCCTCCTTACACATTCTAAATTGTTGATCCAACCACTGAGACCTATGACTATGTCTTTCATACTTGTAGAAAAGATTTGTTTTGAAATCTGAAATAAAATTAGCCACGCTAATTTCTTTTGCAACCAATTCACATCTAGAGCCCTCACCTACACTCTACAATGTGTATTTCACCGTTTCATATACCTTTTTTTTTACTGTTGTCTTCCCAAGATCCTGTTCACACCCCTCATGGAAACATCTATCAAACTTGGATAAGCAACCATATTCTGAACACTTCTCATTTAAGCAAGCATTTCTATAAAAGAAACAACCATCAACTCTACAAAAAATTGATCTAGCAAGTCTCTTGATGATTTTGGAAGACCACTAGTACCACAATTCTTCAATATTTCTTTACTATGCAAAGTAGAACATATGCAATGTAATAGTTCATGGTGTATAGAAAACTCGACGTGATATTTGCAACATGTATTTTGAATTTTAAGTGGCACACAATAAAAAAATTTCAAAGATTTAAAAGCCCTTTGTGATATATGAAGACTTAGATGACTCTCTCTAAATTTTTTGAACAACATAGTTTGGCTTACCTCCAAACAATGTTTAGGATGTGGTGTGCAGTCTCTAATGCTAATTCTCAACTTTAACATGTCTTTAGCATTGGGTGATACTCTTGAGATAGTGTCAAAATTGTGTAATTTCTTCCTTCACATTATTAGATAGCTTGTTATCAAAATGTGAAAGTCTCCCACCAAAAGCCCATGTTTCATTTTGAAGAGGATCATCAATTCTCTCTCATCTATTAAGTGTTCTTCTTAAAGTAGTATGATTTAGGTTCAAATCAATAAAAGTTTGCCTCATATATTCACCTTTTCTCAAATGATGACTTACCAAAGAGGTTGTAATAACCCTTTGAGCAACTCTCTTATCCTTCTCCTTGCTATTTTTCCCAATGCTATTGAAAGCACTTAAAAGATTCTTCACAATAATAGCATTTCTTTCCAATTTTTTATTGACACGAATCTTCAATTTGGAAAGCATAGGTCTCATGTTTTGCATTTTTAATAAGTGCATAAAAAGCTGACATTGCTCCACCACTGTCTTGTTGCCAAAAAACATCTTATGTAGTCTTGAAGCCCATAGCAAAATGGCTCTTTCTAATTTTTTTCCTTCCAAATTGGTAATAATCATTTTATCAATTTCAATTATCCATTTTGGTGTTCTAGAACCTTCATGTCGATTATAATTAGGAGATATGTAAGGTTTCTATGCATTCTCATGTTCGACATAGTCAATCATGAAATTTACATTATAACCTAGTAGCATCTCATTCTCCAAATTTTCATTGTGTAAATTTCCAATCCTAGCATTATCGTTATGAATTGGTACATTTTCATTCCCCAACTGCACATATTCATTATCTGACTATGATTTCACCTTCAACCAATACATTGTCAACTTGACTCACATTTAACATAAGTTGTATTTTCCTTCAATGATTTACCTTGTCCCTTTCCCTATATGTCACAATGTCTTCATTTGATATCTTCCTTTTGTGTTTGGCCTTTGAAAGACTACTACTCCCAATTTAGATGACAATATCAGACACCTAATGATATATTATCAAATCTTTTTCGATCATTTGGGCCCCAAAAAGTCATTTTTCCTAAAATCTGTAAAAATGGCCCACAAAAAGTGATGTGTTTGTAGTGACAAGGAATATGTTGAGAAAATCATGCCAATTTAATTGGGTATCCGATCCTAGATTGAATACTTGATATCAAATCGAATATCCAATATTGATTCCAAAATTTTAGAGGGAATTATGGGCAATGTAAACAAATTTCATTAACTTATGTTTCTTTTATATATATATAAAATTATTATATATGATTTATTTACAATTACTATTATATATAATTATTATATTATATTATTATGATTTTTACTATTATTATTAAATATAATAATGTAATATATGTTATTATTATTATTATGACCTATGATCCATTTGGTTGGTTTTAATGCATCGACAGGGGTCATAGGTTAACCTATGACTCCTATCAACACATTTCACGACAACATATGTTCCTAGAGGCCTTACTACCCTTAGGAAACCTTAGGGATGCATTTGGTTTGTTCCAATGCATCGAGAGGGGCCACAGGTTAACCTATGACCTCTCTCAACGCATTTCATGACAACATATGTCCCTAGTGGCCCTAGGACCCCAAGGAACCCATTTGGTTGGTTCCAATGCATCATGAGGGGTCATAGGTTAAGCTATGACCCCTATCGATGCATTTCATGACAACATATGTCCCTAGGGCCCCTAAGGACCATAGGGATGCATTTGGTTGGTTCCAATGCATCGAGAGGGATCATAGGTTAACCTATGACCCCTCTCAACACATTTCATGATAATGAATGTCCCTAGGGTACCTAAGGATGCATTTGGTTGGTTCCAATGCATCAAGAGGGGTCTTATGACCCCTCTTGATGTATTAGAAACAACCAAATAGGTCCCTAGGGGTCCTAGGGCCCCTAGGGACATATGTTGTTATGAAATGCATTGAGAGGGGTCATAGGCTAAGGATCCATTTGGATGTTTCTAATGCATCAAGAGGTCTCATAGGTTAACCTATGACTACTCTCAATGCATTTCATGACAACATATGTCCCTAGGGGCCCTAAGACCCCTAGAGACATATTTGGTTAGTTTGAATGGATCAAGATGGGTCATAAGTTCCCTTTCAATAAATTTTATGACAACATATGTCCCTACAAGTCTTATGGCCCCTAAGGACATATGTTGTCATGAAATGCGTCGATAGGGGTCTTAGGTTAATGTATGACCCCTATCGATGCATTTCATGACAACATATGTCCATAGGGGCCTTAAGACCCCTAGGGACACTACCAAATGTGTCCCTAGGGGTCTTAGGGCCCCTAGTGACATATGTTGTCATGAAATGCATCGAGAGAGGTCATAAGTCAACCTATGACCCATCTCGATGCATTTCATGACAACATATGTCCCTAGGGCCCCTAGTGACCCCTTTCAACACATTCCCAATGGATCTTTATAGGTCATAGTGTCCCTAGGGACATATTTTGTAATGAAATGCATCAAGAGGAGTCATAGATTAACCTATGACACCTCTTGATGCATTAGAACCAATCAAATGGATCCCTAGGGGTCCTAGGGCCTATAAGAATATATGTTGTCATGAAATACATCGAGAGGGGTCATAGGCTAACCTATGATCCCTCTCGACGTATTAGAACCAACCAAATGCATCCATAGGGATCTCAAGGCCCCTAAGGACATATTTTGTCATGAAATGTGTCAAGAGGGAACCTATGACCCCTCTCGATGCATTTCATGACAACATATGGCCCCTAGGAACGCATTTGGTTGGTTTGAATGTGTTGAAAGGGATCATACATTCCCTCTCGATGCATTTCATGATAACATATGTCCCTAGGGGCCCTAGGACCTATTTGGCTATTTCTAATATGTCGAGAGGGCTCATAGGTTAACCTATGACCCCTATCAATGCATTTCATAACAACATATGTCCCTAGGGGCCTTAGGGCCCCTAAGGACACATTTGGTTAGTTCTAATGCATCGAAAGGGGTCATAGGTTCCCTCTCAACACATTTCATGACAACATATGTCCCTAGGAGCCCTAGGAGCCCTAGAGACCCATTTGGTTGTTTCTAATGCATCGATAGGGGTCTTCTCGATGCATTTCATGACAACATATGTTCCTAGGGGCCCTATGACCCCTAGGGACACATTTGGTTGGTTCAAATGCATTGAGAGGGGTCATAAGTTCCCTCTCGATGTATTTCATGACAACATATGTCCCTGTGGGCACTAAGACCCATAGGGACCCATTTGGTTGTTTCTAATGCATTGAGAGGGGTCATAGGTTAACCTATGACCCCTATCAATACAATTCATGACAACATATGTCCCTAGTGGCCTTAGGGCCCACAGGGATACATTTGGCTAGTTCCAATATGCCGAGAGGGGTCATAAGTTCCCTCTTGATGTATTTCATGACAACATATGTCCCTAGGAGCCTTGGGACCCATTTTCTTATTTGTAATGCACTGAGAGGATTCATAGGTAAACCTATGACACCCCTCGATGCATTTCAATGCAACATATGTCCCTAGGGACCCTTTGGGAATGCATCGAAAGGGGTCACTAGGGGCCCTAGGGACATATGTTGTCATGAAATTCATCAAGAGGGGTCATAAGTTAACCTATGACCCCTCTTGATGCATTTTATGATAATATTATATTTAATAATAATAATCTAATACTATATATTTTAATATAATAATAATATATTATTAAATTATATAACAATAATAATCATATATATTACTAGATTATATATATTTAATAATAATATTTATAGTATATATTACTATATTATATTTAGTTATAATAATAATTATAATCATATATAATAATAATAATCATAATCATATGTAATAATAATAATGCCCACACTTCTCGAACATAAATTTCCCTCTAAAATTTCCCTCCAAAATTTCCAATGTGAGTGGTTTCCCTCCCAGTTGGAAAATTTGAAGTAATCAGATACTCGATTTCATATTGGGTATCCAATTAGGCTTGGTATTTACCAAACCTATTTGGTCAACCCAAAAAACATGTTTGAGAAGGGTTTCATTGACACTTAGACTTCGAGTAGCCATTTGACAATGTTATTTTCATCGAAATTGAATGAAACGAAAAGAAGTTTTTTATAGCACTCTCAAGATTTCATCGATATAATGTCTATCAAATTCTGAGTTCAATAAGTATTTATTAGTTAATTTTCAATGAAAATGATTGTAATGTGTTGATTGATATACTGATTGAAAAATAGCTATAACTTTCAAATGGTATAACATTTTTCAAATCTAAAAGTTACATCAAATTTTATGCTTCACCTAGTATAAGGAAAAAAAAATTAATTTGGTAAATTTTTCAATTAATTAAGGTGGTTAGACATGGGAGTTTTTTATTCTGAAAAATTTTTAGTAGAAAATTTATATTTAATTATTTATTTGGAATAAAAATACCCAAAAATATGCGTCACATATGGGCATGAGTCTACTTTTTATATTTATAATTATATTTAAAAATATTATCATTTGATTTTGATTAAGGTGATTTGACATACACCTACTTTTTATTTTCACTCTAAAAATTTTGTAGTACTGCATTAAAATTAAAACTTTTGACCAATCAAATATTTTTTTCTCCTGATAAGGCCTAGTAGTTTAGAAACTACATTCAATTGCCTACAAATTATTTTCTTACAACTTTTTGATATAATATCCAAAACCACCTTAAAATTATGTGTTAAGTTGACATAACCCTAATTTGTTGGTTTTTCACTGCCACTTAAGGCCATAGTTTGGTTGACCATGATCGTGCACATACCCTTATTAAAAATATTTATAAATTTGCATAGATGAATAAGATTAGAAGCTTGTGTAACAACTCCAAAAAATAAACAAAAATGCCTCTTCTATAATTGGATTTTGAGGTATTTATAAACAAAAATTCTTTGCTTCTTGATAAGTAAGCATGAAAATTTTTTTTTTTTTAAAGGAGAAGCTTCAAAATCACCAAGTGTACATACATAATACCATATAAGAATGAAACCAAACCTAATTGTTCTCTTAAACAAAAATTTAAAAAAGCAAATAGTTGAAAAATATTTCTTATTAGTCAAAATTGAATTAAGTACTTAGTAAACTTCATAAACAAATCTTTACTGTAATGGTGAAGTAAAAATAGACAAACTGGCACTAAACATTTAACTCAAATGTGACAAATGAAGAACAAGTCTAAATTGGAGTAAACAAATGTGCAACATTCCATATTTATTCATTTACTTTGATTTCATTTTTCAATTGTAGCTCAATTGGTTTTCTCCACAAATGCATATGTCAACAATTTTTCTTTCTAAAGTTGACCAGAATTCAAGGCATTTGATTCCTACTACAAAACATATCAAAATTACATGAGACTTTCCTATCACTGAAACTCCTACCATTCTATGATGTAACACTTCCTCCTATAATCAAAACAAATTTATAGGGAACACACAGTGACACAAGTTTGTAGGGGCCAAAGTGAGACAATCCTATCTTTAATTCCTTGATTTATCAAAATAACTTAAATTTGGTTAAGGCTAAATACTAATGAAGTGGCTCCTCATCTGTGTCCATGACATAATTATCAATCAATATATTTTTTTCATCCATAGCTTTTATTTAATAAGAGTAAAAAATTGGAAAAAGAAAAAAAAAAAAAAAAAAACAACAACAAAAATCTTTACACATGAATTTTTTAGATTTCCCATTATACTCATGGATAGTGGACATGTAAGATGCTAAAAAAATACTCCAAAATAAAGTCAACCTTGGATGTTAAAATGGCTATGTAAAAATTATAAACATCCTTACAAATCTCAAATATTCCAAAGTCAAACAAACTCACAATCAAACCAACTCACTAGATAAAACTACAATTATAAAACAAATTCTTATTCAACTATTTTTCACATAGTTTCTCATCAATTCCATAAAAATCATGTGTAGTCCTTGGATTCAAGAATCCCATAAAATGTGAACTTCACAACAAATATGTATATACGATCCAAAGAAAAACAAGTTGATAAAAAAAACCACAATACACTACCAATGGGCTAGAGTGTGTGCTTGCCTAGTCATCTTGATTTGATTGGATAGTTATATCTCCAAAAAAATATGAATTTATCAATCTTGCAATTGGCATGCTAATATTGTTTCTTCTTCCATTAACAAGATTTGGAGAAAATGTAGTTTATATATGCTCAAAAGAGAAAATGGAAATAAAAAAATTGCATATGGTCCCACCACCTGTAGTCTAGAATGTCCCCAAAATAATTAAATGACTCAATTAAATTAATTAAGTGGTCCAAAATTTAATAATAATATCTTTAAAAACCTTTTAATTAAATAATTTAATTATAAAATAAAGAGTTGTAAACTATTGTTGGTCTACTTGTAACCCTTAGGGGAACTTCCTGAAGCCCTTTATAAGGTCGAACTAGCATTGTATGAAGACATCATGGAGTTATATTTTCTTCTATATTTTGGATTTTAATTGGAATTGAGTCCTTGTAGTTTAGGATGTGGAAGACCCTCCCCAAACTGTAGTTTTACTTTCAATGGTTAGCTCCCTAGTCTTTCATTGGAGATATCAGTTAAAAAATTTCACTTGTGTGTAATTGCTCAACTTTTTGAAGTCTTCACTTGAAAAAAAATACGATGTAAATCTGAGATATATAATCTAAAAAAACAAATTCTTTTTTCTTTTCAATTCTTCCTAGTGTTGGTAAGTAAGCTATGTTAAAATTTATTCATCAATAATACATTTGGCATCTATAGTTGACTCATATCAATTGATCGTGTCAAAGGGAATCAAGGAGTTTTATGTGTCAAAGGGAGTCCAAGGGTGTTGAAGGAGACCTGGGTGGTATGTGTGCTAATTATGGCCTATAAATTAACCACACTTTAGCATGATCGTTATATGAAGAATTTTCCTAGAATAAACATGGGATCGTTCATCCAAAATAATTAAACAAGTCGATTTGTTGTCTCCTAACTAGATTGATTTTCTATTCACTCTCAAATTTGAAAAGCTAGCAACCGGACCTCTAGTATGAAGGATTTAAATATAAAGGATATGCAAGATTAAGCTAAATGTATGCATTATTAAGCTAAGAAAAAAATAAACAAATTACTCTAAATGAATGCTTTTTTAATCTATATGAAAAAAAGCATGTGAGAATAGTAAAGCTATGAATGCAAGAAATTGAGTCAACAATTTGACATAAATTTGATACATTTCCTACATCCCCTGAAATGAAGAATTGAGGGTTTCTTAAATAGAATTCCAGAATTGATCAATGGTCAAGATCAAATTGAATGAACGGTCAAGATTGGAAATGAGATTTAGTTAGAGAGCTCTGAGGAGAAAGATGGTGGTCCCCTTACATCATCACTAATTCAAGCATTCGAGGCGACACAGCCAGTTGACGGAGTATGACCCTTTGACAAGTCATCCATTACCTGCCTTGTCATTAAACTTTTCACACATTTGTCATTTTTAGCACGTTTTTAGGGTTTTTTTCAAAAATTTCCATCAGGTTTCATGCGAGGATTAGTTTTCTCGCACATGCTTGAATCCTCTTTTGCACGGTGAAGTACCAAAATGGTACTTCTTTGTTGGAGGTGTTGGGTTTCCTCGCACAGGAGGTACCCATCTGTCACGTGAGAGACCCTAAATGTTATTGGTTTTTCACCTACTGCATTGATGTTTCTCACGTGAAGAAATGAAATCTCATATGAGAAAGTAAAAATTCATGCATGAGAATTTGGTGCTATGTGTAAATTTTTCATTATCGTTTCACACTTTCATTAGTCATTTTCACATGTCTGATAGTGATCATGCTCATGTTGTTTTTGTCTTTGTAGGTTACATTTCCTAATGTTTCTTTTAGATCACAATATCCTCCTTTTGGAGCATTTATTCACTAGTTGGATGCCACAGACCTAGCACATATCAACTCCCTAGGCCTTTTACATCTAGGTGGTATTTTGGATCTACGGGTGAACCACAGATTATTAACTACCCTCATAGTGTTTCCACTCAAAGACAAACACTTTCCACTTTCCCCTTGGAGAGATAACAGTCACCTCAAAGGACATATACAAGATACTTTAGATACCCTTTCATGAGCCCTAGGTAGAGTACGACACATAGCAATGACCAAGTACATTAGCATTGAGGGCCATCTTCTAGGAGGATCTCATCATAGGCAAAGTGATCACATAGGAGGATATGGTACAAACTTATGGCCCTACCCACAGGTTAGTAGAAATGTTGGGTATATTCTTGAGTTACTTCTTGATGCCTGACAAAGGCTAGCATGGATTAGAGTATAGTTGAGGACAGATGTTGGGGAGGATGCTAGAGGAGCCAACATGCTTCAGATGGGGTTTGTGTATGTTGGCCCTAATGTTCCACAAGATGCACGAGATAGTCTACCATGAGAGGAAGAGCATGGTTGCAAGGGTCTATGTTCTTCAAGTGTGGGCATGGGAGTGCTTGCTCATTACGAGGCCTATATGTTCTGTTAAGAGACAAGACCATGAGCCCTATATATGTAGATATTGTGGAAAAATGACCCAGACAACTTTGGGAAAGACTAAGTAGTGGAGAGTTCAATTGGATGACCTAGTAGCGGTAGTGTGGTGGACATGGAGAGAGACTGAGATGTGGAATGATGCCTGGTGGAGCTCAACCACATGTTTGTCTCCTAACCACTGATTGGTCACTTGATATCTATTATTTAGATAATTCCATTGACTCACGTGTAGTTACAATACAGTCGACCATAAGATATTTCACCTATGCTCGCTTTCCCTAAAATATAGAGAGAGGATGGTTAGTGAGACTAGACCCTGGGAGGTCTATGATCAATGTGCGCTACATTACTATGATGTAGTGCGATTATGTAGTAGTAGTATTAGATGGTGAGATGACTCCAACATACCAGGCACATTTTGTGAGCCATCCCTTCCCATGATTTATAGACCCAGTTGGGATGGCAATGCCACTACCACTTGTATAGTATCCACAATGACAACCACAACAACAACCACAGCAGAGACCCAAACACTATACAACACAGGTATAGATTCCTCCCTAACAGATGGGAGATTATCCAGGTGTTGGTGGCAGTGGGACGAGATAGAGATGTCTGCAGGGTGAGATGGGCACATTGGGTTCCATAGGAGGAGATACTCAGAGGCAACATACAGAGCTAGAGCAGGCAGCTAAACAACTGGAGCCCATAGTGGGTGATGAGGAGATGCAAGATTAGCCTGCTCCTGATCCACATCAGGATGCTTTGACAAGGACTAGGGAGTGACTAAGAGTGGCACAACAATAGCTTAGCAATATGCAGATACAGCTGGCAGTGCAAGATATTCACCTAGGGGATCGAGAGTGGAAGATCCAAGATCTCCCCATAGAGCTAGAGTAGCAACAAGAGGAGACTTGACTACAGAATGCCCTTGCAACTTACTACTATGTAGGATACATCACAGCAATACCTGAGGTCCCAGAGCATATGCACTAATTTTCCAAGTATGTTAGAGCATCAGATGGTTTTCGGCAACCAACGAGACCAAATGCGCCTCCTCTTTCTCCATCTAGGGATGAGGGAGAAGGGATCAGTTAGATTCTTCTCTTTCAATCTTGTTTTGGCTATGTATTGATTGATGTGCCAACATCATTTTGTATCATTTTGAGATCGACAACACTCGAGTAGCGTTCATTTTTGTACTGATGCATACTTGACTCCTTGGCGAGGTTGATATATATGAGACCTTTTGATTCGAGTGTCTTTGCATCTGTCACTTTTTTTGTTACACTTTATCATATATGAGATGATTGATTGAATGCAACATGATATGATGTATGAATGTAGTGTAGATGAGATGAATATGAAATGTAAAATGTGAATGAACTAATATCTCATAGAAGTTTTGATTTTTGTTGATAATGATCGGTATCTCGTGAAGATCAAGAGTACGAACCAAGGAGTTGAATACTTGTGTAGTCGTGAAGAAACCAACAACCCCTCATGTCAAAGGATGCAAGTGAAGCGTGATCAAAATGCATTCTTACACAATGTAGCCCTATGCTAGATGCCAACCTAAGTCTAGTTACTAAACTCGTAAAATTATCATCACTAATTATTTAGTTAGACCCAAAAATGTCACACAATTCCCACTGACATTGCAATTATGGAAATATGAATATGACATGTGTCCTAGTTTTGCCACGATTAAATGTAAGCATTTGAGGCACACGAAGCCAAAATGACTAGAACATTTGTCTATTTTAATGTAGCAAGCAAACATAAGCATCAGAGCATAAATGCTTGGATGAAAACAATGTTTCTCATGTGCAGACACACTAGACACACAAGAGATACTTCTTATGTTAAGTAATTAGTAAGTATTCTATCTGCAACAAACCCTTGCATTCATAACCTGAGACAAAATTGTGTTAAGTATACTCATAGTGACCCATACGTTCACTTAGCAGGACAAGTATCATTATTTACCATAGCATAGAGAATTCACTCAACAAGAAAGGAACAAAACCAACCTCACTGAAGTATCTCTATAAAATGAGTAGAGGTACACACGACCATCCAACACGAGATAGAGGCTCTTATAGTGGACACCCCTTTTATATGGATGCTTCAAATCATTGGAACCAAACAAAAAAACATAAAGCAAGGAAAAGATCATGCCCCCAGTCCTTGCTTCTCTAGTCAAAAGAGACATCCTCGAGTTTCTCAAAGGGAAATGATAAAGCGAAAGCCAAAAAAAAAAAAAAAGCCCAGCAAATTTCAAACAGTATGAATGTTTTCATTTCAGTGTCATTGTGTTATAGGATTGATGTCAAGTGTCAATGTTCAACACATATGTAAAAGAAATCTCTTCAGTAGGGTGACGACAATAGACAGACTCAGTTAGGACAACTGGTGACTGACATCATAGAGAAATCTTGATTGATAAGAATGTTAGTAAGAAACTAAATGACAGTAGACAAACGTAGTTAGAAAAACTAGTGACTGATGTGAAAGAGATCTTCCTTGAAAGGAATCTCTATAGTAAAGTGAGTGACAGTAGGCAAACGTACTTAGAACTAGTGATTGGCGTGAGAGATCTTCTTCGAGAGGAATCTCAATAGTGATGCAAGAAATAGTAGACAAACGCAGTTAGAACTAGCGACTAACACAAAAGAGATCTTTGAGAGGAATCTCTGTACTGAAGCAATCAACAGTAGGCAGGAGTAGTTAGAACAAATGGTGACAAATGTGGAAGAGATTTTCTTCAAGAGGAATCTTTGTATTATAGGATTGATGTCAAGTGTCAATGTTCAGCACATATGTAAAAGAAATCTCTTCAGTAGGGTGACGACAATAGACAGACTCAGTTAGGACAACTGGTGACTGACATCATAGAGAAATCTTGATTGATAAGAATGTTAGTAAGAAACTAAATGACAGTAGACAAACGTAGTTAGACAAACTAGTGACTGATGTGAAAGAGATCTTCCTTGAAAGGAATCTCTATAGTAAAGTGAGTGACAGTAGGCAAACGTACTTAGAACTAGTGATTGGCGTGAGAGATCTTCTTCGAGAGGAATCTCAATAGTGATGCAAGAAATAGTAGACAAACGCAGTTAGAACTAGCGACTAACACGAAAGAGATCTTTGAGAGGAATCTCTGTACTGAAGCAATCAACAGTAGGCAGGAGTAGTTAGAACAAATGGTGACAAATGTGGAAGAGATTTTCTTCAAGAGGAATCTTTGTAGTGAAGCAAGCAGTAGTAGGTACACACACTTAGAACAACTGGTGAGTAACATGAAAGAGATTTGCTATGACACTGTTACCAAAATTTCACACATGCGAATTTTACTTCAAGTAACATCATAGAAAGAGTTGCAAAAGAAAATGCACATTTTCTATTCTTTCAATTTCATCATTTTTGCAATCATATATAATCATGAGCAAAGAAATACAAATGATCATTGTATAGATCATCACTGATATGTACAATTCTCATTTTTACATGTAAATGAAACGAATTAATGTGCTGAATGGAGAAAGTCTCACACAAGCCGTGAGGATAAATGATTAACTTTCTTTCATCAAGAAATACACTAACAGATAAATATATACATGAATGTAATAGGGATAGAGATAACCAGTCATTGCCTGTTGCTTTGACTGGTTATGGTTTCTTTCCCTGCTGCACTTGTCCAGCTCCAAGCTCCACGCTCTCTAGCAGCTGCAAAAAACATAAAGCAACTGATGTTAGATCCCGATGGATCTAAGCAATGACTACATATCTCTACGACTACATCTACCTGTCAATGCATCTCGTCATGAAAGGAAACAAACAATGATATTGGCATTTAATGCTAAAAGAAATAAAACCATTTGTGAGTGTCATGAGCCCGTGCTCGAACCTCATGAAATACAATTAAAAGAGTGAACTGCTGAAAAAAAAAAAAACAAAGCATTTAGGCAAAGAGCAGTACAAAGGTCGGGCAATATTCCTCATGCAAGGTAGGAAAGGGAAACACAAAGCTGTACTGGAACAAGGATAAAGTTTAAGATTTCGTGCGTTCTTGCTTTTAAAAAAGTGGATATAGCATACAAAGAATACCAGTACAGGATTCTTGTCTTGACAGAAATGGAACAACATTCATTATTTTGACAATGTACCCTGATTATTTCCTTTCAGTTGGAAAGAATCTATAATGCTATGATGATAGAATATTGACCAGATTCTAATAATGGAAATGTTGATAAATGAAAATGCTGATAACGATCAGCAATAATGAGAAATTGTAATACTACAGAGGGAGAGAAATTCTGAGTAATTGGATATTGCTGCTATTAACATATTTTGCTAAAGCTTGGAAATGGAAGGTCTCTTTACGCATGTCATCTGATAAAAGTTCTTGGGTTGAAATCTGCTGATCTCATTTTATGCTGCTGCTCTAAGTTTGTTGGGGTTATAAGGATAGCTCAAATAATGATGATGTATTGTTACATAATAATATGAGAGGTACTGTAGAATAACATATGCATATAAAGAGCAGAAAGCCAGTGGAGAAGATGCAGCTTTGTTAATACTGTAGTTACCATTTCTATATCAGCCTCTGTATCATCTCTTGTTTGAGATCATCATCTTTAACAACTACTTATCTCGGGGGCCAGCTATTGCCATTCAATGCAAGCTTGTCATCAAAATCTGAAGCCAGAAAATACATTCAAAGTTTCAACCTGAAAGTCAAAAATATTCGAACTTGTCTCATTGCAAAGAAGCATAATTGTACAACAGCCTAGCTGGCTTTGACATGGCTTCTTTATCAAAGAGGAATGGTGAGGGGACCAAAATGGAACCATCAAAAAAGAGCTACATAAGGCAATTAAACTTTGTGAAAGTGCTTTAGCCAACTCAGACCCTGTTTACCTTGATCTCGGACCTCAAATAGAGGCACACATTTACTATATGGAATCAGGAGCCTGTGCAGCGTTTCTTGCTAATATCAATGATACTTCTAATTTCAATGCGACATTTAATGGCAATACATACAGCTTGCCTGTGTCACCAAGCTTATTTCCAATTTGAATAACAGCAGCAAATCAATATCAGCAAATACCCATAGCTGGAGGGAAAGGAAGATTTTCTTTAGATCATAGTGAAGATTTCAAGAATACGGCTGGAAAAGCTCATCTTTTTAGTTTTACAAAAGTGAAAATCTAAAGGTATATTGAAAGGAGAGGGCGGTTTAGAGGTAGCATGCAAGGGCGTGCTGCTGAATGGAAATCCTGTGACAGTAAAGAAGCTGTCCTCCACGTCTGGTAAAGAAAGCAAATAATATGATTTTTGCATTTTGCAACATACGTATTAGTAACTGGAAAATCCAAAAGGAAGCAATAATATACATATGAAACAACAAAACTTTCCAGTTCCAGCAATTAATTCGCATTCAAAGGCAAACAATACCCACAACTTATACTGGAGAAGCCATATAAAAATTCGAAGGCTTGAGTTCATATTCATGGCGGCCAAGAAATGTTAAAAGAAATAATGGCAGAACGATACCCTTGTGTTCATCATAGCAGCCAGCAATCAATTTTCTCACTCCAAATGTAATCTACAGGTATATCAAAAGGAGAAAGAACATAACATCAGAATTTTTCGTTACCTTTCGACACATACATCTCGTGATGGCTTCGACTTTCAAATAGCAGTGAAACTCAAGTACGGCGACCATCAAACTCTTCATGGCAGCGAGTAACTCCAAGAAACCCTCCTAGCCGCAGCTCCAGAATGCGTTTCGAGAGCTCTTCTTTCTCGCATTTGCGAATGTAAAAATGAATGACACTTTAGGGTATTCGAGCCTTCTTATGCCCTGATTTGTTTTTTATAAAATTTTGAAATCCGGAGGGCTTTCCATGGGATTTTATTCCCTTTGCAATTGTCTTTGTTTTTGCTTTGAAAGGGGAGGATTTTTGCCTGTGTTTAGCATTTTTTCATTTTTGTTTTGCATTTTTTTTTGTCTTTTATTTCTTTTAAAAAGGTTCAATTAAATTTATTTCTTTGTAAAAAAAAATAATTTACTATAATATGATTTATTTGTGTTATTTTAATAAGTATCAATTATTTTAACGGAATATTAGTTGATTCAATTATCACTTAATATTTTATAAAATAATTAATATTTATTAAAATAAAAGGAATAGATCGTATTACAATAAATTATTAATAAATACTGAATGATTTATATCTTATTTATAAAATATAAATCATTCAGTAAGCATTGTCATGCAAAGAAATAAACATTTAATTTCTTTTTTAAAAAGGGTTAAAAGACAGATATTTTGCAAAATTAAATGACTAAGTGTTGAGTCACGGGTGAATTTTTTTTGATGAGGAGTTATTGCATTTTGGAGACCTTTTGGAGGTCTGGCAGGAGTTTTGGGGCTACATTTATGAGGGGCAGTTGGTGATATTATTAGACCATGCCTTTTGGGCTATTTGGTACACCTTTTTGAAGTCTTGTCAAGGACTCAAGTTGGCCTTTGGGGTTGAATCCGACCCAGCATTTATGGTTTTTGGTAAGATGCAGTTGAAACAAGATGTTATGTATGAGTTGAAGGCTCATTTTAGAGGGGTTCTTATTTGTGTGGATAGAGGTTTTGTGGCTTTTTCTCTAAGTCCTGGACTTCATTTTACAGAGTCTGTGATTCATTTCTGGAGATATATTACAGGTTGCAGCAGTGTGATTATTCTTGGTGAAGTTATCAGTGAGCCCTTTTCCTTTCTACAATTTCTGTGTGCATTTCAAAATGATTGGATAGGTTAACATGTGAATGTTTCATTGTTCCCTATTTTCTGTCTCATTTCAGCACCTCTATGTAGAACAGTAAGTTTGTTTGCAGGTTATAACATGTGTTTTTGGGTGAAATTAGTCAAAGGGAGGTATTAGTTTGTCTTTCTTTCTGTAGTTTCAGTGAAAAAAACCTTATTATAAATCATTTGTGCAAGCCTTTACAGGAAGTTGTGCTTTATCTGTGTTTCATAAACTTACATTATCCTCTCTGTCACATGTGGGTTACATTTCCAAACCCTTCTTTGGTGCATCACTTCCTTATTTTAAGACTTAAGCTTTAGTCTTTTGGTTTTCAATAACTTCTTCCCATTTTCCCTCAAGTTTTCTTTAAGTTTCAAGAGGTTATCACTGAGAGATTCAATAGGAGCCGGCCTAGAATCCGGAGGTTTCATCTCACTGTCAAGTCCCACATAGTGAAGTGAATCCCATGTTAAGTAAGCATTACTGAATGTTTTCCCATTCAGTAAAGGGTGCAAATCCTGAAACTTAACAGTTTTGGCATGCCCAGTGGGACCCGAATACATTTTCCAACTATGCTGGTATAGCCAAAAGCCTTCTTTCAACCAGCCAGCAGGAAATGATGAATTTATGAGAAAGATAAAAACACGAAGTTCCAGTTCTTTTGAATATCTGCAGCTAGAAACTCCAAAAAGATGTGGAAGGAGTCTTGCTAGAACGAAGCCAGCACCAAGAAGGCAACTATCAGCCCCTGGTTTTCGTGTGTACAGCAGAATAGGCCAAAGGAAAGTCAGACGTTCAGCAAGTCCATTAGTAAGGGCTGAATTATTTGACATATCTGCTGATTCACTTACAAATTCAGCAAGTACTAGTTTTATACCAGCAGGTACAGAAAATACGAGCTTTCAGCAAAGTGTTCCTGCCCAACAGCAACCTGTGCAACAACCAGTACAACAGCTTCTACAGCAACCTCCGCCAATGGTGAGACAATTTGCTTTTGTGCCTTTTAATCAAGGGAGCCCCTTGAATTTTTCCCAACATCATGATATACCACTTGCAGCATTGAAGAGTCTATCGGATTTTACTGGAGAAAATCAAACTACAGCTTATGAACACATAAGGGATGTTGCTACTTTGTGCAACGTACATCATGTTACAGAGGAGGATGTGGCTACTAAGTTGTTGGTGGCATCTTTAAAGGGGAAAGCATTACAGTGGTTCACAAGTCTAACTGTTGGCTCTATAGGCTCATGGGATGCCTTGGGTGACGCTTTAACGAAACATTTTGAAGACAAGTCTGACTTCTTTCGCTGGTAGAGCAGCTCACAACTATAAAGCGGGTGCCACAAGAGCAAATGATGGATTTTAACAACCGGTTTCAAAGAACCTGGACAAGAATACCCATTACGGTGAGACCTTCAGTCGATCATGCTTTTCTTTATTATTTGAGAAGCTTAAATAGCAATATATCAGTAATGATTCAATCTATGGGAGGTGTTTCGCTGCCTCAAGCTTATGATATCGTCATAGAGCTGAAAATAGTCTTATTCAAGCTAGTAAAATAGCCCCTAGGCCTCCAATGCCCATTTTTTCGGACATTCACCCAAATATGCCATTGACAATTCCACAATTTAACCAGTTACCTACTATTCCCAGCCAAGAAATTACCATGGCAGGCCATTCACAAGAGCTGCAGGAGATAAAAAACAATCAGCTCAAGATCAAAAACATGATGCAAACTTTTAGTAACAAGCTGGTTAATCTTAAAAAACAATAGTTCCAGCCTAGGCTGCCTTACCAACAGCAGAATCCAGTTGCAAATCCGCCTTACCAACAGTAGAATCAAGGTTAGGCCCAAGGAAATAGACAACCATTTAAAGGTAATGCAATGGGTTATAGGCAAAATATCAATCACAGACCTTTCCGACCTTATAACCCGGCCCCTCTTAATGCTACAAATCCAATAAGAGACGCAGTCCCCATGCAAAATAACCTTGCAGCAGATTTTGAATGGTGTTACCCCTGTAGTGAACCGCATAATCAGGCCACATGCACAAATGCAGTTATAAATCAGGCATTAATGGTACAAAATACAGTGGCAGGACAACAAAATGTCACTTATGATGCACCTGAAACAGCAGCATGATGCACCTACTCCTGAAATTGGCTTCCTTAACTGGCAGAAAGATGAGTTTTGTGTAGTCAATAATGGCTCATCAATATCAGCAAAATACCCGAGCTAAGAAAAGAGCCCTTGAAACAAAGCAAACAGCAAATAAGGGTAGACTACCTGATACTGCTAAACCATCATCAAGTGCCACAAATGCAGTGGGAGACACTCACGTTCCTGTCGCTAAGGAAACCGTTCACAGGCCAACGGAGCATGGTGCTATTAAAGCACATCAAAAACAACACTTTGCTGCGCCATGAAGAAGATGAACGTGTCCATGTCAATGTGGGAGACTTTGGCCATCCCCGGTCAGGCGGATATCTTGCAAAAGGCTCTCTCAGATGAAGCAAATCCCTCAAGGGTGATGGATGAACCAGCAAGAGTGGTGTTAACCAGCGTTGATGAAAAGGAGGAGGACAGCGATAAAATTGCCACGGGACCAAATAAGGTAATAAAACTACCTCCTTTCTATCTTTCCTTGATTATTGGCGATAAACTAGTCCATAACTATATGGTAGATAGTGGAGCTACAAGCTCAGTCATGCCAAAAAAGATAGCCGACTAGTTAGGACTAAAATACCAACCCATTGAAAAGGGTGTCGTTCAGCTTGATGGGACATCCGTAGGTACTATAGGCGTGATTAGAGATGCGAGTGTCACCCTTCATGCCTATCCTAATTTTTCCATTCAACAAGATATCTATGTTATAGATTTACCTCCATATTTTGCCATCTGTTTGTCTAGAGATTTCACAGCGAAGATTGGTGGTTACCTATCATCTGATTGGTCCCACATGCTTTTTAGGAATAGATATGGCACAAAAGTGACGATCAAATCGGAGTTACTTGCAAAAAACCACATAGAGCCTTATGTTCCTAGTGCTGTCAATGCGAACCTGCTTGCATTTGACCAAGCAGAATGTCATACAGCTGCTGAAAATCGAACCCAGCTAGATGGTGTCTCAGATATTCTTCTTGATGAATGGGCATCAAGTCAAACATATGAAAACCAGTTTTACCATATGACGAATGCTGACTTGGGGACCTACATTATACATGAAAAAAGTGAAGTTATTCCCAATCTGGTCAAACCAGTGAAACAGTTGGGAGAATCCCAAGATCGGCTATGGAGCATGTTTTTCGATGGTTCAAGAGGTAAACAAGGTGCTGGTGGAGGCATCATGCTGGTTTCACCCGACAATGATAGGTACTATGCCGCTTTCAGATTCAGTTTTTCTTGCACCAATAATAGAGTAGAGTACGAAGGCTTAGTTCAGGGATTAGAATGGGCAAGAAAGCGCAGTATTAAGTGCTTGAGGGTGTATGGTGATAGTGAACTAGTAGTAAATCAAATCAGATGTCTGAATGCTGCAAAAAATGACATTTTAAAGTCTTATAGACATCATGTTTGGGATTTGCTTGAAAATTTTGAGGCATTTAATATACTAGCTGTTCCTAGAAAAGAAAACCAACATGCCGATAGACTGGCAGCTGTAGGAGCTCAATATGACATTGTCAACAGCGTGTCCGCCCATACTGATCAGTGTCATATCAGAATCATTACCAGGCCTTTAGTTCCTGATAACGATGTTAGTTGGCAAGTTTTTGACAACGATGAACAAATTCTGCAATTTTTGCTGGAAGAAGACGCTTTTGCCAGTTCTAACCAGCAAAGACATAAAGATCAGTATGGTGATCAGGTGATACAGTTAAAAAACAACAAGTTACCAAAAGGTTTAGTAACGCTGGAAAGCGTATTTAATTCTGATGATCAGCTTAGACTAGGAAAAGCCAACTTGCTGGTCAATGCAGATCTGGAAATTGCACCAGGTAAATGCCTTAAGTTTGGCAAGGTAAATTCAGCTGAAGAAGAAGCTTTTCTTCATTTATTTCAAGAATTTAGTGATGTCTTCGCTTGGTAATACAGCGATTTAAAAGGGTTCAATCCAGGACTGCCACAACATGCAATAGAGCTCGAACCAATAGCTAAGCCAGTTCGACAAAAGCAAAGGCCTATTAATCCAAAGCTGGAACCTTTGATGCAAAAAGAAGTTTTCAGATTGATCGAGAGTAAGATAATTTTTCCTATCAAACACACAAGTTGGGTTGCTAACTTGGTCCCGGTAAGGAAGAAAAATGGGGAGCTACGACTATGCGTAGATTTCAAAGACTTGAATCGAGTCTCGCTGAAGGATAGACACCCGCTTCCATCCATGGAACAGATTTTGCAAAGTGTATCAGGGGCTGAAAGGTTCTCTTTGCTAGATGGTTATTCAGGTTATAACCAAATTTTGGTAAAGGAGGAAGATCAGTTCAAAACAGCATTTACAACAAAATGGGGAACAATGGCGTATAAAAGAATGCCATTCGGATTGTCCAACGCTGGAGCTACCTTTCAGAAGGCCATGGAGATCGCTTTCAGCAATCTGATGTACAAGTTCGTCTTGGTTTATTTGGATGATGTCACTGTTTATTCACAAAAAACAGCAGACCACATTAATCATTTAAGACAAATTTTTGAACGTTGTAGAAGGTTTGGCATCTCATTAAATCCCAAAAAGAGTATTTTTTCTATGCATGAGGCTAAATTACTTGGATACATTGTATCTAAGTCAAGAATTATGTTTAAGACAGATTTTTGAACGTTGTAGAAAGTTTGGCATCTTGTTAAATCCCAAAAAGAGTATTTTTTCTGTGCATGAGGGTAAATTACTTGGATACATTGTATCTAAGTCAGGTATTACGGTGGACCCCGAATGAGTTGCAGCAATTTTGGAGCTTCCTCTACCACAACACAAGAAAGGCCTTCAAAGTTTCATTGGCCGCATCAATTTCGTGCGGAGGTTTCTGCCTGACATTGCAGCACTTCTCAAACCATTAACGGCCATGCTTAAAAAGAATATAGTTTTTACCTGGACGAAGGAAGCCAAAAAAAAATTTCAGGCCATTAAAGATGCATTAGCAGCATCACCCGTCCTAGTCAATCCTGATTTCAGTAAAGATTTTATTCTTTACGCATATGGTGGTCATGATGTGATTTTAGCCATGCTGGTACAGAAAAATCCAAAGGGATTGGAACAACCAATTGCATTCTTCAGCAATGGACTTGAAGAGTACGAACAACGTTATAGCTTTGTTGAGAAACATGTCCTTGCTGTTGTAAAAAGCCTTAAGAAATTCAGGCACTTGCTGACGCATAAAAAAGTCATTTTGCGTGTCACGCATCCAAGCGTCAAAGAGTTTCTCCTGAGTAGAGATCTGAATGAGAAAAGAGTCGGCTGGATCACACGCGTCATGGAATATGACGTAGATATCCAGATAACCAAGCTGGTTCGAGGGAAGGGTTTGTGCGAGCAAATCGCAGATAAGGATATTTCGGAGCTAGAGGAGCAAGCAAATGCTATTTTACTAATCAGTGCTGCTGGAAACGATGACGGAACAGCAAGCTGGTTACAGGATATGATCCATTTTTTAAAAACCAGTCAATGTCCAGCCACCTTAGATCGAGCAAAGCGAAGGTATTATCGCTTGCAATCAGCCCCTTTTGTGCTGATAAATGATATTTTATATCAAAAAGACTTCAATGGAGTCCTTCTCAGATGCATAGATTCAGATCAAACTACTCAAGTGTTGCATGAATTTCATGATGGGCATTCAGGAGGACATTTTTCTCCTAGAACAACGGCCTATAAGATTCTCCGAGCTGGCTATTATTGGCCTGATTTATTTAAAGACTGTCATGCACACATCAGAAAATGCGCTAAATGTGCCATCTTTGCAGGAAAAGAGAGGCTGCCAACTTTGCCCTTGCAGCCAATTAAGATCGAACAGCCCTTTCAAAAGTGGGGTGTTGATTTCATAGGGGCCATTAACCCTCCATCAAGTGCAGGTCACAAGTGGATCATTACAGCCACTGATTATTTCACACGCTGGACTGAGGCAACAGCGTTAAAGGATGCAAATGAAACAGCAGTCCTAAGCTTTTATGATGACATTGTGAACAGATTTGGAGTACCGGATTCCATTATCTCAGATAATGCACTTGCTTTCGTTGGAATGAAAGTCACTAATTGGGCTTTTCATCATGGAATATATCTCAGTACAAGCTCAAATTATTACCCACAAGGAAATGAATTAGCAGAATCTTCCAACAAGAACCTGATAGGAATCATCAAGCGCAATTTGCAAGAGAATCAGAGAGATTGGCATTCGAAATTGAAGGCCGCCTTATAGGCTTGTTTATGGGAAAGAGGCAAGATTGTCAATTGAGACAGAATTACCAGCGCTTGATCTTGCTACACAGCTGGTTTTATTTGAGGAAGGTGACCCTATGCTGGTGCAGTGTGTCCAGTTGATGGAGCTGGAAGAAACCAGGAAAAAGGCCATGGAAACCATGGAGTATTAGCAAATGCAGATAAAGAAAAGCTTTGATAAGAGAGCTCGAGCTCAAGAATTCCATGTTGGCAACATGGTACTGAAGTGGGATGTCCTCAAGAGCAGACCCGACCAGCGCAATAAATTTGATCATATGTGGGCTGGGCCGTTTCAAATTGCTGAGTGTAAACAACACAATGCTTACCAGTTGGCTACCATGGAAGGAGACATCCTACCGATCCCTGTGAATGGGATCCACCTCAAACCATGTTTTGAGGTATAATTTTCAGTCCTGCCTTGTACATAATAAGTTTTTCCCCTTGTTTTCAATAAGTCGGTTTGCATTTTAGTTTTGTTTTGTTTCTGTTCTAGGTTAGTTTCATGTTTTGTTTGTAGTGTTTTTCAGTTAAGTTGCTGGTTTATGTTGTGGAAGTCGTCATACCTGCCCATTTCATTCATGCATGCGTAAATATGTGTACTCAAACGCACACACATATCCAACATACACATACATACGCACACATATATCGCTGCAAATAAATGTCTAGCTGCCAGCCATACATATCTGCATACCCATGCATACGCTGCATACATGCATCCATTCAAGCCCACACATTCACCCATACATCAACCAAATGGTCGACTATAATGGTTTCGACTTCTAGTTCATACTTGAGTTCTGACCCTACATACCCATCAATCCAATAAGAGTTTCTGTTCTTACTGAACTCACGTGCATGCATTCAAAACTGAACCAGCAACTTTAGAAGTCGCTTTTGTCAGGCCTAGGTGCTAGGAACGCATAATCAGACTCTGTGCCCGAGGAATAAGAGCAACTAAAAGCAAACTGGTCAAATGTCAAGCAGGCAGACATATAGCAGAAGTCACCAAAAATGTTACCAAAATTTCACACATGCGAATTTTACTTCAAGTAACATCATAGAAAGAGTTGCAAAAGAAAACACACATTTTCTATTCTTTCAATTTCATCATTTTTGCAATCATATATAATCATGAGCAAAGAAATACAAATGTTCATTGTATAGATCATCACTGATATGTACAATTCTCATTTTTACATGTAAATGAAACGAATTAATGTGCTGAATGGAGAAAGTCTCACACAAGTCGTGAGGATAACTGATTACCTTTCTTTCATCAAGAAATACACTAACAGATAAATATATACATGAATGTAATAGGGATAGAGATAACCAGTCATTGCCTCTTGCTTTGACTGGTTATGGTTTCTTTTCCTACCACACTTGTCCAGCTCCAAGCTCCATGCTCTCCAGCAACTGCAAAAAACATCAAGCAACTAATGTTAGATCCCGAGGGATCTAAGCAATGACTACATATCTCTATGACTACATATACCTGTCAATGCATCTCGTCATGAAAGAAAACAAACAGTGATATTGGCATTTAATTCTAAAAGAAATAAAACCATTTGTGAGTGTCACAAGCCCGTGCTCGAACCTCATGAAATACAATTAAAAGAGTGAACTGCTGAAGAAAAAAAAAAATAGAGCATTTAGGCAAAGAGTAGTACAAAGGTCGGGCAATATTCCTCATGCAAGGTAGGAAAGGGAAACACAAAGCTGTACTGGAACAAGGATAAAGTTTAAGATTTCGTGCGTTCTTGCTTTTAAAAAAGTGGATATAGCATACAAAGAATACCAGTACAGGATTCTTGTCTTGACAGAAATGGAACAACATTCATTATTTTGACAGCGTACCCTGATTATTTCCTTTCAGTCGGAAAGACTCTATAATGCTATGATGATAGAATATTGACCAGATTCTAATAATGGAAATGTTGATAAATGAAAATGCTGATAACGATCAGCAATAATGAGAAATTGTAATACTACAAAGGGAGAGAAATTCTGAGTAATTGGATATTGGTGCTATTGACATATTTTGCTAAAGCTTGGAAATGGAAGGTCTCTTTACGCATGTCATCTGATAAAAGTTCTTGGGTTGAAATCTGCTGATCATATTTTATGCTTCTGCTCTAAGTTTGTTGGGGTTCTAAGGATTCCTCAAATAAAGATGATGTATTGTTACATAATAATATGAGAGGTACTGTAGAATAACTTATTCATATAAAGAGCAGAAAGCCAGTGGAGAAGATGCAGCTTTGTTAATACTTGTGAATGTTTCATTATTCCCTATTTTCTGTCTCATTTCAGCACCTCTGTGTAGAACAGTAAGTTTGTTTGCAGGTTATAACATGTGTTTTTGGGTGAAATTAGTCAAAGGGAGGTATTAGTTTGTCTTTCTTTCTATAGTTTCAGTGAAAAAAACCTTATTATAAATCATTTTGCAAGCCTTTACAGGAAGTTGCGCTTCATCTGTGTTTCGTAAACTTACATTATCCTCTGTCACATGTGGGTTACATTTCCATACCCTTCTTTGGTGTATCACTTCCTTATTTTAAGACTTAAGGTTTAGTTTTTTGGTTTTCAGTAACTTCTTCCCCTTTTCCCTCAAGTTTTCTTTAAGTTTCAAGAGGTTATCACTGAGAGATTCAATAGGAGCCAGCCTAGAATCCGGAGGTTTCATCTCACTATCAAGTCCCACATAGTGAAGTGAATCCCATGTTAAGTAAGGGTTACTGAATGTTTTCCCATTAAGTAAAGGGTGCAAATCCTGAAACTTAACAGTTTTGGCACGCCTAGTGGGACCCGAATACATTTTCCAACTGTGCTGGTATAGCCAAAAGCCTTCTTTCAACCAGCCAGCAGGAAATGATGAATTTATGAGAAAGATACAAACACGAAGTTCCAGTTCTTTTGAATATCTGCAGCTAGAAACTACAAAAAGATGTGGAAGGAGTCTTGCTAGAACAAACCCAGCACCAAGAAGACAACTATCAGCTCCTGGTTTTCGTGTGTACAACAGAACAGGCCAAAGGAAAGTCAAATGTTCAGCAAGTCCATCAGTAAGGGCTGAATTATTTGACATATCTACTCATTCACCTACAAATTCAGCAAGTACTAGTTTTATACTAGTAAGTACAGAAAATACGAGCTTTCAGCAAAGTGTTCCTGCTCAATAGCAACCTATACAACAGCAACCTATGCAACAACCAGTACAACAGCCTCTACAGCAACCTCTGCCAATGGTGAGACAGTTTGCTTTTGTGCCTTTTAATCAAGGGAGCCCCTTGAATTTTGCCCAACATAATGATACACCACTTGCAGCATTGAAGAGTCTACCAGATTTTACTGGAGAAAATCAAACTACATCTTATGAACACATAAGGGATGTTGCTACTTTGTGCAACGTACATCATGTTACAGAGGAGGATGTGGCTACTAATTTGTTGGCGGCATCTTTAAAGGGGAAAGCATTACAGTGGTTCACAAGTCTAACTGTTGGCTCTATAGGCTCATGGGATGCCTTGGGTGACGCTTTAAAGAAACATTTTGAAGACAAGTCTGACTTCTTTCGCTGATAGAGCAGATCACAACTATAAAGCGGGCGCCACAAGAGCAAATGATGGATTTTAACAACCAGTTTCAAAGAACCTGGACTAGAATACCCATTACGGTGAGACCTTCAGTCGATCATGCTTTTCTTTATTATTTGAGAAGTTTAAATAGCGATATATCAGTAATGATTCAATCTATGGGAGGTGTTTCGCTGCCTCAAGCTTATGCTATCGCCATTAGAGTTGAAAATAGTATTATTCAAGCTGGTAAAATAGCCCCTAGGCCTCCATTGCCCATTTTTCCAGACATTCACCCAAATATGCCATTGACAATTCCACAATTTAACCAGTTACCTGATGTTCCCAGCCAAGAAATTACCATGGCAGGCCCTTCGGGTACTGCAGGCCCTTCACAAGAGCTGCAGGAGATAAAAAACAATCAGCTCAAGATCGAAAACATAATGCAAACTTTTAGTAACGAGCTGGTTAATCTTAAAAAACAATAGATCCAGCCTAGGCTGCCTTACCAACAGCAGAATCCAGTTGCAAATCCGCCTTACCAACAGTAGAATCAAGGTCAGGCCTAAGGAAATAGACAACCATTTCAAGGTAATGCAATGGGTTATAGGCAAAATATCAATCATAGACCTTTCCGACCTTATAACCCAGCCCCTCTTAATGCTGCAAATCCAATAAGAGACGTAGTCCCCATGCAAAATAACCTTGCAACAGATTTTGAATGGTGTTACCCCTGTAGTGAACCGAATAATCAGGCCACATGCACAAATGGAGTTATAAATCAGGCATTAATGGTACAAAATACAGTGCCAGGACAACAAAATGTCACTTATGATGCACCTGAACAGCAGCATGATGCACCTGCTCCTAAAACCGGCTTCCTTAACTGGCAGAAAGATGATTTTTGTGCAGTCAATAATGACTCACCAATATCAGCAAATACCCGAGCTAAGAAAAGAGCCCTTGAAACAGAGCAAACAACAAATAAGGGTAGACTACCTGATAGTGCTGAACCATCATCAAGTGCCACAAATGCAGTGGGAGACACTCACGTTCTTGTTGCTAAGGAAACTGTTCACAGGCCAGCAGAGCATGGTGTTGTTAAAGCACATCAGAAACCACACTTCGCTACGCCATTTAATATCGTGGAGAACATGAAGAAGATGAACGTGTCCATGTCAATATGGGAGAATTTGGCCATCCCCGGTCAGGCAAATATCTTGCGAAAGGCTCTCTCAAATGAAGCAAATCCCTCAAGGGTGATGGACGAACCAACAAGAGTGGTGTTAACCAGCACTGATGAAAAGGAGGAGGACAGCGACAAAATTGCCACGGGACCAAATAAGGTAATAAAATCGCCTCCTTTCTATCTTTCCTTGATTATTGGCGATAAACTAGTCCATAACTATATGGTAGATAGTGGAGCTACAAGCTCAGTCATGCCAAAAAAGATAGCCGACCAATTAGGACTTAAATACCAACCCCTTGAAAAGGGTGTCGTTCAACTTGATGGGACATCCCTAGGTACTATAGGCGTGATTAGAGATGCGACTGTCACCCTTCATGCCTGTCCTAATTTTGCCATTCAGCAAGATATCTATGTTATAGATTTACCTCCATATTTTGCCATCTGTTTGTCTAGAGATTTCATAGCGAAGATTGGTGGTTACCTGTCATCCGATTGGTCCCACATGCTTTTTAGGACTAGATATGGCACAAAAGTGACAATCAAATTGGAGTTACTTGCAAAAAACCACATAGAGCCTTATGTTCCTAGTGTTGTCAATGCGAATCTGCTTGCATTTGACCAAGCAGAATGTCATACAGCTGCTGAAAATTGAACCCAGCTAGATGATGTCCCAAATATTCTTCTTGATGAATCAGCATCAAGTCAAACATATGAAAACCAGTTGTACCATATGACAAATGCTGACTTGGGGACCTACATTATACATGAACAAAGTCAAGTTATTCCCAATCTAGTCAAACCAGTGAATCAGTTGGGAGAATCCCAAGATCGGCTATGGAGCATGTTTTTCGATGGTTCAAGAGGTAAACAAGGTGCTGGTGGAGGCATCATGCTGGTTTCACCCGACAATGATAGGTACTATGCTGCTTTCAGATTCAGTTTTTCTTGCACCAATAATACAGTAGAGTACGAAGGGTTAGTTCAGGGATTAGAATGGGCAAGAAAGCGCAGTATTAAGTGCTTGAGGGTGTATGGTGATAGTGAACTAGTGGTAAATCAAATCAGATGTCTGAATGCTGCAAAAAATGACATTTTAAAGTCTTATAGACATCGTGTTTGGGATTTGCTTGAAAATTTTGATGCATTTAATATACTAGTTGTTCCTAGAAAAGAAAACTAGCATGCCGATAGACTGGCAGCTGTAGGAGCTCAATATGGCATTGTCAACAGCTTGTCTGCCCATACTGATCAGTGTCATATCAGAATCATTACCAGGCCTTCAGTTCCTAATAACGATGTTAGTTGGCAATTTTTTGACAATGATGAACAAATTCTGCAATTTTTGTTGGAAGAAGACGTTTTTGCCAGTTCTAACCAGCAGAGATATAAAGATCAGTATGGTGATCAGGTGATACAGTTAAAAAACAACAAGTTACCAAAAGGTTTAGTAACGCTGGAAAGCATATTTAATTCTGATGATCAGCTCAAACCAGGAAAAGCCAACTTGCTAGTCAAAAAAAACTAGTATGCAGATCTGGAAATTGCACCAGATAAATGCCTTAAGTTCGGCAAGGTAAATTCAGCTAAAGAAGAAGAAGCTTTTCTTCATTTATTTCAAGAATTCAGTGATGTCTTCGCTTGGCAATACAGTGATTTAAAAGGGTTCAATCCAGGACTGGCACAACATACAATAGAGCTCGAACCAACACCTAAGCTAGTTCGACAAAAGCAAAGGCCTATTAATCCAAAGCTGGAACCTTTGATGCAAAAAGAAGTTTTCAGATTGATCGAGAGTAAGATAATTTTTCCTATCAAACACACAAGTTGGGTTGCTAACTTGGTCCCGGTAAGGAAGAAAAATGGGGAGGTATGACTGTGTGTCGATTTCAGAGACTTGGATCGAGTCTCGCTGAAGGATAGACACCCGCTTCCATCCATGGAACAGATTTTGCAAAGTGTATCAGGGGCTGAAAGGTCCTCTTTGCTAGATGGTTATTCAGGTTATAACCAAATTTTGGTAAAGGAGGAAGATCAGTTCAAAACAGCATTTACAACAAAATGGGGAACAATGGCATATAAAAGAATGCCATTCTGATTGTCCAACGCTGGAGCTACCTTTCAGAAGGCCATGGAGATGGCTTTCAGCAATCTGATGTACAAGTTCGTCTTGGTTTATTTGGATGATGTCACTGTTTATTCACAGAAAATAGCAGACCACATTAATCATTTAAGACAGATTTTTGAATGCTGTAGAAGGTTTGGCATCTCATTAAATCCCAAAAAGAGTATTTTTTCTGTGCATGAGGCTAAATTACTTGGATACATTGTATCTAAGTCAGGTATTACGTTTAAGACAGATTTTTGAACGTTGTAGAAGGTTTGGCAGCTCGTTAAATCCCAAAAAGAGTATTTTTTCTGTGCATGAGGGTAAATTACTTGGATACATTGTATCTAAGTTAGGTATTACGGTGGACCCCGAATGAGTTGTAGCAATTTTGGAGCTGCCTCTACCACAACACAAGAAAGGCCTTCAAAGTTTCATTGGCCACATCAATTTCGTGCGGAGGTTTCTGCCTGACATTGCAGCACTTCTCAAACCATTAATGCCCATGCTTAAAAAGGATACAATTTTTACCTGGATGAAGGAAGCTAAAGAAAATTTTCAGGCCATTAAAGACGCATTAGCAGCATCACCCGTCCTAGTCAATCCTGATTTCAATAAAGATTTTATTATTTACGCATATGGTGGTCATGATGTGATTTCAGCCATGCTGGTATAGAAAAATCCAGAGGGATTGGAACAGCCAATCGCATTCTTCAGCAAAGGACTTGAAGAGTACGAACAACGGTATAGCTTTGTTGAGAAACATGTCCTTGCTGTTGTAAAAAGCCTTTAGAAATTTAGGCACTTGTTGATGCATAACAAAGTCATTTTGTGTGTCACGCATCCAAGCGTCAAAGAGTTTCTCTTGAGTAGAGATCTGAATGAGAAAAGAACCAGTTGGATCACACGCGTCATGGAATATGACGTAGATATCCAGATAACCAAGCTGGTTCGAGGGAAGGGTTTGTGCAAGCAAATTGCAGATAATGATATTTCGGAGCTAGAGGAGCAAGCAAATGCTATTTTACTAGTCGGTGCTGCTGGAAACGAAGACGGAATAGCAAACTGGATACAGGATATGATCCATTTTTTAAAAACCAGTCAATGTCCAGCCACCTTAGACTGAGCAAAGCGAAGGTATTATCGCTTGCAATCAGCCCCTTTTGTACTGATAAATGATATTTTTTACCAAAAAGACTTCAATGGAGTTCTTCTCAGATGCATAGATTCAGATCAAACTACTCAAGTGTTGCATGAATTTCATGATGGGCATTCAGGAGGACATTTTTCTCCTAGAACAACGGCCTATAAGATTCTCCGAGCTAGCTATTATTGGCCTGATTTATTTAAAGACTGTCATGCACACGTCAAAAAATGCGCTAAATGTACCGTCTTTGCAGGAAAAGAGAGGCTGCCAACTTTTCCCTTGCAGCCAATTAAGATCGAACAGCCCTTTCAAAAGTGGGGTGTTGATTTCATACGGGCCATTAACCCTCCATCAAGTGCGGGTCACAAGTGGATCATTACAACCACTGATTATTTCACACGCTGGATTGAGGCAGCAGCGTTAAAGGACGCAAATGAAACAGCAGTCCTAAGCTTTTATAATAACATTGTGAACAGATTTGGAGTACCGAATTCCATTATCTCAGATAATGCACTTGCTTTCGTTGGAATGAAAGTTACTAATTGGGCTTTTCATCATGGAATATATCTCAGTACGAGCTCAAATTATTACCTGCAAGGAAATGGATTAATGGAATCTTCCAACAAGAATCTGATAAGAATCATCAAGCGCAATTTGCAAGAGAATCAGAGAGATTGGCATTCGAAATTGAAGGCCGCCTTATGGGTTGATAGGATGACCCCAAAGCAAATCATTGGAAACTCGCCTGATAGGATTGTTTATGGGAAAGAGGCCAGATTGTCAATTGAAATTTGAGACAGAATTACCAGCGCTTGATCTTGCTACACAGCTGGTTTTATTTGAGGAAGGTGACCCTATGCTGCTGCGGTGTGCCTAGTTGATGGAGCTGGAAGAAACCAGGAAAAAGGCCATGGAAACCATGGAGTATCAGCAAATGCAGATAAAGAAAAGCTTTGATAAGAGAGCTCGAGCTCGAGAATTCCATGTTGGCAACATGGTACTGAAGTGGGATGTCCTCAAGAGCAGACCCGGCTAGCACAATAAATTTGATCATATGTGGGCTGGGTCGTTTTAAATTGTTGAGTGTAAACAACACAATGCTTACCAGCTAGCTACCATGGAAGCAGACGTCCTACCGATCCCTGTGAATGGGACCCACCTCAAACCATGTTTTGAGGTATGATTTTCAGTCCTTCCTTGTACATAATAAGTGCGTCTGCATTTTTGTTTTGTTTTATTTCTATTCTAGGTTAGTTTCCTATTTTGTTTGTAGTGTTTTTCAGTTAAATTGCTGGTTTATGTTGTGGAAGTCATCATACCTGCCCATTTCATTCATGCATGCATAAATATGTGTACTCAAACGCGCACATATCCAACATACACATACATACGCACACATATATCGCTGCAAATAAATGTCTGGTTGCCAGCCATACATATCTGCATACCCATGCATATGCTACATACATGCATCCATTCAAGCCCACACATTCACCCATACATCAACCAAATGGTCGACTATAACGGTTTCGACTTCTAAAGTTGATACTTGAGTTCTGACCCTGCATACCCATCAATCCAATAAGAGTTTCCGATCTTACTGAACTCACGTGCATGCATTCAAAACTGAACCAGCAACTTTAGAAGTCGCTTTTGTCAGGCCTAGGTGCTAGGAACGCATAATCAGACTCTGTCCCCGAGGAATAAGAGCAACTAAAAGCAAATTGGTCAAATGTCAAGCATGTAGACATACAGCAGAAGCCACCAAAAACGTTACCAAAATTTCACACATGCGAATTTTACTTCAAGTAACATCATAGAAAGAGTTGCAAAAGAAAATGCACATTTTCTATTCTTTCAATTTCATCATTTTTGCAATCATATATAATCATGAGCAAAGAAATACAAATGTTCATTGTATAGATCATCACTGATATGTACAATTCTCATTTTTACATGTAAATGAAACGAATTAATGTGCTGAATGGAGAAAGTCTCACACAAGTCGTGAGGATAACTAATTAACTTTCTTTCATCAAGAAATACACTAACAGATAAATATATACATGAATGTAATAGGGATAGAGATAACCAGTCATTGCCTGTTGCTTTGACTGGTTATGGTTTCTTTCCCTGCCGCACTTGTCCAGCTCCAAGCTCCACGCTCTCCAGAAGCTGCAAAAAACATAAAGCAACTGATGTTAGATCCTGTGACAGTAAAGAAGCTGTCCTCCACGTCTGGTAAAGAAAGCAAATAATATGATTTTTGCATTTTGCAACATACGTATTAGTAACTGGAAAATCCAAAAAGAAGCAATAATATACATATGAAACAACAAAACCTTCCAGTTCCAGCAATGAATTCGCATTCAAAGGCAAACAATACCCACAGCTTATACTGGAGAAGCCATATAAAAATTCGAAGGCTTGAGTTCATATTCATGACGGCCAAGAAATGTTAAAAGAAATAATGGCAGAATGATACCCTTGTGTTCATCATGGCAGCCAGCAATCAATTTTCTCACTCCAAATGTAATCTATAGGTATATCAAAAGGAGAAAGAACATAACATCAGAATTTTTCGTTACCTTTCAACACATACATCTCGTGATGGCTTCGACTTTCAAATAGCAGTGAAACTCAAGCACGGTGACCATCAAACTCTTCATGGCAACGAGTAACTCCAAGAAACCCTCCTAGCCGCAGCTCCAGAATGCGTTTCGAGAGCTCTTCTTTCTCGCATTTGCGAATGTAAAAATGAATGACACTTTAGGGTATTCGACCTTTCTTATGCCCTTATTTTGTTTTTAATAAAATTTTTAAATCCGAAGGGCTTTCCATGGGATTTTATTCCCTTTGCAATTGTCTTTGTTTTTGCTTTGAAAGGGGGGGATTTTTACCCGTGTCTAGCATTTTTTTCCTTTTTGTTTTGCATTTTTTTTTGTCTTTTATTTCTTTTAAAAAGGTTCAATTAAATTTATTTCTTTGTAAAAAATAATAATTTACTATAATATGATTTATTTGTGTTATTTTAATAAGTATCAATTATTTTAATGGAATATTAGTTGATTCAATTATCACTTAATATTCTATAAAATAATTAATATTTATTAAAATAAAAGGAATAGATCGTATTACAATAAATCATTAATAAATACTGAATGATTTATATCTTATTTATAAAATATAAATCATTCAATAAGCATTTTCGTGCAAAGAAATAAACATTTAATTTCTTTTTAAAAAAGGGTTAAAAGACAGATATTTTGCAAAATTATATGACTAAGTGTTGAGTCAAGGGTGAATTTTTTTTGATGAGGAGTTATTGCATTTTGGAGACCTTTTGGAGGTCTGGCAGGAGTTTTGGGGCTACATTTATGAGGGGCAGTTGGTGATATTATCAGACCATGCCTTTTGGGCTATTTGGTACACCTTTTTGAAGTCTTGTCAAAGACTCAAGTTGGCCTTTGGGGTTGAATCCGACCCAGCATTTATGGTTTTTGGTAAGATGCAGTTGAAAAACGATGTTAAGTATGAGTTGGAGGCTCATTTTAGAGGGGTTCTGATTTGTGTGGATAGAGGTTTTGTGGCTTTTTCTCTAAGTCCTGGACTTCATTTTATAGAGTCTGTAATTCATTTCTGGAGATATACTACAGGTTGCAACAGTGTGATTATGCTTGGTGAAGTTATCGGTGAGCCCTTTTCCTTTCTACAATTTTTGTGTGCATTTCAAAATGATTGGATAGGTTAACTTGTGAATGTTTCATTATTCCCTGTTTTCTGTCTCATTTCAGCACCTCTGTGTAGAACAGTAAGTTTGTTTGCAGGTTATAACATGTGTTTTTGGGTGAAATTAGTCAAAGGGAGGTATTAGTTTGTCTTTCTTTCTGTAGTTTCAGTGAAAAAAACCTTATTATAAATCATTTGTGCAAGCCTTTACAGGAAGTTGTGCTTCATCTGTGTTTCATAAAGTTACATTATCCTCTTTGTCACATGTGGGTTACATTTCCATACCCCTCTTTGGTGTATCACTTCCTTATTTTAAGACTTAAGGTTTAGTTTTTTGGTTTTCAGTAACTTGTTCCCCTTTTCCCTCAAGTTTTCTTTAAATTTCAAGAGGTTATCACTGAGAGATTCAATAGGAGCGGGCCTATAATCCGAAGGTTTCATCTCACTGTCCAGTCCCACATAGTGAAGTGAATCCCATGTTAAGTAAGGGTTACTGAATGTTTTCCCATTCAGTAAAAGGTGCAAATCCTAAAACTTAACAAACACTACAAGATGTTAACCCTGAGACAATGACAAGATTGAATCCATGCATGCATGAGAAAAAGCAACAACCTAAAGCAAGAAAGCAATCATACAAGAGCCAGAAGTTGCGTCGCGAGATGTAACATTTGGAACAAGTGGTGCATGTTAACCAAGTTTTCACCTTTTTGGCAAAGAATTTATTTTTGCTACCATGAAGCATGTTTGTCAGGTTTTCATCAATGACACTTTTTTTATTTTTCAAATTTTTTTGGTCTTTTTGATTTTTTGACTTTTTTTTTCTATTTTTGATTTTTTTTAACCTTTTTTGACATTACTAAGGCACCTATTGCTAGGTTTTCACCAAGATAATGATTTTTTTCAGAATATTTTGCAAATTTTAGAACTTTTAAGGACATTTTCAAAATTTTAGAGCTTTTTTAGAGATTACTAGCTCTCAAGCAGGATCATTTCATTTTGTTCCAGTGTCTAGCAAGGTGTAGGACAAGATGTAGTAGCAAGCTAGTGGATAAGTAGAGATGAATAGGCAAGAGTATGAAGTGAGTGAAAGTGATCCTTAAGAACTAGCTCTCCAAGAGTACCCAAGCTAGGGAAAATGTAAGATAGTTATATGAAGTGGGTTTTGGATAATCAATGAAAGTTAATGAGTGAGATAGCATGATGCCATGAAAGCAAGTAATCCAAAAGAGTGGACATGTCAAGAGGCCTCTAAGAACCATTTTTTTTCCTTTTTCTTTTGATCAAGACTAAGGGTCAAGTGGATAGGATAGTGATAGGAGAACACAATTAGAATTAAGGATAATGGAGGCTATGAGTGAGTGACTCAAGATAAGGAGGATGGTGACAGGAAGCCTAGTGGATAAGCAAATAACCCATGCTCACAAATAGCTCAAAAGCGTCAAGATCAAAGAGGAAAGATGGAATGGATAGAATATGGAAGAATTACGCATGACGTCTATTTGCCAGGTTTTCATCATTGTACTTGTCCAAGGTGCCACAAGAACTAGTTTTCACCATAGGATGAATTTATTTATCTTTACTTTTGCTACCAAGGCGCATGTTTCCAAGTTTTCACCAGGGCACATTTTTACTTTTACTTTTAATATTTTTGGAAAGAATTCAAGCATTTTGTCAAGTTGAATAATACTCCTATTGGAAGGAAAAGTTATGATAAGCCAAGAACATAGAAAGGTATGCTCAAAGATGTTGATAGGGTAATGGAATGGAGATGGTAGAAAATATATATATGGAGGATAAGGTTTTAGGCTATGGATGAGATAAATGGGATGGAAGGATAAAAAGTGGGAGGATAGAAGGTGGAGTGGATATGGTATTGAAAGGGATGCACAAGGGTAGAAGAAAAAGTGGGCAAGATCAACATTGACACACACCTTGAAGGGTAGTGGAATGATGGAAGAAATATAGATGAAATAGCTTGAGGTTTAGATGTATGAGGTGGTAGAATAATTTTTGAGGAAGATGTAGTGGAAGGCTTCAGAATCTTTTGAGGAAGATGTTTGGAAGTAGTCTAGAAGATGAAGTGAAAGCCTTTGGAATTTGGAATGTCACCTTTGATTTTTTTTCAATATTCAAGTGTTTCAAGAGAGACCTGATTATCCATATGGATTTAGAGTTCTCTTCACTTTTGCATGATTTAGAGCATATTTATTTAATGGTGGATTTAGGAACCCATATTTTCTTCGATTTTGTTCTTTTTTAGTGGACCTTTGTGGTCTCTTGAATAGTTCTATTTTTGGATTCACATGCCAATCAGAGGAGATATAGTGATCATTTGTAAATGGATTCTCATATTTATTTTTAAGTTGATCATCCAAATTGCTTCCAAAAGGCTTGCGACTTGTGGATGAAGAATGTTTATATCGCAGGTTTAGATGGAAAACTTTATGTGAAGGACTCAAGGATTTGTGCCTTTGTTGATCTCGAGGTAGGGTAGGAGAAGTAGGTAATGACTTAATAGTGGAATTAGGAGATGGAGGAACATAAGGTCCCAAAATAGATTGAAGGTTGAAGGCCAAATATGCCAAATTCTCTATATAGGGTAGGGCATCTAGTTCATATGACTGTGCCTATTATTCTATGGGGACCCATTGGTGAACTAGTAGGGTGAATGTCTACGATTCCCCCACACCCTACTATTCTAGGGGAATGATATGTATATAATCTGGGGAATGGAGCAAAGAATAATTAGGTCGATACAATAGGCATTGAACCGATTGAACTGCCCAATGTTTAGCATCTACCTACCACTATGCAAAATCTCTCCTCCTGCTAGCCCCTATTATCTAAAAGGGCCCTCCCTAAAAAGCTTTTATGGGCCCCTTACTCTTCTATGGTAGGTGGGAGGTATATTATTGTAGCGGCTCAATGGCATGTACTATAAAAAGAAAGAAAGAAACCTATTGCACTCAAAGATTCTATACGTAACATGTAGAACACCTAGGCCTATAATTTTATGCCCATAACCATACCATAAAATTCTAGGGCTAGACTAGGGATTTTCCCTCATTGTTCCTATAGGTTATAATAATATGCACCCATAAAATTATAGGGGCGGGAATGCCCTTCAATATATAGAGGGGTAGGGGCCCCCTGCACGCACCATGCATGCAGAGGGAGGCCTATTATTATTATTGGGGCCCAGAGATATTAAAAAAGGCTAGGAGGGAACCCTACAATTCTATAGGAAAAATATCGATGACGTCTGCTGAACTGAACAACTATTGTAGAATTGACTGAATCCACAGTGCTAATAATCTAGAAAATAAACAATTGGTACATATGTCTGACAGCGCATGAATCAATACCCAATATACCTAGTTCTTCCTTTTCTTTTGGTCTCAAATCAACCGTCTCTACTGTAGGGATTGGATCTTAAGCACCAATGCAGGCTATGAATCTTCTAAAGATGCTACAATAACCAACCGACTCTGTTCCAACCTATGCATCTACCCATGTGGCTATCATTGCATGTGCAGTCTCTACCAGTTATGCTACTGGTCATGCCTTCTCCTTCGCTGTTGGTTCAAGCCCTACTTATCTATAGGAAAGTGGATCTACTAAATAATCAATGGCTTGAGAACTTTCTTTTTTGTCCCTACTTATGCTAGTGATGCCACTGGTAGATATGCTCCTTGATCTAGATCTGTTGCAACACCAATATATATAGGGGTGGGGACGTCTGGATCATCATAAACATCTGAATCAATAGGTTTTGAGTCCCCTATAGGGAAACAACATCTTCTTGGTCAACAACTGGAACTGTTGCTAGTGCAATTACTATAGTTGTGTGAACAAACTATTACATGTAGCGCTACTGCTACTTATGCCACTGGATCAATGGGTTCTTTAATGTGTGCTCCCATTATAGTTGAGATGTTGGATCCATTCCATATACATAGTAAACTATGGTTGCTATAGTGTCTAGGTGCATATGCATGGACCTACAAACTGCTAGATCGACTACATGTAGAATTAGCTGCTTAACCAATGGAATAAGTTGCTAGAACCCTTAAAATAATAGGGCTCAATATGATGTCAGTGGTGGTGTTGGTTCTGGTAGTGGTGCTTCTTATAGAGATGGTGCTCTAATCAGAACCCCTACCATTCTATAGGCGGTTTGGATGTCCTATTGTCTACTCCCTCGATTCTATATTTGTAAAGGTTCCTATCGGTTCATCTACAAGGGGTCTCTATAATTCTATGGGCTCCAGTGAACCTGCATGCACAAGTCCAGTGAACCAACTCCTTAGAATAATTGAGGGTGGATGGATGTAATGTGTCATTGTCCAGGTGCCTATCCTTCATTCCATTTTATAGGACGTATACAATTGCTAATGGTCAGTCGAGTATCAATCTCAATAAGCTCAAGACAAGTTTCCTTTAAGCCAGATTCCCCCACCCTATATTTTAGTGGGCCTATCCTATAAATTTTAGGGTAGGGGGCCTATAAAATTGTAAGGGGTGGGAGGTCCTAAAAAATGGTAGGGGCCCACAATATATGTTTTTCCCCACCCCACCCCATTAATTATAGATAGTTGTTCATTAATTATAGTTGTTGAACAATTCTATTCCCAATGAATAGTCGGGCTATCCCACAATAATCTTGTTGGGGGGGTCAGGTCCTCCCTTCATTAATTGTGGAGAATTATGGATAGGCTGGGGTGGGTGCCCTATTATGGCTATTATTCTCATCGTGCATGCAACTATAATACTGAGCCCCAACTATTATTAACCCCAGCCCAAGCTTCAACATGGAAGTGGGCCCCCAATTACTATAGTTATGGGTATGCAGGAGGCTCGCATGTAGTTGGGTGGGTGGGGGGAGATAGGGAGGATGAAGGTTCAGGATAGGAAAGGAAGGGAAGAGTCTCAAGACATTTTGGTTTTGCAACTAAATGATCTTAAACTAGGATTGTAACTGGATCAAAGGAAGGTGGGGTCTTCATCGAGATAGAGATAGGCGAAGGTGTTTACGAGAAAATTGTACCAGGAGTGCTTCTCCACAACAAAGATCTATAAAAAAAGGTGATGCATCATTTGGTGGTGCCCTACTATTATAAGGCCCTTGTCTCTCCTAGTGGATCAATCAAAGGCTTTGCAGATCTTTTATTAGGAAAAACTCTATCTGCAACCCCCTCCCCATGTTACGATTATTCATCTAAATATGGATGGATCTTCATCTCCAACTGCTACATCCCTATATTAAATGTGGCCACATATGCTACCTATACCTCTGATACTGGTGCTTTCTCTATTGCTAGTGGAATTCCTACCACCTCCAATTTTGTCTCCACTACCTCCACCTCATGTGCTTGATCTAGGTACAGGTTGTGTATCGAAGGATCTACTGATGAATCTATAGCTCAATCATCAACTGGATTAACTGGTTCTAATCCAACTAGCTCTCAAACAAGCTATTTTTCTACCCCTAGAATAGTAGGGGCCTACATTTGGCCTATAAAATTTTACCAAAGTCTCGCCTATATAAGTTATGCCTACATTCCCTCATGTCATCCTAGTTTCTATATGTGCATATTGGGTTTAAGGTCCAGTGTTTTATAGCCTCCCTCCGACCCCGATTAGACCTCACCTTATAGCATCCTAGTACCTAACCCCATCGCAAGCAAAGAAGCCCATAGTCACGCCATAAATGGAGCCTTATTCGAGCCCAACAATGCCATCAGAGCTCCTCTTTCTAGAGAAAGCTTACTGTAACAGCAAAAAAATAGCATTGCCCAACCCTAGTGGTACCAATCCAATCATTTTCCCTAAACAGATTATTCAGTTTTCAGATCCATGCACAGGTAAAGATCCAAAGCTAGTTGTTAATTTAGTTTACCTAGAAGCCAAGATAGAAGTGGGCACAAAGGCATTGGCAAAGGCATAGGTTTCAACAGCGAAGCCAGCCAAGAGCTAAGATAGGACCACCACCTCTCTTAGCATTCCAAGCACTAGTCACGAATGCAATTGATCTCGAACAGCCTATCAAAAATGAGTAGATCGAGAGTCCACAGTATCCATTACAATTAGAGAGTTCAAAGCATCTCTTCCTGTTCCATATTTAGTCCCTGGTCCTTCAGGTGTAGAGCACTACAGTTGAGCAGTTTCACTCCTGCAAAACTTGGTAGAGCAAAGGCAAAGTCAAATCTCATGCTTATAGAAACAATGGGGCAAGATTGATACCCTAAGAGCCAATGGTCCAATATTGAGATACATATCCATGACCAGCAAGCACAAAGACTATAAGCTAACATTAGTGGGAAAAAAGGAGTTGAAGTTTAAGCTTACCTTACGTAAGTGTGTGTGCATGTAGAGTTCATTTCAAAGACATAAGCAAAGGCATGTTCAAAACCTAGTTGACCAAACAAAAGCAACACCTATAGCAAAGAGAGCAATGCAATGGTAGAGCAAGTAGGAGCATTGATCTTGCCCTTATTTTGAAAGTGATCCTCTAGCTCGTATCTGGATCCATAACCTATAGAGGCGCTACCATCAACGAATTGAGATTGAGCAAGACTAATTGGGAACAAAGATAGGCTATTACTCATCAAAATAGGAAAGAAGCAATACTTGAATATTTGCTATGCTAGTACCCTAATTCATCACTCGATATATCCCTGTTAGTGGATCGTTCTCTTCTCCTCCTTGGTTCCCTTGAATGATAATTACAATGAATAAGAACTCTCCAACAGGCACATAAATAAGTTTTTAACACCTAGTAAATGCCAAAACAGGGATTTTACCTAGAGGGAGAAGCTTAGACAAGAAGTAGAAAAGGCATAAGGACCAAGAATAGATTTAGAAGATACAAATGGATAATGGATAGGGATATCAACATCCTTAGAGTGAGCAACATGACCTAGTCCATTAATAGACTCGAGAATAACTTCAATAGGAGCAACACCTTTTGTAAGGTCCCTCCTCATATGTACTTATTAAATATAAATTTCTTTGTTAAATCCATTATAGGAGATTGAAATGGATATGAAGTGATGTTTTATGTTGTAAATGTCCTAATGAAAATTGAGATTAGTTGATATGTATCCATGTTTTAAATACTCAGTGATTTGAGAACTACTATATTATCTCGACTATTTAAATATTAATTTGCACTAACAATGATACGAGGTGTTTCACCTGATGATGATGGTGTTGATACAATACCTCAATGATTAGGTTATACACATTCAAAGAGTTCAATATTCCTTATTGGTGGTGTTTATGATGTTTAGGTGTATGCATGCCTAATGATTATTATTCTAGTATTTTAATCTGAATTAATAAATAAGTTATGTTATATTGATTATGTAATTACTGATGGTTAAATGTATGAGCAGAAATGAGATAAATAGTTATTTATATGAAAGATTGATGTTTTGATTTATGTGATTATCCAGATAAATTTGAATATATGCATGTGATTTTTCTCGAGCTATCGATGTGTGAAATGAGTGTGTAGGATTATTAGCCGAGAAATCTAAAGGAGAATCCGAACTGGACCCTATGTACTATTTGTGAAAACAAGGTTTGAGTCTAATGAAAGATGCAAACCTCATTGTTTCATATTTCTTTTGTATCGTAAATTAAATGTGTGTATCATTCTGTAATCGTTAAGTGTTAATGTTTTCTAACAGGGATCTTATAGTGTCACTTGACACTCATGACTCGTGTATGCATTTCAACATGATAATTAGGGTTAGTCGAGTAACCTAAAAATCTAAGTTGGACTAGGTTAGTAACCTAATACTAATTAGTTGATAATCAGGATTAATTATCCTAATTAGGGTTTAGTGATAAATTTGCATTCTTAGGATTTTTAGGAAGTCCAAATATTTCAAATATTTTAATAGGTCATTAAATAGTCCTAGAGGCCAAAAAGTATGAAAACTAAGTGCCTAGGGGGTATATGTATGGGTTGGAGGTATTTTCCACCCCTCTAGCCCCTTTGTTGACTTTGGTGACCACCCAAATATCTCATTTTTGCTTTATTGCGAAAATTGGAACTTCACCATGAGTTGTCAAGTTATACTCCATCATGAAGTTTTCTTTAGTGATGAGGTTATGTTAGAAGATACTAGAATCCTTAGTTAAGTGGGAGAGTTATTGTATTTTGTAGGTGGTTGAGTTAGCAACCTATGTAATGGCAGATTTGAGGGTGGAAAAGTGTTCGCCCAACCTCTAGATTTAGAGAGTAAAGTCTAGATTGAAAGAGGAAGAAAGATAGCTCTTCTCAAATTTCAGTATGCCATAACCATTTGTGAAGGTAAGAATCCTTCAAGCTCTTGTCTTCATGGTGTGTTTTATTTCTTAAAGTAAGTTTTACATATGTGTGTTTGTGTGTATGATGAACATGTTAGGGATGGGATTGTAATGGGTTTTCTTTAAATGTTTTCCTTCATGTCTTATGCTTTGATTTTTGAAGAAAACTGTAAGCGTTGTGTTGGCATTACTCACCCTCGAATAGGGAAAAAGTAGCCATGTATGGGAGGAGGGCTTCAGTTGGACTCTAGGCAGTGCAGAGTCTCTCCTCATGACGAGGAGAGTGAAAGAGTAGGGTGTTATGGGCCCCTACTCGTCAGTACAAACAATGTTTGTGTTTTAGGAAATTGAGAAGTGAAAGAACGAAAGTTCTTGTGATATTAGCCTCGAAAGGGCATCTGTGAAAGAATGGAAGTTCTTGTGATACTAGCCTCAAAAGGGCATCTGTGGAAGAATGAAAGTTCTTGTGATATTTGCTTCAAAAGAGCATCTGTTATGGTGTTGTGACCAACTTCTCCTTTCTTGGAAAAATACACCTTCTCCCTAGTTTGGTTCAATGATGAACCTATTATGCAAACTTGGGTTGGGAGTAAATGGGTTGAATGTGTCTTAGTGTTAAATTTGTTTGTCTCTCAGTCAATTTTGTTATCACCATGGTTACCTTGATAAAATTGTCAATTTCGTAGTAGCTACCTTGTTATGGAGCCAAGCAAGATCTCAGAGTTGTTTTCAATTCAAATGTGTTGGAAGATTTCTCCTCAAGATAATGATCCTGCTGTAAAAAAATATTGTTAAAGTTATTTTTGAAACGATTTTGATCTCAAATTTTCTTCCCTAATTCTTTCCCGAAGGAGTCCTTGAATCAAATGATCAAATAAAAATAGAGTATGTTCCATTCATATGATATTCTGTATGATTAAATTTATATGCATATGTTTTTCAGTAAATGGATACAATGATGGTTTACCTTTCCTATAGCATTTTTACAATTTTAAATTTGTATTCATATGATTAATGGTAATTAGGTGAAATGATGATATATAGAGTTATGCAATTTGATTCCAAACTGTGTTAAGAAAATTTGAATGATATAAATGTTATTCATCTTGCATTTTCGTGATTATTAGGAAGTAAAATATTCCTATTTGAATGTTTAAACATTACATCAAGCTCTAAGCTATAATTCAACCTAGAAAAAAAAGATCCCCTTGCCTTATAAACTTAATTTTATTTGATAACCAACACTTAGAAAAAAAGGCACTTCAAGAGAAAAATTTATCTCTTAGATCAAAATTGCTCTTTGCCCTTTGTATGGGAAAATTTAAATTCCCTTTAGAATAGAGCATATTCTTAAAAGATTCCCTTAAATATCCTTTAATATTCCTTTAAATCATTGGTTATATAAATATAATAAGGAAATAATATCAATATTTAAATAATAATAAAAAGAGACTATCATATCCTAAAGGTTCAACAACTAAACTTTAGAGTTTAATGCCATCCTCAATCTCACCATCCTAGGCATAGACTTTGGGGACCAAAGGCAAGCACATTTAATATTTTGACTTTAGCCATCTTTCTCCTATTGGCTTATGATCTGCACGTGGCCCCATGACATCTGAAAAGTGCCTCATTGGTTAGTGGATGCATTAATGGGGGGCGATTTCAAAAGCTAGCAAAGGAGAGTGTTGAAAGGCCACGACCCATGCACATAGACTCTAGTGCATCCTCCTTGGGGGCAGCGTAAAAGAGGAGGTGGGACAACACACCCTCCCACTTCGGCGACATGACATGGGAGTGGTGGAGGCTAGAGTAAAATGGATGAGGGAAAAGTTAGTTTAGGTGGTTGGTTAGAGGTAGGTAGAGTTAGCGATTAGATTAATGTGTTTTATGTTACTTGGTTAGTAAGTGTTGGAGTTAGGATTTATTTAGTTGTTAATTGGGATATGTGTTAAAGTGTTAGAAGTTAGGATAGTTATGTTAGATGTTAAGTTATTTGTTTAGTATGTTTTATTAAGGGTAATTAAAGAGTATGAGTTGAGATTTTTAATTTTTGTTTAAATGTTAATTGTTAAGTGATAGGATATGATAAATGACAAATGTTAAGTTTAGCATTTATAAAGTTAAAATTTGATAGTTAGTTTTGGTTAGTAAGTTAATAAAGTAAAGTTAGAGATAGATTAGTTGTATATGTTTTATTTTGTGGGGGTTTAATTTGTATGTTTATTTTGGTTAGTATGTGCATAGGTTTTAAATTAAGTGTTAATTATATAATCATTAGATTTAGACATTATTTTAATGTTATTAGTTTTAGTTTTAATTTATGTTTACTAGAAGTGTTTTGGATTTTAATATATTTACATCAATAAGATTATGGTTTTAATTTTGTTTAGTGATGAATTATTATTTGATGTGTTGATTAGTTTAGTTATCTAGTTAACATTAATGCTAATGATTAGTTTAATGATAAATATTTAATGTTTTTAATTAGTTCTAAATAAGTTATGATTATATCTAGAATTAAGTATTAGTATATTATGATAGATTAACCTTTAAATGCAGAATTAGTTTTTCCTAAGGGTTGATCTAGTATAGTGATAAAAGGGATAGCATCATAATCGACTTAAGAACTTGGACTTGATGTCACAGCTCTGTAATTTGAACCTTATGTTTAATTGATCAACTCATTCAACCGGAACTAAGTGTTCTCATATTGTTAGGACTTTAGTGGTTCGAACCCGTATAGTATGTGGAGATGACAACTCTGCATCTTAATGATTTGTATTCGAAACTCACTTTAATCCTATGTCATCGTTCCATAGCCTAATTAGTGTAGCATGCATTTATATTGTGAATTAATTATCTTTATAAAAAAAATTCTGGGTGTTTTTTTGCCTTGTATTTTGGGCATGACTCCTTTGATAAGAGAACTTAAAGGTTGAGTATAATTTTGAAGTGGATGTGGAGAAGTAGAACAAGAGGGGTACTTTGATCTTGACAATGATTTTCGGATAGCATAGGAAAAGTATTTTTCTCATGATCTTCAGTAATCTTATTAGGGATGGTGGAAGGAATATCACGATCTTGCCTAGTAGAGAGGCATGATATGGGAGATGGAGGACTGTGTGGCTCTTGAGATTGAGGGATGACATATTGAGGGATATGAGAGGGGTCCTGATCTTGATCTTTAGATTTGTTAAAATCCTCTTGACATGGACCCACTTCTAAGGACAAGGTAGAATGTGGAGTTTGCATGACAAGCTCTTGAAGAGATAGTGAAGGTCTAGTTGGAGTGGGAATAATAGTAGCAACAAATGAAGGTTTTGGATCTTTAGTTTGAGTATTATAGGAAATGCTTGTAGCTAAGTCAAGATTAGCTTGGGCTTGTTTGAGGCAGCCCTTGAGGGTACACATAGTCAATAGAAAAAACATTAGGTGCTTTGTTTCGTGGAGGTATGTTGGAAGAAGTAGAAGTTGCAATTGAACCATTATTAGGCATGGTTTCATAAGGTTGATCAAGCTTGAGAGAAGCATCTTTGATAGATAAGTTCTTAAGTTTTTGAATTATGCCAACATCAAATAGATCTTGGATTTTATTTTTCAACTCCATGCAATGTGAAGTTTAATGTAGATTATGTCTATCATGGGCACAATAATTACTCATAAAGAAGACTCCAACCAACGTGACTTTAGGTAAAACAATGAGTTTCTTTTGAAGAAGTTCTTCCAAAGTGGATTCATAAGATCTTCCCAATGGGGTGAAATCACGCTTTGGTTTAGGTTTCAAAGTTTTTTCTTCAAAAATATTTCTAGATTTCTTGGGTGTTTACGAATTGTTTTGAGATGGCTTGGACTCATCTTTAGGAGATGGCTTTAAATAATCTCGCAAGGAGAATTTGTTCGATGATGTGTCATCTTTCTCCCTCATTCTTTGAAGTTGAGCCCTCATTGATTGGATTTGTTTCTTCATGTTCACAATAAGTATCTCTTCTTCCTCACTAGAAATGTTGGATTTAACGCATTTATTGTTAGCCATTGTGATGTCCTAGGTTTATGTGAACAACCAAACAAAAAGGTTTGATAGGTTTAGACTAAGACCATACTTAAAACGTCGTCTCAAAGTAGGTGTAAGTTATAGCAAGGGTGGTGTTTTCCAAGATACGAATAGTCGAAAGAGAGGCTAAAACAACCAAGAGATTGACTATCGTGTCAACAATGGATAACAACACAATAGAACAAGTATAATAGTGCAATAAAGAGAGTAGTTGAAATGCAGGTCACAAGTGTTCAATTGAGATAATTTAGTTTCAGATAGTTACAAATAGAGTTGTGTATGGAGTTTTGTTAACATAGACTAGTGAAGATTCAAGAAGCTAGTATAGTTATCATTTCAACCAATTTCCCATCAGATGTTTAACTCACCATTTCACTAGTTTTGACTTGTTTGATGTTTATGCAGATTTTGCACTTTGCATACTCAAGCACGCCAAACACATCAACAATCATATCAAGGCTTTCAACTAGGATATACAAAAATCAACTATAGGGTGTTCTCAATATACACAAGGTACGTGAGGCCCAAATCTGTAGATGAAAAACAATGTCACACAACGGAGAGGAGATGGTAACTCAAATCTCCACCTTCACTTCCCAAAGGTATAAAGTTTTTTGGGGCTTAGCCAAAAGTGACAAGATTATACTTCCAAGAGAGGTGTCTTTTGATTCACCTCACGATAATTACACTTCACCAGAACACGAGAGTTGAGGTTATCTCAAGGGGTGATCAAATCCCCAAGCAAGCCTCCTAAAAGTAAAACAAGTCCACTTATTTCTTGTGCACTCAAGATCACCCAAAGGCACAATAGGAGTGAATATGTAAGTGACCTTGAAGTTCAAAAGACACTTGTTCTTTTCTAATGAATCTTTAGATTTTGTAATCTACCCTTGAAGACACTCGTGTTTAGCACACAAAGTTCTTTCCAACGTACAACATTGTCAACATAAGAAATCAATAGGGAAAGGAGTCAATTACTTTATGCATTTAAGATTGAATGAGTATTTTTTTTAAGCACCAAACTTGAGTGTTAAAGATTCATTCTAATGAAAGGATGCAAATTTCCTTTAAGCATTCAAGATTGTGTTTTAGCATGCATTCCAATGAAAAATTTATATTTTAGTTCATGGCATTCAAGTTTTCTCAATTTATTAAGACACTGAAGATTGAATTTGATTGTTTTAAGTTTGAAGACATTCAAGAATGTGTTTGGAATATGAATTTAATTGCAACATTCATTCAAAGACAAATGATTAATCATTCAAGTTCATTCATTCCTAATTTTAAGTCCTCCCATGTCTCCTTCCTTGTCGCTTTCCACAAACCTGCGATAACTATTTTTTATTAAAACTCAAATATTTACATCATGAGTTAATTTTTGTTCTTATGAAAATACATTAAAAATTATTAAAAATAGAATTTGTATCAAACAAATCTAATTTTTTTTACTATGAGCTCCTAATAGTGTCCCAAACCTACAAGAAAAATTTCAGATTAAAATTCTATGATTTATGTCATAAATTAATTTTTTATTATGAAAAATCATGAAAACAATTATTAAAAATAGACATTTGATCAAACAAATCTGAAAATTTTACTAGAATCTCCTAAAACTGCCCAAAATCTTCAATTAAATTTCTAGATCAAAATTCCATACTTTGGGTGATAAATGATTTTTTTAATGAAAAAACATTAAAAATATATTTAATAATAAACTTTTGATCAAAAAATTCTAAAAATTTTATTGTAATCGCCAGCTATTATCCAAAACTTGTAAAAAACATTTCAGATCAAAATAAACTGATTTGTGGCATAAAATAATTTTTATATGAAAAATCTATAAAAAATTATATAAAATAGAGATTTTATCAGAAAAATCTGAAATGCTTTTTGTGATCTCTAGCTATTGCCATAACCTTCAATAAAAATTTCAAATCAAAATTCATTGATTTGGTCTACTTTTTATGATTTTCATGAAAAAAATAAAAAGATTATAAATATAGAATTTTGATTTTTTTTAAAAAAATTGATTTTTTTTTTTTAATAAGTTAGATATGTCAACACCAACCTACCATTAATTTTCATGAAGATTAAAATAAAATCCAAAAAAAAACCCTCCACAAAGACTATTAGGAAGGTGCACAATAGAAGGGAGGAGTTATTTTTTAGCAGTCCCAAAGTGTCTTCCAGATTTTGTTGATTGTTGAGTCTCTTCCTAAAGCATCTTCAAACCTCCACGAACAAGATATAAACAAAAACTAAATGCAAAACAAGAATGAGGCTTTCAAGCCCCACGGTGGATGCCAAAACTATGAGTGCTAATTATGGCCTATAAATTGACCACATTTCAACATGATCATTATATGAAGAATCATCCTAGAATGTTCATGAGATTGTTCATCTGAAATAATCCAACAAGTCGATATGTCACCTCCTAACTAGATTAATTTTGCTATTCACTCTCAAATTTGAGAAGCTAGCAACTAGACCTCTAGTATGAAGGATTTAAATATAAATGATATGCAAGATTAAGCTAAATGTATGCATTATTAAGCTAAGAATAAAATAAACAAATTACTGTAAATGAATGCATTTTTTATCTATATGAAAGAAAGCAAGTGAGAATAGTAAAACCATGAATGCAAGAAATTGAGTCAACAATTCTACATAAATTCAATACTTTTCCTATACATCCTCTGAAATGAGGAATTGAGTGTTTCTTAAATAGAATTCTAGAATTGATCAACGGTCAAGATCAAATTGAATGAACGGTCGAGATTGGAAATGAGATTCAGTTAGAATAGAAACTTCCCTATGCAAATGAAGTTAACTGATTCAATTCTAAGTGTAATGGAGAGTTAACTGTTTCAATTCATTTTCCAATTCCAATTCACTCAGAGTTTCCAATTCTTAGTTGAAGAGAGAATTTGGAGAGTATATTTGATTTAATAGAATTGAAGATGACCTCATAAATGAATAATCTTAATTAATTGAATAATTAAACTCTATAATTAGAATGAGGATATCTTTAATTAAATCAAATACATTTAGTTCCTTAATGTATATTAGCCAAAGGGGTAAATTTAATTTAATTAAAGTTCCATGACTCACAATTAAATTAAATTGATTTATAGGTTTACCTTTGCTAATTTAATTAGACTTAGGAATTAAATAAAGTATGTAATTAGTGCAGATTAGAGATTTTCTACATTTGACACTTAGGTCAAGCAAAGGTTGTCGAAATCAAAATTGCCTAGTACTATACGACTTAAGATTGATTAATAGATCAAAATTAGTTTAGCATGGTACTGTGCCAATTTTGGGGTATTACAGGTGGCAACGGGTCGTGTGGAATGGAAACATTGTATGAGTGTCAAGGATTGTCATACATATGTGGAAAGGGTGAGAAACCTAGTTGTACGAGCAATATTTCCACGAAGAAAGTCATATGGTGAAAGTATTGTGGGGTGTGGGTGTTGCATGGTGGAATTGCCCATCGGTAAATTACAGTGGTATCAGAGCTAGTAATCTTGCCAGCCTTTTGAGTGGTGAATGTGGAATGAGTTCATTGTGTGCACCAAAGGGAGATATTGTTTTGTGGACAAAATGGGGGAGCTTAACACTAAAATCACGATATTGCTAAGGGAGCTAACAAGAAGCCAAGCTCAACTCAATGAAGCCATGGCTAGGGGAAAACAATGAAAACCCATCGAAGAGATGGGCATGGCAATAATTTGATAACTGAAAGTTCAAACACAACATTCACTTTTTTTCATTGATGTCAACATTTTCCCAAAGAACAAAAGCACCTTGTAGAGAGTGAGAGCTCACTTTCTTGGAGATGCAAGAGTAGCTAAGACAAGATTGGAGGAATGAAAATAGAAATGAGACATTTTGACAATAGGAGCCATGGCGATTAGAACATTAACATTAAAAGGAGGATTGGCAAGCTAAATTTATCATCCTTTGATGGGTGTCAGAGAACATTAGCATGACCTTGAGTATAGAAAGACAATACCTACTTCCATCTCAACTTGATGCCCAAATTTGAGGTAATAAAATTTGCAACACTTTACCTGGGAGGAGTCTCTTACAAATTGTGGTACCACAAGATGGTCCCCTTCGATCATGATTGAGTCACTTCATATGTAGATTTCATAGAGAAACTCATAGACTACTTTGACGAGAAGGATTCAAAGCTAAAATTCAAGGAGTTGGCACAACTAAAGAAGTCCACACCAGTTGACAATTGCATTTCAAAATTTTAGAGGTTGTCAGTGTTGGGTACTAACAAGTCTGAGAGAAGACTTGTGGTGTTGTTTATGGATGGTTTGATGGAACCCCTCAAGCATTGGGTTTAAGGTTTCAATCCAAACATGCTCATAGAGACATATGAGAAGACAAGTAACATGGCTACCTCCAAGGAGCGATTTCAAAAGAAGCCTTCGATAGATGAAGCCACTTGTCAAGAATTTCGAAGAAGGAAATTTTGTTTCATTTGCAAGGATCCTTGGGAATCAGATCACCATTGTCTTGGCAAGGGGAAAGTTTACTATATTGAGGTGGTACCTGATGATGAGGAAGAAGTATGCAAAGCACAAGAGGAAGAGACTAATCATGCAAAGAGGATCCCACACTTGTGCAAAGGGGATGTTCCATTTCTACACTTTTGGCAACTTTTAGATATAGCATATTTCAGGTACATGGCATACTTCGAGGGGAGCAAGTCACATACATGCTTGATAATAGGGCCACACTCAATTTCATCAATTGATCACTTGTCACTAAACAAGTTTTGTAGATGGTGGAGCATGACGGATTTGAGATCAAGTTGGCAAGAGGAACTTTACTACCCTACACTCGTGTGATTCCATAGCTGAGCATTACCACCATGAATTACACAATTAACAAATGATTTCTTTGTAATAGCATTCGATGATATAGATGTTATATTAGCCATTCAATGGATGGAGACCCTCAACTAGTACACAAAGTTTCAAGATGGGGTTTTCATTTGAGGTGGATGGAAAGGTGGTGCTAAGAGGCATATCCAATAGAGGTCGAAGAAAGATTTCAATTAAAAGGATAGAGACATTTTTTTAGACAAGATTTAAGCACTGAAGATGTGCTAGGGAAGAAGAATATGGTGACCAATGCTTTACTCGAGATACTTGCATGTGCTCCTTTTTTCATATTTTAAAGGATTCGAGGTCTCATTCATGTTTGATTACTCCAATAACACCTTTGCATATCAATTGATGGGTGGTCAAATACAAATGACATGGACAAAGAGGTTGATGATCTCATCTGCTACAATGACAATTTTTAATTGGTACTTGAATCAAAACTTAAGAAAATGATCGTAGGAAGATTCATGATCCACCCCTAGTAGAATACCTAGGATTGAATTTGTGATTGCTTGAGGGAAAGTAATCTCTCATAGGGGAGGACTGTAATGTCCCTGAAATTAATAAATGACTCAATTAAATTAATTGATTAAGTGGTCTCACATTTAATAATAATATCTTATAGACCCTTCTAATTAATTAATTTAATTATAAAATGAAAAGTAATAAACTATTGTCGGCCTGCTTGTAACCCTTTGGGAAACTTCTCGTAGTTATAAGATCGTTTTAGCATTATAGGAAGGCATCACATAGTTATCTTTTCTTGTGTATTTGTGATTCCAATTGGAATTGAGTTCTTGTTGCAGTTTCAGAGGCACAAGGGCCTCCCTAGATTGTAATTGAAGTTCCAATGGTTAGCAACCACCTTAATCTCCCATTGGATATTGTTTAAGAGATTTCACTTGTGTGTGATTGTTCAACTTTGTGAAGTTTTCACTTGAAGACAAATTCAATGTAATATGAGATATATAACCTAAAAATACAAATTTTGTGTTCTTCGCAATTCTTTCTGGCTAAGTTGGCTAAGTTGTAGAAAAAATAGGATGCAGGGAAACAAAACTCAATAGCAATAAAAGTAAAAGTAAAGAGCAAAGGGAATGTAGCCCCCGCCCCCAAATGTTATAGTAGAAGACCACCCTTTCTTTAGTACCACAATGAACATTAACATTGAATCTGTCCCCCTTGCACACAAAAGAAAGCAACCACTAGAAACTGCTTCAAAATAAGAGCTGGGAAATTGCTAACATTAAGATGGTAAGATGCCTGTATGCAAATGGGTTGCCCCTAAATGTTGTCCGCTCTCCATTTTCGAAGGACATGTTGAGGGGTGCAAATGAAGCTCCAAGACAGTATTGTGGCCCCAGGTATGAGAAAGTGTGCACCACCTTGTTGGATGAAGAGGTCAAATGGATTGAAGATCAATTGAAGCCCATAAGGGACTTATGGGTTGAGACAGGAGTGACAATTGGTTTAGATGGGTGGAAGGATTCTAGGAACCATCCCTTGATCAATGTCCTTGTGGTGTCTCCTAAAGGGGCAATGTTTCTGAAAGCTATGGATTGTGAGGGCAAAGTAAAAGATGGGCCATTTATTATTGATATCCTAATTGAGACTATTGAACAAGTGGGTGCAAGAAACATTCTCCAAGTCATAATGGACAACACAAAGAATTGTAGAGCAGTTGGTTTGTAGGTTGAATCATGATATCAACATATATTTTGGACACCTTGTGCAGTCCATTCACTCAATCTTATGCTACAAAAGATTGGGAACTAAATTGAGTGGATCAAAGCAATGTATGAAGAGGCTAAGAACATCCAAATGTTTGTCACAAACCACCACATGACTCAATCCTTCTTGAGAAACCACTCAAAATTGGAGCTATTGAAGGTAAATGAACTTGAACTCAAGTTAGTAATTCAATTTTTTTATATTTGACAATTTCTAATTTTTCATATTTTACTTGTACAATGTATATACATTTCTAAAATATGTATATAATAGTTTTTTATTTTTACTCTAATTTATGTCACAGGTTGCTGAGACCCATTTTGCATTCCATATAATCATCTTAAGGAGACTTGTGCAAGTGAAAGATGCACTTCAAGGTATGGTAATCAACAAAAATTGGGGTGTATAGAAGCAAAAGAACACTGAAAGGGGAAACAAAATAAAGGATAGGTTATTTGTTGAGTCATTATGGGAACGTGTGGAATATCTCCTTAAGATCACTGAGCCCATTATGAGCATGCTAAGGTACACTGACATGCATAGGCCTTTCCTTGGAGAGATCTATGATGGCATAAACTCAATGGTTTAGAAGATCAAGCAAGTTATAAATGAGAAGGAGCAAGATCCACAAGAGACATTTTTCAAACAAGTGCAAAAAATTATTTTTGACAGATGGAACCAAATGACCACTCCATTACATTTGCTTTCTTATGCCTTGACCCCCAAATACTATAGCTCAAAATATTGTAGTCTACCAGGAAGATTGCCGCCATATAGAGATATAGAGGTGTTTGACGAGTCCCAGGCAATATTTAGAAGAACATTTCCTGATGATGACATGAGAGATGTAATCATAGATGAATTCATAGAGTTTGTCAATGCTAGAGGTCTAAGTAACAATGCTCTTCGTCATTGGTTCAAGAAGGATTCTCATTGTTGGTGGTACCTCTATGGCCAAAGATTCCAAACATTGCAGCCTCTTGCAGTCAAAGTTATAGCACAAGTAAGTTTTATTTTAAAAACATCAGCTCACTTTATCTTCAAAAGACTCATGACTAGAAAGCAATTTAATTTTTTTATAAGATTGAATTAATTCTTTTTTAATTGCTTACCCTATGTTATCTTCATAGGTTGCTAGTTCTTCTACATCAAAAAAAAAATGGAGCACCTATTCTTTCATCCACTTGGTGAAGCACAATAGGTTGCAATAAAAAAAAGCGAGAACCTGGTATTTGTGCATAACAACTTGCACCTTCTTTTGCACAAGAGTCAAGAATACAAAGAAAGGGAGATAAAGAAGTGGGACTTAGGTGTAGCGATTGCGGATTTGGATGCTTCCACTGCTCGGCTTACAATTGATCATATTGATGACTTTGATGTCAATACTATTGTTGATTCTACTACTGATCCCATTGGCATTAGCGCAAGTAATACCAGAGAAGAAGAAGATGAATATGAAGAAGAAGATGAAGATTGAAGAACTTAGAACTAAGAATATGAATAGATTTTCATTCCATTAATTAAATAATGAACATGAAACAATGATACTTGAACTTAATATTTTAAATGTTTTGAATCTTTGATGTTGAAGTTGATTGAACTATGTTAGTACATGATGGTATGATCACTATGATTACAAGTTCAACTGTGTATGGTGTTTCAAAGTTTTTGTTGTTTAAATTTGTTTATGCTACTATGCTACTTTATATATATATATATATATATATATAACATGTTTTTTTACTAACGAACCCAAACCCCTTCACAAAATTTTGACGAACTTGTAAACTGGTTCTCAAAATTTGAACTTGGAACCGAACTCGAACTAACAACTTAGCTTTCTGGTTGTTGGTGAGTGCCCTGTGTTAGAATTTATTTGTCAATGATACATTTTGCATCTATAGTAGACTCATATCAATTGAAGGCATCGAATGGTGTCGAGTGCCAAAGAAAGACAAAAAGGTGTCAAGTGTCGAAGGCTAGGCAATGAAGTTGAAGAGTGACAAGTATTGAAGGGTGTCGAGTGTTGAAGGCAGCCAAAAGAGACATTAGTAGCAAAGGGTGATAGTGTGGAGTGGCAACACAGTATGGGTGGGCTATGTGCACTATATGGGTGTCAAGAAGTGGCATACACGTGCAGAGAGGGTAACAACTTAGTCGTATGGACCGTAATTGCTTCAGAGACATCACAAGGAAGGTTGTATGGTGAAAGTAGCCATACAGTGGAATTGCTCATCAATACATTACACAGCCTCATCTATAACGCTTAAATAGCATGACTTAACCAAAGAAATTAATTAAGAAAAAGAAAAGATTAGTGCTACCATATCTTTTCTTACAAAACACAAGTTAAGATGTGGAACTTATGGGGGAAAATTGTGTATTAGATGAAAAGTCTTCTCCCCAGTTATTTCCCACAAGATTAATATCACTAATATGGATTGTGAAAGTGTAATGCTCCTAACATACTCCTTTACTGGGAAGAGAAACTAATGTACATATTATCTAAAATAACAGGCAATCTGCATATAATTGCAATCCTTTCAAATTTTCAACTAAAAGGTTCTCCATCTATCTCGATAGCATACCAATCCTTACCTCTTAAACAACAAAAAGAAACTTGAAAGTCAAGATGTAAAGCCTGTAACTCAAGGAGTAGTATTGTTGCTCTTACTCCTGCTGAGATCTAGGTGATGTCTGTACAGACAAAAATAAGAAAAAGTAAATTATCATTATCATTCCACTAAGAGAAAAATGCAACATACAGACACATTAATACTTCACTAAAATAGACAGCTAGGTTACAAATGTTGATCACATATTAAAAATTCAAGAATCTCCCTGAAAATAGAAAATGTAATTAGTTCCTTGATAATCCTCCTGCATAAAGTAAAATTGCAAGTAGTTCCCAGCAATACAGACTCCAGTCCGAAATAGAAGATACAAATAATTATGTTGAAATAAACTAAATGTGCTTGAAAGTTTGTACAGCCTTTAACAATAAACCATTTTGTGCATATCTTAAAATCATGGCACTACATGGCACCACATTTGTCTGAGAGATTCTGTCAAACTGTTCACTGTCTCATTGTTGCTATCAAACTGATTTTTTTAATTACGAACTCCAGGCTTTTAATTTCTTCACTCTAAGTTTATTTGATTATTTTCTCCAGATCTTCTGTACAAAATGGCAAATGCAGATGGATTTAATACTAATACATAATAACAAGAAAATGCATTGTCATCTTAAGTTATTGTTATAATTTAATCTTTATAACTATCTGTGTTGTTCATGTCTGAATCAATGGATCACGATATAAATAGTATGCATCATTTTATATTTCTTAGTTCTTGAAGCTATTTTAGCTGTAAATATGTTGACATTATTAATCAAATTATAATACTTCTACTGGATTATTGCCTACTACAATGTGTTGATTGAGCCTTTGTAAGATCTAAGTGGATAGATGTCAATATTTAGTTTCAACCTTGCAGACAATGTGACCAATTTAATTGCATCAATAAAAGTTTAAGAAGATTGAACCTCATTTATTTTGACTTAATGTAAATAATAAATTTTCATTGTACGCATTAGACTTGCTAAATCACAAAAAATAACTAGTAAAGTGACTGGCACATTGATATGTTGTAACTTGCTAAGCGTGTTGTAACTAGACTAGCAATTACACGCTCTAATACTCATCTTTCCTGAAGTATCATCCGACAAGTTGTAGATATCCTTAATATTGTCTAATTGTTAAAACCTATAAGGATTTGTATTAACAAAATTTTGTTGACCTGATCTTTGAAGTCTATTATGATCCTCTTGAGCATCCCCGGAAGAGGAATATTTGAGCAAGATTAACCAAATTGGTAAATAATGCCTCAAGGCATAATTTCATACCAAGTTTTCATTTTTTCTAAATTGGATTTGGACGGGAGTTGCTAGGATGAAGCAAGTCATGTTGCACAAACAATATGGGAATATGCTTAATGTGCCTTTTGTTTATGAAAGGTAATTGAGAACAAATCCATTTTTTAATATTTTGTGGCTGATTAATTAATTTTCCTTTTGTGTTTACTAAAATGTCACGTTTTACCTGTAGTGTGATGCAACAACTGGTCATGCATTATATACTTATGAAGGCCTAAAAGTCAAAGCATCAATGTATTCGGTACAACTAAAGCAAGGAAAATTAATAGACTTAATAATAATTTGTTTTAGCCTCTAGATGGATAATTCTTTGCTTTTCAATAACAGGTTTAATCAGATAACACTTTTCCCTGTTGTACAATTGTATGCAAGAATAGCACTAAACAAAACAATTTCTTGCAACATCCATTCTTGAATTATTTTTTACGATGCCTAATCTATAGCTTTCTACTTCATGTCTTTTGCCTAACATGTTTCTATTATGCAATGTAGATTTTTTTTGCAATGTAAAGTCCAATGACCTGTAATATCCCTATCCAAATCTGATTGAAACTTGCTTTATTTTCTTTTAGAAATTTTGTCAAACACTTGTACAACAGAGGGATATATGACTGATTTTATTTTCAGTTTGTTTTCAGAGTAAGAAAGATGACTTCTAATATCATAGGATGACTGAAAAAATGACTTCTCTTCCACTTAGTCTACACCTAACATGAAATGAAACTCTTTTTTTTTTTTTTCTTGATGCAATATATGACATCTATTCAATGCAAATTAACACTCACAGCCAAGTGACATTATGTCAAACAGTTGGCATGCAAATTAACATTATATTTCAAACTTCAAAATTGATATTTGGCTGATATAAAAAATTTGATATAAAATCAGGTTACAATGCCTTCAACAATCTATCTAGACTGTCCATACAGAACCATGTAGATGTATTTTCAGATAATGCACAAACATGAAGATAAAATGAAGGGAACCTGAATTTGGTAGGCAGTTTTAAAACTGATCAAAATCTGTCATGCACTGTAGCAGTATTGTTCACAGCATTGTAGCAATACTATTCACGACCATTGTAGCAATAACACTATTCACGATTCTTATAGCGATGACACTATTCACGATTCCTGTAGCGATGTCACTAATTTCTGTAGCGATGGCACTGTAGTAGATGGGTATAAACTTCCTAATATGCCTCCAAATTAGCTGCTTAACTTATTCCAAAGTGCAAATAAAATGAGGGCATTGAATGACCCTTAAATCTGAAGTGTATCTTCTTCATGAATTGCTACAAAAACTCAATAAGCTTCAATGAGATGACTGAAATACCACCTCCAGCAAATGCAACAATATCAGCTGATAGTTTCACAGCCTCAAAGTTGCCAATCAAAGAGAATTATCATTCTCAATGACTGAAATGTCCTATAGAAACCCTTAGCTCCACAAGTGCACAAGCAAATGTCAATATCAAACCTACAATGAGGCTCTCTCTTCTATTTATTCTATTCCTTCACCCCTTCTAGAAGAACATAAAATATTATTTTATTGCACTTTTCTAAAAGCTTCCTCCTTTCCAACAATAATTAGTTGTGCTTCTAGAAGATTCCCTTTTCAATAATATAATATTATTTTAGTGATTTATGATTTAATATTTATTTTAGTCACTTTTTAATTAAATTAATTAAATATAAAGTCACCTTTTAATTTTTAAATTATTTAATGACTTTATAAGAAATTAATTTAATTATTTCACCTTATTTCTCCACTTAGCCTTCAAAGAATGAAAGACTAAGAACTCCATTGAGAGGCTAAAAAGATGGGGACATTACATGACCTAAGTTGTTGAAACTTGTCAACTTTGCTTAATCAATCTAGAAACTGCTTATATGCTGACTAGCTTGATGTAAACAACTTCTTCGCTAGAGGAGTGTTAAAGTTAGGCCGAGGTAATAAATAAAAACAACAATAAAAAGGAAGAATTAAATAGGTAAAAATGACACAAAAATTTATAATTATCCTGGGAAAACCCTTCTACTTGAAGGGTAAAAACCAAGCCACACCATGAAAATATCCCTTTTATTGATAGTTATTTGAATACAATTCTTAATACTTGATATAATATATACAAAGAATAGAGAGACTCTTCATCAAACAATTGAAGGTCTTCAATTTCCAAATATATAACTCTTCATATTTCCATATGCATGCCTCTTTGCATGACACATGTTTCTAAATATAATATTATCACAAATTTCTTCTTCAGCTGAAGATGACCATAACTGTGACAATTCTATTTCATAAAATCAAAGATAAAGATTTCTATCACAGCTACAATTTTCCACACTGCCTCTTAGCAAGAGAGAGATCTTTAGTATGATAGGCACTCATAGTTGCAACCAAAAATGTTAATCACATAAAACATGTTATCTCAGCATAACATAATTCATCAGAGCAGCATAAAATTATCATCATGGTGTCACACACATGACATCCATCATTCCTACTCGTAGAGGGTAGTCCATCGTAACTACTCGCAGACGATGGAATGAGAGATTTCACCTCAGACTTCTCCCAGAGAAGAATGCATTTCCACCATGCCTACTTGCAAAGGGTGGCCCATCATACCTACTCACATAGGGTAAATGAGGGCTTTCATCTTAAACTTCTCCCAGAGAAGAATGCATTTCCACCATCCCTACTTTCAAAGGTTGGTCCACCATACCTACTCACAAAGGGTGGAACAAGGGCTTTCACCTCAAACTTCTCCCAAAGAAGAATGCATTTCCAAGGGATTGCACCTCAAACTTCTCTCACAGAGAAGAAATCATCACCAGCATGGAAAATAATGGCAGAGATTATCCCTCAACAAAGACTCCTTGTCAGTAGATCACCATAAGATAGCTGATTTCAATATGACTAAATAGTTACGCTGCCACATAAACTTGCAGGGAATTAGACATATCCCTCTATCACATAACCTCCCTCTTCAACTAAGAATACGTTCTCTGAATATCACTTTTTGTATCATCAGTTCCATGAATGTATGCAGTGCACTCATTTGCATATAATCTCTCATCGTCCCAATACTTCTTATCCTTCAATCCTGAGAAGTTAGTAACTCATAATTATCAATGTTAAAAGCAATCACTATTTATAATCATATTTAAGAGATATAATCATAAATACTTATCTCTTTGTGGTCTAATCTCAATATAGACACGAAAGAGATTATGCATTTTGCCTCTACAGCCAATGCAATGCTCATGGCATCAATATAGAAATTACTAACAAAAGTCCAATATCAATGCCATACATGAATAATGCATGATAAATAATACTTATCTTTTTCTCTCTCAAAAAAGTTCCCGAACTTGATGTTGGTGCAGATTTTTCCAATGTTGGACTAAAGACCACATGGTAATAGGATAAATTTCAAAAAAGACGATAGAATGCCCATCATCATATATAGAGCTAAGTCAGAATACACACACAAACACAACTATATATATATATATATATATATATATATATATATATATATATATATATATATATAATAATGTAATGACACTAACAAAGGTCTTCGTTGAATAAAACACGCCAAATATATAACCTACAAATACGAACAATACCAAATTAAAAAACGTTTGATCTTCACAACATAGATATTACCAATCGACAATCTTGAGAAACTCTTATGTTCTTGATGGTAACACCCACACACTTAGAAACCTGGTATTATAGTAGATGGAAGCCAAATTTGATGAAACTAATACAAAACTTAACATATAGAGGTTTATGTTAAGTTTCAATAAGAGTCGAATAATCTCCATATAGAACCTTATAATAAAAATGAGTTATTATGAAATAGACTACCCATTAGAATATCTTCTAGTTTACTATGAAATGGACTCTAACTATCCAAACAAGTTCCAAGAAATCCCAATATCAACCATCAAGCAGTTTTGTGAAAAGAATTAATATCATAAACATGTATGTTACCATACTTTAGCTATTGTCAGTTTCTCAACCAGTGAAATCTAAAGCATTTTAGAGATTACTTGACATATCCATGTTCTAATAATTTACAAAAATCTCAAATAATGATCAAGAAAGAAGTTGAGTATTATACTTCTAGTGAATACAATAAAGTTAAAAATTGCAAACGCTAATTCAAAACAATCAACATTAATCCCTATACAATGCCTATCACAAAGTAAAGCATTTGTCATAATGCAAATAGGCTTTAACCTCACAAGAAATAAACCTAAACATTTCTTTAAAAAAAAAACCTATAAAACTATGGCTTGTGCAATGCACAAACACTTCTCGTTGTGTGAATTTAGCTTAATTTCTACTTAACAACTATTGGAGCAACTATTAAGGGCTAGAATCACTTACCTGCCAACAAAAATTAGTGGATAAGGATTGGGAAGCTTTATCATGACGAGCCAATGATTATAATCAGTTCCTTCAAAATTCGTGCTTCGTTTCTTTCCATTAGGACCAATAGTAGTAGATGAATTGCTTTCATTTAGCGATCCGAAGTCCAAATTACTAAAGAAACAAGAACCTTGGAAATGAGATGGTGGCATAGACGATCGATTAAAAAATGTAGAACCTTATATGTTTTCTATTAAAGCAAGTTTAGAGGCTCATGACGAACTCATAAAATAAATTTGACGAAGTCAAAAGAGAAATCTACCATGGAATATGAGGCGATAATCGTTATCAACGCCACTTCCCTTTCAATAGCTAGTAGAACCATTGATTGCCTGGAAATAATTAATGACACTTTAGATAGCCATGACCTAACTATTTCACCTTCCATGTGTTAATCACAATGCCAGGTAATCACAAGCTCTGAAATTCTATTTAATAAGAAAAATTGGCACACTAACATACGAAAAGAGCTGAAGCATAATTAATTGAAGCCAATATAAGATTCCAACAAGTGCAAAAAAGAAAAATGGTAGAAATAAAATATTAAAGCAACTCATGAAAGGAAATATAATAGAACATCTTGACCACAGTATGGAATGGTAACAACATGAAAGAGACATGGCTTGAACTAGTCACAAAGCAACTCAAACATAATGACGTGAAATGAGAAACATACAATGTTAGGTAACAGCAAAAAAACTAGAGGAATGATAAACCTCTTCTCAATAAGAAAATAAGAACCAAAGAGAAGAACAATACCATCTACGCAGATCCATAACAAAATAGAGAAACAAAACTCATCTTTACAGATATATTTCACAACAAGTTACCACAGGTGAATGAACTCTCTCATAACTATAAAACATTAACACTTCCAGATAGCCTAGAACACTTAATGAGATTCGCAACTGATATATGAGCTAGAGAGAAAAGACTTCCCTAGAAGTTTCTATCTAAACTAGGCTCTAATACCATGTTAAAGTTACGCCCAAGTAATAAAGAAAAACAACAATAAAAGGGAAGAATAAATCAAGTACAAATGACACAATTATCCTGGGAAAACCCTTCCATGTGAAGGAAAAAACCCAGCCACACCATGGAAATATCACTTTTATTGATAATAAATGTTCGAATACAATGCTTGATGCTTGATAAAATATATATAAAGAATAGAGAGACTCTTCATTACAGAACTGAAGGTCTCTTCGGTTTTCGAATATAAAGCTATTCATATTTCCATACACATGCCTCTTCACATGGCACATGTTTCTACATATAATATTATCACAAATGTCTTCTTCAGCTGAAGATGACCATAATGGTCATAACGGTCATAATTCTATTTCATAAAATAAGAAATAAAGATCTCTATCACAGCTAAAATCGTCAACATGGAGCTTGTGAATTTTATTGCTCAACTTGGCAACTTTTTATATGCAGGAAAAATTGACATAAAGGACTGCCATATTCAGTATAATGTCTTCTATTTAAGCCATTCTAAATAATTAAAATGTGTTTTTTGTGATTTACTTATTTCCGAAGTGACTTCCGTATTATGTGTGGTTAGCCTATTACTTATTATCCATTCCCATAAGCTAATCCGGTTGGATAGAAAATGTTTTGTTGTTGTTTGATATATTTTTATATTTTTAGCCTATGGAGAAATAAGGGAAAATAGTATTATTTTGTTGGCCAAGGAGAAATAAATAATATTACTTTGAGCTCCTAAAGCATTATTATTAAATAAAGTCACTTTTTGTTATTAAATGATATTATAAAAAATAAAGTGCCTTGAAATATTAAATAATTAAATGAACACTTTATGTAATGTCCCTTGTATCTTTCGAGTTTCCTAGCTTATGAAGCCGCACGTATGTTAGTGTTCTGATCAAGGTATTTATAACAAATAAGATTATATTACTAAGACTTATGTGCAAGGAAAAATGCTAACTAGTTCCTTCCTTAAGGAGAGGTGGTGATCAGATGTTTAGTTCCTAGGGGAGTACCTCTTGGGGCTCTATTTGTCATGCACGACTTAGAATAGCATCTCTACTAAACACCATCTTTTCACCATATTTCCTCCCATTAAGGCCTTATGGATAATCACATTGATATATCCATCCTCCTTAGGAGAGATCCTACTCATCCTAAGCCTTGTGAATAACCATATAGATTTATTCATCCTTATATATGATTCGGCTTTTCTGAATTACTGACCTTCAGCGATGTTCGATCTCTGCCTTTAATAGGAATGGCTTTTCCATCTTGGATGTATTCTTGCTTCCTCTCAAGGGTCCTGTAACGAATTAATTCATTCTTACTTTAATGGATAATTTCCTGTGTTGGTGTTATTTTGACCTTATTTATTTACTTCTGATGATTCCTTAGCTTTGGTTATTTACACAGTCGGAGGCCCTTGGATATTTATGTTGATTGATGGAATTATCACAATTTCCCTCTCTTAATTTATTTAACCTGATAGCTTGAACTTGACCACAATGACTTGTTTAGTGTTTGTTTAACCTAATAGCTTGAACTTGACCTCATCTTCTCTATCTTCAATTTGCAACAATGGACTCCTCTTCCCCCCTCTAGGCTCTGCTAACCCTTAAAGTAAAGAGTGTTTCCTTTGTAAGGCATGAAGCTATCAATTATTTGTTTTAATGTTCACCTTGACCATTTGCACTTTGACTTTTCTATTTAGATGACAAATGTATATTTCTCCTGGTCGGCTCTGAAGATGGAGTTTGATTGAAATATCGTTGAGTCTTCTCCTAAGATCGTGTAATGAGATGTTGAGTCGGGCATGTATTTCTACGTCAAAGTTTGAATCTATCTGTCTAATGTGTTGTTCCTTATTCTGATCCCTATGTGTGCTTCCTTGCCCCCTTACTTGATCATTCCATTCATATATGATGTCAAAGCTTTTGTTTTGACCAGTCGTGCCATCTACTCGTGGATCAGAATCAAGGCTTTGTATATATTTATCTTTGACAATGGGAACAACTTTGTTTATCAGTGCAGGTATTTAATTATGTGTTCATTATAGTTCATTATATACTTATGATTCCATTATGTTTAAAATTTAAATATTATATTTAACTTTAATGTATTATATGAAACACTATGTACAAAAAATAAAAAAAATAAAGGTAAGATTAATAAATTGCATGTTTTGATCAGACATGCTCAAAAAATTCTAGGAGGGTTTTGGCAATCAATAAGGCTTTTTTTTCTCATCATCAGCTTGCACAACTTCATTTTGAAGGTGTTCAACATATCCTCTGGGTTCTGTTTCACTAATGAGTCCCAAGAATTCTAAGAGTCTATATCAGATATTGCCACCTCCAAAGATTACATTTTATGATAAGACTTCCAATAATAGTATATGGGTATGAAGGAAACAACTTTGTTTATCGGTGTAGGTATTTAATTATTTGTTTATTATAGTTCCTTATGTACTTTGATTCCATTATGTTTAACATTTAAATATTATATTTAAATTTCGTGTATTGGGCTCTGCTAGGGTTTCTTGCTTCATGTGAACTTGCAGTTTTCTTGTATATAGCTCTTTGTCTAAGCTTTCCTTCTGTAGTCTCCACTTGTCACACCGCATTTACTGCAGGAGATTTTAGGCTAGGATATAATGGCCCCGCCAGCGGTGAACCAGTTGTTTCTAGTGTTCACGCTGTTGTTTCGGATTGCCATGATGCCGCCACAAAACAAACGCCCTCGCAAGTTTGTCCCAAAGGCTTTTCACGAAGTAATCTTGATATTATCCTTCCTTTACAAGAATTTAATGTTGCATGTGACTGGTTAGAAGAACATACATTGAAAGGATATTTTGTGGGTAGGACTCCTCCTGAAGCTATGCTTCGAGAATGGGTTAACAAGTGCTGGACTCCTCATGGAGTCCACCTTGACGCTATGCAAAACCTTACCAAAGGTTTTTTTTTAATTTCGCTTCACTAACCCATCGCAGGTAGACGCGGTCTTTAACAACGGACCTTGGTTTGTGCATTCGCCCCTACTTGGTTTTCAAAAATGGTCGCGAGACTTCACAGTCTCTGATGATAAAAAGCTTAGGGTTCTGTGTGGATCGAGTTCCCAGGTTTACCCTTCCCATGTTGGCCTTTCACTGAGTCCATTGCCAAAACCCTTGGCAAAGTTGTCACAAAGGAGCCTAAGAAATTTTTTAATGGTCGCCCACAGAGACATGTTTGCGTCAAGGTTGATCTTTCCAAGGATCTTAAGGATTTTGTGGAAATCTAGATTGGAGCTCAAACCTTCTCTTAGAAGATGCTCTATTTGAACCTCCCCAACACCTGTTATAGGTGCCAATCCGCGGAACACAAGAACAAGGATTGCCCTTTGGCTACGCCTAAAGTTAAGCCCACGCCTAAAGAAGTTCCTACCAAGCCAGTCGAAGGGAAAAACGAAGAATGGGTTACTATTGGGCACAAGGGCAAGGCTACGTTGAATCCCTTGCCCCCTAAATAGTCCTACGCAGTGGTCGTCGCGACTTCTTCTCTCCCCACAGGATGTCAATTCTTGCTAGCGTAGGGACGCAAGCAGTTTCCAAAGCACCTATTTTGGGGGTTTCATAGGTTTCAAACCCGATTGGTATGCAAGGGATTAAGGTGGTCGCCAAGGCTTCTGCCTCGGTTGTGGTTCATACCCCTCTTGCTGGTTCTTCCATAGCGCCACAAGCGACGTGGTGTTCTCGCAGTTCTCCTAGACGTGCGGAGATATCAGAGGTGAAAAAGCAAGCTGTAAGTACAGAGGATTTTCCTTCTGACTTCCACCAGGTTTCTACCTTCTTGTAGAATAGCTACTCCTCTCTTGAGGACGAGGATGATATGGAAGAATTTTCATGAATTTTTTATCATGGAATGTTAGAGGTCTCACAGACCTCTCCAAAATGTACTATGTCCAGAATACCCATCAAAGACTTGGTAACTTAGATTTTCTCTATCTGCAAGAAGTTAAGATTTCTGGTTTCATACTCTCTTTTGCATGCCGCATCATTTGGCAGAATGGAGTTATATTTTCTTCTTACCATGAAGCTGGCCGAGGTGGTGTAGCTATTCTCTTGTCACCTCGTCTTCATTCTGCTATTATTTCGCACAATTCTGACCCCACGCATACAATTATTTGGCTTTTTCTTTCCATTAACAATCATTCTTTTGGAGTCATTAATGTTTATGCTTCCAATGATGCTATGGAAAGATCCCAGATGTGGCGCTGGCTAGCTGACAACTTGCCTCTAGCAACTTGGATTATGTGTGGTGACTTCAATATGGTTGAGGTGGCCTTTGACAAAGATGGCATTTTTCCCTTTCACTAGACAGCTGGGGGAAGGGAAGCCTGGTACTACATGCACAATGAATTGGGCCTTTTTGCTCCCAATATTAACCGCCGCCAGGATAGTGGGGTTTGGCACACTTGGTCCAACTTTCGAGCTAGCTCTGACCGCATATTAAAACGTCTCGATCGTGTCATGATTACTACACAATCTTTTTTCTTTTTTTCTGAGGATCGAGATTTACCTGTCATTGCCCTGCCAAATGTGATGTTATCTGACCACTATCCCATTTATTTTGTCATTTCATGGCAAACAGCTATCCCGAAAGTTGCCAAGTCTCAGTTCTTCCTCAACATGTCTATGCTGATGCATGCTTCCATTATCGCACATATCCTACATGTCTGGAATTTGGAGCCATGTCCACATTCTCAAAAGGGTTGGATTCAATGTTGGAATGATGCCATTTCCAGAACTACTCATTTTGTGCACATCTATGGGTGCCAGTTGGCAGTTTTCAGAGAATGGTCATATGAAGCCAACACTTTTGCACTCAAAAAAGCCTCTAAGGCTTTCACCCTTAATCTGTTTGATGTGGATTTGCAAATTCAGCTAGCCAAACTTCACCATGACAAACAAGTTGCTAATAACTATGTTGCTCAAGGAGCCCAAATCAAAGCCCATCTCCACTAGCTGGAGGTTGGCAATAAAGCCTCAAAGGAGTTCTTTCAGGCTCTTCGTGCCCATCATACCAATGTTGGGATTAAAAAGATCAAACAAGGAACTGCTGTTCTTTCCAGTCTCCCTGACATCCTGCAAGCATTTGTTCATCACTATGAAAACGTTTTTGCTTCGCAGGGAAATTCGGTTGCTCAAGAGGAAGCTCTCAGAAAGTGTATCTCTGTTACTCCAAACCACCTAGCAATTGAGCAACATGCTTTCTGTGAGCAACTTTTTTCGCTCTGAGACCTTAAAGAGGCGGTCTACTCCATGGCTAATGGGTGTGATGGGTTTCCCTGTGAATTTTACAAACACCTCTGAGAGAATATAGGTCCTAATCTGCACAAAGTTTATCTAGAAGCCTATCATTCTAAAAGCTTAGGAGCCATTATAAATTAAGGAAATATCAAATTCATACCTAAAGCTGGCAATCCAAAGGACATTTGCAATTGGAGGCCCATTACCCTTTTGAATGTGTCTTATAAGATTATTGCCAAGGCACTCTCTAAAATTCAGCACATGTTGCATTTAATTGTGCACCTTGAGCAAACTAGCTTTATTAAGTCCAGATACATTCTCGACAACATTATTGTTGTCTGGGAAGGCATGGAATGGGCTCGCAAGTCCAACCAGAAGGCCATCTTTCTAAAGTTTGATTTTGCTAAAGCTTATGATCGCATTGAATGGCCCTTTATTTTGGCTATGATCCAGGCTCTGGGTTTTGGTCTCAATTTTTTCCAGAGATGCTTGCATTACCATCAATAATTCGCAATCGGAGGCTTTTGGCCTTTTTAATCAATCAGGCAAAGTTGCCCTTTGGCTCCAGTGCTTTATGTCCTTGCTACTAAAGGTTTTGGCTATTTGCTAGCTCATTCTGTCTCTTTTGGACTGGTTCGTGGTATTTCTTTGCCCGAATCATCTTCCCGATTAGTCAATGGCCACTTTGCAGATGATTCCTTTCTCACTCTTCTCGAGGACAAATAAAACATCCACAATGCTTTAAGTTGCCTAGACACCTTTTGTCAAGCCTCTGCATCTACCATTTAAAGGCATAAAACGCTCTGCTTCCGCTAGTCATTCTTGCCAGCTCCACCTTGGCTCAGCCAGTTTGAATAGAAATGGGTTATGCATGGGGAGATTTTCCGCTTTCTGGGTATTCCTTTTGCTTTCCAGGCTTTGCCTATTGAACTTTGGAATGTTGTGCTTGCCAAGATCACCAAGAAGCTTGATTATTGGATTATGAAACCGCTTTCCCTTGCTAGCAAATTCCAGATTTTCTCGAAGGTTCTTGCGGCTACTCATGTTTATTATTCTTCTTCTTGGGCTCCCTCCAAAGCTTCTTATCAGAAATTGGAAAGATTGCTTAGGGATTTTCTCTGGGCTTCTGGTTCGGATCACCATGGGTTTCACAGAGTTGCCTGGGATTTTTGTTCTCTCCAAAAGAATCTAGTGGTCTTGGCCTGCTTTCCATTCAAAGACAAGGCCGTGCACTTTGTGCTAAATGGATTATTTATGCTATCACTCAAGATGAAGCCTGGAAGATTTTGGTTTGACATTGAATATCTTCGAGCTTTCCTATCAACAAGCCTGCTTGGAAGGGGATTGGTTTTAACATCCTTCTCATCATGCGTGAGCCAATGACCATACAGGGTTCGTTTGTCATCAAGAGCATATGGAAAGCCTGGGAAGCTATTAAGCCTTGGCTTCGATGGGCTGGGGATGAGTTCCACAATGGTCTCTCCTTGAATCAACATAACATTTGGTGGTCTCCCCTATTTGTCATTTAGGGTACTCCCCTTGCCAAGACTCAAGGTGCTAGTACTCTGTGTTTTTCCAAACGGGGCATCAAAACTCCCAAGGACCTCTTCTCGAGGGTTTCCATAAGTTTCAGGTCCTGGGAAGATCTGCAAGTACAATACCGCCTTATCCGTTCAGATCGGAAAACTTTTGTCCTATTGCTCTCTTCAATTCCAATCCACTTAATTCATAAAATGGGTATTCAGTCTATTCAGCCTTGGTGGCATAATTGGAAGTGGTATCTTGCCACTCCATTTTCCAATTATAAGCCAAGTCTGGGATATTGATGGCTTTCGCCTCATCTTCCGATGGGGGCAAACTTTTGTCCTATTGCTCTCTTCAATTCCAATCCACTTAATTCATAAAATGGGTATTCAGTCTATTCAACCTTGGTGGCATAATTGGAAGTGGTATCTTGCCACTCCATTTTCCAATTATAAGCCAAGTCTGGGATATTGAAGGCTTTCGCCTCATCTTCCGATGGTGGACATACTCAACCAAAGATGGCATTTGCAATCTTCTCTTTCTCAATGGAGAAAACACTTTGATACCATTTGGAGTGCTATAACAAAACCCAAGATTGCCCATTTTGCTTGGTGCCTTGCCTTCCAAGGTCTTCCATTGGGGTCTCGGCTCAATCATATTGGGGTTCTAGATCCTAGATGCCCTTTTTGTGGACAACCAGAGTCTTTCTTGCATATCTTTTGGTTTTGTAGGTGTGTCCAAAATTATTGGCACTGGATATATGATTTTTTCAAGCCATTTAGGCCTAAACCTTTTTCTTGGCACATGATTTTGCTGGGTGATTCTCCTAGAATCCCTCACAAATTCACCCAGATTTGGCATACTTTCAGGATAAAAATTTTGTTTACTCTATGGAAAGATAGGAATGTTGTTCTTTTCACATACAACTTTTTGGATATTAATATTGCAATATACACTAAGGCATGCATTTGTAATAATGTAATTATGCAAATTCAGGGGCAAACTAACAAAGTTGCCCTTGAGGTAGCTCACCTGCAGGAGCTACTGAACCACTGGGGCAATGCCCTCTGCACTATTGCCAAAGTTCCTCCTGATGCCTCAGCAGAAACCTCGTTGCCTCGTGGCAATCGTTCACAACGTCATTCCTCAGGTCACCACTCGCACACCCCGCGCTCCCAAGATTCTCGCCACCGCTCTCCCAATGGTGGCAATGGTAGATGGAGGCGCCGCTCGACTTCCCCGCCCCATGGTGGTTCTGGTTGGTCCCTAGCTCCTCCTCGTGCTCGTCGGGCGTTTTCTAGGAAATGGCCTCGCTTGGATCTGGCGATTTCTCCTCCGCAGCTAAAGCTCAAAGATGCAAAGGCTGCCATTGATCCTCCTATTGCTGCTACTGAAGACAGCTGAACTGTTCCTAGCCCGCCTCCCAATCCGAAAGATGATTGGGGCTTACATGACAGAGATGAACCACCACCCTCGGCCGGCACTGCTTTGGCCGCCTGAGGTTACCTTTGATATGTTTTTTTTTAATGAATGGTGTTTGATTCTGGTTGTGGCCGTGTGTTTTTGCTCCGACTATGGCCGTGTGAACTCATTTGCAGGGTGATCTTGTATCCCCCGGCCTTTTTTTGTGAATTGTATTCTTAGTATATTTTTATTAATAGAAAAGGACTATTCATCAAAAATTTCATGTATTATATGAAACACTATATACAAAAAAAATTTAAAAATAAAGGTAAGATTATATATATATATATATACTTAAATGATTTATATGAATTCAATTCTCATCATTAATATTTTATCAATATAAATGTTCATCCTATTTTCCAAGGATCATTACACTTTTAAGTGACTTTAGTGGGAGAAAATAAAGTGAAAAGTGATTTTATTAAAACACTATTTATCCTAGACTTGGATGGGCCCACTTGAGGAAGAGGAACATTTATTAAAAATAATCTAACGAGATTTGAAGTTATAAAGGGGTCATCCATCATTACATCTCATGAGCATTTGAAATAGTGATATATCTCCATTATAGCTAGCTTAACAGTAGCAACCTAATCTAAGGATGAAAACCCTTGGATTTTCGAAGGTTGGATGAAATCCCAAGACTTCCAATGAAATCCTAAGATTTCCAACTTGGGTTTGAAGGGCTTTGCTGAAGATTTATTGTGGATTGGAGATCATAGCAAAATTTTATTATTTTTACCAGCTAGCGCATTTTCTTTCCAAATTGCAATTTAAGCTTTTTGATGGTGGTTTCATGATTTTTTAAACAGCCTATCATTTTATATAAATTTTGCTATATTTGGGTTAGTAGGGTTTGAAGATATAAATTGCATTTTTTGATCAAACATGCTTAGAAAATTCTAGGAGGGTTTTGGCAATCAATAAGGCTTCATTTTTCTCATCATCAACTTGCATAGCTTTCCAACGAGCTATTGCATGTGATTATCTAAGTTCATTTGGTCAGCTATTTTAATGCCTAATGATTATATGGTTTCCTAACTAAGTGACTATTAAAGTCATTTAACTTGTCACTTTAATTTAAAAAACTTACTATATTCACTTAAGTGACTAAAGGACAAAAAAGGTGTTTTATCCCACATTGCTTAAAAGAGCATGCATCACATTGGAAAAAGTAATAAAGGTACAACAGACACCACCTAGGACATATGAAGATTATATTATTTAAAACAAATATTATTTTGGAGCTGGAAACAGTTGCTGGTTATTTTTTCGAAGACACAAACCCTTGAAGAAGCATTTGAAGGTTGGACGTAAACCTAGCCTTCTTACAGGTTTAATCTACATTGCCAATCTGACTGTCATTTCTATTTATAAGATTGGATTATTGGAATTGTTGCATGTTATTGTATTGCTGTTGTATAATACAGTAACATTACTAGACAGTTATTTGTATTAACTTGCTGGTTTATGTATAAACTTCTGAATATTGGGGAAATAAAATAATCTTTTCTAAGTTTCTTGTATGCAAATGTGCTAGTTAGAAATTGATTAAAGTTTTAGAATTTATATTAAATACTGATTTTCTGTTCAGATTTAAAATCTGCACTTTTTATCACAGGTTTTTGGGAAAATATCTAGAAAGGGATATTACAGTGGTATCAGAGCTGATTTTCCTGCCAGCCTGTGAAATTATAACAGCAAATAAAGTACAACATGGGCTTTTGTAAGAACGAAATTCCTCATGAATGACATTCTCTTTGCTGTTGAAAGACAAAGTAGAGGGATTGATAGGCTGAGCACGAGGTCATTGCATTTAAGATTGTTATTGCCTGCATTTGTTAAATACTCAATTGTCAGGAGACTTTGATTGGAGAAGTTTGTACCATGTTGGTGCTTATTTGTAAAAAGTGAGTTGTTGGGTGGTATTTGAAAACATTTGGAGGGATTGTTTCATGTTGTACAAGTCTGGTTAGGCCCAGAACTGAACCACTTGAGCTGAGAGGAAGAATACAAGGACTGTACAAGTCCGTTATCACCAAGAATTGTAATACTGAGGTCTGCAACTAATAAATCTCTGTTGCAGTAGTCTGAAACTATATCATATTGGGACATGCAGATAAAAGGAGTTGAGAAGGCTTCCATACATGCTCTCAGGTGGTCATACCATGTCTAAACCTTGTTTGGTATATTCGAAGGGACCTAGCAGAGTTGGTAGAAGATAATCCTCTTGCTGTTAAACTTCTTTTTGAGCCTGATGGAACCCTAAATTTTGGCAAATTTTAGAGCTCCAAACACCATTCTCAAGAGGATAATTTTCAGATCTCACCCGCTACTTATATTCAAATAATATGTTTCAAAGCATTAAAACGTCATGAGCAGGGCAGTTGTAAGTGATTCAAAAAAATTAAAGAAGAATGAATAAAACAAACAACAACAATCCATTAATAACAAGAAGGACAATATAATGGTTTGAGAGATAATGCAGTTGGAACAAAGTTATCATGTACAACAAACAAATTTGGATTGGATTCCAAATTACACAAATCAGTGACAGATACATGAAGGTTAAACAACATACACTTATATAAAGCAACTCCAATTTGGAAGACCAATACAATACAAGCAGAAAGGGATAATGATAGCAAGCAGATGCCACTAAACAGCAATAATCAACACATATTCTTATACAAGGATTATTCATGTATAGCTTGATATGCTTTGAGAAGAACCCGGCAGTATAAAAGCAGAATGTACCGTTGAAGCAAGACACTAGAGTTGAAGACTATTCATAATCAAACAATGTACTGTGAGAGATTTAACTATATAGAGTTTATTCAAAACTGAGTGTCATTATTCTTGAGGAACTTGGAAACTAAACTTCATGAGACTAGAGATGCTGTGAATCATTTGAAGCCCGATATTGATATTGATACCATATATGAATATACAACTGAATACAAAAGGCTAGTGTGTAGGAGTAGATATTCGTAGCTGAAAAGGATCGGGAGCATCGAGAAAAGGAAATTATCGATGCATATTTCAAATTGCAAAGTGTATGTTTTGATATGTGCAAAGGGTTAGGCGTTGCTCGTATACACCCAGTTGGGCCATAGCGAATGGAAGGAACAAATAAATCTGCCATTATTAAACACTCACAAAATCACAATATTCCATAATCGCATACACGCATGTAGAGAGTAAATACGTGCATCAGCATTGGGGCTAGAAGCCAATCATCTGAGGAAAGTCCAGTATCATCATTGGCGGATAAAGGCTCTCAAACGGAGATGAAAACAACGGAGAAAGGGAACATATTGAATGATATTCATAAGCCATGTAGAAAAAATAAAATCCAACATGTTAAAAGGGCCCCGATAAATATGGAAGGATGTGCGAGGAGATCAGACGAAAATCACTGTTGAAGGACTGGATGTTCACGATGTGCAAAATGATCAATTCCTCATCCACGTCAATGAAAGTTCAATGCCTGAATGTTTGAATCAAAACAACACCCGATGCCGTAAAGAATTGATGTTGATGAGGCCCGGTGATTACATTAAAGTGCTTATAATAATAAAATATTTAAAAGAGATTGGTTAACGGGAGTCATTAGTTTTATTTTAAAAAAGGGGTGTGATTATTTATTTTATAAGGTAAGACTTTTTATTTAAGAGGTCACGTCTCTAAGGATAAAATGACATAAATAGGAAAAGTAAAGAGGGACATTGTAACAATTCATATCCGAACATTCACACATTCATATTGAGAAGAGGCATTTTATATTTATTGTAAGGAAGAATAAGGGTTCAGTATGATTTTATAATGAAGTTCCATTATTTTATTATTATAAAATTATTTTATTTTAATAATAATAAAATGTCTTTCGTTTACCTTTAATGGCATCAAGATTTAAAAATGCAGGCAAATCGTCCTTTATAATTATATTTTGAAATTTTGTATATGATTTTGTTATCAGATAAGTGGATATGGTCAATTAGCATTTTAAATTTGATCATCATAGGTGTCGTGAAATATTTAATTGTTTCCACAGCTGTGTCCAATTTGTCTCAGTGGAGTTAAAATTCAATCTAGACTAATTTAAAGATTGCATTATAATTGGTCTGTCGCATCTGAATTATCAAAATTATTGGTAGTACAAGTGCATTGAACATTATGAAGTTGTATGTAAAAGTTCACCTTCCTGCAAACATCAAACCACTTATTTAAAACCTTATACAAAAACATTCAATTATCAAATATTCAGCATCCAGTTTTAGTTTCATCGAGTTCGAGGACCTTGCCAGCCGAAGAACTCTAGAAATTTAAATTTGCTATAGAAAAACCTTGAGCCGAGCAGTCAATGTTCAAGGTGAAGGTTAACCCGCCTGGGTGTAGCGAAGCCCGAAGTGCAGGGGAATCTAAGCGATTTCCGTTCGTTGGCCAAAATTTGATTGAGAGATCCTACCGGAGAAGTGGCAAGCTCTTGGATTTCCAATCTGCGGTTTTGGGAACCAACAAAGCCCAAAGACCATCCTGATGATTTCATCCCAGCTTCACACGTAGGAATTACGTGGACAGTGGAACACTTAGGGAGCAGAGGGTTTACCCGTGACCATAACATGGCTCTTAAACTCACAGGTCATGGTACTCTCAGGTGTCTAAGGAAGTTGGTGACGGCACCTCTTTCCTTTCCAGTCACAATGTGAGGAGACTAGTAGTCTTGCAGTCGGTAGCACTTCCAGCTAGCAGCCAAGTCGGGTTAGTGGAGATTTGTGGCATATACACAAAAGGGTAATAGTGAGTTTGAAGGCCGTGACAGATTCGTCTGGGGTCATAGGTGGTATTCACCCGTCACAAGCAGTGAGTTACAGCAGACAGGGAGGTCAACGAAGCTCATTATCTCAGCGCGGGAGTTTGGGCTGTGGGTCATTTTTCAAAACGACCATCCTTTGTGGTCACACTAGATATATAGTGTGAACTCACGTCAGTCTTGGTAGCCAGTTAGGAAATACACATTTATGACTGTGGGTGCCGCGAGAGTTCAAGAATCACGTCTTGGAACAGAATATGCATGGTAAGCAATCGTAGGTAACAAGCATTCTGCATAGAGGGAGGTCATTAGCGTAAATGGAGCATTCATAACAGGTGTCGATATCCTGTGAAAACATGGGCTTAAAAGAAAACCACTTCTAGTTTGGTTCAACAGACATAGGGTTCATAGTGTGGCCAAGGGTGTGAATCACTTCTGGGCAGTATCTCCACCAACTCACAACATCTAAACACCTTGCTAGGGCAATAGCAGTGGACCACATTGAACGTGGGAAGACTGTGCAGGTTTTCAGAACATTCTAGACGCCAAAATCAGCACATTTCTCTATCATCCGTGAGTGCAGACAACTCCACTAGGATTTCAAGCCAAACTCCAAACTCAACATTCAGGAAAAAACATGAATCTGTACACTCTAGTCCATTATAGAGTCCATGCTGTTGTTAAACTGTATATTCTATGTTATGTTTTAATCTGAGACTTTCCACATCTTCCTTAGTAGCAGATTAGGACATTGTATATTGATTGAGCTATTATTGTTAGAAAATCTAGGCGGGCTGAATATTGTTTCTTCATACATTTGGTGAATACAATCAGAAAACATTTATGCAATCACTGATGGGAAATGTATTTAAATACATGACAAGTTTTTGGTGCAAATTCTGAACTCATTCATAGTGAAATTAAACATACTGAGGTTGCCCTAGAACTATTTGACGAAATTCCTAATAGCCATACTATCAGTATTTTTACTCTAAATTTGAGACTCAGAATATTACAGTGGTATCACTTTCTTGTAACTAGACGGGACTATTGCATGGGAAAGGTAGTGACGTAAACAGTTTGGTAACAGTGGGAAGAACCTTTAAACTTCATCAACAATCAACTCAGTGTTGTTGCATACTAGTTTAATTAACATCTGATCTGCATTTCGAAATTTGTGAGAGAAGGGTTTGTAGAGGAATTGCATTTGCTAATGATGAAATTGGAGAAGGAAGGATTTGTTTGTCTTGGCGTATAATTTGTGCATTTCCCTTGCAATCAACATCATTTCCTTGGGGATTATTTTTGGGCTGCAATTCACTTGGTCTTAGCAATATTCAATTATATACAGCTATGTGGGTTTCCCTAGGGTCTGTGTTCTTAATAAAGGAGCCACATTTTGCAGCAAGCATTTTTCTAGTGGTTGCCACAACATTTTATAGCAAAGTTTGAGTTATATGGTCTGCAATTCTGATCTTGAAGCTGTGTTTGGGAATGAGAAGCATCTACAAATGGTTTAACAACATTTCTACTCAATCTAGGTTCCCTAGTAATTGGCAGAGACTTGAAAAGGTGTTAATTGGAAACAACATACATTATCATTGCACAAACTAAAGCATCATATCAGCAAGCTTGCAAACTACTTAACAGGATTAAAATGGGGAAAATACCTAGCTATAAGTTGCAGCAGTCAGCCCAAAATTTCCAATCTGATATAAGGGCTGAAATAATGAGAATATATGATGAGTACAACAAATTTCCTCTACAGATTTAGAAAGAATTACCCTTCATTAATTATGTGGACTTTCAGCTAGAACTGCAAAACAAGATGGATATGATGAAAAACAAATATTATGAATTAGCTCGAGATCTCCTTGCAGAGGATAGTCACAAAGATTTGCATAGGGAAGATATCAATCAATCTGATAGTAGCACCAATAATGACACAATTATACTAACAGGTAATTGGGAGACAGAAGTATCTTATGGCGCTATTTACACTGGTCCTTCTAATGAGCAGGTTAATGGCCCACGCAGTAGAGTTGACCAAACTACCAACATTGGCAACTCCAACATCTTATTTGTTGACATGGAAATTAACTTGGATGAATTTTATGGTAACACAAGGCTAGAAATTATTTCAAATTTTGAGGTGCAAATGGACAGCGATGTTGGCAGGACAAATGATCTAGCACATGTTGAGTTAGAGGATATATCTAAAAATGTTGTTTCCCAAGGTGCTGCAAAATCAGAAGATTCTATGGAGAGCAGCCCACTTGAGTTTGAAGGAGATGGTCAAAAACCATTTTCGCTCCTTGACTTATTGGATATGCTTTTGGTCAAAGAGGACAAGATTGTCTAAGTATTGACAAGAATGGATTATTCTTCCAAACTGGTTGAGGATCTCATGTGGAAGGTTGTGATACAAGAGAAACATGGGAATGTATGTGGCGTCACAAGTCCTCTTTTACATACTATCTCAAAATGTTGAAAATGATAAAATATGAGTACTTGCAACTATTAATAGATAGAGATCTAACAATAAAATTTGGAAGGGACAAGGAGAGTGAGGTGGATAAACTATGCCTTCAATTGAGCTTAACCCGTTATTCCATCCACAAAGATGAAAATCAAACGAGTGAGGCAGCCACTTATGAGAAAGATAACTAGGGTTCAAGGGCACAAGAATTCATGCAAATCATTGAAGGAATTCATAAACCAGGTAGATGTGAAGGCAAACAATGTGATTCAATCACGTGTTTCCCATTTGAGACTTTTTATGGTGAGAAAAAAATCTATGGATCAGAAAGTTGATGAATCTGAAAATTCTGATTTTTATGACAGCAGTTGTACATCTTCACATGAGCACATGGTTAGCAATACAACAAGTGAGGATAATTCAAAAATTTCAATTAATGGTGAACCATCCTCTTACGAAGACATCAGTGAGAGTACTTATGGTGTGGTAGGAATTTCAGATTTATCCTTCACAAGCGCTGAGGAATTTTTCAACTTACCCAGAGATTTATCACTCAACTCTTACGAGATGGCCACGGCCTACTTGTTGATTGGTGATTTTTATTTTTGGTATATTTCCACTATCAATGATTTGCCTGTGTATGTTGGTAATATATTCACTAATTCTATTTGGCCTTGCGGGGTCAACGAGTTATTTGCAGGTGAGTGGGGAGATCACACATTACCCTACATTTCCCTTGAGGTGTCTACATTTTTATTTCAGCAAGGTATTGAAGATAGTGTTAGCACTCATGATGTTGGTGACTCACCCACTACTCTTTCATTTACCCAGGATCATGTTGCTTGGATAGTCGAGAATCCAAGTGTTATTAGTATCTTACATCTAGCAAATTATGATGTGTTGCTACACCGTCACATGATTATGATCTGTGTGTTTCAGCTTTCTAACATATTAGAGTTCTAGAGATTAGGATTACTCCTTTTTCACCAGACTGATATGGTGGTGGAGTCGGATTGGCCAGATCTATCATTGACATCATAACAGATATTACAGGAGTGGTACAATAATACAGTGGTACAGGTATTTCAAGAGCTGGTCAGTGGTATTTCAAACAGCGCACGAGTTCTCACTTGGGATCCAAGTGGAGTATCCCTAGGTATTGCTTTTCATCAGGGAGGTAGGATAAGAGTTTGGTTGTTATCATCTTGGGGTGGATATTGGTATATTGTTGAGCTCCCATCTTCACTTGAAAGTTGAGACTTGCAGAATCACTCATGGAGTGGGGTCTTCATGCTGACTGAGGGTTTTGGCACATAGGGCAGCAACACATGGCAATTGGTGTCCCTTTATGGTGAGACTTGGGATCCGGGCATTTAGTTACTTGGCACATCGATTCCTATTGTACTGTGTAATGTCCCCTTTTCGACAGGCACCAGCTACTTATTTTATTTTAGCCTTTATTTTCCCCAAAGGCTAAAAAGGAAGAAATAAGGGGGAAAAGATATATTAAATTTATTACTTATAAAGTTACTAAATAATAAAATATTAAAAAGTAACGTTATATTTAATTGATTTACTATTAAAGTGACTAACATAATAAAATATCAAAAAGTCACTTAAAAAAATAAAGTGTTGGATTCCTCTAGAACCTTCTTGGAGTTGCTTGTGAAATATTTATAAGGAGCCTTTGGGGGGTCATTTTACACATCTTGACTTGCATATTCATCTATTGTGTTGAGAGCCTTAGTGCTTGCATACTTGCCTGAGGGTTTGAAGACTCTAAGGTGCCAATTTCGGTTGTGAGATATCAACCCTAGTTGGGAGTGGAGGAATTGGTATTCAGCCAATTCATTTGTGATTAATTGGGAGATAATATTCAATGATTTTTGTTCAGCCCGTGCATCTAATTTTTGACATCAGTTGGCAAGGAGAAAGGTTTCAGTTTTCGCAACGGATCCGAAAAAGCAAAGTGAAAAAGAAAAGCCAAAAAAGCTGTTCGAAAAAGCAGATCCAAAAAAGTAGTCTGAAAAAACAAAGCGAAAAAGAAGAGCCGAAAAAGCAGTCCGAAAAAGAAAATTCGAAAAAAGCAAAGCCAAAAAGCATGTCATCTCAGCTACTTATTCCAAGTTCTTTTGGTATTTACATTTGGCAATTGTAGATGGATAGATTTGACAAGTAATATATGTCTTTTTGTTACCAAAGTATTCAGTCATTGTAAACATTGAAGTATTGAAGGGAAATCAACTTAATTCAGTTGTTCAGTTTGTATACCAAATGTTTGTAAAAATGTCTCATTGCATAGTCATTCATAGGATGCATGCCAAGTGTTTGTGAAAATACCTCTTGGCTGTAGGTGTGCATTTTACATCAGAATTTCATGTACTTGCATTTAGAAAATAATAAAAAGAAGTTGCATATCACTTTCAATTCCAATTAGGTATTTTGCAATCATTTGTATTCATCAATATCATTGGCATTCAAAAATCATAGCAAAACAACAAACATCAGCAAATTGAGGCTACAAGGGAAGTGTTTGACAAAATTCCTAAGGCAGAAAAACAGGGATAAAACTTCAAAAATTGTCGAGGCACTTGACAGTGGTATCAGAGCAAAAGTTCCTGCCATCCTATACGGGTTATGAGTGAAGAGTTTCCAAATGTTTCATTCATAAATCCAAGAGTTGAGAGATGAAATGCCAAGAGGAAGAGAAGAACTGTCACTTATCCTTGGACAGCTGGTAAATAAGGGAAACAATGGAAATGATAGGAACCATAACAAGACTAATGGGTAGAATGGACACAATGAGGGTCAAGAAAACAATGATACAGCTCAAAGCAGTGCTAGAACAGCAAGTAGAGCTACTCCTAGGCCTCTTATGCCTATATTTTTGAGAGAACAGGGTGTTGCAAATCATGACCAACAAGTAAGAGAAGAGGGATATGGCGATTATTTAAGGGAGTACAACTCTCTAGGTGATGATTTCAAGGCTGCCATGTCACTAGGAGACTTTTGTGGTCTTAAATTGAGAAATAGACCAAGAAACAATCAACGGGGAGTGCAAAATCAAGACTTACAGCGTAAGGTGAGAAAACTAACTGTTGCTAAAATTTTGCACATGTGGAAAATTGTAAGCATACATGCAATGAGTACAGAAGTGCTATTCATTTCGTTCAAACAATAGAAATGTCCTTGTATTTATTTACTTTCAAATATACATTGACGTTTTCAAGCAATGAAATGAATTAATATGCTGAACAGGAAAAGATCTCACACAAGCCGTGAGTATAGCTCATAGTACTAAATTTCTTTCATAAGGAAATACATAAACAGATATATATGAAAAAAAGAAAAGAAGAGTAAAGATAACCAGTCATTACTTGTTGCTTTGACTGGTTATAAACTCTCTACCTGGCGCACTCGTCCAGCTTCAAGCTCCATAATATCCACCAGCTGCAAAAAACATGAAAGCAACTAATGTTAGATCTCGAAGGATCTAAGCAATGACTACCTATCTTTACAACTACACATACTCTATATGCCGGTGCATTTCATTACAAAAGAAAATAAGCTGAAAAAGTTATTTGTGAGTATCATGAGCCCGTGCTCGAACCTCATAAAGTATTCTTTCAAATATTATAGAATGGGATAATTCATCAGAAGGTCAGTTACTCCAGAAATGATGAAGATCTTACATAACTTGTTGTAGGAAAGATTAATGTGGAAAGTAGAAATTTTACCTATGAACAAAAGTGGGTAACAAGGACCTGCAAAGAAACATATATACTTTTGGGTCTTATAATGGTCGAACAAAGGAGAATATTGTCAATGCTTTACAGAATATAAGAGAGGGATGTACCATTTCAAAATAAAACTCATTGCAGACAAATTAAAGTTGATGATAAATCAAGAAATACTGAGGAAATGGTGTGCACTAGAAATGGAAAAAGACTTTGTACTTGCTGAAAATGAGCTAGAAGAGAAATTTATCAATCAAGTTATTGATTTCATCACATACATGCATGACTATATGTTAGAGCTTAAGCAAATACAATCACAATATGCCTAGCAAAGATTACATCTATTCTCAAAATTCTCAGCATAAAAAAAAAAAATGAAACAACATTAGCAGTGGCTTGTGGAGACAAGTTATTTATTGAGCATCATACTAATAGAACATGTAAAGATTCAATTCAGCATTTTGGGGTAGAAAGAAATGTCTCAAGGTTCAGTGCCACAAGTCAAACAAAACAGAATTTTTTTTTTTGGCACATAATTTTCAGGATTCGTTCTCTTCAAATGCTACAGGTGCTGCTGCAAAAACATATATCAATGACGGAAACAATGATGCATTTCTTTATGATCTTGGACAAGAAGTATTGCATATTAAAAAAATATAAGCACCAATGAACTCAGGTCTGTCTCACAGCCTATCCAGATTCAAGCCAAAATTCAGCTCTAATAAGATTGATACAATGATCATTCAGGCAATAAGTCTATTAAATGATTTTGACAAAGAGTTGAATACATATGTGCTAAAGGTATAGAAATGAGCCTGTAGAGTGGAAAGAGGAAGCATGCCCGAGAATGTCTTTGGTGAGCAATTAATTTCTAAGATAGTTGCTGCAGCAAGTAAATCTGTGGATCCACTCAAGCTTGTTCATCTAAGATGATGCAAGTTCGTGTGATGGTTGGAGATTACCCTCCAAGAGAAGCATATCAAACAGCAGGCGTCCATGCTTAAAAAATCAAACATTCTTGGAGATTACGGGTTAAAGATTTCAATGCCAAAATTTAAACCAGCTCAACTTACAGGAGAAATTAGCAGTTCGGGTTTTGTAAAGAATGGAAAAAATAGAGGGCGGCATGCATAAAAGACCCAGCAAAGTATCAATACAATAAATCTCTCACAATAACGGCTTCATCTTCAGATTTCCAGCAAATCATAAGAAGAAAACAATTAGCAAATCCGAACAGCAATATCATCATGGCAGATTCATCTTGCAGTGCACGAGTTCAAACAGAAAATAGCAAATACATTACATGGCAAGAAGAAAACAATTTGTATGATGCTAAGATGTTTCCAGCAAATCAGATTCAAGCAAAATACCCAACAAAAGATCACATAACGGCAATAAATAAACCCCATTCGGGTTTTTAAGAAAAATAACTTGCAAGTTCATTTGAAAAATGTGCTGGAATCTAAATAACAGCAGGAAAAAAGCCCTCAACATCAATAATGCTAGCATATTTGAAGAAGCTATTCTACAGTCATGGCAGCTCCAAGTTTCAGCAAACAAGATTCAAGGAAAAGCCAATAATCCGGTTGCATACAATTATAGCGGCAAGATCCAGAAGATGAACAAAACAAATGCATCAAATTTCTTACCATGTTTCCAGCGAGCTCAACATTGGAGCAGCAAAAAACCAGTAAAAGCATGGAAGACCATGCAAATCATCAATGGCGGCCATCAAATAAAGTGAAACCCTCAAACTTCTTAAGTCTCCCAAGATGCAAAGGCAAAAAAAAATGAATGACACTTAAGGTATTGGAGTTTTTTTTTATGCCTTATTTTATTTTTCTTTAGCATTTGGAGTCCACGGGTGATTTATGGGATTTTAATCCCTTCTTCATTTGTTTGGGACATGTAAAACTTTAAAATCTTTAATCATTTTAAATGTTTTACATTCATTTAAATGGATATGGTGCATTTTTAAAATCCTTGTTTTCTTTTTTATCTTGCATACATCTTGAAATAAAATATTAAAATGACTTATCATTATAATATTTCTGTTTGTTTTAAATGCAAAATAAAAAGGGGTTGTTTTATTTATTTTCTTTTGCATGAATATACTTTTGTAAAAGAAAAACATTTAAATGGTATCTTTATAAATAATTTAATGTTTTTTTTTTATATTTGTCATGTAAAAGAAAATGAGTCATTGTATATTTATGTCATGGACTTAAGTAAAGCAATCAGTTGCGAACATTTGGAGGAAAAATAGGCTTTATGGGTCGAATTTGACCTTACCATAACAGTTAAGTGACATTTGTTAACTATTAGAGACGCAGTTTAAGATGAGTCATGGGCTTCATAATGAGTCAGTGGAGTCATATGAGCAAAAGACATTAATTTCAGAAGATTCTAAGCCCTGATTTGGAAGCTTGACTTCTGCATTCGACCCAAGGGTTGAAATTGTACTTATTGGAGTTTGTGAACTCATTTTTGAGGGTTCTGATTTTATGATGAAGTTTTGAGACAATCTTTCTGGAGTCCTGAGCTTTATTACAGGGTTTGTAATTCAAGATTTTGGAGATATAATACCAATAACAGCACTGTGATCATGCTTTTTGGAGTTAATTGAAGCCTTTTCCTTTCTGCAATTCTGTGTGCATTCTTAAATGATTTGATGGATTAATTTGTGAATGTTTCATTGTTCCTTGTCTTTTCTGTCTCATTCTAGCACCTTTTTGTAGAAAAGTAAGTTTGCTTGCAAGTTATGATATGTGTTTATAGGTGAAATTAATCAAAGTGAGGTATTTGTTTGTCCTCCTTGTTGTAGTTTCAGTACTAAAACCTTATCCTGAATCATTTGTGCAAGCCTTTACAGGAAATTGTGTTTTATGTCTATTTCATAAGAGCTATTTAATCCTCTTTATTATATGTGTGTTATATCTTCCTAGTAACTTCTGGTGTATCACCTCTTTAGTTTAAACTTTAGGTTTTAGGTTTGTTTTTCAATCACTTCTTACCTTTTCCCTGCAAGTTGTTATTGAGTTTTTTAGAGTGTTTCACTGAAGAATCCAATAGGAGCCGGCTTAAAATCCGGAGTTTTCATTTCATTAGCCAGTCTCACATAGTGAAATGACTCCCATGTTAAGTAAGGGTTACTGAAGATGACTAGTTCAATAGGGTGCAAATCCTAAACCTTACCATCATTTGATGGAAGTAACAAAGGTACAGCTAGAGCTTGGGTTCAAAAGCCCAACACATTTGCAGCTCAATCCTATGTTGGAAACAGAGGCTATCTAGGACGCCACACTTCATTTGGAAGGTGAAGCACATGAATGGTGGTACCATGGACTTGTCACCTTCGGGCATGCCAACATTACTTCATATTTGGAATTCACCCAGAAGCTCATTGACAAGTTTGATCGTAAGGATCCTAAACTCCACTTTAGGGAGTTAGCACAATTCAGGCAGACTAACTCAGTGGATGCTTACATCATAGAGTTCCAACGATTGGCAGTTATGGTGACAGATACTTCAGAACAGTGGTTGGTTATGCTCTTCATTGAGGGATTGACAGAACCTCTTCGTGGTTGGGTTAAGGCCTTCAAACCAAATTCTCTCCAGGATGCTATCATGAAGACTAGAGACATGGAATATTCTACATCTAGCATTAGGGCTCCTAGCAAGCCTTTCACATCCCATAAGGAAAAGGGGAAGAAGTCATTCCAGAAAAAAGTAATAAGGAGAACTTTGATGAAGCCTATAGACAGGAGTGTCGGCTTAAGGGGATTTGCTATCATTGCAAGGAGAAATGGTCTAGTTGACACCATTGCCTAAGGGAAGGCAAGGCTCACTTAATTGAGGTGATATTAGATGATGAGAGCAGTTCTGAGAAAGAGGAACCTCAAAGGAAAGACAATAACGGTTCAGATGGAGAAAATCATGATGAGATCATTGCTTCTATCTCCAATGCTCCTAAGTTCAACTCTTTCAAAGTTCATGGGGTCGGTCCTACGTCATCAAATAGCAATATTGATTGACAGTGGAGCTACTCATAACTTCACTGATGCATCATTGGTGAACAAGCGACAAATTCCTCTAGAGGATTTTGAGGGATTCAGTGTGATGGTGGCTGATGGGCGTAAGATAGCTTGTACTCAGTGGATTCCATAGTTGTCTATTATGATGGGCAACCACACAGTTACAGATGATTTCTATGTGGTTGACTTGGGTGTTATCCATGCCATACTTGGGGTCCAATGGTTGTAGTCATTAGGGAAGTACTCACAGAACTTCCAAACCATGGAACTCAAGTTTAGAGATGCTAATGGGCGTAGAGTGGTGCTTAGAGGTGTGGCATCTAAAGCACCTAAGATTGTTTCAGCTAGACGTATGGAGAGTATTTTCACGCATGATGACATAGTTGGGGCAGCAGAGTGTGTGATCACTCCTAAGGAATCTACAGATTCAAGACAGCCAGTCCACATTGACATCAAGGAACTATTGGGCAAACATGACAAGGTTTTTGGTGAGATACCCCTAGGGAGGCGACCAGACAGAGGCTTCGAGCATACTATTGAGTTGGAAGAAGGGGCCAAGCCAGTGATTACTACCCCTTATCGCCATCCTAAGAAATTTAAGGATGAGATCGAGAAAGCAATCAAGGTATTGCTTGATATGGGACACATTCGTCCTAGCTCCAGCCCTTTCGCTTCTTCAGTGGTCTTGCTGAAGAAGAAAGATGGGAGCATGAGAATGTGTATAGATTACCAAGCCCTCAATAAGAAATTAATCAAGAACAGGTACCCGATACCCAGGATCGATGAGTTATTGGATGAGTTACATGGGGCAGTATATATTTCAAAGATTGATCTTCGATCGGGTTACCATCAGATTAGAGTGAGGGAACAAGATGTGCACAAGACTGCTTTTCGATGCCACTCTTGGTGATGCCATTTGGATTAACTAACGCACCTGCCACATTCCAATCTTGTATGAATCATATCTTCAACAAACAGTTGCATAAGTTCCTCTTGGTATTCTTTGATGATTTGCTCATATACAGTAAAACTTGGGAAGAACACTTGCAGCAACTTGATGAGATCCTTACCATCATGAAGGAGTAGTCCTTGTACACTAAGGCTTCGAAATGTGAGTTCGGCCTTAGAGAGATTCTTTATTTGGGACATGTGATCAGTGTAGACCCAAAATGTAGATTAGATTTCTTTTTATCTTTGGTACAAATAACACATCTTTAAATTGAAGAGTTTCTCTTGTTTTTATTTGTAATGAGCAAGTCCCAATTCCTTTACTGGATAAGTGAAATTATCTCTAATTGTGACTTCTTCTGCGCAATACTCTTTGAATGTTTCAAACTAATTTCTGAATCCAATTATATGACTTGAAGCTTTGCTATCTATTATCCAAGTATTATTACTTGTTTTTATTTCTCTTGACAAGGCTAAATAGAATAGATGATTTTCCACATCATGAGATTCAGCTACGGTAGCTTGATTATCCTTCCTTTCTGGACAAAATCTTCGAACGTGACCAAACTTATCACATGAATAGCAATGTACTTTGGATAGATCTCTTTCCTTGTAATTTTGAGAATTTTCTCTCTTTGGTTTGAACTTCCTCTTCTTTCCTTTGTTTCTTGAGTTTGTATGTAGTGCTTGGATCTCTCCTTCCTTATTTGTGCAGATTCCTCTTGAAATTAGCCGTGACTCCTCTTGAGTGCATTGATTCTTTAGTTGATCAAATTTTGAAGTGAAGGGCAACTTACACATTGGATGAATGATTTTCATGATATAGGTAGTCCTCTTAGAGAAATTAGTGAAAGTTCCAAGTCATCTACATTGTTTCCAATGGTGGCAAGTTGATCCTTTATTTCAGAAATTCTTAAGAAGTAAGTTGTTATTGCCTCTCCTTTGTTTATTTTTATGTTCATGAGTTGTTGCTTTAATTTAAGTATTCTTCTTGCATTGTTTATTTCAAATGTATCCTTTATATTTTTAAATACTTCATAAGTTGTTTTCAATCTTTCTATTGAAGGAAGAATATGATCTCTAACAGCATCGATTATAATCTTCTTGGTTTTTCTGTTTCGTCTATTCCAAGTTGTCCTTTCATGTTCTTCTTCAGGCATCTTTAGATCTTTTTCTATGAAGGATTCTAGCTCAAGTTCTTCAAGCAAGGTTATAATCTGTATTTTCCATGAAGAGAACTTTCCAGCCCCTTCCAATCTATCTTCTACTTTGATCTCATTCACCATCTTAGTCTTAATTTACTCTAACTGATATGATAAGAGAAAACCTTATTTCGATTTGTTTTCAATGATTTTCCTCTAACAAGGCTCTCATACCATGTTAATTATATTCAGATCTTTATAGAGGAAATCAGAACTCTTGTATATCAGATTTGGGTGACTGTTATATATATATATATATATATATATATATATATATATATTACTTCAGACTGAATATATATATGTAATGACAGAATTTGAGTGAACTTTACATAAGTTGATATGAATCGAGTGACTGCTGGTAATCGAAATGCCTTGTTAATAATTTTCCTTACACAAGTCATTGAAGGCATTCAAAATATATATGAAGTAAAGTCAATGTCCACGGAGGGACATGACTTCCGTGGCATATGCCACGGAGAGTCATGGTCCTCCGTGGGCTTGACTCTATATAACTAATAACCACTGAAGGATGACTATTTGATAATCATCCAATAGACACAATCGATAATCACCATGATTAATTTGATTCATATATATATGTATTTAGAGGATATATGTGTGTGTGTGTGTGCTTGTGAAATTATATATATGTGTGTGTGTGTGTGTGTGTGTGTGTGTGTGTGTGTGCGTGCGCTTGTGAAATTATATATATATATATATATAAAATTTCACAAGCGCACACACACACACACATATATAATTTCACAAGTACATATATATAAGTATATTATTATTATAGAAATATTCCGAACCTTCAATCCGAAAGAGACTAGAATCTTTGCAATGATTTACTTTTACTTAAATAGTTGAGAGTAATTCTTCATGTTTTGAAATCTGTGATCAGCCCATTGAAGAATCTTGTCAATTAAAAAATAAAGTTTGTGGTATTCATAAGGTAAAATTACATGTTGGGAAAGCTTCTCATGCTGAAAGTCGTACTGATGAAAGAGATTCAGGAGTTAACCTTCAGCCTATATACCTTTCAGCTGAAATGTGGAAAGACATTCTTCTTGCTGACGAAGAAGAAATCTTTGGCAGATTCCTGTCATCTCTTCAACTGGAGGACTTCTCTCAGATCAGTTCAAGTATTAATTCAGATCAAGCTGAAAATGAGATGCTTTTGAATAAGTCCTCTTTTCATTCTTCCACATGTGATTTTGTTGGTGGTGTAAATTGTGAAAAACAAGGTTGAATCATATAATACAATGGTAAAAGAGAAGAATAAAATGTTTTACATGTTAGAGAGTGACTTGATCCTTGATAGAGATGAAGTAAATTTAAATGTAAGATTTGACCCCATACTGGATGAATTGTTTTCTTTCTCTGAAATTGGTCATGATGGAAATGATTATGTGAAGAAAAGTGCTCTATAACAACAATCATGAGGCCTGCCCTACAACTCATGGAGAGGTTCCTGAATATTATTTTTGTTCAGTTAGAGATGACATCTGGCTTGAGGGATTTTATGGATAAATCTTTGGAAAATAAAGAGTGCTATGATGAGATGTGGTTATTTGGGAAGGAGTGTTTGGTCATCATATTTTTGTGTGCCATTAGCTTGATATTCAACATTGAAGAGATTGCCAAAGAGCATTGTTGCTAGGGTACTCCATTGAGGCACAATCTGCTGCTCCGAAAAGGCACCTATTTCTCCAAACCAGTCAATGGCACCTGATTCTGATTATTATGGTAGGGGTTCTTCCTACCTATGTGCATATTATAAATGCCTTTATGTTGTGTATAGTGTTAGTTTGAATAATGCCAAAGCTTTGGGCTTCCCACTAGTTTCGGTGGTTTGCTGGTTTTATTTTCTTCGCTTTTAGTTTTGGTTTGTAGTTGCCCTGCTCCCCTCCACTTGCTTTGCAAGCAACTCCTTGTATTCCATTTCTCTGTTACTCTATTTCTCAATGTTTTTAGGCACTCATCTTTTCAACCAAGGATGCTAGAGTTCTCTGTTTTCGAATAAAAAACAATCCCTCTATAGAGCCAATGTTAGTAACCCTATGGACCACATTAAAATTTTCAAAATTTGGATTTCACTTGATTCCTGAACCTCATCAAACTGTGTTGATATGGTCTAGTTAGTTCACATCATACCCAGTTTGGTTCAGGAACAAGCCTTGAACCATTTTGAACTAGTTCAAAGGTTCAACTAGTACAAATAGGTTCAAGAGGTTCATTGAGTTTGAAGTGCCTAAAGGTTCAAGGTTTGAAGGTTCTAAATACACGGTTCAAGTTTAAAGGGTTTGAAGGTTCTAAATACACGGTTCAAGTTTAAAGTTCATTGGTTCATCAATGCAAAAGCACAATTTCATGGTTCAATGCTCAGACTCAGAGGTTCAAGGTACACAGGTTCAATGATTCAAAGATCAAGTTCGAAGGCCAAGTTTAGTGGTTCAAACTGGTACAATTGGTACATGCAGGTTCATGGAGGTACAATTGGGTTCATCCTAGTTCATATTAGTTCATGATGGTTTAATAGGGCTTAAGGTGGCTCATTGTGGGTATAATTGGTTCAACTAGTACAGTCTTGTTCATACAGGCATGAACCAATTCAAACTGGTTCAATAGGTTTAAACAGGTTCATTGTTTTGACAGTTTAAAATGATAGTTCAAAAAGGAATGATTTTAGTGGTTCCAATTCGTATGACTCACAAGTTTACAAACCTATATGCATCAATTTGAAATGTTGGGAATGTTTGGTAAGATAAAAATAAATTCAAGTGTATAATTTTTGCCTAACTACCCAACAAAGTTCGCATGAACAAATATTATATAAGAGGCGTGTTGAGAAATCACATATGGAGAATAAACCATGGTTTATGGACATAACCTAATGCCTCATGAAAATTTTCCAAGATGCATAGATAACACAAATTATGGTTTCATCAATCATCTTAACCCACAAATGGCACAATGTTGTGAGTGAAGATATACGACAGTGATCTAATGAAGAGGGAGTGCGGACAATTCAGATTTTGTGACAGTTTTATAGACCTGCAAACAATGGTGAATAACTTTGGTCTCTAACATTGTTTTGGAAATCACTCCAGTCAAAACGTGGAGAATTAGGATTTCACCAACATATCCAAAAATATTTTAATTCGCCCAGTATAAAGTATATGTTCATCTTGTTTCAATGCCACTTGGTTGTATAAAGAGGGATATAGTATAAAGTAAATATGCTCATGATGTTATAAACTATGTTTATAATTTCATAAATAGGTATCCCAAAGATGGCAATCTTATTAAAGTTTCATTTTAAGATTCAGTTATAGAACTGAATGATATCTCGTCATAACTATTAATTGTAAGGGACTTTCAAGAGAAAGGGGTTCCGCTTCCCCTCAGGATTCTGTGTGCTATAGAAGAGAGGGCATTTTTCTGAGTTTTTGATATATAGGAGAGAAGGGCATAGATTTATTTTCAGGCATTTGTATTGTATAGTTTATTGTGGATGTTGACATAATGAAGATGGTGCTTTGATATCTTTGAATTCATTTAAATTTTCTTCAGATTCTATCTAGCTTTGTCTTGCATGAATCATTTTCATCATCATGCTTATTGACTCTGCTGTGCATACATCAGATTCAAAAACTTTGATTTGAGGATTAATTGCTTTGGGAAAGAATGTATGCCTTTCAATCGATTTAGTTTATGAATGTTAACATGAGGGAAGTAGGCTTTGTATTATTTTTCTATATTCGTCCAAGTTACATATTTCAATTTCCTCACATCTACATCATGGCTGCGTGTAGATGTTGGTACCTTTGATGCTTTCTAGTGAAGAGCATATCAATGATACAACATTCATTGCAAATTAGTCAAAGGGAGCTGTACCTTCTTGTCAAAATTCAGAGAGTGTTTGCAAATAACTCTTGCAAACATCTCAACTACTTGTTACAAAACTTTGTCTTCTTGTTTAGGCATTCATGAGTCATTTTGAGGATAGTTTTGTGAAAAGACAAATCCATTTACTAACATTAAGTCACGATAGAAGAAATGATTATAATCTCTTATGTTATATGTATCAGTTTCAATAAATAGATACTAGTATTTGACATGTGATTGATTGAATGATATTATTCAGTTGGCATAGTATTGATCATATTTTGGCATTGATTAATAATTATTTGATATAATAATAATGATATCATACTATCTATCTATCTATCTATCTATCTATATAGAAGGAGAGGGAGAGAGAGAGAGAGAGAGAGAGAGAGAGACAGAGAGAGAGATGTTCAATTGATAAACATATTAACATAATTTTTCTCTGATCAAACTAATCTGAGTGAAGCTACTACATGAACAGATGTGATATTTATCATGTTGATACTTTGTCTTTTTCTTCTCTGACTTTCAATGGAATGGCTTGTACTTAAATAGCAAGCTTGCAAGCAATTGTTTGAAAAGCACACGATTATACTTGTGGGGGGGGGGGGGGGGGGGGGGGGGGGGGGGGCGGTGTCGTTGAATAAGCATAATAACAATTTTGCCAGTTTAAAACTTTTATCCAAACAATCAACGTCAAATGTTGAAATGAATAATAATGCACATAACACAAGATTTACGTTGAAACCCAATGTGGAAGAAAACCACACCAATAAATGCTTTTATATAACCCTTGTTCTTTTACAATGTATTGTAGGCTCTGACCTACTAGAGGCTACAACCTCTATGTTTATGAGCACCGACTTACTGTTTACCGTACTGGTAAAGAAATCAACACATCCAGACAATGGAACAAAATAGCAGAATTATATTCGCATATGCCAGACATACATTATGCTTCATAATATCCGTAATAGTAGATGATTGATGATTTACAATGATCCCAGACGGGATATAAATACTATCCGCCGAACCTTCTTGGAGGAGTCTGTCAGCCACAAACATTATGTCCGCTACAAACTATTTACCTGTCGGCTACAAAATACAAAACACTGACGACAATCATTCCGTCGGCTACAAAAACACCGTCGGGACCATCCAATCGGCTGACACCATCCCCCTCAAAAAGAAAAGTCATCTCCGGACGACAATTACAAAATATCTGAGACAAATTAACAAACAAAATACATTATCAAAGTGACTACAACAAGAAAAATCTACTTCTGTCCCATCACTTCCACATTCATCTCATGCCTGTAGCCTCTGCTAACACAACACTGCCTCCTTAATGAAGCTGACCTTGATAGCCACCTATGCTTCTTTCTCTATTTTCAATTCCTCGGTACCTTGATCCAAGTGTCACTGCACTGCCTCCAACTGGATGATTAGCTCCTCCCGAGCTCTCTACGCATCCACCAAGACAGCCTCCCAGCCAACACCTACTCCTAGTGCTTCTGGTACACAGAAAGTCCATGCCTGCAGCAACTTCAACTCTTCTCAACTGGTCAGACTCCCACGACTGATATCCGCAACGACTAGGGGTCCAAGCGAGGTTGAGAGGCAGCGCCCCTCACCGCCAAGACCAAATTAGCACTTCGAAACCCACACAAAACTGCACGGAACACACCATTTCTGCCATTTTCTACCGATTCTACACTCTTTCTGGCAGCCACTGATGCTTCCCCTTCCCTTTGGCATCATCAGTAACTAATTCTGAACAATTTGATTCTGTCGTTTTTTTTTTTTTTCTTTTAAATTTAAGCAACCCCTTCTGCTTTTGTTTGTCTGTTGTTGTTCCAACTCTCTACAAGTTACTCCTTCCATCGCTTTTGTTTTCCTCGGCCACGTTCTATGCAGAACACCGACAATACCTCTGGCTTAATCTTTCTTTTTCTCCCACAAAAGCTTACAACAACTGAGACTGTGAACCCATCCGCAGACTGGAAAGAGGTTTTCGCAAGGCGCGTGAATACCCAGCGGGAAGAGGACCTCCGGACAGGTGCCCGTGGAGCACCTCCGGACATGTGCTCGCGGAACACTGAACAGAGTCGAGGGGCAGCGCCCCTCATCGCCAAGACCAAATTAGCATTTCGAAACCCACACAAAACTACATGGAACACACCATTTCTGCCATTTTCTGTCGATTCTACACTCTTTCTGGCAGCCACTGATGCTTCCCCTTCCCTTTAGCATCATCAGTAACTAATTCTTAACAATTTGAAGAGGACCTCCGGACAGGCTGCCACAGAGAACCTCCGGACAAGTGCCCGCGGACCTCCGGACAGGGTCGAGGGGCAGCGCCCCTCACCGCTAAGACCAAATTAGCACTTCGAAACCCACACAAAACTGAATGAAGCACACCATTTCTTCCATTTTCTGCCAATTCTACACTCTTTCTGGCAACCACTGATGCTTCCCCTTCCCTTTGACATCATCAGTAACTAATTTTAAACAATTTGATTCTGTTGTCGTTTTTTTTTTTTTTTTTTTTTTTTAAATTTAAGCAACCCCTTCTGCTTCTGTTCCGACTCTCTACAAGTTCCTCCTTCCATCGCTTTTGTTTTCCTCGGCCATGTTCTGTGCGGAACACCGACAATACCTCTGGCTTAATCTTTCTTTTTCTCCCACGGAAGCTTGCAACAACTAAAACTGTGAACATTCACCCATCTGCAGACTGGAAAGAGGTCTTCGCAAGACGCGTGAATACCCAGCAGGAAGAGGACCTCTGGACAGGCTGCCACAGAGAACCTCCAAACAGGTGCTCGCGGAGCACCTCTTATAGGCTCGTCGTCGTTAGAATCAGAGGAGCTAGTTTTCTTCTTCTTTGTTTTCTGTTCACTTTCAAGGTCCAGTGCTCTGTTTTACACGTCCACATATGATGACAGTGGCACAATTTTCATTTTCCTCCGCAATTTCGATCGTAGGCCGTCCACGAACCATCTTTTCTGCAATCCGTCCACCGGCTTGCTTTCCATTTTGTTTATTAAGTCTTTTAATCTCCTGGCGTAAACCTGGACAGTTTCGTGTTTCCCCTGTTTCGTATTAAAAATCTCTGCTACGATTTCATTATCATCCCGCAAGAGTTTAAATTCCGCCAAGAACTCCTTTTTAATGTTATCCCAGCTATTTAGCTTTTGTGGATCCGTATCCGAAACCCAATCAATCGCCACACCCCGTAGGGTTGCCGGAAATTGCCTGACCCATTCGTTGGCATCTGTGATTCCATTTGCCCACCAAATCGTCTCACATTTCTTACAATGTCGGATGGGGTTGGCTGTACCATCGCCCTCAAACTTTGGCAGCTTTTCTTTGGATCCCGCCATCAGAACACTAGAGGTCTGCACTCCCACACCGGAGGTCTGCACTCCCACGCCGGTGGTCGGCACTCCCACACCGACAATCTGAACTCCCACACCAGCGGTCTGCACTCCCACACTGGCCAGTCTGAACTCCCACACCGACGGTCTGCACTCCCACACCAGAGGTGTTCGACAGCTGCGAACCTTGGTGAAGAAGAAGGATCTTCTGAAGTTGTTTCCCGCGGAAGTCTATCCCGGACGAAGAGGTCACTCCACGCTCGTGCTCCCTCAGCACTACGAGCCGTGCGAGTTGATGCTCTTCCGTCTGAATTTTCCTCCCTCGGCGAACACAAATTCAAGAACTCCTCCCGTGCTTCTTCCACCAATTCGCTGTCGAGTCTCCTCCAACAATTCTTCGGCGCTCCGGTTTCCGTCGGCAATCTTCTAAAATCTCCATTGGCGTTTGGCTTGCTGTGCCGGAAATAAATTCTCTTGCGCAGTACGGGTTCCATCTTTTTCCTTGACCTTATTCCGATCTTTGTTAAGCTGATTTGGCATTAATCTTCATTCCTCCCACCTTCCAGATTCATAAGGGAATAGCGCCAAATTGTTTACCGTACTGGTAAAGAAATCAACACATCCAAACAATGGAACAGAATAGCAGAATTATATTCGCATATGCCAGACATACATTATGCTTCATAATATCCGTAACAGTAGATGATTGATGATTTACAATGATCCCAGACGGGATATAAATACTATCCGCCGAATCTTCCCGGAGGAGTATGTCTGCCACAAACATTATGTCCGCTACAAACTATTTACCCATCGGCTACAAAATACAAAACACTAACGACAATCATTCCGTCGGCTAGAGAAACACCGCCGGGACCATCCAGTCGGCTGACACTTACTAGAAGCTCCAACTCCCACACTTCGTAGGCTCTAACCTACTAGAAGCACCAACTCCCACTTTTGTCTTTGTGAGCACAAACTCACTACATATAAACTTCTTTGCCACCTTCGTGATGTTGCTTACTCAACTGATGATGGATACTATTTAAATTCTCTTGCTTTGAAGTCCATCAATGAACTTCCTTGACTCTTCATACTTCCTTATAAATATCTTAAATTTCTTCTTTCTATCAGATGCTTCGTATTAGTAAAACTTATATATATATATATATATATACACACACCAGTTTTACAATTTGAATATATATATTTTCAATCATTTCTTTAACTTATTTAATATTCTGCAATTGTTCATTTTTAGTCTTCAATCACTGACTTATTTTTACTTATACAATATGCTCTTATTACTTCCCACACCATCATACCCTCTTTGATAAATATATAAATCAAATTGAAATCTGATTATACATTTCTTTACTTTACTCTGCACTTCATTTTATCTATTTTTCACATCTCACACTTTTTAGCAAATGCACTTAATATTTATTTATACTCTCTCAAAAGAACACGTCTCTTAATGAAGAGATATATTCAATTATAGTCTCACCTTTTCTTAATTAATTTTATTGACCAAAGTAACTTTAATAATTTATTTAAAAGTAATTGCAGCCTCTTTGAAACACAATTATTTCTTCCACGCTGCTAACTATGTAGTCAGATCACGCTAATTCAAAAGTCAACTGCAGATGCTTCTCTCCATACTTCTGAATGCTGCCCTTTATATTCGTTCAATGATGACCTATGCATTTGATCAACAAACTGTCTGACAACTCTGGATAGAATTCAATGACATTCTAACTGGAGATATTACTGTGATACACGTCATTGATATACAATATATGTTCTAAGAACTACACTCAGCTTCTGTTTTGTAGTTTTTTCAGTTCTACAGTTGGGTTGGCTATGAAGTACGGTTGAAATTGGTAGTTAGTGTGTCTGATGCTTTTGAATGCAAATGAATTGGTTTTGTACACTTTGATTTGTTTTCGATCTGATGGATCCTTTAGCCTGGTCCAAAAAAATTGTGTAAATAAAATTTAAAAGAGTTTTAACAAATTATTTTCTAATATATTTAAAGATATAAGATTTTCCAAGGTTGCATGGGTACTCGTACCCACACCCCTGGTACTCGTACCCACGTACCCAAGTACCGGGTACACGTATCCCATGTACCGGGTACTCGGTGCAGAGCATCATAGCTAAGGACCTTGATTAAGATTCTCATTTTTTTTTTGGTTTTTTATTTTTGTATTAGCTTGTTGTTTATCAAACGTAATTCAATACCAAATCAGTTTGAAACTTTGATACTCATTAACAATAAACTTTATCACTGTTCAAGTCATAAGTTTATCATTTGCAATATGTCATTGTCATATGATTTAGGATCCTCTTGTTCATGTTTAAAGTCTGCCTTCTTTGTTATGCATCTAAGCATTTATCATGTATTATTATTTCAAACATATAGCAAATCTGAAACTGAAAACAATACATTACATTTGCAAACTTTATCACTGTTCTTGTTTTGAAAAACCATTGTCATGACTCATAATTTCAGATGTTTTATAAATATAAAGGTATAATTTTTAAATAAGTTTGACATACCCAAGTACCCCTATTATGAAAAATACTTTAAACATTAAACATTCAGCAATAGCATATATACATTTCAAATTTCTTGTTTTGAATGCTCAATGTCATGACTGATGACATATATTTTGATTTTTATATTTTCTATAAAATATTAATTATATAGAAAAAAATAGGCATACACACGTACCCCCGTCCCCTATTTTGAAAAATATGCGTACCCGTACCAGTTCCCCTACCCACGTACCCGTGCAACCTTGAGATTTTCATAATTGACGATATCGATCATTATTATTTTTAGATTAGATTGTGCATGAGTTTTTTAATCTAGGTTTTGATAATTTTTCTTGTAACTCGTTTTCATCATGATTCATGAAGTCTCATCTTAAACATTGATTAAAAAACTCTCAGCCAGAGCCTTTACAGAAACATTATTGATCAATTTTCTATCGCATTAATTTGTAGTTGTAATTGTGGATGGCTAATTTAGTACCACTGATTTTAAAGCTTACAAAGAGATATCAAGGAGCTGAAGTTCTAATGAGTTGAAGGATGACTTAGCAAATACTGCCAATGCTTATTTTTACCATCTTGACCAAACATATTTCACCCGGCACTTTGGTCCTGTTCATTATTTCAATGTTTAAACATTGTCTTCATGATCATTTCCCTCCAAACAGATATGCTTCAAATGCCAGAAAGGGTCAATTATATTTCCAAATACGCATGATGTTGCCTTCATTATCGCTGTCTGCACGTAGATCACTGAAAGAGGTGGTACTTTGTCTGAGGTCTTTATTTTTGGCGGCATGATCAATCTTTTTGTTCTATTCAAAGTTCATATTACAAATGGCCCAAGAGCTTCTTCATGATTGTCATAACTGACTTCAATACTTGTCACTGTATATAGACTTTCATCTTTGACCTGTTGCTGACCCACAATGAATATTGTTTCTTCTCATGTGAGGGCTCTTCTTCATGCTATCTATGGTCTTGTCTCATATACCCATAAATTTTGTTTCTGACTTGGAGACTCTCGATGGCACCTCTGTGTAGAGCTGCTGATATCATTTATTGATTTTGATCCTTTGTTTTTCCTTCTTACAATATCTAATGTGCAAGTGATGGGGTATTATCATATCTGTTCATTCTATCTTTTCATTGGAAACACATTATTGCCTAATATAAATGGTTGTTGACCTTTTATATGCTGCTCTAAAATCTGGTCTTTATTGCTATTTCTTCACATTGACATCTTTATTCATATTCATATGGCTTCATTCGTATCTTGTCGACACATGCATTCCTTTCATAGACAAGAAGTTTGACAACCATATAAATTAATATAACATTGTTGCTTACATTGTACCAAGTGTCTCTCGTTAAGAACAGATATTTACATCCTTGGAAATATACTATGCTAAAACTGCTCGATAATATAGTCATTCTACTGTGGAGGTATCTCTGTATATTTAACGCTGACCATCTTAGCATGTTTATAAGTATTGCGATGAGTTTTTGTTGTATTTGTATCCATACTAGCATGTTACCGCTGCTGCTCAAGCTCTTTTCAAATATACAACTTGAATTTACCTATCACCAAGCATAGCCAAACATTCATTGTTGAAAGTACATCTCTCTGTTTTTATCTTCATATTCGTTTCCTAATTACAGAAACTTCAATCATGTGAGATCTATGACTCCATTAACTCCTTAATCTAGTTGTCTGTATAATACTAAGTTACCAATGTGTGTGGGAATAGGGGGATGCGGGTGCAGATGCATTCTGGTGCGTGGAGGCGGTAGGATGTGCGGGGGATGCTGCCAGGAATCACTCCCTTCTCCTATAGATGCACACAGGGTGCTTGGGAGAGTATCTTGAGAGCATCCGGGTGCATCCTATGAACATCTGGATGATTTGAGCGCCCAGTCACTTAAGTGACTTATTAAAACATGTGTTTAATAGGTTTTTTAATTTATTTATTTTTCTCCTATTTGCTTCACAACCCTGAAACAGCCTTAAAAGAGGCCATTCATTGCCCATTCTTCCCATTTTGTTTGTAGATGGGCTCTCTTCTCATTTGGTCTCCATTGTGGCATTTTGAAAGCAAGGTCATTAGTTTTGAAGAGGATCATTCATAGGGTGTCTATTGAGCTTCCACAAAGGATGATTAAGCATCCAAGGTAAGCATTTGATCCATTTCATGAGCTTTTTTTAGTTTTTCATGAAATCTTTTTGGAAGATTTTTTTCAAGATTTTTCAATTCTTTCATTTAAAGAAATGAACAAGTTTAGCCATCAGTTTTTAGTATTTTTTTATTTTTTATTTGCACTTGTATGTTTCATGTTCATAGTTTCTTCAAAACATTTCTAAGTTAAATTTTTCTATTTTCTTATTAGATTCATAGTATCTATTGTGCAAGGATGGCCACTACTGGTAGTCAAAGTTCAGCAGCAGGGCAAGTTGAACGAAGTGATAACTTCAATATCGATGTGGCATCTCCATTATGGAAACACACCACAAGATTATCACAGGTTTTAGGAGGTGGGTCATACATTTGGAAATGTAATGAATGTCATAGTAAATCATTGAACAACTCACATTCTCAAGTAAAGGCTCAATTAATGGGCCCTACTTGTAAAGGAATAGCATTGTGCAAAGGAAGCAAAGATGGAAAAAAGTTGAGTGATGCACAGTGAGCCAGATTTATAAAAGAACAAGAGGTTGTTGATTGTTTAGTGAGCAAATAAAAAACAAGTCTGTACAAACTTTCAACAAAGAGCAAAGTGAATGTGCCCACTGATCATCTTGCATCCTCCAAACATCCATTCTTGGAAGTGGGAGAGGAAGATGATGATGTAGAAGTTATTACCCACAAAAGAGATCTGTTGGATCAAGCATTCAAAATGGAGGCAACTGAGATTGCTGATGAAGCAATAGCATATTGCCTTTATGCCAATGGTCTTCCATTCAATTTGGTAAGATCGTCATATTGGAGAAATGGTTGCAACCATCCTCAGAGTGCCAGCTGATTACATTAGCCTTGGGTTTGAAAAGGTGCGTACTACTCTTTTGCAAAAAGAAAAGATTTCTATAGACAAAGCTTCAACCAATTAGGACATCTTGGAAATCTTCCAGCATAACGATTGTGTCTAACAGATGGAAAGACACAAGAAACCGACCATTGATAAATGTGATTGCAATGTCCCTCAAAGGGGCAATGTTTTTTAGAGCTATTGATTGTGAAGGACAAGTTAAGGATTCACAATTCATTTCTAGAGTTCTCATTGAGGTAATAAAGATGGTGGGTAGTGAGAATGTGGGTCAGGTGGTCACAGATAATGCCACGAATTGTAGGGTGCAGGTGCTTTGGTTGAGTCTCAATATGACCATATTTTTTGGACACCATGCACCGTACACTCTCTCAACTTGGTCATATAACAAATTGGCACCCAAATAGATTGGGTGAAGGAAATATACCAAGAGGGAGAGGAGATACAAATGTTTGTGACAAACCACCACATGTCACAATCTATATTCAAATCATTCTCCAAGTTGGAGTTGTTGAAGGTAGATTTAAAATTGCAATTATTTAGTTTCATTTATTTATTTATTTTGAATAAGTTTTATATTCATGTTCAATTATCAAATTATTTCTTGTTTATAACTTTATTTTATATTTGATGTCATATTGTAAACTTGCTTATAGGTTGTTGAGACTAGATTTGCATCTCATATTGTTCTTCTTAAACGTCTCCTAGAGGTGCGATCAACATTGGGCCAAATGGCTATTTGTAACCAATGGGCTATATGGAAGGCTTCAAATTCAGAGAGAGCCTTGAAGGTTAGGGGTATGATCTTGGATGAGCATTAGTGGGATCGTGTGCAGTTTGTATTGGATTTCATCGAGCCAATCATGACTATGCTATGCTTTGCCGATATAGATACACCTTGCTTGGGGGATGTGTACGATGGCATGGACACTATGGTAGAAAAGGTAAAGCTTTTCATACAAGCACATGAGACTAACCCCACAAAATGTGAAGCCTTGTGCAGAAAGGTGGAGTGTATAATTCATCATCGTTGGGAGAAGATGACTACCCCATTGCACCTCCTCGCATATGCCTTATCTCCACGGTACAATAGCCAAGATATACTTGCTATGTTGGATAGAATTGCACCATGTGTGGATGAAGAAATTGCTACTGGGTGTTACATTGCATTTGCAAGACTCTTCCTAGATGAGGAAATGCACAAAAAGGTGATGCTAGAATTTGACTTATTTGCTTCAGGATCAAAACTTACTCCATATGCAATAAAGGACCAAAATGACATGGAAGTTTTCACATGGTGGTACATGAATGGTCAAACATTCAAGCATCTACAAGCTCTTGCAATTAAGATACTCTCACAAGTTTTCATTCATTAATTTATTCAGCAATTGTATTCTACACTTTAGTGTTTAAACATTCTCTAATTTGATTTTCATTTGTATGTTTAATTTCTTGAACACTATTATGGTTGCAAGTTCTTCTGTTGCTGAACGGAATTGGAATACATACTCAAAGATTGTCTCAAAGATTGTTGAGGACTTGGTTTATATAAATACCAACTAGTGTCTTTTGTCACATAAGGAGGATGGATACAAGGGTCAACCAAGCCTTGGGATGTAGTCCCTAAATGTGCAAACTTGGATGCAACACTTCAGAATCTTACTGTGATGATGGATGATGATGATGATAACATCATAGCACGCGCATCTAGCACAATTGGAACCTTGCTTGGTTCAAATGAACTTGCAAGTGTTGAAGCAAGAGGAGATGATGAGAATGTGGATTTTTTGAGGAAGAAAAATAAATCCAATAAGGATCACAAAGAATCTAAGGATGCATTGAACAAGGTTCCCTTACCAAACTTTGACGACAACAGTAAGATGAGTGCACATGCATGGATACATAAGCTAGACACTTAAACTCAATCCAATGAGTGAGGAAAGGGTCGTTCAATTTTCTACCATGCACTTGGAGGGTGTAGCCTATGATTGTGTTTTCCCCAATTTTGATATCACAAAAATGAGGCAAGCCTACACAATTTTCTCATGGATTTGTAGGTATTTCCTTTGAGTTTTTGGTGCTATCAAAAGTGCGTCATAGAGGCAATTCATCATTCTTGAATTGTGTTGTATTTTACACTTCTCATGCATCCATTTTGGAAGTTTGTTGTCGGGTTAACCACCTTTTTTCTTTTTAGAATGAGTTTTTCTTCTCTGACTACAGCCGCTTGATTTTTGGTAACCTTCAAGTCTTTTCTTTATTTTTCTTGATTTTTTTTTGCCCTAGGATTGTAGTATTTTCAATTCCACTCCTTTCAAGCTATCGTAGTCAACAAACGGAGGTGTTTAGCCAAAGTTATTAAGGAATCAAGCATACATCGTAGTCCTTCTTGAACAACTTTGTCTCATTCTTAGATTCTTTGTGGTCCTTCTTGGATTTCCTTTTCTTCTGTTTCTTTTTCTTTTGTCTTCGTTGGTTTTCTTACTAAATCTTTAATTTTTTTCACATGTTAAAAAATTTACTCTTAATTATCCTAAGTGTTCATACAAGGTACAAATTTCTTATATATTTGCATTTAGCCTATATTGCAAATCATGTCTCATTATGAGCAAAATAGTAAAACCAAAAATGTCCTTTGTATTCATCAATTAACAAATACAATTGATTAAGTGAAATGAAATGTTGAAAGTAAATGTCTCTTAGACAATTGGCTATGAGAGAAGCCCCTAAATGCTGATATCTGTCTCTATTTTATGAAAGTAGATAACATGAAATGAAAAGAACATAGCCTAACAGAGGGTCAAGGAACCAGTCATTGCCTGTAATGACTAGACATATTGCATTGCTCCAATCCCACTTGTTTGGTGCCCGAAACTACATCTCCTCCAAGTCTTAGAGTCCTGCATACAAAGAAAGTATGTGTTAGATCCAATGAATCTAAGCAATGAAGGAAACACCTTACCTCATGCATTAGCATTCTATGTTACTGCCATGTCATGTACGTGCATAAAACAGAAACATATACCAGCATATTAGAGATAATCGTCATTACATCAAGGTTTTATTGTTAACATGTTTGCTTCATGTGTAGAATCTTATCTCTCATAGGTATGTAGATATAACTGTAGGCTCCCATGAGGGTTATTATGCCCGGCGTGCCCATGAGAGATATGATTGAAAAAGCTGATCAAAAGAGACAAAGCATCATGTAATTCAAGCAAATACAGTGCCAAATAGGTGGAAGGAGAAATGCAGCAGGAGTCTATACCAAGAGTATTGAGCTTTCAGAAATAAAAGTTAACCATTAACAAGCAAATACAGTTTGAACAAGAAGTTTCTTTTTATGGATGCCAAGTTAAAAAGAGATACCATACCAAGCTTGTTGAATAATAAAACTTTACTCAAAAGCATGTAATTCAACAGAATGAAGAACTAGTAAGATTTGATAGAGTCATTATAAATTCACATAAGTAGCAATTTCAAAGTGCTTGTTAATATTCAAATTCTAGCAAGCATTTAAAGTGATAGCACATATAAAAAATTGTCATTTCAATCAGCACATAAAGAGATACGAGTTTTATGTAGTTTTTGAAATGCTACAGGAAGAGAGTAAAATAAACTTGACTTCTACTTCCAATGTTTGAGCTATCTACCTGTGAGTTACAGATTGAAACAAATAACAACATTACAAATAAAAAAAGATGTAACCACATTGAATGGAACCACAGGGTATGCGACAAGTGATGGTTGAGTAGATTTGTTAATAATCATCTTTAAGAGTGTCAAGTTTGTGCCAAGAACATAGATCAATGTAGAGAATATTTTCAAGGAAAGCATTAATGAGTGATCATGCTCTTCTTAGCATTTATGTTTGCATTTCACCCCATCTGTCTTTGCCTTTGCTCTACCCGGCTGGTATTATCTCCCTTCCTACCCGCTTTCATTACCCTGAGAGTGATGCTGAGCCTTTTACATATCACATTAGGAGACTTCTGACACCCGATAGCTTTAATGACATGTTTGATTCGCTTGCCTCTGCCATCTGGGATTTTGCTCTCCTTTCTATTCCCCACCATTCCGCTCTCTCTCAGAGCTAAGCGTCGGAATACTTGTCCTATGAATAAATGGTTTGATGCTGATTGCAAAGCTTTCCATTGCTCTATTTGTGTCACCATTGAGGCTCAGTCTCCTACCTTCACCCATCTGCATCTTTTATACCTTCGTTTTCTTTGTCGTAAGAAATGCTCCTTTGCCTCCATTCAGTGCAGAACCCTTTACACCATGCTTATTCAAAATCCCCAGATCTTCTGGGATACCCTTTTCCCTCGATACTCCCACCCGTCCTCCACTCTCGACTACCACTCTCTGACCTCCCATATCACTACATTGTACGACATTCCTGGGCAGCCACCTCTCCACTCCACTTCACCTCCTTGCTACCGCTTGTTCACCTACTCTAGTATTATGGAGGCCATCAGATTTTTGAGATGCAGCAGAGCAGCAAATGAAGAGGGTTTCCAAGCTGGACTTTTCAAACTTAGGGCTTCAGTTCTTGGATCTTACCTTCCTACACTCTTTAATAGAGTGGTTTACACTAGGTTTCTTGATTCTTGGTCTAGACATGTGTTCTACCCTATTCACAAGTTTGGGCCTGCTTCTGATCCGGGTAACTACAAAACTATTATGATAGGACATACTTTTGCCAAACTTTATGCCACTGCTCTAAACACCATGTTCTCTAGTGAGCTTGATAGAATATGTTGTAGGGCTAAAAGACAGGCTGGTTTTTGGGCGGACTATCAAACTATGGATCATGTTTTTACACTGTGGGCTATCATTGAGAAGGCTAGACACCGCTCTCAGAAGGTCTATTGTTGTTTTATGGACTTCTGTAAGGCTTTTGATTCTGTTCTTAGGTTGGCTTTATTTCAGCGACTTCACGAGATTGTGATCTCAGATATGCTACAGACTGCTATTATGAGGCTTTATGAGAGGGTTGTCGGTAGGCTCGAGACTCTGGAGGGTTTTTCTAATCCAATTCAGAGCATCATTGGGGTGAAGCAAGGCTGTCCTCTTTCTCCTACACTGTTTGATTTATATATTGATGAGTTGAAGGATTTCCTTCTGAAATCATCTCAACTAGGAGATGGGTGTTATTTGCATCAGGTCTTGATCTCCATTCTCATCTTTCCTGATGATGTGGTTCTCTTGGCCTCTTCTCCCGACAGTCTACAGAGACTCCTTGATGGTTTGGCTTCATTTTGTGTTCAGTGGCAACTTGTGGTCAATTTGTTATGGTCGTTAACTGTTTAAAGACCTCTCATCTCCATTTCTTCTTTCAAGGGTAGCTGATTGAGATTACTCCCTCATATATGTATCTTGGTGTAAAGTTCTTGGGACCGCACTTCAACTTGAGACCAACTATATAGTCCAGAGTCAGTAAGGGCAGGGGTTCCTTGGCTTTTCTGAAGAGACAATGCTTCAGGCATCATTTTCAGGATATTTCATCCAAGTTGTCCCTATTCGACTCCTTGGTTCGTCTGACAATTCTCTATGGTTCGGTTGTTAGATAATACAACAGCAAATTCCAAAGTTGTGCAATCAGCATATGAAAATGCAATGAGAATCGAAGCTATATCAAAAACTATGAAGATTGTTGATCTTCCCACAGTGCGTGACGTCATTGTGAAATTCAAGGCATTAAGAAGTAATCTTTAAGATTGTTGTGTAATTTTTATTTCATAGTTGTTTAGAATGCATTACATGAAAAAGTGTAATTGCATGTATGCAAAAGATGTAATGCGAGTTGCATGTGCAGTTGCATGTAACCATTTAGTTTCTGTAGTTAGACTTGGTCAAAGTTGGTTGAGTTGCTCCCACTTTTTCCTCCCCCTTTTTCCCAACTTCTTTGCCTATATAAAGGAGTGCCCCCCTCATTGTAAAATCATCATTATTTTTATGCAAGAGAGCTCTAGAGAAATTGTGCCAGTAGAACTTTGTTTGTGTTAGCATTATTTTTAAAGAAATTGAATACAAAGGAGCATTTGAGACTTAACTTTGATTAAGTGAAATTGTTGCTTGTATGAATTGTAAGCTTTGTCTATAATTCATTCAAGTTATCTTTGATTCATACTATCTTTTGTTACTGATATTGTATCTTGTGATTGATAGAAAAGAGTTAAAAAACAATTGAAGCCTAAGCTTTGACCAAGACCAATAGTGAAAATCCATAACTAGAAGCCTGAAAATCCATAAATCTATAATTCATCCAAGGAATAGTGAGAAGGAGGAGCCTTCCCTTTAAGGTAGGAGAGACTGTCTCACACGTTGTGGTTGGTCATCCTATTTTGCGACTAAATTTTTACCCAAAACTGTTGGTTGCAAAATATCCACCCAACAATTTTTTGGCGACTCTGTTGGGGATCGAATGCATTTGGAAGCCTCAAGCTTTCGTTTGAAGTTTAGTTCCTTATTCTAATTGGCATTATTGGTTATCACACTGGCAAGTTTTTGAGTACGTGTATTCCCGGAGCAAGAAGGGAGGAACTTCTTCAAGCTCTACCGGATCATTTTGGGCTTAACAAGCTCATTTTGATTTACTTACTACTATTCCCTCTCTCTCCCGTACTACAAGTTATCCTCCTAAGAAAAAGTCATCTGTGCCCAATGAAAATTCCCAAGTTTTCCTCAAACCCTTGTTATCTGCTGCACAATTACAGCTAGCTACTACTAACGTTCCAGTTATCAATATGGCTATTGGTCTGTGGGGAGCAATGTTTGGTCCGTTAAATCTTGCAGCAAAATTGCATGCATTACCTCAAGGTTCTTGTGAGAATTTTCTCAAATTCTATGGAGATGGTAAGCAAGATCCTGATGAGCACATTAAAGCCTTCTACATTGCTGTAGGAGTCTTTGGTGTTGAACATGAAGATATATCTGTAAGACTCTTTATTGAGACTTTACAAGGTATAGCAGCTGATTGGTTCTATAATCTAGAACCTAATTCCATCACTGATTAGGCATCTATGCATGCTAAGTTCCTTGAAAGATTCAAACTTGCAAAAGATGAGCATGCTCTCCTAGCACAGCTCATGCAAATGAAGGAGGAAAATGATGGAATGAGGGAGTTTATTGCTAAGTTCAACAAATTAGCGAATAGAATTCCTACTGCTTCTCAGCCCACTGCTACCAATTTGAAGTGTTTCTTCATCAACACTGAACTTCTTGAAGTTAGTTTTTTACTTCGAAGGGCTGCCCTTGCAACATTGGCTCTTGCACAATCTTTGGCAACTGAGATTGAAGATGATCTGATCGTTGCAAGAAAGATTCGTAAAGATGCTAGCCGATTCAAGGATAATTCCTCCTCGGAATCCTCTTCATCGGGTACATCCGATCCACCAATTCAAAAGGTGGCAAATGAACTTCTTGCTCTCAAGAAACAAATATCTCAAGGTTCATATGCAGCACCATATAAGGATATTCCAAGGCAACCTTATCCTAATGCTGCAAATAATTATCAAGCTAAGAATCAGAATAAGCTTCCTCCTCCTCCAGAGAGGCTTGCGCTCGAAGCACCACCAAGCAACACAGCTACTGGTTACTTTGAAGCTGATCCGTTGAATGAAAATCAAGATGAATATCCTTCTAAGGATAATGCTGCTCTATATCATGACGATCCTCAAGTAGTTGGCGACTCTACTATTGGTTATATACAATACAGTGTTGAAGAAGATCACGAAATTGATTTTGCACAAGCTTATGCAGCGATGACACGTTCACAAACTAAGTTGGCTCAACAACAAGAAGAGGCTGAAAAGAAGTTGGATGCTCCTCAAATGCCTATTACTATTGCAAAGAGGGGGACACCATTGCCCAGTCTGCCTAATGATCCAACTAAAAATCAAGTACGTGCTGATCAAACTATTCCTACATCTACTATTTTGAAGCCCAATATGCCTAAATGTCAAGCTGAAAATTTTAATTATTCCTTAGAAAATTGCTTTCAGGCTTTTGATATCATAGATCATGCTAAGAAAACCAAGATTCAAATGTATGAGGTAGAATACCTACAAGCTTATCCAGGTCAAATGGAAAGACTTACTAAATTTGTCAAAGAATTCCACCCTACACAAGCCCACTTGGTTACTCCTAAAGTCAAGAATATGCCAAATAACTTAGTAACCATTCCATCCTCAATTCTAGGGAAGATTGAGCCTTTCTATCTTTCCCTTTTGATCAATGGTTTCAAGTTAAGTAACTGCGTCATAGATTCAGGTGCCTCTAATAATGTCATGCCTACCAAGGTTGCAAATGCCTTAGGTTTGACCCTAACCAAATCTTTTGGTAGTTGTTATTCTATGGAGAACAAACAAGTGCCTCTAAAACGGCAAATCAAAGATGCTCAGTTTGCTTTTGCGTCCTTCCCACACAAAAAGATCAAAATGACAATCTTAGTTGCTAATGTACCAACCTCCTATGGTATGTTAGTCGCAATTTTTGTAAGGATGTAGGAGGAGAACTTAACATGGATATGACTGAAGCTAGAATACCTGTTAAAAGTGTTATACAAAAATTATATCTTGAAAGAGAAACAAAGTATGTGGTAGTCAAATCCAATGATCCACATGCTCAAATTCTCTTTGAATCAGCAAGGATGAGAAATTATATCTACATGCTAATGAAATATCTGAATTTGCCAAAGACTGGATGGATTTTGAAAGCTCTTCACTATTATCAGATACTGAGAAATTTGCCGATGCCATAGAGGAAGATGTTATTCCTAATGACAAAAATATTCTTAAAGATGATCCTATGGATTGTTTAAAGGGTGAAGAGATGCATTCTGAAAGTGATTCTACTGATTCTCTTTAAGGAAGAATTATTCTAAATGATTCTTGTGCTAGCACAAGTAGTTCTACTATTGTTTGAGTTATGGAATTTGATGGAAGTTGTGCTTCCATGGAATCCGGTGTTGGAGTTGTTTTTATTTCTCCTGATGGTGAATTCTTCCCTTTTTCGTACAAGTTGCAGTTTCCTAACAGCAATAAAATGGCTGAATATGAAGCCTTGATATTGGGATTGAACATTGCACAGGCTAGAGGAATTCAGAATTTGCATGTTAAAGGTGATGCTGAATTGGCAGTGTATCAAATTAAGGGTCAATATCAAGCCAGAAATGACCGACTTAGACACTATCATGATTTAGCTTGGGATTACATCAAGCTTTTTGATGCCTTCAACATTTCAGTCATCCCTAGAGAATTAAATGATAGAGCTGATACGCTTGCTATTTCAGCCACTCTTCTACTTCCACAACAGGATTTCGAAGACAACATCTATGAGATATAGTTGGTCTACCAACCAAGTATTCCTAATAATTGTGAACATTGGCAAGTGTTCAATGATGATAATCAGATTATCAACTTTCTTGAAACAAAAGAAGGATTTGATGAAAATAATTTTGAAGGAGGTGAATGTGGTCCCAATGAAGTAAAGTAGATCCAAAAACCGGTCATGAAGTTATTCAACTTAAAGGAAACAAGATTCCTAAAGGTTTGGTTTCTTTGGAAAAATTGTTTAACAAACATAATAGATATATCAAAGAACAACAAAAGGAAAGAACCCAGTCTATGGAACATTATAAGAAACACAACATTGGAATGGATGAAGACCCACAGCTGGTGAACATCGAAAATTGGTGCACAAAAGAAGAAAAAGGAAAGTTCATTGCTCTTCTTCGTGAATATAGAGATGTCCTAGCTTATTCTTATGAAGATCTAAAATCTTTTCGTCCTAAAGAAGTACAGCATGATAGTCCTCTGAAATTTGGTGCAACTCCTTTCTGTCAAAAGTAGAGGCAATACAATCCTAAGATCTCAAGTACTATCTTGGCTGAAATTCAGAAGATGCTTGAAGTAGGTATCATTTTTCCTATTCATCATTCATCTTGGGTAGTTAATATTGTTCCTGTCAGAAAAAAGAATGGTGAAATTCACATATGTGTGCATGCTTAATCAAGCATCACTTAAGGACAATTATCCATTGCTAGTAATGGATCAAGTATTGCAAGCTGTCACTGGTTTTGAGATGTTGTCTATGCTTGACGGCTTTTCTAGGTATAATCAAATTGAGGTCCGTGAGGATGATCAATACAAGACAGCATTTACTACCCCATGGGGTACTTTTGCATATAAGCGGATGCCTTTTGGTCTGATTAACGCTGGAGCGACTTTTCAAAGAGCAATGGATTTTGCTTTTGATGCTTTAATCAATGATAGTATTGTTGTGTACTTAGATGACTTGACTATTTATTCCAAGAAATGTCTAGATCATTTTTTTCATCTACAACAAGTTTTGGAAAGGTGCAGGCGACATGGCGTATCTTTAAATACCAAGAAGTCAGTTTTTGGTTTGATGGAAGGAAAGCTCTTAGGACATATTTTGTCAAAAGACGGTATTAAAATTGATCCTGAGAGGGTGATAGCAATTCAAAATCTATCTCTACCATCAAGTAAGACAGTAGTTCATTCTTTCTTTGGAAAGGTGAATTTTCTCAGAAGATTTGTGCCAGATTTTGCTGAACTAACTCGTCATATTGTTGAGATGATGAAAGGCAAGACTGCTTTCCATTGGAATCAGAAGGGAAGGAAAGCATTGGGGAAATCAAGGATGCTATAGCACATGCTCCTGTGTTGGTATGTCCTAATTACACTAAGAGCTTTATTATGTATAGTTATGCTTCGGAGCATACCCTTTCTGCTATTCTGATGTAGGAAAATAATGAAGGTGTTGAATCACCTATTTCATTTATGAGTTGTCCTCTGAAAGCTCATGAATTGACCTCTGAAAGCTCTTCAATTGAAATACAGCCATATGGAGAAACATGCTTATGCTATTGTCAAGGCAGTGAAGCATTTTAGATTCTATATTTTAAATTCTCATATCATTGCTCTGGTTCTGGATACTACAGTCAAAACTATCTTGACTCAGCAGGATTTTGGTACAAAAAGAGGGAACTGGATTGCCAGGATTCAAGAGTATGATATGGAGATACGCCCTACCAAGTTAATTCGTGGTAAGGGACTTTGTCAGCTTATGGCTGAAAATGAACCATTACAAGTAGAAGATGAGAACTCCTTTTCACTTCCAACCGTATTGTTTGTTAGTACAATAAATGATTGGTTTTCTGACATGGCTTATTATGTAAGTTATGGTGAATGTCCTCCTCACTTAACACACAAAGAAAGGACTCTCAAGTTGAAAGCTTCTAGTTTTATTCTTTGGGAGAATGGTCTTTTCAAGCGAGCATTGGATGGAACATTTTTAAGGTGTGTTGATAAAAGTCAGCAAATTCGACTTTTGGATTCTTTTCACTATCAAGCCTATGGTGGACATTTCTAGGCACGTCACTGCTCACAAGATTTTGAGAGCACAATATTATTGGCCCACACTTTTTCAAGATGCATATCAGTGGGTAAAGAAGTGTGAGTTATGTCAGCAATTTGTTGGTAGGCAGAAACTTGCTGCTCTTCCATTAAAACCAGTAGTAATTGATGAGCCATTTCAACAATGGGGAATTGATTTCATTGGTACAATTAATCCACATTCCAGCAAAGGTCATACTTACATACTAGCAGCAACGGATTAATTCACCAAATGGGTTGAAGCAATCCCGGTGAAAGGCTCTACATCAGAAATTATTTGTGACTTTCTAAAGCAAAACATCATCTAACGTTTTGGTGTTCCAAATAAGATTATTGCAGATAATGCAGCTGCTTTCTCTTCTAAGAAGGTTACTGAATTTTTTTTCAATCATGGAGTTACCTTGGCACATGCATCTGATTATTACCCTCAAAGTAATGGTCAAGCAGAATCAAGCAACAAAAACCTAGTGAATATCATGAAGAAGTTGATTGATTCAAATCAGCAAACTTGGCACAAGGCTTTGTTTGATGCTTTGTGGGCAAATTGGATTACTTCGAAGCGAGCAATTGGAATGTCCCCTTTTCCATTGTTATATGGGGTCAATGCTGAGATTCCCATAACTTTGGAGCTTTCCGCTCTCAAGTTGGTACGTGTTATTGAAGATGAAACTTATTCAGATGCATTGGATAAGAGAATTATGTTTCTTCAGTAGTTGGAGGAACAAAGAAAAGAAGTGTTTGATACGCTTCATGCTCATCAAAAACAAGTGAAAGTTCTCTTTGATAAGAAGGCCAAATATCGAGAATTTCAAATTGGCGATCTTGTCTTACTCTAGGACACAAGGCGAGAACGAAAATGAATGCATGGAAAATTTGATTCTCTTTGGGCGAGGTCCTTTCACAATTCATCATATTGTGGGTGAAAACAGTTTCTGGGTCGCAAATCGTGATGGAACACCAATGCCACTGCCTTACAGTGGGTAGCATTTGAAACATTACTTCTAGTAATTATCAAATAAGTACCCCTTGTACATAGTTTTGGTTTTTGGGTTTTTAGCTTAGTTTTTGTTTTCTTTTGTCGCCTGACTCTATTACCCAATGGAGTGGATAAAAGTACTTAGAGAACTGGATTCTATGTCACTCTTTGTTTCCAACAACAAACGAGTAACATTTTCCAGACAGAGCCAGCTGTTGTCCTGCATTTTGTCATCACAAAATGTTGGTATCCGCACGAAACTTTTCGTTTCGAGTTTCTCTAAGTTTGAATTTGATATTCAATTGCTTAATGGTGATCAATTCAATCCATTTCAATTTGAATATCAAATTGTTTTACTGAAGGCCTTCGTCAAGTCGTTTTTGTTTTGCTTTTTGTCGAGCCTTTTCTTGATTTTTAAAGCCTTCACAATCCGTTCTTTGATTTTGAGTTTTTGTTTGCTTATTTTTGGTCCTTTGGATTTGCTCATGTCATGCCCTTCGATTCGGTCTAGCCTAGGGGTCAATTGGAGTTGTCAGTCAAGAGATATGATCATTTTAGTGCCTCAAAAGTGAACATTTTAGGTGCAACAGCACAAATTAAAAAAATGATGTTATATTTTCATTTTGACATTCACTTTTTCAAAAATATAACATTTTCTCACTTTTTGTTATGTTTTGAAGTTGCTTTTCATTTAAATTTATAACTTAAAGTGACAATAGTGCACTTTATGTTATAATTTTAAGTTGAGTTACTTTTAAATTTTTCACTTAAAGTGACTATAGAACTATATAGTTACTTTTTAATTTTTTTATTTTTAAATTAAATACTTATATAAATGTCACTTTAACTTAATGTTTATGAGTTATATTGAGTAATATGATGCATAAATATTATTTTTGACCCAAATTGTTGAAATTTTTATAAAAATAAGTGAAATACATAACAAAATAGCCTTAAAGTGGACTTTTTATGTGCATATGCATGTAAAAAACTATAAAAAGTGAAACTTTTCATGCTATTGTAAATAAAAACTCATTTTGAGGACATTTTTCATGCCATTACATCAAAAGCTTGTAAAAGTGGACCTTTTTGATGCAATGATATGAAAAGTTGAGTTTTTATGCTTGTGCATCAAAAAGGTTAGATATGTTTATAAAATATGTAAGTGACTCCAAAAAGTGAGATTTTAGTCTTACTCCGTAAATCTACAAAGTTTGATCACATTTTTGTATGGAATCAAGTCGTTTTTACCTCATTAGCTGATTACATTGCTTGAAGATCATTATTTTGGTGTTAAAATTTCAAATCGACTTCCTTGGAAGATCACGTTTTTTGCTTGTTTTGGCAAAAACGTCTGAAGAACATGCAATCTTCAAACGTTGGAAGTTGAAGCCAATCTAGGGCATGTTTTGGCATTTTGCTAACTAATCTCCTTGTTTTCTGCCCTTCATAATTCAAATTTTGAAGATTTGAAAAGTTCTCACCATTTTAGAAGATTTCAAACAAAGAGCATCTTTTCCTTCATTTTTGGTACATATTCTTCATGTAACTAGACCTTTTCTTTCTTGCATTTTAATTCATGCTTATCCTTGCTGATTTTATGCATGAAATTGTTGAATGTATGCCATTTGTAAAAATCTTTGCCTTAGAATGTGCATTTTTCCTTTAAATATGAACTTCTTCTTCATTTTGATGTCTTTGGTTCTTCCCCAAGTTCCAAATTCGAATTTCATCTTTGGAATGCATCGCATCTTGGCATGTTTTGAGTTGTTTTCAAAGGTATGGTTTTTCTTTTGTTTTGGTTTTGTGTGCTTGTTTGCCGGTTTTTCTCCTTTTGGAAAAGTTGCAAGTTTTTTCCCAAAAACTTCCTTTTCCTTCATTACATGCGAAAGCATTATCATTTTTCACATTCTATTTCCATGTCATTATATCTCACATTCCATCCGACAAATGTGATTACATGTTTTTCACTTCATTCGCCATCCACACACGCATGCAATCCCATTTTTCATTTCCATTTTCATCCATCTCATTTTTCACTCCCATTCGCAGAACACAATTACACAAAATGCCTTACGTGTAATTGCATTCAAAAGGTCCGATTTTGATCAAAACTCATATTTTGAAAAGACAAAAAGATGTCATTTTCACTTTCCGTATACTTTGACTTCTTTCTTCCTCCAAAAGTGACTATATAAATCATTATTTCACCTCCATTTTTTCATTTCCATCTTCATATACACATTCTCATTTACATGAATAAGTACATGTTTCCACCTCATAACATATTTTACATGTTACCCTTCATTCACATCTGCATATACACGTAAAGTGTACCTTTCATTCGCACTTTCATCTCATTTCACTTTCCACCTTCCGTTACATGATGCATTTACATATATGAATGTTTCATCTAATAAAGCCTTGAAAACTTTAAGTCACTTTTGAAATCAACAACTTTCACTTTGCACGCATTCCCATGCGTTTCACCTTTGCACATTTTCATTCCATTCCATTTCATTTTCCATCGCCACACTTTCATTTCATTTCATTCCACATTCCATTCATTCCATTTCACTTTTCATTCCATTGCATATGCATATGCTTTCTCTTCGAAAGTCATTCCTTTTCGAATCTTCGCTGCTGCTCCGGATTTCACTTGCACAGAGATTCCTTCTGATGATGTATTTGTGTTTTGGGATTTTTGTGTTGCAGTACAAGCACAAGAAATGTCCTCACCTTCCAAATCCAAGGGCAATATAAAATACCAATATGACAAAGAATTGACACATGCAGTTCCTTCTTCAATTACGTATGTTCTTGATAACGTGCTAGACACCAAGATTGGTCACGTAGATGTAGCTGATTTTCTACAAAGGATTCAAGCTCCAGCTACACATGAGATGAAACATATTAAAAGAAGCAACATCCATTTGGTTTCTACATTTCCCATGGCAGCCATAGAACCTAATTTTGTCTATGGATGTGCTCGGTACTTCACTCCAAAGACAAGGAATATTAAAGATGCTGACGGAAAGGTTATCATTAGCCTTGATCCTGAAGTGATTGAACAGATCTTCAAAGTTCCTTGAAAATCAGAATGTGCTGATTTGATCAAAGAATCATCATTAGCTTGCTGGAATGAAGAAAAAAGCAACTATCAGAAGTATGTCAACCTTTACTGGTTAGACAACAAAAGGAGCAATTTTTCCAAATGGCCAACGACTCTTCATCGGTCCAATTTTAAACAGGAATATAAGGATCTCATCATCCTTCTCAGCAGGATCTGTGGTCTTAAGGATTCGTCCGATTTTGAGCCATGGATGTACAAATTTATGTTTCAAATTATAGAAAACAAAGAACACATCTCTTGGGGAGAGCTTATCAGTATTGCAATCTGTCAGCAGATATGCAGTGTAGGAACATCAGTACCTTTTTACATGAATTCATATCTAGTTTACATTGCTGCTGCCATGGGGTCATTTTCAGGTTTTTCCACCAAAGGTAATCGTCTTCAAGTACCTATTTGGGAATACTATGACCAAATCACTTTGACTCACAGTAAATACCATTATAGAAGAGTCCAAGATGCCTTCTTTGCACATTACAGGTGTCTGTTTGACAAACAATTGTGTATCAAAAGAGTATCTGATGCAACATGAGAAAAGGTAAACCAGTACAGCTGCATTTTTCTTCAATTTCTCACTTTCAAATACTTGAGAGTTGGATATTTCAAAGCAAAGCTGTATACCTTACCTAGGTATGCTACAAATCAAATCATTCTAATGGAGTTAGCCAAACAACTCATGGATGTGCAGAATGATCAGCATACGTCACATAGGCCCAGATTTGTCATCACCTCAGCGAAGAATATGGAAGCAGAACTACAATTGATTACATTGAAGAAATTCAAAGCTAGATTTGATTTTGATTATCGAAAGATGAACTCTCGGATAAAGAGGCCCTATACTCATGTTCATCGCATTGAAGATATTTGGATTGACATGAGAACAGAGCTTCATATTATAAAGATGGATTATTATAGGTTTACCTTGCAACAAATAATCAATCTTAATATGTTGAAAATTCTTCCAGATTTTCAAATTGAAGATGATGGCGACATCCTTGATCCAAAATTCCATCAAGCCAGTTTTGATAAAATGTGCCATTTTCCTATTCAATGGCAACAAAAAGAAGGTACATATATTATGGACAGGTTTCAATCCATCTTAGCAACCAGTAACAAGTGGTTGAAAAGTAAAGGTCTAAAAAGAGTAAATCCTAAAATGGGTCTGGATTGTGGAAGCTTTGGTCCTCCTAGCAAAAAGTCACAACTGAAAATTATAGGGAAAAATTGTGCTTCATCCTCAAATGTCAAGAATACTCTCAAATTCAAATTAAAGGGCGGAAAAGGAACTAAATCATCTCAAGTTCCTGAACCAATTCAAGAATCAATGACAAAATCAGAAGAAGAATTGGAAACAGAATCCGAGAAAGAAGATTCAGATAAAGAAGGAGAAATTAGAATCATATCTCCTCCCAAGCCTACACGAGCTTGCACGTCTTCTCCACATGAAGAGCCCTCTTTGCATGAAGTTGATAATGATGTAGATTCATTTTCTATTGTTTTCACTCACTCCATTCCAGTCTCGAAGGTTAACACCATGGCTCTTCCAATTTCATCTGCTGCTCCTTGTGTTCCTGCAAATAATCAATTTCAACACTTAGCAAATGTGTTTGACGATTTTCCGACTCTTACCAGTGGTCAAGTTTCCCAACTTGATACATCTTTTACAAGATTTGAACTTTTCATGACAGAATCTTCACAACACGTTCCTATGCCTACAGCAATGCAAACTGAATCCTGTTCAGTCACTACAGATATACAATCTGGATCAATGCCAATGGTCTCCACTATACCTACTTCTACAGATGAAAGTTTCCACCTACCTACATGGTTGAGTAGAATAACAACAAAGGGAAGGTGGTTGTTCCTCCTGACAATCTTTCTATAAAGAAGACTAAATCCAAATCTCTGAAAGACAAGATTGTTTCTAGAATTTTGGTCAATTCTAACAAAAACAAGTACCTTGAGGTTGTTGAGCCCTTAGTAGATAAACCTATTGAAGAACTTACTAGCTCTGATTATAAATTTACTAAGATTGAAATTGGAAAGCAATTTCTTTTGAGTTCTTTACAAGATGCTCATGATGCATTGGCAAATGTATCAAAAAGCAATCATGAGCTTTGAGAAAAGAAGAAACAGTTGAAACAGGAAATAGCTCGTTTGAATGACGTCATCCAAAAGCAATCTTCTCAAAATGTTGTTCTTACATCACAAACATCTAAAGAGCGAAGGTTGATTGAAATTGCTAAGTCTTGGATACAGGAAATCATTGTTGAAGGAGTTCAAGCTATCACAGAAACACTTGCAGTTCTAAGGCGTGTTATAGAGATGAACAGAATGGAATTAAGCTTAATTTCTTCTCTGACTCAAGAGGCAGGGAACCTGAAGGAAATCCTTGAGGATTGAGATGAAATGATTAAGTTTGATCTGAATGCTATGGTCTCATGTGACATTCTTCCGTCATGTGAAATGTTTTTCAGATTTCAAGGACTCATTGGTTACAAAGAAGAGCCCTTAAGAAAGTTGATCACAAAATTTCAAGTGGCTCTCGAAGATTGTCAAGTAGTTGAAACAAGCCTTACTTGTGATTTGGAGCAATTGCGATGCCGTGTTACTGATAATCTTGGTAAACTTTTGGCAACAAAGAGAGTGAATTCAGAATATACAATAGGATCAATGCTGATGTAGATTCTGAAGATTTTGGTTTGCACACAATGGACAAATTCGTTTTGTACAAATCCTTGACAAAACACTTGTTAGCTAATACAACAGCAAATTCCAAAGTTGTGCAATCAGCATATGAAAATGCAATGACAATCAAAGCCATATCAAAGACTATGGAGATTGTTGATCTTCCCACAGTGCGTGACGTCATTGTGAAATTCAAGGCATTAAGAAACAATCTTTAAGATTGTTGTGTAATTTCTATTTCATAGTTGTTTAAAATGCATTACATGAAAAAGTGTAATTGCATATATGCAAAAGATGTAATGCGAGTTGCATGTGCAATTGCATGTAACCCTTTAGTTTCTGTAGTTAGACTTCATCAAAGTTGGTAGAATTGCTTCCACTTTTTCCTCTCCCTTTTTTTCAACTTCTTTGCCTATATAAAGGAGTGCCCCCCTCATTGTAAAATCATTATTATCTTTATGCAAGAGAGCTCTGGAGAAATTGTGCTAGCAGAACTTTGTTTGTGTTAGCATTATTTTTAAAGAAAGTGAATACAAAGGAGCATTTGAGACTTAACTTTGATTAAGTGAAATTGTTGCTTGTATGAATTGTAAGCTTTGTCTATAATTCATTCAAGTTATCTTTGATTCGTACTATCTTTTGTTATTGATATTGTATCTTGTGATTGATAGAAAAGAGTTGAGAAACAATTGAAGCCCAAGCTTTGACCAGGACCAATTGTGAAAATGCATAACTAGAAGCTTTGTCTGTAGCTTGTATTTTCGTCTTGATTCGCAAAATAGTTAGATTGTTCTTACTTTTAGGAGTCTTTGTGCCCTAATTGTAAATATTTTACTATATACAAGTACAACAGGACTTAGAGCCAAACTGGTACGTTTTGGCTAGCCTTTAAGTTAGTTAAAATTTATTGGTATCACTGTTTCCATCTCGTGATAGAAGCGTAATTAGAGATTCACCTTGCCCATTATTCGCTTTATGAATAAGTGGATCCTTTCTTGACAGTTAAGAAGAAAGGATAATAGTAACACCCTCTTTATAAATCTCTCAATTTCTTGCTTACCTTGAGTTGATCCAAGGAATAGTGAGAAGGGGGAGCCTTCCCTTTAAGGTAGAAGAGACTGTCTCACACGCTATAGCTAGTCATCCTATTTTGTGACTGAATTTTTACCTAAAACTGTTGGTTGCAAAATATCCACCCAATAGTTACGACATATCATTAGATGTCACAGACTCACCCCTCACAGCATTGTCTTGGCTGAGTTTGGTGCTCATCCTCTAAAACTTGCCATCATTTTTGACCTTCTTTGGTTTCTTCATAGGCTTCATGGTTTTATGGAGACATGTGTTGGTCGGCATAGATACTCTCATTTGGCATACTGTTCCTCGGTGGAGATTATGAGATCCGACACTTCTGCTAGATCTCGATGTTGGTACGCTCAGGCCACCTCTTTGTTCGGTTCGATCTAGATTCAAATTGATTGTCTTCCTCCTTATCAGTTTTCGCTGGATGCTCCTACTCATCTTCTCCCCTCTTGTCTGGAGTTGAATGAGCATGTCAAACAGGATATTTACAAACAGTACATTACCACTACCTGGAGTAATCCCCCGAGGGGCTATGACCTAGGATAGCCTTCTATGCCGAGCACTTTCTTCAAATCTAGGATGGTATTGTTATTTTCCCTGCTTATCGCTATCGACGCTAGAATCATGCCTTACAGTTTTCTTTAGGCTCATTCAGAGTTGGTTCTCATCGCCTCAAGGCTCGGACTGACCACCATATGGATAAGGTTGATCAGTTATGTTAGTTATGTACTTTGTTAGAGATTGAGACTGAGATCCACTTCACATTTCATTGTCCTCTTTACTATGAGATCAGAGGGAGATTTTTCAGAGATTGTTTTTCTCTTTCGATGTTCTTCAACTATATTGATCAACAGTGTCTTGCACTTTATCTTTAGGAAGCCACCCATCTTCGACAAACTACCCTACAGTCTTTTATTCCTGAGGGGCGTACTTCTGATTAGCTCATTACGGCCTTTTTCTCTCCCTTGCCTCTGCGGGGTTTGAAAAGGCCTTCCACTACTTCTCACTCTAGATCAGTCAGACATTGTACCAATCTCTCCAGGCAGTAACAGTCCTATAGTGTTTCTTCACAACATTCTAAGGCTATGGATTGTTCACGGGTGCACCACTCTATTAGTGATTTCTTTGTGACAACAAAGGACCCTTAGTCCTTACCTTGTCTTCTTTCATGTTTGTCTCTTGCTTTTGTTTCTTCTCTATCACCGTTTGGTGCTTCTACTTTGGCCGGCTCTTCTGTTTGTATGCTCAGTCCCATAAATCGTGTTGGTTTTTTCGTGGACATTAATAATATTAACTTGTCTTATCTTATCTTATCCTATTGCCAAATATACCTCTGTAAGAGCAGTCCTAGCCATTGCAGCACCAAAGAGATGGAAAGTACATTAGATGCATGTAAAAACAACATTCCTAAATGGAAAGATTACAGAAGAAGTATATTTGGAGCAACTTGAAGAATTTGAAACTTGTGATCCTAACGTTTTTGTTTGCAGGCTCAAGAAAGCTTTTTATGGGCTTAAGCAAGCTCCAAGGGCTTGGTATGAAAGAATTGATAAGTATCTCACCGGCTTAAGATTCTCCAAAAATGAGGCCGATCCAAATTTATATTATAAAAGAGATAAAGATGATATGGTAATTCTAATACTGTATGTTGATGATTTACTAATAACAAGTGATGATCATCTCATAGATCAATGCAAGAAAAATCTAATTAGAGAATTTGAGATGAAAGACTTGGGGCTCCTTCATTACTTCGTAGGATTGGAAGTACAAAAAAATTCAGACAGCATTATACTTAATCAAGGGAAGTACACATCAGATATTTCGAAGAGATTTGAAATGTGGAATTGCAAGTCTATGTCTTCTCCAATGGAGACTAATCTACATAAACTTAAAGAAGCAACAGCAAAATCACCTTCCATAGATTCTACTCTTTACAGACAGATGATTGGGTCCCTTATGTACTTGGTAAATACAAGACCTAATATATGCTATGCTGTTAATGCCTTAAGTCAGTTTATGTGTGAGGCAAAGGAGATACACCTAGTTGCAATCAAACACATTATGAGATGCTTAAAAGGCACTCTTAATTTTAGGCTCAAATTTGAGAAAGTTGACTTAGATTTACATGGATTCACTGACTTAGATTGGGGTGGAAGTGTTAAAGATAGGAAAAGTATTTCAGGATGTTGTTTAAGTTTCAAATCAGCAATGATATCTTGGATATGTAGAAAGCAGTCTTTTGTAGCTCAAAGCTCCACAGAAGCCAAATACATTGCAGCAGCGATGACCTCTCGAGAAGCAATTTGGCTAAGGAAGTTACTTGTGGGATTATTTGGGCAAGCCATGAATCCTATGATTATTCATTATGATAATCACAGTTTCATCAAGCTTTCAGTGAATCTAGTTTTTCATGACAAGTCCAAGCATATCGAAATTTCTTACCATTATGTATGAGATATGGTAGACGGGAATACTGTAAAATTAGAATACATTTGCACTGCAGATCAGACAGCAGACATACTCACCAAACCTTTATCTAGACTGAAGAAAGACCACTTCAGGAGAAGACTTGGTATGGTTGAATTGCAATCCATTTGTATTCTTTAAATTATTAATAAAATAATTTTATTTGTCAGGCTATTGACTGTTATGGGCTCCACCATCTGTATTCATTATTTAAGAGGTGACGATCTCTAAGACAATGAATACTTGTATACAAGACATTATCAGAGATGACGAGCCCTCAGATAATGTATTGAATAGTATAGAACTACTATTAGATCTAGGTGAGTTCAAGATCATTTGTGACTAATAAGCATTTCTATGCCTATTAATCGCAACTTGGATAAAGAAAGAATTTATTCTTCAGATTTTATCCTATTCTCTGGTATATCTTAACTCAAGATCAAGTTGTGATACAGGATTACCAATACCTATGAGTCACAACCTGGATAAATGAAGAATTTAATCACTCTTCAGATTTTATCCTATGTGTATTGCATATCCTATGTGTATTGCATTACATGCAATACTGACATCACTAGTACAAGTGATAAGTCATATCACACGATAGTTATATGACTCAGTATCATGTATTCCATGATGTCATTTACTCAAGAAGATTCAGATAGATATAGAGTATCAATCTATGCTTATGATTCGTAATTGATTATGCTAGATATGTTATCTCTTAGCATGATTATCAAGTTAAGAGGGAGTGTTAAGTTTATAATAGTGATAATATAATGGTCTGAGAGTGCAGACCGCACTTAGTCTTCTTCCTTTTAATATCATACAAGACATTATATATATGTCATACACCTCTTAAGATGGGCGGCGATTTTTAGGAAATGTTAATGTTAAACTAACTTAACATATTATCTTTGTTTTGTTTATGATTAGACATCCTCATTAAGTCGCCGATTTCTGGAAGAGTATAAGCCGACCTAGAGAGGGTCATGTCCCTTTTGAGGGACATGCCATTTGGTCATGGCACTAAAAGTAGGAATTATTGAAGTTTGAGGACACACAATAATTACAAGTCTGCTCCCTCAAGCAATAATACCAATTCGAATTTATTGCAAAGATAAATAACATTCAAATCACAATTAAAGTTGACAACTCCTCCATACTTTAGAATATTAAGAAGATCATATTCAGCAAAGGATGCAATACAAGTATGAATTATTTAGTACAAAATTTGTAGAAACTTTACACTACCCAACATAACAAGGCATCGAAATCAATTAATGCAAGCATATCAAAGGATCATGAGCATCTCAAGTTCAACAACATCTTTGTTATCTCTGTTATTTCTGTACTAACTTGTATAGATTCTAGAGCAATTCAAATTCATTGACATCAGTGTTCAAACCTGCAATCAAAGTTGTGCACCAGTCAACCTCATATTGATATTTCGTAATAAACTTTATAATATTCATGACAAAATCTTCTCATGAGACACCCTTGAAGTCAGCTGTGCAAACTGAACATGGTCACAATGGAAATACAATCAAGATCAATGTCTATTGTAGCCATTGTCCCTATTTCAACAGATGAGGGTTTAGTTTGACCGTATGGTTGCGGAAAATCACTATGAAGAGAAGAATGGTAGCAGTACCTCCAAATAATCTTCCTATTAAGAAAACTAAGTCTAAATCATTGAAAGACAAGATTGTTGTGGATTCTAAAAAGACTAAGTTTGCCAAAATTTGAGGAACCTTTGGTAGATAAACCAACTAAAGAGTTTAACCTATGGTAGATAAACCTTAAACCAACAATTTTCGGTAAAATCTAGTCGCAAAATAGGTAGACCAGCCACAACATGTGAGACAGAGTCTCTCCTACCTTGAAGGGAAGACTTCCCTTCTCACCGTTCTTTGGATCAACTCAAGGTAAGCAAAAAGATAAGAGATTTGAAAAGGTATTACAAAGACTTCCAAAAGTAAAGAATTCTAACTATTTTGTGAATTAAGAAAGAGATACAAGCTACAGTCAATGCTCTATATATCTCCACAAACCTCTGAGTCAAAGCTTCTGCATCGATTGCTTCCTAACTCTTTATACTCAATTATCAAGAATGCAAAAAAAAAAACACATGAATCAAAGATAACAAATGTAAATCACAGTCAAAGCTTCCAACTTACAAAGTAACAATTGTAGTCAATCAAAGTTCAACTTCAATTAATTCTTTGTATTCACTTTTCTTTCAAAATAGCACTACACAATCAAAGTTATGCTTGCAAAATTTCTCCAAAGCTCTCTCGCATACAATAAAAGATGGTTTGTTACAATCGAGCACTCTCTTATATAGGCAAAGGAATTGAGCAAAAGGAGAAAAAAGTGGGAGCGACTCAACCAACTTTGACCTTGTCTAGCTAACAAGAGAAATTAGTGGATTGCATGTCATTACACATTTTCATGTAATACATCTTCTTCAATATACAAACATGAAAAAGTAAACAAATAACAATCATAAAGATTGTTCTTTAGTGCCTTGAATTTTATGATGGCATCACGCACTGAAGGAAGATCTGAAATCTCCATTGTCTTTGATATATCTTCTATGATCACTGTATCGGCATATGTTGATTTTAAAACCTTCAAATTTACCGCAAGAGAAATCAAAATCTTGTCCAAGTGCTTTGCTAGGGATTTGTACAAAGAAAACTTGTCCATTGTATGAGAACCAAAATCTTCAAAATCTAATCAATATTGACCCCGAGACCCTGATTTTATATTCCAAAGTCATCTCTTCAATTGCAACCAAATTGTCATTTTCATCAAGAACTTGACATCCTATTTGTTCCAAGTCGCACATTATCCCAGTCTCTATTGCCTGACAATCTGATAAGATTGCTTGCAACTTTGTTACAAGTTTTCATAATGTTTCTTCTTTATAGCCCATGAGTCCTTGACGTCTTGTAGAACATTTCACAATATGGAACATCACATGTCACCATGGCGTCCAAATCAGATTTGGTAATTTCATCCCAAACATTCAAAATTTCTTTTAGAGTATCAACTTCCTAACTTGAAGATGCAATCAAGTCATGCAACATTTGTTCAATCTTAATGATACGTTCAAGTATTATGACCGTGACTAGGATTGCCTGAACTCCTTCAAACACAACTTCTCCAAAACCAAATTTTGGTACATCCATGATCTGTTCCTCTAGAGGTGTCCAATATGTAGTAGTTGTATGTTATGAAGACAGTTGTTGAATAACCTCATTCAAGCGAGCTACTTCCTACTTAAGTTGATTGTTTTTCTCCTACAACTCGTAATTGCTCTTTGATACATTAGCAAGTGCATCATTAGCATCTTGCAGACAATTCAACCGAGATTGCTTACCAAGTTCAATATTGGTGAACTTGTAATCCGAATAGTTAAGTTGATGCAGGAGGATCCTGGGTTCAAGGGCAATCTTGCATCACCCAAAAATATTTTATTTTCAGTCTTTTCCATTTTAATAAAGACTAGTAGACAGGGTGGTTACTATTTATGGGAACTTACTATTTTTAGTAAATTTGTCATAAGAGCTCGGAATGTTCTCATTTTCTGCAGGAAGGTTCATTTTAAAGTTGTAAGCCTACCATAAAAATCTCATTTCTCAAGCATTAGTATTGGAGATGTTATTATAGATTTTCGGTAGAAAAATTTGCAAAAAAATCTTCAGGCTCACGTTAGAGGCCTTAGAGTGCCCGAATGAGGTTTGAAAACTCGACGGAAGGGCGCTAGTGTGGTTCCAAGCCTATAGATCAATAGCTAGCATTTCTGAAAAGTGGTTATAATAGCCAATCGGAGCAACGATTTGTGAGTTATGGCCTTAGGAAGTTGGGCTACCGAAATTTCTAAAATAATTTGTCAAAGATGTATTTAGCCGACTCTATGTTTTGTTAGGGTCTGTTGGCCCTAGGTATTAAGTTTGAGCATCTAGAACCTTCTTGGGTGGCATAAAACTGCCTATTTATGAAAGGCCCGAACATTGTCTAGGACAGCTCTGGGGAATAGTTCACAACACTGTCTTGCAGATTACTGTAATGAAGGCGCCCATTCGGGTTAGCATATTGTAATTAAGAATTCTGTAATTTTGTATTTGCAGACATAATAAGAAGTCAATATTTTGTTCTCGCATTTGCTGTTGTTTCTTTGTTTTTGTTATGAGTTTACGGTATTAAAGGAAGTCTTCTGCATCAAGTGGTATCAGAGCTAGAGTTCTTGAGTGTGTGTACAGATAGTCCATATTTTGTTCTCGCATTTGCTGTTGTTTCTTTGTTTCTGTTATGAGTTTATGGTATTAAGGTAAGTCCCCTGCATCAAGTGGTATCAAAGCTAGAGTTCTTGAGTGTGTGTACAGATCGCCAACTAAGAGGCAGTTCACACCAAAACTATGGTTTGGGTTGAGCGTGTAGACAGATTGCCTATTGTGAGGCAGTTTGCACTAGGGTTTCAGCAGAAGCGTGAAAATGCCTCCATGAAGGGAGCATGGCAGACGAGTTGTAGGTGTTACACCTAAGGGTTTTCGAACCCTCCAAAAACAAATCCAAGCATTGGAAGAAAAAATGCATAGAAGAATGAATCTTCCCATAAGAGATGAAAGCGAGGATGAGGACGAAGTACAAGAAAATGCCGAAACAAAGGCAATTCTAAATCCAAAGGAAGAGAGGCTTTTAGGGCCATCTCCAAGATTGGAAAAAGACCTAAGTTTGAGGTTCCCCCATTTTCAAAAAATCTTAACCCAGAGGAACTGATCGATTGGATCAATGAACTAGAGGAGTACTTTGAGTATAAAAATATTGATGATCTTCATAGGATCAAGTTTGCAAAGGCAAAACTGAAGGGACATGCGAAGATCTAGTGGCAAGAGGTTCAGTTGGAGCAAAATAGAAAGGGAAAGGACAAAATCACTAGATGGGATCGGATGAAAGATAAACTAAAGTGACAATTCATTCCCGTGGATTATGAGCTTGATCTATTGAAGAAAATGCAAGGGTTGAAGCAAGTAGGAAAATCTATTCAAGAGTATACCAAAGAGTTCTACCGAGTTCTCATTAGAACTGGCCATCCAGAAGCTGATAAGAAGAAAGTCACCCATTATCTTAATGGGTTAAGGCCCAGCATTCAGGATGAGTTGAATCTGGTTCGAATGAGCAATATTAACAAGGCATACAAGTTTTCCCTAAGAGTTGAGGAGAAATTGAGCAAGAACTTTGACAATAAGAATAGTGGAAGAGGTCGCAGTGGAGATCTGGTGGACGATCTTTTGGTGGTCGTAATGATGATCAAAAGAACAAGGATGAGGCTAGAAGTAGCAGTCAGAACTACAAAGGAAACAATTTCAATCGTTTCCATGAACAGAATAAAAGATATCAGAGGAGCAGAGACAAAGGACAAGGATCTAGAAGAGGAGGCTTCTAGAAGAGGAGGCTTCCGTGGAAAATGTTTTCACTGCGGAGAAGAAAGGCATAGAGCATTTGAATGTACCTAGAGCCAAGGAAGGAGAGATCGAAGAACAAAAGGTCAAGCGAGGGTTGCACATGTTGATGAAGATGCCAGATCCTCACATTCTAAAGATGCTGAAAGAGGAGAAGTCCTAGTTAACCGAAGAATCCTGTTGAGTGGTGAGAATGAACCTAAGCAAAGAAGGAGCTTGTTTCGCACAATGTGCAGATGTGAAGATAAGTGTTGTGATGTGATCATTAATGGTGGAAGTACTGACAATCTAGTGTCAAAAACGATGGTCACCAAGTTGAAGCTGCGGAAGCAAAAACACCCCTATCCATATCATATTGCTTGGGTGCAAAATGACCACAAGGTTATGGTCAATGAGCAGTGCTCAATGAAGTTCAACATTGGAAGCTACCAGGATGAGGTACTATGTGATATCATACCTATGACATATGTCATATGTTGTTGGGTAGGCCGTGGCAATTTGATAGGCATGTTGTACATGATGGGGCGAGCAAATACCTACACTCTAACTAAGGATAGAGAGGAACATAAGTTGAAGTCGTTGAAGGATAAAGAAGAAAAGGTATGCAATGCTGCCAGAATATGTTTTGTTGATGGAAAAGAGTTTCTTAAAGGTATAAAGCATGAGCATATGTGTTTTGCTATAATTCCTAAAGATAGTAAAAAAGAAGTAGAAAAGGTACCTGCAGAAGTTGCAGATATGTTGAGAGAGTTTTCTGATATAGTATCAAAGAATGTACCTGAAGGGTTGCCCCCAATGAGGAAGATTAGTCACCAGATGGATTCGGTTCCAAGAGCTAGTTTTCCAAACAAGGCAACGCAGAGAATGACACCAGCGAAAAGTGAGGAGTTGAACAGGCAAGTTCATGAGTTGTTGCAGAAGGGGTTGATTCAAGAGAGTCTGAGTCCATGTGTTCTACCAGTAGTGTTAGCACCAAAGAAGAATGGAGAATGGAGGATGTGCACAAATTCTCGTGCTATAAACAAGATTACCATCAAGTATAGATTTTCTTTGCCGAGGATGGATGATATTATGGATTGTTTGAGCAGAGCTCAGTATTTCACAAAGATAGATCTGAAGAGTGGGTACCATCAGATTCGTATCAGAGAAGGTGATGAGTGGAAGACTGCTTTCAAGACAAGGGAAGGACTATATGAGTGATTAGTCATGCCTTTTGGGCTAACCAATGCACCAAGCACTTTCATGAGGCTAATGAATGAGGTACTGAAGGAGTTTCTGGGTAAGTTTGTCATTGTTTATCTAGATCATATATTGATCTTTAGTAAGACATTAGAGGAGCATTTGATTCATAATCGCAAGGTGTTTTATAAGTTGAGGGAAGATAAGTTGTTGATAAACCTAAAGAAGTGCAGTTTTGTAAAGAAAGAGTTGGTGTATCTGGAATTTGTAGTCTCAAGAGATGGTCTAAAAATGGACCCAGAGGTGAGATCTTTTCATTGACTGACTACATTTTACAAAAGTTCATAAGAAGTTTTAGCAGTATTTGTGGACCCTTGACTAAAACAATGAGAGGGGATATGAAAGAGTTTAAGTGGATTATAGAAGCAGATAAAAATTTTAATCTGTTCAATCAAAAAGTTACTAAGCAACCTATTTTAGCACTTCTTGATTTTAACAAGGTGTTTCAAGTAGACTGTGATGCTAGTGGTACTACAATAAGGGTTGTTTTGAGTCAAGAAGGTAGACCTGTTGCTTATTTCAGTGAGAAGTTGAATAATGGAAAAAGAAAATATTCTATTTATGATCAGGAATTTTATGCTATAGTTCAAGCATTGAAAAAGTGGAGACACTATCTTCTTCGCAAGGAGTTTGTTTTGTATACTGATCATCAAGCTTTGCAACATAGGAAAATTGAACCAAAGGCATTTAAAGTGGGTTGCGTTTTTGCACAGTTATACATTTGTTTTGAAACACAGGAGTGGAAAGTCTAACAAAGTTGCAGATGCTCTTAGTAGAAGACAACTTTTGCTAACAGAAATGCAGATAGAGGTGGTTGGGTTCAAGGAACTTTGTACATTGTATCCTGATGATCCTGATTTTGGTGAAGCACAAAAGGCTTGTACAGAACCTGTTACACTTGACAGGACAAAGTGGTTGGATTTCATGATCTAAGATAATATGTTGTCCAAACGAAGCTAGTTGTGCATTCCTAGAAGTTCAATGAGAGAGAATCTCATCAAGGAGAAGCATAGTGGAGGATTGGTTGGACATTTTGGCAGAGATAAAACCATAGCTTTGGTTGCTGAAAATTATTACTGGCCACAGTTGCAGCAAGATGTGATGAAATTTGTACAAAGTTGCAGACTATGTCAAATGGCGAAAGGAGTGAAGCAGAATATAGGGTTGTATCAGCCATTACTGTACCAGAGAAGCCGTGGGAGGATATCAGCATGGATTTTGTTCTTGGATTACTGAGGACACAACATGGGCATGATTCTATTATTGTGGTGGTTGATAGGTTTTCAAAGACGGCACATTTTATTCAGTGCAAGAAGACTAGTGATGTTGTTCATGTAGCAGAGTTTTTTTTTAGAGAAGTGGTGAGATTACATGGTCTGCCAAAGAGTATAGTTTCAAATCAAGATACCAAATTTGTTAGGCATTTCTAGCGTACATTATCAAAGAAGTTGAAGACAAATTTGAAGTTCAGTTCATCGCATCATCTACAGACTGATGGATAGACAGAAGCTGTGAATCGCAGTTTCGAAAACTTGTTGAGATGCTTGGTTGGAGATAAACCAAAAGGATGGGATATGATTTTACCACAGACGGAATTCACATATAATAATTTTATCAATAGCAGTACTCGTAAATCACCATTCCAGATTGTATACGGAGTAGCCCCAAAAATGCTTCTAAACTAAGGCAGTTGGATAAAGGAGAGATAAGTAGTGCTGAAGTAGAAGATTTTGCTAAACATTTGAAGAGCATCAATAAGGAGGTGAGGAAGCATATCATAAAGATGAATACACAATATAAGGCTAAGGCAAATGTGAAAAGTAGAAAGGAATTTCAGATTCGAGATGAAGTCATGGTTCATTTGAGAAAGGAGTGTTTTCCAATCGGTATATATAATAAGTTGAAGATGAAGTTTGGATCGTGCAAGATAGTGAAGAGGCATGATTCAAGAAATCTGTATTAAGTGGAATTGCCTGCTGAATTGAATATTTCACCAGTATTTAATATTTTAGATTTGACAGAGTATTATGAAGGAGGTGATGGAGATGAAGTTGCAGAAGCGCAATGGAGCATTCCAACAGCTAGTTCGGCTACAAAGGAGATTGAGGAGATTCTAGACAATTGTGTTGGCAAAAGTACCAAAAACAGAACTTATGAGGAATATCTGGTCAAATGGAAAGGGAGATCAGTTGAGGATTCATCATGGCTAGCAAAGGAGGAGGTTAACCGTCTTGGTATTCCTCTTAACACTTGAGACATGACAGGGTCAATTCTCAAATTACCCCGAATGTCTGATGTAGGAGCATCCTGCATGCAAGGGCAATCTTGCATCACCCAAAAATATTTTATTTTCAGTGTTTTCCATTTTAATAAGGACTAGTAGACAGGGTGGTTACTATTTATGGGAACTTATTATTTTTAGTAAGTTTGTCATCCGAGCTTGGAATGTTCTCATTTTCTACAGGAAGGTTCATTTTAAAGTTGTAAGCCTACCATAAAAATCTCATTTCTCAAGCATTAGTATCGGAGAAGTTATTACGGATTTTCAGTGGAAAAATTTGCAGAAAAATCTTCAGGCTTACCATTGGAGGCCTTAGAGTGCCCGGATGAGGTTTGAAAACTCAACGGAAGGGCGCTAGCACAATTTGGGGCTTGTATCAAGACCTGGCGTTTCCAAAAAGCGGTTATAATAGCCAATCGAAGCAACGGTTCGTGAGTTATGGCCTTCGGAAGTTGAGCTACTAAAATTTCTAAAATAATTTGTCAAAGATGTATTTGGCCGACTCTATGTTTTGTTAGGGTCTGTCAGCCCTAAGTATAAGTTTGAGCATCTAGAACCTTACCGAGCGGCATAAAACTGCCTATTTAAGTAAGGCCCGAACATTGTCTAGGACAGCTTTGGGTGATAGTTCGCACCACTGTCTTGCAAATTACTGTATAGAAGGTACCCATTTGGGTTAGCATATTGTAATTAAGAATTCTATAATTCCACATTTGTAGTGATAATAAGAAGTCCATATTTTGTTCTCGCATTTGTTGTTGTTTCTTTGTTTCTGTTATGAGTTTATAGTATTAAGGGGAGTCGCTTGCATCATAAGTTGTTCAAATGGTTTGTCCACCAATGGTTCGACAACCTCCACAAACTTAGTTTTATCCTTGAAACAATCTTATCTTTCAAAGATTTAGACTTGGTTTTCTTAATAGGAAGATTCTTTGGGGGCAGCATAACCTTCCTTCTCTTCCTAGTAATCTTACCTAACCAATAAGGCAAAGTAAAACCCTTATTCGCTAATTCAGGAGCAATAATAACCATCAACATTGATCCTGATTGTAATTGTGTAGTAACTATAAAGGGTTCAGCTTGTATTCATGTACCAAGAGGTGTTTGTCAAGAAGACTCTGTCATTAATGCTTCAAAATTAGTTATTGAAGTATCAAATTGGGAACCTTGACCTTCTGTGAATGCCAAAAAATCCTCAAACATATTCCCCAAGTTCTCACATTGTTCAGCTATGAGAAAAGGTGTTGTTGAGGAGATACGAATTCACCTCTGAAGCAGGGATGGTAGATGTGAAAATAGTGGAGAATGAATCCACATCGTAGTCAACAACATCACGAAAAGGTCTTTTCTGAATGGATGGACCTTGATATGATCATAACCTCTCCCTCCTCTTCACCAGATCTTCCTTAGATGCAGCTTCTTCTTCAGCTTCCTCCTCATCAGATTCTTGAGCCTACACAGTTGCTTGTTAGGGTTCTTGAGATGACTTAGAACCCTTTCTACCTTTTAACTTAAACTTGAAGATTGTGCTGCAACGGAAGAAGATGCACCATCCATTTTTTAGATTTCCAGCTAAGATTTCCTCCTAGTGGTCCAAAACTTCCACAATCCAACATAAGTGTGGGATTCACTCTCTTAAAAACTTTGATCTTCAAACATTTGTTGGTATTCACCAGGATAGATTGAAACCCATTGAAAATGGATATACCTTCTTTCTATTGCCACTATATAGGCAACGGGCATTGCTTCAAATCTAGCACGATGGTATTCTAGATCAAGAATATCACCATCATCCTCTATTTGAAGATTAGATGGACTCTCAAGCATGTTAAAATCAATGATTTGTTGTAGAGTGAGCCTGTAGTAATCCATTCTCATACCTAGTTCTGTGTGCAAGTTAATCCACACGTCCTCCATGAGATGAACATGAGTGAATGCCCTCTTAATCATTGAATGCATCCCTCTATAACCAAAATCAAACCTAGCCTTGAACCTTTTTAATGTGGTAAGTTGAAGCTTTGCCTCCATATTCTTTTTCTTATAAACTAAATTGGTCATATATTGACCAATTACCACGAGTTTGGCTCTAGTGATACCAAAACCTGAACTATGCTAAGAATCCTGATAAGATTGTACTTCTGTATGCTGTCAAGTCAATTCCATTAATATGATCTTATCTGTAGCATATCTTGGCAGAGTATAAGGTTCTCCTTTGAAATAACCAACCCTCAAATAAGTGAAAGTTGGAAGCTGTAGAAAGATAGCACCAAACTGATTAACTCTATTCCAAGCTTCATCCAACACTCGCTTGATTACCAGCTCTTTATCAAACAAAAACCGGAAATATCCAAAAAAGGCATCTTGGACTCTCCTGAAATGATTTTTTTGTGTGATAAGGTGATTTCATCATAGTCACAGATAGCAACTTGTAACCGGTTTTGAGCAAGATCTCATAGATGCAACTATGTAGACTAGGTAGGAATTCATATAGAATGGTGTTGAGGTTACTACATTAAGCAACTTCTCACAAACAGCAATGCTAATAAGTTCTCCTGAGAAGATAGGTTCTTCATTATGAAAGATTTGGAAAATGAATTTATACATCCAAGGGTCAAAGTCACTAGAATCTTTGAGGTTGCATATCCTGCAAGTCCTTGCATTCTGAGTTGCAATTCGACCGATTAATGGTTTTAGGCCATCTTGAAAAAATGCTTCTTCTAACCTTTAACCAATATGCACTTACATACTTTTGATAATCCGCCCTCTTTAGACAAATCCACACACTCAGCAGTTTGAGGAACTCTAAAGATTTGTTCAATAAACTTTATATCAAGGCTAATGATGACCTTTCCATCTCAATTCTTTATTGTCTTGGTTTTTGGGCCAAAATTTTGTGCACAACCCAAAACAAATTCTGGTTCCAAGGCAGCCATAGGAAAAGTAGATACCAAATGAATATTACTTTTCTTGGTGCGCCTCATTTCATGTATTGAAGGAGATTCAACCCTTTGTAAGAAATCTACCATGTCAACATGCCCGATCTCTGTGTCAGAAACATTATAAAGAGGTGACGAAACTTAAGATGCAGTCACATGAGCTAACTCTTTGTCCAATTGGTACTTCATAAAGGATGAGTCCTTGTGTAAACATTTTAGGAGTGAATGCTGGACACATGGGAATGTGTATAAATGATGATTTTTGACTTTAAAAGAGTGACCTTTTGTCAAAAACGGGTTCTCAAGATGTCATTGCACGAAAAAATGAATTACACGTAAATGTGACATGCAATTGGGATGAAGGATGGAATTACGTGTAAATACAGATGGAGGGTGATATTACATGTAATCGCATGTGGAGAATGAGATGCAGTATGTCAAGACATGGAAAGTGTAATTTCATGCAATTGCTCTTAAAATATAATAGCACATGAAAGGAATGGATGCAATGTTCCTCGACATGTAAAGGTCAATATGGAATGAAATGAGGCACTTGCATGAGATGGTGGAAAATGGAGCGAAGTGAAACGTGCTCAAGTTCTTGGGAAAGAACTTGCAAATTCTTCCAAAAGAAGAAAAGTATGAAAGAAAGCAACCAACAACGAAAAGAAGCATGTACCTTTGGTCATAGACTCAGACATGCCAATAGGCAAGCTACTTTAAAATGCAAATTCGAATTTGGAATTTTGGAAAAATCCAAAAGTATGAAAATGAAAATTTTCATCATATTTAAAGGAAAAATACACCATTCATGGCATCTCTATAGACAAGTGTGCAACCTCAAGGTAAAACATGCACTAGAATAGCAAGATAAGCACAAATTAACAAACACGATAGAAAATGTCCACTTACTTGAAGACTAATGAGCTAAAAATGGAGGAGAAATAAGCTCCAACTTTAAAAGATTCTCAAAACAAACTTTGACTTCTTCAACCTTGCAATGATGAATTTGAAATGAATCAAAAAAAAATTTGTTTTTGCCCCAAAAAGTATTCTTGGACATTTTTAAGATAAAACTTGTTCTTGGAATCGATGGAGATGAGTCATTTTTGTCATTTGAGGGCAAAAATGTGATCTTAACATGCAACAACGTGGCTCAAAAGGCCCAAACAATTCTTCTTGGGTCCAAACGTGATCAAAAATTACCTCAAATGGACCTTTTTAGGTTTAAATGCGGCTTCAAATCTTCATAAAATGCAACAATTTCTTCATGGATTTGGATGCCAAATGCATGGGAATGCATTCAAATGCAAAATTGACCCTAGGTAGAAGATGTCCTTGATTTGGAATGAATGGATTTGTAGGTTTCAACCAAAAACTTGTTCTTGAGGAGCAAAAGCATGAAGTTTTCCCTTCAATCTTCAAAATCAGGTTCTATGAGGGCATATGCATGTATTAAAGGCACATCGCACTCTTGAGTAGAGATTGCATGTTTTAAAAACATATAATGGAATCTTCTCATGCAAATCGCACTCTAGGGAGTGCATTACACATTTTAAAAACATGTTATAAAATGGCCTTTAGTGCAAAATCACACTCTCTAGGAGGCATTGTATATTTTAAAACACTTTCAATATGCAAGTCTCACTGTTGGGGAGTCTTTGCACATTTTAAAACACATGTAATGACATGTTTTAGGTGTTCAAAAATGCCTTTTAGCTCAAAATCATGGTCTCTAGAGGCAGTTGCACATTTTTATGTAAATGGGTTTATAGACAGGCTATGCACAACTTAAGTGATGAATAAAACACATTTTAATTTAATAACCACAAGTTGATAACTACCTTATTTTCTGGATTACACATACTTTTAGCTGTCCTACAGTTCAGAATTTAATGATAGCAGTATAAGGATGCTTTTCTTAACTAACTATTTTTTTGGTTTTAAAATCTAGTGTCTGCCATTAAGTTTAAAATATGCAGAGTGGACCTGTTCTCTGGTGTTGGATAAGTGGACTGTAATTTCTGGAATAATATTAATCTTGTGTTCAGGATTTGCAATCAATGGTAATCTAACAAATATTCAAATATTTCCAAAGCTACTGGAGTTACGGAAATAACCAGCATCAACATATAACCAAAATCTATTTCCACTCGGCAAAATTTATTACCTGAGACCTCTATGTGTTGGCCTTAAAATTGCAGCTAGCCATTCTGTCTACTGTTTTGTCTTATCAGAAATGGATATTTTATTTGCTAACATGAACAGCTACAAGCAATATTCTGGAAATAAGACTTGTTATTTTGTGGTAATCGAAATTCAATCAACATAACATTATGCAAGTTTCATATTAACACAACAATGTCATGAGTATATTCATAGATTCAGTAACTAACCAGCTTTCTAATTTCCCTATACTAAACTGATACTTGTATGATCACTATAACATATACAAAGGAGTGTGACTAACTACAGATATAGTGGACTGGGCCCCAAGGTTTGCACAACTACGAAGTATGCGGAGTGGCCCTATTAAGTGATACTAGTAAGTAATAATACTCCACTACTCCTTGTCACACAATAACAAATATAACTAAGTATCAAGTTTTTCATACAATGATTTATTATCCTCTAAAATCTGCAAGGTGTCCCATAATCTGGGAGTAAACTTTATACCCTTTCAGCCAACATAGGTTTTCTTTACATATAACAATGTCCTGCCCTATACTGCATGTAGTAAAGGGTATAATTGGGCAACTAAATCTAGCATTGAAAACATATGATATCCATGTTTTTGACCGACCAAGTAGACTTACAGTTTATCTGATAATTCCTTTGTATATACAATTTGGGCTTCTATTAAATATGTCACTAAGGCAAGTTAAGTTTATCAGCTGTAAATCTAGCTCTATGATTTATTCTTATTGTTGGTTGTATATCCCACTGTTATAAGGGCTGCAGGGATAAATAAATAAAAACTTAACAGCAGAAATCTTGAAATAACAAGACAATATTGATGTCCATCACTATTGACTGATTCCCCGTTCACTATGACTTCAAAATATACATATTTAATATTGGAACATCAGAGATATCTAACCAGTATAGAAGAATTTCAAAAATAATAGAAATAAGATAGCAACATAACTTTTAGAATTCATAAATACTGAATTAACAAAATATGTTAGTCACAAAATTTGTACGTGTTGTAATAAGGCTTTCTTTCAGAATTCCTTATTTGTAAATGCATGTCATTTTCCCTTTTACAATTAAAAGTCATTCTGAAAAACTATAAGGGAAATTGAACAAGGGTTTCTTGTTTTATTTTTATGAAAGAAAATTTTGAGAGACATACCTGGAGGTTTCTGCTGACTAGAACCCGACAAATACACATTTTCTACCTGTCAAACACCTGAAAACACTGTTTCCCCTCCCTCCTGGATGCCCGGGTTCGAGCTCTATTTAGGTTTTCTCCACTCAGTGTTGAAAGTGGCAGCTTTTTTTTTCCCAGAATGTTTGCAGACAAACTTAAATCTGACTCTTACCAACTAAGAACCACCCTCATTGGCTGTAGATGTCAACTATCAGCTCTCTGCTAGGCACGTGCACCATTGATGCAATCTCACCAGTCAAGTATGGATGCATCTGCTCTTTCCCTGAACTTTCTTACAAAACTCCAGTCAGTTTTGAAAGATTGTTTTTGGCTTCTAGAAATATATATGAAGCTAAATCAGATTTTTAAACATCAGGTTGTGCATGCCAATGTGCCTTTGACCTGCAGCCACCTCCCTGTTTGACGGCTTTCCTCTTCCCCAGGTTGGATGCGTATGCTGCACTTCTTGAATTTATATTTGCAAAAAAATGCACCTTTATTGTGTGCTATATGTATTCATATATTAATATCTCTCCTTTATTTTGTATTAGGTGAATTCCTAATAGAGTCGGCTATGTTGATGAAATATATTCTTTATAATGTTTATAAATTTAGCTTTAATATTTATTTGGTACTAATAATGTTATCATTTGGTCACCCCTCTAGTGTTAAAAATTTTATTTAGTTATACTACATATATATATATATATATATATATATATATATATAAATATATAATGTTTATAAATTACCTTTAAGTTCCTTTGATTACTCAGTTATTTGAACGAAATTTGTGACTTTATATTTAATAATTTGAAATGATTTACTTTTTTTTTTTTTTTTTTATAGATATTCTAAAGTGTTTTAAATCTCAAATCCCATTACTACTATAGGAGGAAAGAATCAATTGGTATATAATTAAATTTAAAAAAACATCTAAGAAAGAATCAACTAATTTAAATATCCGCTTAATAATTTTTTTTAAATATCATATAAGAGACCCATTAAATAGTCCCAAAACATTTAAATAAACAATCTCTAAGAATTCAAAAACAAATTGAATAATCAAGAAATATTTAAATAAACAACCTCTTGAAGAGACCATATTAAATAATCACCAAATTTTTAAATAAACAACCGCTAAAATTTAAAAGTTCAATAAGATTAGATCATAAAAATAGGTAACATGACTGTAGAATGGAAATACAACTCAAGATCATAGAGTAATGCAAATGATATAGAGTAATTACCTTTAAGTTCCTTTGATTACTCAGTTATTTGAACGAAATTTGTGACTTTATATTTAATAATTTGAAATGATTTACTTTTTTTTTTTTTTTTTTATAGATATTCTAAAGTGTTTTAAATCTCAAATCCCATTACTACTATAGGAGGAAAGAATCAATTGGTATATAATTAAATTTAAAAAAACATCTAAGAAAGAATCAACTAATTTAAATATCCGCTTAATAATTTTTTTTAAATATCATATAAGAGACCCATTAAATAGTCCCAAAACATTTAAATAAACAATCTCTAAGAATTCAAAAACAAATTGAATAATCAAGAAATATTTAAATAAACAACCTCTTGAAGAGACCATATTAAATAATCACCAAATTTTTAAATAAACAACCTCTAAAATTTAAAAGTTCAATAAGATTAGATCATAAAAATAGGTAACATGACTGTAGAATGGAAATACAACTCAAGATCATAGAGTAATGCAAATGATATAGAGTAACGTAATTGATATATACATGAAGAAAACATAGAAGGCATCTTAATACCATAATTACAATGGGTGAGGAAATGGTTTATTTATTCATACCAAAAATCGTGAATACATTGACAATATTCCAAGTACTTATAGAAGGCTCGGTTGGTTGGGAGAACCAACCGACGCATTCCCTCACCTCCTAACTACCCAACCCGATCAAGCCTTAACAAGTACTAAGCACAATAGTTACTTTATTCTGACTACATCTATAAGATGACTACTAAACACAAAAACAAAAAGGACTTTGATTTTAAGAAGAGGGATGGGAAGACATCTTTGTACTCAGAGCTCCCCGTAGCCATTGCAAGTCACGTTCAGTTGTCTTTTATTTTGTCTGAACACCTTGTAGTACCCTTAGGGCATCCATCTTCTTTGCTTCTGTTGTGGCTATCTTGCTTTCCAAGTCAGTTTTCTCTATCCTCCCGCCCTCCTCAATGGCAACTTTCTCTACTTTCCATTGATCTTGAAGAGCTTTCCTTTCTAGCTCCCATTCCTTAGCCAAGCTTTTTCCCTATTTGAGTTCCAAGAAAGTCCTCCGAAAGGCAACTTTCATAGCTACAGGGGTCTCCATGAGAGGCGGCAGGTGTTGAAAGATTAGCATGAAAATTATTTTATCTAACTCCATTGTACACATCGCCTTTTTCAAAAGATGATCCTCTTCCGCTTCCTCCCACCAAGTCCTGCATTCACTTCCCATCATACTTTCGAAAATGATATTCTCAGTAGTAATCTTTTGTGCCATTTTAACCTTGCCCTTCGTCATCTTCCTTACCTCCTCCTTCGCTTTCAGTGTCGCAGGCTTCTTCCTTTTGGAATCAGTAATGTTCCCTTTGCTCAAGTTTCCTATACTTAATTTCACCATTGCGTGGTGATGCCTCACTTCCCAAATTTCCCTAGTTGTTTGTATGTGCCAAGTGTGCCAACCATTCATATGACGCGCCTTTCTACACCCTTCCGTACAAACCTCTTCCCGATTTTGTAGGGCCGTAGTATATGTTCGTGCAACCAAAGAGTAACAACCACCATACCTTCCTTCATACGAACTTGCTCTAGAGATGATAAGTACGAGTACGGCTTCCTCGTACAAACCTATTATATAGTGTGGGTTCCGTACCAACTGCTTGCCTAGTGTCCTCCTTTGTATGACCGTACAGAATGTTTTCCTGATGTCTTCCTTTTGTACGGAAGTCTCAAACTTTGTTGCCCCTTGTACGGCTACCTACATACACCATCCTTCCTTCCATTGTTCTTGTATAGCCGCTCCTTCCACCTCATGTGCCAACCGTATGGCTAGTTCTCTCCCCCGTATAGCTCTTGCTCCTTGTACATTTATTACTCCTCGTACGGCTCCTTTTCTCCCTTGTATGGCTCCTCTCCCTCATACAACTATTGCTCCCTCTTGTACGGCTTCTTCCCCCGTATGGCTCTTGCTCCTTGTACAACTCCTTTTCTTCCTTCTACAGCTCCTCTCCCTTGTATGAATATTGCTCCCTCTTGTACAACTCCTCTCCCTATCAAAATCTCTTTGGGTTTATCCACTTCTCCCAGGTTTAAAGTCTGGAGTTTGGCCTCCTTCTATTCCACCTATTCTTCAAAAATGTGTGCAGGTGTCTTGCTGAGAGTTGCCCCACCTTCCTTATACTCTGTGTACCCCTTCGAGTATCATTCTTCTGACTCGAAATCTTGTATTTGCAACATATTACATTCTGCATGGAAAACTTCATGGTCTCCCATCTGCTAGTGGAATAATCTATTCAGGGAACTTGTGTCATCATCTAAGCATTCCCCTAGTCTGAGCACTCCTTCCTCGTCTGGTTCCATCCCTTCGTAGTCTTCCCCTTCAGAGTTTGATGCTAGGCCCTAATTTACTGACCAATTCTTGAGATCTATGATGTACTTTCTTCCTTCAGACTCAATAGATAGAGTGTTCCTTTTCCAGTTATGGGTGGCTTGTAATGTTCCCATTATAAAACAATAATAATTTAATCTTTGTAATGGGCCGATTGATTTATTTTATCTCGGACCCATTTTTATTTTTGTTTTTGTAGTTTGTGTCGCCATCGGCTATCTTTGTACACCCTTGGAAAGATTTTCCCAATGGGTATTTAAGCACGGCTTGTAGGTAGTCTAGAGGCATGCTTTTGGATTATATCTCTGTGTACTGCGGATTCTCGTTGGACTTCGGCATTGTTTGCTATTTCAGAAGTGAAAGACCTTCCCTATTTGGCTAGTGCGGTTTCTGTGGGACTCAACCCTCACCCTATTCTGTTGGTGTATGTGTTATTTTGATCGGATCTGGCATATCGGAACATTATCCTCTATTTGCATTCAAATCTCTCTATTTGTGCGAATTTCCATCTACAAATTCTCTGTGTTTTGTATATGCAAGTCTGTGTTTCTGTTTCTGTTGTTTTCCCTCTACATACAGCCTTCTTCTCATCACCGTACAGCCTATCAAGACACTGTACAGCCTTCTTCCAACCACCATACGGCTTCTACTTAGCTTTCTGTACGGATACCTACTACACATCTCAGGTACGAACTTTCCCGTACGATTATCTGCCTCACCGTACAGACCTCAAATATCCATACAGCAACCCAGCTTCCTTCCACCATACGGACTGTCAAATCTCCTCCGTACTACCTCTGCTCACCGTACACCATCCAATCATCTTTCTATACGGCTCAGTTATTCTCACCATATGGGTCTCCTGTGCTGACATCCCTTACTCCTCTCTGTACACCAGTCTTAACCACCATATAGCTTTGTTCTCCTATTCAATTTCAGTCCGTACATTTTCCTATCCTGTGCATTTGGGTTCGTTCCGTATGATTATTCCTAGGTTCCTGTAACTCGTTAGTCAATACATTACATGGCTTTTTTTGTAACTAACCATACTCTTCCTAATAAAGCATCATACCCTTTCTTCTCTAAGGTAACGACCACAAAATCTAGAAAAAACTGTAGAATGTCGACTATGACTTTTTGTCCTATCAAGGTTCCTATACCCTTTATTCCATGTAGGTCGGCTCAATAATTGAAATGTTGGTGGCCAGAGAGTGGGTTTTCCTATTTCCTTCCACATTTCTTCGGATAAAACATTTATGCTGGAACCTCCATCAACAATAGTATTTGAAAGCATGCACCCTAATATCTCCATTTCTACTACGGCTGATGTTCTCCCCGTTCCTATAGTGAATAGGATATTCTTTTTGTCCATGCTTCTCCTTCTCTTTCTTAGAAGTTGTCCCTCTTAGGCTTGCCCCCTGTGTTAATGTTACCTGCAATTGGGGTAACGTTTCCAATAAATCAGTGATTTTCATAGGAATAGTGGTTTCTAGTACTTGCCTCACAATATTTAGTACACCCCTACCCAAAGTAGGTTTTTCTAGCCTTCTCTTCCCTTCCTGTCCCTTGGTACTTGAATGTCCTTCTTTGCTTCCTGAAATCTTTCCATCTCCGTAGTAGCATTTGGATAGGCTAATTTTTTAGCTTGCATCCTTGTGACCGCAAGAATTTCGCCTTCTCGATCTTCAATGTCTATTCGCTTTGGGCAATTCGCATCCTCATAATTTCCCGGCCCATACCATTTACACAACATTGCTCCATCTTATCGTCCTCCATCTTGGCAATCTCATGCAAAATATCCTCATTCATTGCACCTTCTACATTGGATCAAAGGTCTCTTGTCGTGGTGTGTTGTTATTGTTGTTGTTGCTATTATTATTAGTTTGTCTTCTGTTATTTCTATATCCTCCTAGTGAGGCTTTTGTATTTGTATTCTTTGGAGGGGTGGAGGGTGTAGATTGCTCTCCTTGGGTAAAGAATACTTGAGCACTCCATGTTTTCAAATTGTAGGGAAAATCTTTAATTGTGTGCCCCAGTACCTGACAAATCTCACAAAATGTTGTCTTTGGACATGCTCCTTTTGTATGGCCTTCCTTTTCATAGTCAGCGCACCAGAGCTCCCTCCCCTCTTTTTTTCCTTCCTTACTCCCTATCACTTCATTAATTGCCTCAAGACTTTTCTTAGGGCTTGGATGGTTTTGGATTCATCATCGCTTTCTTCTTAACTTTCACTCGCACTTCCATGCCTTCTTGCCCTAGAAGTTTTGCTCTCGCTTTCTATGTCCATCACACTAGTACACACATCCCCAAAGGTTGATGGTGGGACTCTTTTCATCTTTTTTCTAAGGGATGGTGTAAATCCTTTAATGAACCATCTATTCTTTATTCCATCCGCAAGCTTGTTGTCAAGTTTTCCTATCAGCTCTTTTAGTCTTCTATTGTAGGTTTTAACGAATTCACTTTTCCCTTGCCTTGTGTTATAAATCTCCATTACTATTTCATCATCATCTATCAAGAGTCTAAATTCTTCCTCAAAGGTTGTGCGGATATTATTCCATGTGTTTTTCTTTCTTGCCTCTAGATCGGTATGCCAGTCAATGGTTATACCCCTTAGTGGGGCAAGGAAAGCTTTTAGCCACTCAGCTATGTCATTTTCTCCATTGGTTTTCCATATGGTTATGCATGTTTTACAGTGGTGCATAGGGTCCTCCAAGTCGTCTCCCGTGAACCTCAGCAATTTTTGTTTGTCTATTGCCATTATGCTGGCCTTTTTCCCTCCTAGCGGAATACTTCCTCCCAATGGAACACTTCCTCCCGATGGAACACTTCCTCTCGATGAAATACCTCTTCCCCAATGGAACACTCCCTCCCGATGGAATCTCCCGACGGAACACTTCCTCCCGAGGGAACTCTCCCTCCCGATGGAACACTCCCTCGCGATGGAATACCTCGTCCTAACTGGAAGTTTCCTCTCGACAAGGAGTTTGATTATGATTCTTGATTACTAGAAGTATCCTCTTCTCAGGGACTTTTCTCCTTCTGGAGGTCTCTTCATGCAAGTGTCTCTGGATTTTGGTGCCCTAACTTCCTTCGTGGTGTCTCCAAGATGACCAAATTGGCTATACCTTTGATTGTATGCTCAATCAGCCCCTCTTGGATTCTGGTGGAAACCCCTTGTCCTCCCTTCAATTTACGACATCTCTCCTCCTACTGGAGACGTAGTGTCCTCAAGGAAACTTCCTCAGTTTCTTCTCCTGGTACCCGCCTTACATATATGTTTGGAATTAGGTGCATGAATTGGTTTAGTGTCTTTTTTTGTCTCATGTCTTTCTTTCTCCACACATAACCAGTTGTGTGCCAACAAGCGAGGAATCTGTTCCAGTAGATTGTACACTGCTAGTGGCACCAAAAGTTCGTCGCATACCGTACCTTCAGGAACCGTTCTCTCACAAGCTTTCTTTTGTACATACTGTTTGACCGCAACTTTCGAGGTTGTCACCAAATCGAGTGTCAATGATCTTCCTTGGTTATTTCCTCCTCTTCTCCGTCACTATTTGTTACTTGTATAAGTGGTAGAAAGGGCCTTCTCATTACTCCATCTTGTCAACCTCCAAGTTCGAACTTAGGCAACGGCGCAAAAAATGTAGAATGAAAATACAACTTAAGCTCACAAAGTAATGCAAATGATATAGAGTAATGTAATTGATATATACATGAAGAAAACATAGAAGGCACCTTAATACCATAATACCAATGGGTGAGGAAATGGTCTATTTATTCATACCAAATCGTAAGTACATTGACAATATTCCAAGCACTCATAGAAGCATCGGTTGGTTGGGAGAACCAACCGACGCATTCCCTCACCTCCTAACTACCTAGCTCTATTAAGCTTTAACAAGTACTAAGCACAATAGTTACTTTATTCTAACTACAATGACATACTTATCAAGTTATCTATAGGTATATACGAAATTGCAAATGAAGGGCTATGGAGGGGTTGTAACATCCTTCCCCCCTTAAGAATGCATCGTCCCAATGCACAAGAGAGTTATAGAGAAACATAACATCACACACATATCCGTACCAAAGACACAATAATATTGTTTGACCCGTGAGATGTGTAAATAGTTATATCATCCTTGTAAAGTCAATTTTTCTTCTAACATGATTCCATCTTTCCTAAAGTTTATCAAAATATCATTAAAACTACCAAAATTCAATCAGTTGTAGTGTTGATAAAGGTAACATCTATCAACTTCAATAAAATTCATAATGAGGTCTAATGTTTAAATTAAGTGTGGATAAAGTGCTCTCATCTATATGATATAATGCTCCCTAGTTGTTTCACCTATAGTTTTAAAAAACTGCGATTAATCGAAAATATTATGATATTTCGCACGACAATGCAGATGCCGTTATAAACGCTGAAAAAATCGAGGCCAAAATTTTCCAAAAACATGCTGCGATATCTGTCGAAAATAATGCCAATCACGTGATTATAGGAGGAAAAAACGTGGACTAGTCAACATTGGAAAAAAATTAAAAAATTCAATATTGGGCCCAATACATCTGTGTTTAAGTTTTGTATTGTTATACTTTTAACACTAGTGGTTGGGTGACAGGTGATCGTTTTTTGTTGTAGACTGCAACAGATTTTTCCTCATTTACTACTTGGTTCGCATCCATTTCCTCTTCGATTTTACTATTTATTGTGGTAATTTCTTGATTGGTCTTCTTCCAATTTTTTTTCAAGCTTACCATAATTAGAGGGACTAAGCTCTATCTATTTTGTCTACTTCTTGTCAACTAATTCTACTCATGGTGACCAGGTGTAGACTTTTGTTCTTTTATAGTGTTATATGGATGCCAGAAAATTTGCAACTAAGCAAGACAAGAAACACAGACAAATGTCTAACTTTAAAGTGAAGAAATAAATAGATAAATGAATTTACTGCAAGGTTGGGATTGAGAAAATTCAAGTTAAAATGCATTGCATGGATTTGTGGTATGTTAAGTGTCTTAAAATGAGTTGCACCTTTCAAGATTGATGTGTTAAGTTTGAGAGATTAAATGCAAATGTAATGGCACTGCTGTTGTATGTGTTTTCCAAGTGCATAGATCTCAAATATTTATGCATGATAAAGACAAGAAGGGACATGTCCCTTCATGGGACATGTCCTTTCATTAATATAATTTATTAATTTAACTATTTAGTTAATATGACAATTATTTTAATTCTAACTTCATATATATAAATATATATCAATATGTAATAATATCAATTATTATATAGATATATATTCATATATAATAAATCATTTCTCATAATAATTATATAGTCAATATTATTTATGTAATCGATGCTACAAACATCAACACTCCCTATTAGCTAGGGAAGATAAATGATATAATCATATTACATATCTTGGAATCATCTAACACGTGATATGCAGTTTTACATGTCACCTAACACGTGATATGACGAATCACCTAACATGTGATACACAGTTTTATATATCACCTAACACGTGATACCCCGTTTTACATATCACCTAACATGTGATACCTAGTTTTACATATCACGTGTTATGAGGAATCACCTAACATGTGATACCCAATTTTATATATCACCTAACACGTGATATGAGGAATCACCTAACACATGATACCCAATTTTACATATCACCTAACAAGTGATATGTGGAATCACCTAATACATGATAGCCAGTTTTACATATCACCTAAAAAGTGATATGAGGAATCAACTAACACATGATACCCAGTTTTACATATCACCTAACACGTGATATGAGGAATCACCTAACATGCGATACCCAGTTTTAGATATCACCTCAATATGATATCAAAGATATGGTCTACCCAAGAATATCAAGTCTCATGATATCCACCATAGCTCAAAAATGTTCAAAGGTAATGTGCACTTACCATAGGAACATCCATAATCTATTGTGATATGCTTCAACCATCACACGATGTCTATCACAATCTAGAAGGTCATGGTTTGTTTAGGGAACTAAATCCACCATGCTAGAAATCATCTATCATGATCTGTTGCAGCCATCACATGATGTCTATCATGATAGAAGATTAGGTTATTGTAAGATTGTCATCTTCCAATAACATCAACAAATACAAGTGATAATCATATGGAAATTGTCACTTCCTCATGATTACCACATGGCCCATAAGGCATTAAATGATTTCATTAGTATAATAATGAATAAAATAAAGTTTACGTCATAAGAATTTTAAATTCAACAATGAAACTCCCTCTCAATCACTATGATCGAGATTGTCACAAGTTGATTGATCGCATCTACTCCCTCTAAAGCTAGAGTTCATCGACATTTTGACCTCTTTGAATATGCCAGATTCCCTCTGAATTTGAGTTCCATATGCTTTTGCCCTTGTGTTTCAAATATTTCCTTTTCATAACGTGAGCCCATATAGGAAATATATTGCATGAACAATTTTCATCCTTCATTGAGTATTTGTTGCTTCGACTCTATCATCCACTAACAGATTATATTCTAATGATTATCTATTCTCCCTATGCATTTGTTAACGGAAGGAAAATTATTTGCTAATTCTCTATAAGCCATTCTAAGAACATTTAAGACTCATCCTATTCTATGATCGATTCCATTAAGCAAAGAAAATATAGATCCACTTGAATCTTTATACCTCTGTTTTGCTTCTTTCAACTTGTAATCTACAATTAGCAACTAGTGTTCCACCAGCCCAAGTTACCTAGGTACCTTAGTCATTTCATATTTATCTTTCACAATTACTTATTGATAATCAAAGATATCTCTTTCACATCCTTCTGACTATCCTCGTCATCGTTGATGAGTTCATCTTATAATTGACGGTGACTGCTCATTCCTAGCCTGACCATTTCAGATTTGTATCACTTATTTCTGAATGACAATAAGGTCTAGTTGAGCTGTCTCATCTATTTGTTCCCAATCAACATCGAGAGAAACTACTATAGCTGGATTGTTTCCTTGCTCAACATCCCATGCAACTAGTGGACTTATTTGATTGCCTAGCATTGAATTTGGAACTAGTCGCCTCAGTGAGAATTGTTCAAAGTGATAGCCTTCAACAGATGTATATGAACCCAGAAATTTGAGGTTGACCACCTCCAGGAAAACCTGCCTACTGTGAACTGCTTGTCACTCTGATTTCCATCACTTTTCCCTCATATGCCTAGATCAAAACCCTAGGCTGATTATCAGAGGAGCGGCTGATTATATTTCTGCCATGGGAGAAAGCACGGGTCTGGGAATGTGTGACTCCATCTATACTACCATCCGTAGCCTAGTTCCTTTCGAACAAATGGGACAAAGCCTGTGGTGTCTTTGAGTTACCAAGACAGCGAATATAATCCAGCGTGCCAATCATATTCCTCACGATGTTTTGTTTAGTGCTGAAAGACCACGGCTGAGGCTCTTTAGTGGAGTCCATCTCACACGTAGGTGAAGGGTCTATTAGGGGAAACGGGCTATGACCATGTTCCATTCGAATCTCTTTACCATGAGAAATGACATGGGATAGAATAGAATCCTCCGACACTTTGAAAACATCCATCTATAACTTACTCTACAAGAGAAATTGTTTGCAATCAATTCTCGTGTATGCATTAGCACCTTTCATGGAGTTTTCATGAGTCGGATGCGAATGTGAGAGAATAAACTTGGTTACCAATTCGGCATATCCATTAGGTAGTCATAGCCATTGCTAGTGTCCCGGTACAGGTCTGCAAAGTAATATTCTCACGGTAGGAAATTGATCAAGCCTCTAGTGAGAAAACATTTAGATCAGCAACCCATCCCGAGATCAACCCATCTGCAGATACAACATTACAATAATCTCTGCAACATCCATCTTCTACCAAGTCTTATCTTGCTCTCTATCGAATTGTTAAGTGTAATCTCTTCGATGTTTATTGGTATTGAAGAGTGGAGGAATCTTTGCCGATTCATGAGTTTCAGACTAGTATTTTCAATCCTTACTGGATGTGGACAAGTCACGGTTCAAAAAACTTCCATTTGCTAATAATCTACTACAATCATCGATGTTTGAATAGAGGAGAGGAATTTTGTTCTCAGTCTCCTTCTGTCACTAATATAGATGTATCTTTTTCTACGGCTGATATAGATGTATCTCCTTCCTCTATGAATTTACTATCACATTCTTCTCCTTTTATCCAAACCAAATCAATGTTCCATGATTTAGATTTCTAAACTTAATGCTCTGATACCATGTTGAGTTTGAGAGATCAAATACAAATGTAATGGGACTGTTGTTGTATGTATTTTCCAAGTGCATAGATCTCAAATATTTATATATGATAAAGACAAGAAGGGATATTTCCCGGACATGTCCATTCATTAATTTAATTTATCAGTTTGACTATTTAGTTAATATGAGAATTATTTTAATTCGAACTTCATATATATAAATATATATATATATCAATATGTAATAATATCAATTAAACATGCCCTCTGTGTTATGGTTACAGTTTTCTAGGCTTTGTCCGGTTGCAGTGGTTGTTGTCTTTCTTGTGTGTATGTGTGATCCCGTTGTATTTCCTTTTCTTTTCCGTGTGCGATCCTGCTTGGTCTGGACGCTATAGTTTTACGGGGTTATATATGCCTGCGGCTTCTTTACTTTACTTCTCTAAAAGACCTGTATGTGCTTACTATTGCGGTCAGAGATAAAGGAGACCTATCTGTTTGATGCTCGGGTTTTTATGGTGATCTCTCTGTTACATCCAAAGGCTTAAGGGTTCTTCTTTGCTGGTTGTTGCAATGACCACCGAGGATAACTGCCCTCCCCAAATTCAAACTCTAACATATCAGAGATTATGCGATAGAGTGCCTAAGTTGGAGACTGACAAAACCATGTTGAGAGAACAAGTTGTTGCTTTGACAACGGAACTTTTAGACCTCAAATAGTCAACTGAATCAAACACATTGAATATCAAACATTTTTTGAACACCTTCACTTTCGAAACAATAGGACTAAAATCCAATCTCAAGGTTGTTATTGAACAACTAGACAGGCTAGATAATATCAAGGAACAACAAACCGAAATGGCTACAATACACTCTTCTCTAATTGCGGAAACTGAACAAAAAGTGAAATCATGGGCTTTGCTTTGCACTCACACGAATATTACTGCACCCAGGCTGAGTATAGACAAGATCACCCAGGGTAAGATTGATGATGAGCGTGTGCAATGTGCATGTGAGCTGAACCGGCATGTTCGAGGTCTATCACCCACTCACGATTCTATTGTTGTGGGGCATTCTTTTCTCTTAGACCACCTCGATATCTTCGATATTACCTTGGACAAGTGTTGGTTTGGTACGGCAGATATCCTTTTCATCAAATTCTTCTCTTTTTTAGATAGGCTTCATGCCCTTAGAGCGAAGAGAAAGTTGTTTTCTCTCCCCCCTAAAATTTATTTTGATGAGGATCCTACTAAGGCAAAGGTTATAGAGCTTAAACATGCTCGAGGAATTGTGGCAGATGCTAGGCGGGTTGGAAAATGGGTTGTCATTAGGAATATTAGAGTTGTGGTTTGTGATTCTCCTCCTACTGGATGGGTAGTGAGGACAACCTCCAAACCAGCATGACGGTTTTGATAGTAGTCTGACAAGAGGAAGTCCCCTTCTCTTCTTGTCAACTGTTGGAATGGTAATGGCTCTTTATGGTCATTACCCAGTCTCTTTCATGATGCGGTATTGTCCACGGATATTTTGGCCATTACTGAGACTCACGAGAGTCCCATGCGCCCTCTTCCAAGATATTTTGGTTACAAGTGGTTGTCAGTTTGCAAACAAGAGGTTCGTACTTCTGATGGGGTCCATGGGTCCAGGCATGTGGCTTGCTTGATTCGTGATGATATTTTCAGGTTCACTTCAATTGTTCACTCTGATGCCTTTGCCAAATTTATGTGCGTCTGGATTGGTCAGCAGAAGCACCAACAAAGAGACATTTTTCTTGTTTGTTATCTTCCACCGACCTCCTCCCCTTATGCCATTCATCACCATGAGAATGGAGATCCTTTTTGTGACCTTTAGGAGAGCATTTCACAGTTTGCAGCTTTGGGTGATATCATTACTCTTGGAGACTTCAATGCTTGGACCAGGGATCTTCAGACTCCTTTGCATGATCGTGATTCTGATTTGAACTACACTTCTGAGTTAGACCCGACTAGTATGGGACTTCAATGCACCTCGGATGATGTTCTTGGACTGCTCTCATGTTATGGTTGCCACCTCCTCCAGCTCTATGAGTCTTCTCGGTTGTTGATTCTGAACAGTTTATCCTTCCTTCCTGGATCAGACCTCTTTACCAGTTGGCCAAACTGTGGGGGTGCGAGCGTAGTAGACTATGTCATTACCTCTCCTTCCTTCATTTCCTCCGTTCATAGTTTCACCATTTCTCATCTTCCCTTTGTTGATCATGCTCTTCTTAGCATTGCTACCTGCGCTTCACCCCACCCATCACCTTCTCTCCACTCTTTCTGCTTCCCGACTGATATGATTTGTATTCCTACTCGTTTTCACTACCCCGAGAGCGATGGTGAGCTCTTTACTTACCATCTTAGAAGTCTTTTGACACCTGCTAGTTTTAGTGAGTCGTATGCAGCCTCCAATATGTTTGATTTACATCCCTTTGTCATCTAGGTATTTGTTCTTCCTTCTATCCCTCGTCGTTCCCATCCCTTGCTCAGAGCTAAGCATCGGAATACTTGTCCTATGAATAACTGGTTTGATACTGAATGTAAAGCTTTCCATCACTCTGTTTGCATCACCTTTGAAACTCAGTCTCCTACCTTCACCCACCTGCGCCTTTCGTACCTCTGCTTTCTTTGCCACAAGAAATGTTCGTTTGCCTCTTCTCAATACAGAACCCTTTGCTCCACGCTTATTCAGAATCCCCAGATCTTTTGGCATATCCTTTTCCCTCGATGTTCCCCCTCATCCTCCATCCTTAACTTCCACTCTCTGACCTTCCATATCATTACGCTTTATGACATTCCTGGGCAGCCACCTCTTCGTTCCACTCTACCTCCTTACTGTTGTTTGTTCACCTACTCCAATATTATTGAGGCCATTAGATCTTTGAGATGCAGCAGAGCGGCGGATGAGGATTGTTTCTAGGCATAACTTTTCAAGCTTGGAGCTTCAGTTCTCAAATCTTACCTTCGTACACTCTTTAATAGAGTGGTTTGTACTGGTTTTCCTGAGTCATAGTCAAGACATGTGGTTTACCCTATTCATAAGTCTGGGCCTGTTTCTGACCTGGGTAACTACAGGACTATCATGATCAGGCATACTTTTGCCAAATTTTATGCCACTGCTTTGAACACCATGCTATCCAGTGAGCTTCACAAAAGAGGTTGTAGAGCTAAAGGACGGGCTGGTTTTTCGGCAAACTATCAAACTATGGATCACGTCTTCACACTGCGGGCCATTATTGAGGAGGCTAGGCACTGCTCTCAGAAGGTTTATTGTTGTTTTGTGGACTTTCATAAGGCTTTCAATTATGTTCCTAGGTTGGCCTTATTTAAGAGACTTCGTGAGATTGGGATCTCAGATATGTTGCAGACTACTATTATGAGGCTTTATGAGAAGGTGACCACTAGGGTCAGGACTCCAGAGGGCTTTTCTATTCCGATTCAGAGCACAATTGGGTTGAAGCAGGGTTGTCCTCTTTCTCCTATAGTGTTCGGTTTGTATATTGATGAGCTTGAGGATTTCCTTGTGAACTCCACACAACCTGGGGACGGGTGCTATTTACATCAGGTTTTGATCTCCATTCTCCTTTTCACTGATAAAGCGGTTCTGTTAGCCTCTTTCTTCAACAGTTTATAGAGACTCCTTGATGGTCTGGCTTCTTTTTGTGATCAGCAGCAGCTCGTTGTCAATTTGTCTGACTCAAGTTATGATCTTAAAAGACCTCTCATCTTCATTTCTTCTTTCAAGGTCAAAAGGTTGAGATTACTTCCTCCTACATGTATCTCAGCGTGAAGTCCTCGGAGCCGCACTTCAGCTTGAGACTGGCTATTCAGTCCAAATTTAGTAAGGGCATGGGTTCTCTGGCTATGCTGGAAAGGCAATGCTTCAAGCATCACTTCCAAGATATTTCGTCCAAGCTATCCCTTTTGGACTCCTTCGTTCGACCGACCGTTCTCTATGGTTTGGTTGTTTGGGGACCTTCTCTTATTGCTTCTAATTGGGCCTCTATTGAGCATGTTCAGACGTTGTTGTTACAACGTATCATCAAATGTCACAGACTCACCCCCCCAGCATTGTCTTAGCTAAGTTTGGAGCTCATCCTTTCAAACTCGCAACCATTTTCAACTTGATTCGATTTCTTCATTGGCGTCGTGGTTTTATGGACACAGGTGTCAACCGGCATAGATACTCTCATTTGGCATACTATTCTTCTGTTCAGATTATCAGATCCAACACTTGTACTAAGTCTCATTGTTGGTAAGCCCAGGCCACCTCTCTGTTGAGTTCGATCGGGATTGAGATCGATCGTCTTCCTCCTTACCAGTTTTTGTTGGATGCTCCTACTCATCTTCTCCCCTCACATTAGGAGTTGAATCAGCATGTTAGACAGGATATATATAGACAGTACATTACCATTGCCTGGAGTAATCCCCGGGGAGTTTGCGACCTAAGATGGCCTTGTATGCTAAAAAAAATTTTGAGATACAGAATGGTATTATTGTTCGCCTTTGTAATGTTCCCAAATACATTTAACTTCGAATAGACAGGCGTTGTAACACGATGGAAAAGCAAGGTGATGTACAGCTAGGTCAAAATGATATCCAAACTGTGTTGGGTTGTACGGTTGAGTACCTGGAGACTATACGGTGTCCTTTGTTGTTGTACGATGTTATATGAAGCGATCGTACAGTTGAGCGAGAGCAGTTGATGGCCGTACACAAGGCAATATGAGTCGTATGCTGGATGGGATATTGTTGTACAGTGTTGATGGTGGCCATATGGTATGCTTAAAGCTGGTCATACGGTGTTAGGGCTTGGTTATACGGTGTTACAGGAGAGGTCGTACGGATGTCGATGGAACTAGGGTGGTTGAGGGGTTGTACGGAGGATTCTAGGAAGACTGTACAGTGTAGGAGTGACGGATTAGAGGGTGGGAGAGGACTAGAGATAGGTGGTCAAAATTCGTAGGTGAGGCACAGAGAGATTTTGCAGACTAATAGATAGTGTGAACAAATAGCAAGTTTTAATGCAGATAAACAACAAATGGTAATACACAAGACAAAAGAGTAGATCAAACCAACACAATGAATACTCGCAATATGATGGTGCTCTAATTTGCCAGATCCAAGCGAAATATTACAAGCGATGGAATAGGGTGAGCGTCGAATCCCACCGAAACTGAAATAGCCAAGTAGGGAAGAAATTTCACTTCAGAAATGGCGAACAACGAAGAACTCCAATAGGATTTTGCAATACAGAGAAAATAATCCAAATTGCATACCTAATAACTACCTATAAGCTGTCCTTAAATACACGTCGGGGAAAACTTTCCAAGGGTGTACAAAGATAACCGACGGCGACACAAACCACAGAAACAAAATTAAAATGGGTCCAAGAAACATTAAATCAATTGGCCTGTTACAATAGTTTGATAAAAATGATTTATTTTATAACAGGAACATTATAGTCCTCCCTTCCCAAATTTTGCTTGACCTTAAGCAAATGCAATCCCGGGTGCTGGAGAATGTGCTCGCCCTCCCACATCGCGTCATCCAATGGCAAGTGTTTCCAACACACCAAATATTCCTTCACCGTGCGGTTCCACAATCTTCTCATGTACTTCGATGATCTCAGCTGGTTCCAATATGAGCTTTCCTTCTTCATTGAGTGGTGGAAGGTCTATGGCTACCATGACGTTCTGCCCCACGGCCTTCTTCAGGCATGAAACATGGAAGACATTATGAATACGGCTTCCCTCCGGAAGTTCCAACTCGTACACAACTTCACCAACACAAGGAACTACATGATAGGGGCCATAAAATCGTGGCTTCAATTTTTCTTTTCCCTTTTCCTTCAATGAGGATTGTCGATATGGTTGGAGCCGGAGATAGATCAAATCCCCTACTTCAAAACTCCTCTCCATTCTGTATCTATCGACGTACATCTTCTGTTGATTTTGTGCCCAAAGTAGGTTTTCCTTCAAGCATCTGAGTATGTCCTATCCCTCTTGAAGCCAGTCCTTCGCCCTTGGTGCGTGGCTATCACCCAGAACTGTGTTAATCAAGGAAAAGGATTCGTACCTATACAGAGCTTTGAATGGTGTCAATCCGATGGACATGTGGTACGTGGTATTGTAGCAATATTCCCCTAGATGTATCCATTTGAACCATGCCCGTTGTTATTTTGAAATGTAGTTCCAAAGGTAACCTTCGAACCACTTGTTCACAATCTTCGTTTGTCCATCTGTCTACAGGTGGTGACTAGTACTTGGTGACAATTTTGTTCCTACCATCTGAAACAGTTATGTCCAGAAGATACTAACGAATTGCCCATCCCGATCACTGACAATGTTTCGGGGTAACCCATGCAGACAAAAGACTTCTCTAAAAAACAGATCGACAACTTGTGCGGCCTGAAGATCTGAGGGGATGGCGAAGAAATGTACACACTTTGTCAATCTATCAACCACCACGAAAATACAATCCTTTCCGTTCACCTTGGGAAGGCCTATTATGAAATCCATCGATATACTTTCCCACTTATGTTCTACAATTGGTAAAGGTTGCAGTAACTCGGCAGGTAGTGTATGTTCGGATTTGTTCTGCTGGCAGACCAGACACTCTCTTACATACTGCAACACTTCTCCTTTAAGTGTTTTCCATGAAAACCTCTCCCGAAGACTTTTATAAGTTTTGAGGAAACCCGGGTGTCCTGCCAAGGGTGAGTCGTATAAGTCCTTCAAGATTTTCTGCTTCAATTTGGATTTTGGCACTAAAAATATTCGATTCTTATAGTACATGATGTCATCCACCACTCTACTTACCATCCTAGGTATTGTCATCCATTCGCTCATATGCAAATGTGTTTTTAGAGTATTCTACCAACAGATTTGCTTTCCAATCAGGTGAAATCTGGCTTAGTGAGCAGATGGCGGGTTTCCTGGACAAGGCATGTGCAACCACATTGTTCCTCCCTTTCACATATTCAATGTCAAAATCAAAAACCTGAACCTTGCTTACCCATTTTTGTTGCCTCTCATTCAAGTCTCATTATTCCAGAAAATATCTCAAATTGTTGTGATCCGTACAGACGACAAACTTGGCACCTACCAGATACTGTCAGAACTTGATCAATGCATGTGTGATGGCCAACATCTCTTTGTCGTAAATAGAATATAGGCATTTTGTCTGTGTAAGTTTCCTGCTCTCATAAGCTATGGGGTCTCTATCTTGCATTAGTACCACGCCAATGCCTTTTCCAGATGTATCGCACTCCAAAATGAATGGTCGGGAGAAATACGGTAATGCAAGTACAAGACAAGTACTCATTGCCTCTTTCAGCTTATCAAAAGTGAGTTATGCCTTTTCATTCCACTAGAAAGATCCCTTGTCAGATCCGTTAAGGGTGCGCTGACCTGAGAGAATCCTTTAACGAACCTTTAGTAATATTTGCATAATCCAAAAAATCCTCGCATATCCGTGAGTGATTTTGGGGGAGGCCAATCAAGGATAGCCTAAATCTTCTTCCAATGAACTTGAACTCCATATTTACTGACAACATGCCCCAAGTACAATATTGCTCTCATACCGAATTCACACTTGGATTGCTTGGTGAACAAAGACTACTCCTCCATGATCCTTAGGACTTCATCCAGATGCTTCAGGTGCTGCTCCCATGTCTTGCTATAAACAAGAATATCATCAAAAAATACCAATAAGTACTTATGCAATTGTATGTTGAAAATGTGATTCGTGCATGATTGGAATGTAGCAGGTGCATTTGTCAATCCGAACGGCAAGACCAAAAACTCATAATGTCCATAGTGGCAACGCAAGGCCGTCTTTTCTCTCTTCCTCCCTCATGCGCATCTGATGGTATTCGGAATGGAGATCTATTTTCGAAAAATAGACTGCGCCATGCAATTCATCCAGCAACTCATCTATCCTTGGAATGGGATATCTATTCTTTATTGTTTATTGTTCAACGCATGGTAGTCCACACACATGCGCATCATCCCATCCTTCTTTTTGACCAATACCACAGATGACGCGAAAGGGAAAGAACTGGGACGGATCCATCTTTCTCTAGTAGTTCCTGAATCGTCTTTTCAATGTAATCTTTGAACTTCTTGGGATGGCAGTACGATGTAGTTATAACTAGTTTGGCTCCTACTTCCAACTCGATTGTATGTTCAAACCCTCGATGCGATGGTATGCCAGCAGGAATGTCTATAAAAACTTTATCATGGTTGCTCAAAATCTTCTGGAGATCGTCATCCTAGAGAGGTGTCTGTTGCCCCTTCATAGGTTATGTCGAAAAAAACAATATGCGCCCCAAGCAACGTCATCATGCAAAAAAAAGTCTACATCCAATATGCAGAAACTTCCTTCAGACCCTCCTTTGCCATTCCGCAAAGAACGACCTTTTTTTCGTTGACAACAAAAGTGAAATCCATCCGTTTGAAACTCTTGAGTGTATTCATCAAGTATCTGCATCCACTGTATGCCTAGAATAACCTCCATGTCATCAAGATCTGCTATGAAGAAATCCTCGGTCACCATGTGATTCGCCATTGTGATACTTAGCTAAGGAACAAGGTGTGTGCAGGGCAAAAGACTCCCTTCGGCAACCTTGACCTGAAATCCTGCGTGTGTCTCTGTAGGTAGACCTCTTCGCTTCACTAGAGATGAGTTTATGAAATTTAGAGTAGCTCCACTATCTAGCATCACCGTAACCCTTTGTCCTTGAAGGGTGCCCCGAACACAAAAAACTGTGCATCTCGAGCTACCGGTTAGGGCAATAGTTCCTCTGCACCGTACCAAAGCTACAATTCTTTCTGTACGGTTCAAACTAACCATGTTGGTGTCATCGTGAAGTTGGTTGTCTTCAGCAAGCGTTTCTTGCTATTCAGACACAACCTCAATGTAGGGTACTTTTTCTTTTTCGAGGCATCTATGGCCAGCCTTCAAAGTTCCTTGTAGTTGAAACATAATTTCTTCCTTCGAAGTTCCTATCTAGTAGCTTTGTCCAATGACGGCTTCCTAGCGGACGTTTATTATCTTTGTCCCTCGAAAACGTCGGTGGTTTGGGGTGTGAGTAACTTCGAGAAGATGACGTCGATAATGATGCCATGCTCCATGCCTTCTTAATAGCCTCTGACACGGTGGCAGGATTCAACCCTTTTACCCAACCTTTCAGTGGTTCTGTCAGTCCATCCATGAAGAGCACTATCCATCTTCTTTCAAAAATGTCCGTGACCAAAACAAAGAGTTTCTAAAATTCCACAATGTACTGGTCGACAAATCCAGTTTGCTTCAATTGTACCAAATCTTTGAAATTGAGTTCCGGATCTTTACCATCAAATCGATCTATTAATCTCTCAATGAATTTCACGTAAGTATTTATTTGATATTGCCCCAGTGTGATGATGCCATGATGCTACCATTCATGTGCAACTCCCTCCAAGTGCAACACCGCAAATTTGATTGCTTCTTCTTCTGGCATAGGATTCAACTAGAAGTAAGTATTGGCCTTCATTACCCACGCTTGCATAGATACGGATCCAGATCCGTCAAATGGAGACAGATTTACTTTACTCAACTTTCTTCTGAGATTATCATTAAAATATCATCAGTTTCCAACTCCCGAATATCTCATTCTCAGATCCGCGTAACCCTTGTAGGATTTATCTTCCTCAAAATTCGCATTCTTTCAATCTTCTCTCAGATGTTCTTGCATCTCTTCAAAGGTTGGTTGTTTCCCTCCATGTGGTGTCTAAAAAGACGGCATGGAAAGTCGAGAGCGTGCAAGATGAGGGTTTTTTTTACCCAACACTGAGTCTGCGCTGTGACTATTTTGTTCTCTAGATATTTTATTGTCTGCCGAATTCTTGAGAGTCTCTTCCATGAGTCGCTGAGTATCGATGGTCTATGCCTGACTCTTTGCAAGTTCTCTCAATAGTGCCATGAGTTCGGTAGCTGTTGGTTCTGGTTTGACAGCCATTTTATCAACGCAATGACTTCTTTGTCTCTTCTAACTATAAACTCTAATTCTCTGTTCACAGGCTGGCAAGATCGAAGCGCTTTAATACCACTGTAATGTTCCCAAATACATTTAACTTCGAATAGACGAGCGCTATAACATGATGGACAAATAAGGTGATGTACGGCTAGGTCTAAATGATATCCAGAGTATGTTGGGTTGTATGGTTTAGTACCTAGAAACTATACGGTCTCCTTTGCTGGCCGTACGATGGCGTATGAAGGGACCATACAGTTGACAGAGCATTTGATGGTTGTACGCAAGGCAAGATGAGTTGTACGGTGGATGAGATATGGTCGTACAGTGTTGATGGTAGCCATACTGTATGCTTAAAGCTGGTCGTACAGTATTAGGAGGCTTTGTCGTACGGTGTTGTAGGAGAGGCTGTACGGATGTGGGTGGAAGTAGGGTGGCTGAGGGGCCATAAGGAGGATCTTAGGAAGGTTGTACGGTGTAGGAGTAATAGATTGGAGGGTGGGAATAGGCGTTGCCTAAATGGGAGGCCGCATAATGTATGGAGGAGACTAGAGATGGGTGGTCGAAATTCGTAGGTGATGCACAGAGAATTTTTGCAAACTAATAGATAGTGTGAACAAATAACAAGATTTAATGCAGATTAACAACAAATGAAATACACAGGACAAAAGAGTAGATCAAACCAACACAATGAATATTCGCAATATGATGGTGCTCCGATTTGTCAGATACGAGTGAAGTATTACAAGTGACGGAATAGGGTGAGTGTTGAATCCCGCTGAAACTGAAATAGCCAAGTAGGGAAGATCTTTCACTTCTGAAATGGCGAACAATAGAGAACTCCAACAGGAATTCGCAATACAGAGAAATTAATCCAAATTGCATACCTAATGACTACCTATAAGCCGTGCTTAAATACCCGTCGGGGAAAACTTTCTGAGGGTATACAAAGATAGCCGACAGCGAGACAAACTACGGAAACAAAAAAAAATGGGTCCGAGATACAATAAGTCAATCAGCCCGTTACAATAGTTTGATAAAAATGATTTATTTTATAACGGGAACATTACAGCCTTGCTTACTTTTATCGGCGCTGGAGTCATGCCCTACAGTTCTTTTTAGGCTCTTTCAGAGTTGTCTCCCACTAGCTTAGGGTTCAAACCGATCATTGTATGGATTGGGCTGATCAGATTAGTCAGTTGTGTACTTTAGCAAAGGTTGAGACTGAGACCCACTTTATATTTCGATGCCCTCTCTACTATGAGATCAGAGAGAGATTTTACTACCTATTTTGAGTCTTTTTTTCTCTTTCAACATTCTTCAGCTATATTGACTAGCAGTGTCTTGCACTTTATCTTTAAGAGGCCACCCGGCTTCGAGAGAATACCCTGCAGTCATTCATACCTCAGGACCATATATTAGACCATCTTATCACCGCCTTTTACTCTCTCTTGTGTCCTTCACGGTGTTTAAAAAGGCCATCCAATACTTCTCATTCCAGATCGGTTAGACACTGCACCAGTCTCTCCAAGCAGCAACACTCCTACAGCGGCTCTATACGGCATTCTAAGACTATGGATCGTTCAAGGTTATATCCCTCTATTACTGATTTCTTTGTAACAAGGAAGGATCCTTAGTCCTTACCTTGTCTTTTCTCTAGTTTTTTGTTTTGCTTTTGTTTCTTCTCAGTCACTGTTTGGTGTTCCTGCTTTGGCCGGCTCTTTTGTTTGTATCCTCAATCCCATAAACCTTGGTGGTTTTTCGTTGGACATTAATATTGTTTTCCTTCCATCTCCACTGGGGTTGCATGGGTATTCAACAATGTCGTTCTAAGTTGTGGTACTACTTGTAATAGATCCTGGACTCTAATGAGCACCTCCATTTGTAGGATCTGATTGACTAAGTTATTTTCTCCCTTCGATCATCGGAGAACAGTCTCTTTTGTATCCTTCACAGCTTTCATTGCTTTCTCTACGTCCTCCCATGCCTCCCGCACCCTTTGCTTCTCTGTGCGGGGGTAAGGATAAGTGGCCTGCTTAGCCTGATATATATTTATATATATTCAATCATTTCTCATAATAATTATCTTATCTTATCTTATAGATATATATTTATATATAATCAATCATTTCTCATAATAATTAAATAGTCAATATTATTTATCTGATCGATGCTATAAACATCAACATGATGGACACAAAGACGTAAAATATATAGGTCAATTTCTAAAGTACTATAAAAACAATAAGAACTCATTTTTATGGAAACTATTAATATTTTACAAGCACGGGAATAGTAATCCCAACACGCATTTCATCATCAAATCTTGCTCAAATTGGAATTTTCCCAGTTTATAATATAAATGGAAATTCTCTCCACAATAATAAGATTGGAAGGTGTATTTTTCTCTCTAAGGCAGTGGAAAGTTATTTGAAATCACTCTAGTTAATGTTGTGGCTGAGACTCCACAGAAAGATGTGTATTTGATGGCTGCATAAGAAGTAGACAAACAAGAGAATTCAAAATTGGCTTAGATATGATGATACAATGTTAATCTACTAAGTTTTAGTTGCTATGAATTATTGACTCTGAAGAATATATATGGTGGATATTTCAAATCATTATATGTTCTACAGTGTGTATGTGTGCGCTTCTAACAATATTTTAAGATATTGTATATATTCAAACGTTCAATAAAAGTGCCAATTTATTGCCAAGTTTTTCGCCGAGTCTTTACCGATTCTGAGATTTTCAAAAATTTTGGACAGGTCGAGATACTGCTCAAACCGAATTTCTAAACTATTGTTTCACCAATTGCTTTTATCTGAACGATTTTGATGTCTAGTCTGTCGCTTGCTTACCATAGCATAGGTCCAGTGTTGGTGAGGAGACAGATTAGCATCTAATCCTTGTACATTTGAGCAATCCCTAGCCAAATGATTGCCACCACATTTAAAACATCCTCCAGATGAACCCCTGGTGATTTGGGACTGATTTTTTTTTTTTTCCAACTTGTCCTTTGTGTATTCCCGTTATGGTTATTCCTTTGATACTGATCTTCTATTACCGTTGATTCAGTCAATCTCTTCTACTATTGGCCTTCTCCCTTGAGTCTCTGGATTTCATATTCATTTCCTTTATATCCTCATGAAGAGTTATATCTCTTTGAAAAGAGATGTTCAGCTAAGAAGACATGAATCTGTTATTTTAATTGCTGCCTGCTGCATATTAAGTTATACATGCTTTCTTTAAGAAAAGGGACTTTCACAAACTATATAGCATTGCTTCTAATGAAACCTCTATATAGTCATAGCTTTTCCAACAGAACTGTTGCCTTTAGAAGCATATGATTGCTGTTTTTTTAGGGGCCTAAATCCAATCTTATTGTAGAGATGATAACCGCTCCTACTCATTAAAAACAAAATGCTGATATTTGTGTTGTGATTTGCAGATACAATGTTACAGATCTGTGTAATGATTTAAATGATATGTGGCTGATGAGATAATACTATTATCTCCAGATCTGCCTATGAATTGAATGTCAAGACTTAACGGTATATATCAAGGGGATTACTGTTCATTTGATACAAATGTCTATGAGATGCATGAACAAAGATATGACACAGTTTCTATCCTGTTGGCAATTTCTATTAGACTTTAGGTTTTTTGCCTGATTGTCAGGCTAGAGTTTATAAATTCTGACCAATGCAAACAGGTACAGAAATAAACCATTCTAAAATCAGAGTAGCAACTGAACAATTCTGTCAACAAATATTCTTGGTCAAAACAACAGATCACTCAAACAACCATCCACTTGGTTTAACCCTTAATGCAATAGAAAAGCAATCAACAAAAGGGTTCAAACGAGTCCAGCTCAATATTCTATCCAATACTAATGTCAGTCAATTAATTTCTACCTTCACTTATTCCAACCTGAAGTTGATGCAGCTCATAGGTAACAAACTTTGTGATCAATGCATTAATGCAGTTAATAAAAACAATAAAGGCCTTCCACTTAACCATGAATTAATTTTGATTGGGATTCCAGTCTGATCTGCCTAGAAAACTTATTGATTTATGCATTATAGTTTAGTGTTAGCTCAACACTTGGTCACAAGAATGGATACCAAAATATCGAAATGTAATATCCCTAGCATTTTTATATCCTTTGCAAGATGGCCATTTCTTCATATACTTTGAACATAGTTTCCGGATTTATTCCAAACTAGGTGAATTATAGAAAATACTATTACTTCTATAGGAATTGGATCTTATTTCTATTGTCCCTATTTATATTGAACTGCAAGACATCTATTAAACAATTTAATTGCAAGTTGAAAGAGTGGTCTGGTGAAATGCAAGAGCAGCTTAGTCTTGCATAGAGAAATTTTCAACTTAGATATTTCAATAATCATACATTTGACCTCTTAGTTGTAACCACGATATGATCAACTCCCAATGTCTGAAGCAACTACTGAATTGGGCCACAACAGAAGGACGTCTATCACAGGAATAGCAGGTATACAGTAACATTTGCTTCTAAATTTTGCATGCCAAGAGGACAGCGTCATACTTTAAGCATGAATGATGTTGAGAATGACTTGTCATACTCGGTGCCAATGTTCTTGCTTAATTTAATCGGTTGAGATGACTAATTACCAAATTATTTATCGCACAAACATGCCCCCAACTCACACTGTCCCAATTCTGACATTACCACTTATAGAAATTGGTATTACGGTTGCCTTCAATTCAGATATTGTCCCTGGACATCACTAATCCCAGTTAGTCATGGAAATTCTTCAACCCCTGTCACTGTATGGATGTAATATTTTAAAGTGTAATCTTAAGTACTGCACATAATCAAACAAATGTCATTCGATGCTGCTATCGTTTATAATCTTGCTACTCGTCATGTGACTTAATTGTCTTCCTATTGGTTCTTACAAAATTATGACTGCTCATACATAGAGATGACTAGCATAAATGAGCATTCTCAAATTCTAACATCTGATCCTTCAACAGGTGATCCAATTTGTCATAGATGTGCTACTGAATGACTATACATTCTCCAGTGCTTCAAAATACAATGAGCTTCATGTTTTATATATATATATTGATGGTCATTGACTTAAATTATAGTCAAAAGATTGAAAGTCCCTTGGATTTTCAAACTTTGAACATCCCATGTGTTAATGACCTCATGATGAAAGTTCAATGAATAGGCATGAAAATGCTCAAATGGACTGCTGGTGACCAAGGTATCAAATCTATATACAATTCTATTTGATATGCACATAAAAGGCTTTTATTTATATCAGCCAAATAAATAGTCAATGTCTTACTATGTTCTCCTTATCTTTCCTGATCTCTGTTAGACCATTTCTTAACCATCTTTCTTCAATTTAATTATTACTCTGTTTAACCAGTTCATCTTTTGTCAACTCGAATTAGTAAAAATTTACAATCTCAAGGATTACTTAAGAGGAATGAGTCCAAGTAGAAGCTAGGATTTAGAAGCAATTTCTTGATTATGAACGTACAATATTCAAAAATGTTTTGCAAGAATAAGAATAGTATGTTCTTTGCAATCTACTCCCTTATACATTCTATCAAGGTTCCACATTGAACCTGATACAGGATATCATAACACATAACTAGCAACATAAAAAAAACATCCTAGCGACCTCAAGATCATAAAATCTAGAAATTAAAGTGCACAAATTTCAATTTGAAACCTCAATGGTCATAAGAAATATCAACAAAAATAATTGTAAACAACACTCACATTTGATAAATACCCAAAAGACATTGATGGCTAGATGGTCACAAGAAAACTTAAACATTCAAGCAAATCCCTCATCACCTTCAAAGTACATCAAGGTTGAAAATAATATAACCAATTGAAAACCAATTCACATATACAAAGTGACTAACACTACCCACAATGAGGGAATAGAAGCTACACGAAACCTTCAATCCAAGGTACGTTAAAGAACATAACCAAACTCTTGAAAATCATATATCTCTAAGTTTACATCTTCATGACATAACACATTTCATTAGCTTATGCAACATAAACTTGATAATTCTGCAAATGCAACATGTACAGGGTTCCATGGATTTTTTTTAATATGCATCCATTGCACAATGTACCACCATCTCCACTGTACGACATTCTAGTTGCTCCTCCTTGCCGGCACTCAGGGTTAATAATCCCTCTCCAGACGCCTCCTCCAAGAACGGAACATTACAGTGGTATTAGAGCTTTTGATCCTGCTTGCCTATAGAAGTGAATACAAGTTTATGCTCGAAGGAGAAGGCGAACTAACCCTATTGATAGAATGGCAGATCATCAGGATTCCACGACATAACTCATGAATCTTTTAAGAGAGTTGAACAGAAACCGAATGCAAATCAACAAAACCCAAAGGCTTATGCAAGAAACTCTACAAAAATTGGCTGAGGGAAAGACAGAAGAACAAAATGGGCATAGCGACAATTCTGTTTCAGGAAGGACAAATTTTCAACCCTCTTGCTCTCGACCCTCGATACCCATCTTCCTTGCAAGGACAGAAGCACCACGCAAAGGAAGAGATCCCACTTTTGAGAAAATGCAAGAAAAACTTTAGGAAGATTGGCAGAATGCGAACATGGAAGGTGATATATCTTACAGAGACTATGTTGATCTAAGAATGAGATATTCTTGAGGGGAAAATCGCGGTTATTTTAATGATGATCTCAGAAGAAAGATCAGAAAGGTAAACTTATTGTCATTTGATGGATCTAGAGTCATTACCGCACAATCAAGGGTTCTAAAGGTAGATACCTATTTCCAACTCAACCCAATGCCCGAAGAGGAAGTAATCAAGTTCGCAGCACTTCCTCTGGAAGGAGTGGCGCATGAGTGGTGGCATCATGGATTGGTCACTCTCGGTCATGACCAAGTGACCTCTTATGTTGAGTTCACTGAGAGACTCATTGACCGTTTCGATGGGAAAGATCATAAGCTAAACTTCAAAAATCTAGCTCAGCTAAAGCAAACGGGCACGGTAGACAACTACATCACTAAATTCCAAAGGCTATCAGTACTAGTCACAGACATCTCTGAAAGACGCCAAATTGTGTTATTCATGGATGAGCTAAGGGAGACTTTAAGAGGTTGGATCAAAGGGTTCAACCCATGTACACTCAACGAAGCTATTAAGAAGGTGTGTGATCCCACGACTATAAATTTCCATGGGAAACTATACCATGACAGATGATTTGTTTGTCATAGATTTGGTTGATACTGATATCATTTTGGACATCAGTGGTTGGAAACTCTTGACCAGTACACCCAAAGTTTCAAAAGGATGGACTTTTCATTCGAGACGGATGGCAAGAAGGTGCTCCTAACAGGAATGTCAAATAAAGGATCGAGGGAAGTCACAATCAAGAAGATGGAAGCAATTTTTAAACAGGATTTGGTCCCAGACACTGCAAATGAAGGCAAGATAGTCAACACCTCACTACATTCCTTGGATAATTGGCGGGCCCATCTATTGGTCGAGTATTCCAAGAACACTTTTGCATGTGACTTGATGGATGGCTATGTATGCGATGAAAGATATAAAGTTATTGATGACATCATTTACTTCGCCGGGAAGATCTACTTAGTGCCTGACTTGGAACTGAAGGAGCTTATTACAGAAGGTTTTCTAGATGTGCATTTGCTTGAGGACAAGCAAATTTTGGGATGGGAGGACTGTAATGTCCCCATTATAAAATAAATGTATTTAATTAGACCTTGTTAATGGGTCGATTGATTTTATATATCTCAGACCCATTTTTATTTTGTTTCCGTAGTTTGTGTCATCGTCGGCTATCTTTGTACACCCCTAGAAAGTTTCCCAATGGGTATTTAAACACAGCTTGTACTACGAATTCTTGTTGGAGTTCTCTGTTATTCGCCATTTCAAAAGTGAAAGACCCTCCCTATTTGGCTTGTCTCGGTTTCGGTGGGATTCAAGCCTCACCCTATTCCGTCGCCTGTAACATTTCGCTCGGATCTGGTAAACAGGAGCATTATCATTTTGCGAATTGAATATATAACTTATTGGCTCTATTTTTCCTTGTGTTTGATCTTTGGCAAACATTTGTGTTCTCTAGCATTATTGGTGTATCATCCTCCATATCATCTGCATCACCATACACTTTCAGCTCTATTCCTCATCCGTACGGCCACTCAACGTACGGCCTCCATAGCTATCCATCATTGTACAACCTTTAACCCCATACATCCTTGAATCGTCCTCTGTACGACCTACCACCGTACGGCCAATTTGGTCTACCGTAAGACCACCTTGGCCTACCATACGTCCCTTTCTTCCGTCCTCCCTCACATCACCTTGTCACCACCGTACATCCACCCATCTCCCATTGGTGTACGGCGTTTGGAATATCATACGGCTCCACTATTCGCCACCTTACGGCCCCTATTCATCTACCCCTTCCACCGTACATCTAGCCCCATACCACCATCTCCACCGTACAGCATTCTGGTTGCTCCTCGTTGCCGGCACTCAGGGTGAGTAAGCCTTCTCCAAATGGCTCCTCCAAGAACGGAACATTACATCAGGAGCCCATGCAAATGAGATCACATTAAGGGCAAAGTTTTGACAATATTAGTGATTCTATATTGTTGAACCAATAAAATGAGAACCAATAATACACATGATACAAGAAACCATCAAGAAAAGTGTAAGGATGTTTTATTCATATAAAATTTCATCAAGAATTCATTTCCTACTATCTTATTCCCAATATCCAATATTCTTTTTCAAGTGTCACTTCCAAAGCTTAACCATATAGTCATTCCAAAAAGGTTTTCGACTTCTCTTAACAATAAGAAAGAATATCTATCCTATTAGCAATCATTTTCCCTTTTCTTCAATTCGCTAAAGAATGCACAAGAATTTTCTTGTCATGCAAACTCAAAAAATCAACAAATGCTTAAAGCAAAAGGGTCTTTTCTATGATAATTGTTTATTATACCTCAATGATACCATCTTTCAAGTGTCTAAGATATATACATCCATCATTTCTCTTCCATACAATTAATTTCAAAGCAGTAGGCCACCAGACCAAGTGTCTGAACCAAAAACTCTAATACCACATGTAAGAAAGAACCTGTCCTTTGAAATTAATAACAGTTTTACCAAAAGAAGATCATAACAAATCAACAAAGAAGGCATAGTATTAAAAAAAAAAATGATTTAAGTATTGATTGCTCATGAGAAGAGTCCATACGGGACATTATTGTATTTAGCCATCTAGGCTCTTCTATCCAGGGCAACAAATTGGTCATCCGGATCAAAATCTAGTTGGTATGGAAAAGAAAAAAGCTTTGTTTTTTAAATGGTCTTCTTCCATCCATCTAGGATGGTTCTTGTAGGGAAAGGAATATCAATGTACTCTGATCAAAGTTTTTTCACCCTTCAAGACCATTTGGTTCCAAGGTCACTTGCCAAAATTTCCTAGCCAATCCACATGTGTGCCAAGGCTCTTAGCAAGGTTAACAAGAACCTACACCTTCCTTGGACTTCAGACTTACAACCAAGTGCTACACTACCAAGAGATTTATAAGTCCTATACCCCGTCTCAATTTTCAGGCATCTGGCCAGGTATAGGTACCTTCTTGAGAATCTTTCATTTTGTTTCCAAGTTTTATTAGTTTAGAAATTTATAACTTAATGAGGAGTAACTTACCACAAAATCTTTGTCCAAGAAATCTGTTCTCTAGAGGTATCCTTCACTTTCTAGGTTGCCTACATACCAGTATCCATGGGATCAAGACACCAATGCAACATGCACTCACTAACAATATGTAGTTCTGTTTGTACTAAGTTCGATGTAACTGCTATGGAGACGATCCTTTTGGGGCTTGATTTGTTTACAAGCAGTTCTTCGCCATCATACACGCACTCGAGCGAATCAGACGGCATTCTTGAGCATCCAGTATAATATCAACGTTACCATTTTCAAGGTTATAGTTTAACCAAGCGTGTTATTTAACTATATGTATGCATCTTATTCCTCACCTTGTCACAATTTTGTTTATTACCTTCTCCATACGAGTTAACCAATTGTTCACTACCGGTCAGCATGACAACCTAGATTAATAGCAAATTAGTGTTCACTACCGGTCAGCATGACAACCTAGATTAATAGCAAGTTAGTCCTCTCTTAAAAGTATTAAAAAATCTATGATATTGTCAAACTTTGTGTTGTAAAGGTCTTTTAAGATGATTGCTCCTCACGTTTGAACAAGGATATTACGCTATTGAACTATTCTTCCCTATTTGTTGTACAGATGACTTTGTAACCACAAGTTGACAACTACCCTATTTTCTGGATTACACATACTTCTAGCTGTCCTACAGTTCAGAATTTAATGATAGCAATATAAGGATGCTTTTATTAACTAACTATTTTTTTGGTTATAAAATCCTATGTCTGCCATTAACTTTAAAATATGCACAGCGGACCTATTCTCTAGTGTTGGCTAAGTGGAGTGAAATCTCTGGAATAATATTAATCTTGTGTTCAAGATTCGCAATTAATGGTAATCTAACAAATATTAGAATCTTTCCAAAGGTACTGTGTAGTGTTCCGACTAACTCCAAACCAGAATAGTCGTACGGAAGTGAATGAAATGCATAGAATGGGAGGTTATAAGGGCTGAAATGGAGGGCAAAATACAAGGTCATATAGTGGAAATTTGCTGGCCATACACAGGAGTCTAAGTGGTCATATGGTATGGAGAGATAATCCATACGATGGAGAGGAATGAGACGTACAGTGACCAACATAGGTGATTGGAAGGACCATACAAGATAATGGCCGTATGGAGGTTTTAGGAGGTCGTATGATGGGCACCAAGCATGGCCATACAAAGATTCCAGAGTGTCATATAAAGGACACAGAACATGACCGCGCAAAGGTTGCAAAGAGTTGTACAGTGGACACAAAGTAGGGTCATACATGGGTTTCAGAGGGGTGTATGGTGCAAGGATAGTTGGTGAAAGGTGCATGGTGGAGTGGAGGCTGTGGAGACAATGAAAGGGCCATACGGGGTTGTCTAGATATTACACAAAAAGTGTTTGAGCCACAATAAATGCAACACATTCATGCAGAATACAAGTAGATCAAACACAACAATAGAAAGCTTGAATATGAATAATCCCTTCAATAAATGCCAAAAGATGATGCTCCGATTTGCCAGATCCAGTGAAATAATACAGGCAACAATGGAATAGGGTGAGGGTTGAATCCCACTGAAACCACACGAGCCAAATAGGGAAGGTCTTTCACTTCCGAAATGGCGAATTATAGAGAACTCCAGTAGGAATTCATAGTACAAAGAAAATAATCCAAAAATCATACCGACTACAACCTACAAGCCGTTCTTAAATACTCGTCGAGAAACTTTCCAAGGGTGTACAAAGATAGCCGACGGCGACACATACTACGGAAACAAAAATAAAATGGGTCCGAGATATATTAAATCAATCGGCCCGTTACAAATGTTTGATTTATTATTTATTTTATAACGGGAACATTACAATCCTCCCGTCCCAAATTTTGCTTATCCTCAAGCAAATGCAACGCCGGGTGTTGGAGAATGTGCAGAATGTGCTCGCCTTGCCACATCGCGTTGTCCAACAGTAGGTGTCGCCAGCATACCAAGTATTCCTTCACAGTGCGGTTTTGTAGGGCTCTCTCGCGTACTTCGAGGATCTCGGCTAGTTCGAAAATGAGTTTTCCTTCTTCATTGAGTGGCGAAAGGTCGGTAACAACTGTGACGTTTTGCCCTATGGCTTTCTTCAGACAAGAGACATGGAAGACATTATGAATACAGCTACCCTCCAGAAGTTTTAGCTCATAAGCAACTTCACCAATGCGACGAGTTACATGATAGAGGCCATAGAATTGGGGTTTCAATTTCTCTTTTCCCCTTTCCTTCAGTGAGGATTGTCGATATGGCTAGAGCCAGAGCTAGACCAAATCCCCCCCCACTTCGAAACTTCTCTCTATTCTATTTTGTGTCTGTCGGCATACATCTTCTGTTGATTTTGTGCCCTCTGTAGATTTTCCTTTAAGCATCTCAGAATGTCTTGTCCCTCTTGAAGTCAGTCCCTTGCCCTTGGTGCGCGACTGTCACCCAGAACTGTGTTGATGGTGGACAAGTTTGAGACTATTCCACCATGATACTTAGGACTTCATTTAGATGCTTCAGGTGCTCCTCCCATTTCCTACTATAACTAAGATCATCGAAGAATACCAATAAATACTTACGCAATTGTTTGTTGAAGATGTGATTCATGCAAGATTGAAATGTGGCAGGTGCATTGGTTAATCCAAACAATATGACCAGAAATTCATAATGTTCGTAGTGACAACGGAAAGTCGTCTTCTCCACATCTTCCTCCCTCATGCGGATCTGATGGTATCTGAAATGGTCTATTTTTGAAAAATAGACCACGCCATGCAATTCATCCAGCAACTCATCTATCCTTGGAATGGGATATCTGTTCTTTATTGTTTTTTGTTCAATGCGCGGTAGTCCACACACATGCGCATCGTCCCATCCTTCTTTTTGACCAAGACCACAAATGATGCAAATTGGCTAGAACTAGGACAAATCCATCCATTCTCTAGCAATTCCTGAATCGTCCTTTTCATCTCATTTTTGAATTTCTTGCGATGGCGGTACGGTGTGGTTATGACCGCCTTTGCCCCTGATTCCAACTCAATAGTGTGTTCAAACTCTCGATGAGGTAGTATGCTAGGAGGAATATCCATGAAAACTTTATCATGTCTACTTAAAATATCTTGGAGTTCTTCATCTTGTAGAGGTGTTTGACGCCCCTTTATAGGTTTCGCCAAGATAAAACAATGCGCAGCCCACGCAACGTCATCATGCCAAAAAATTGCCTCCATCTGATGCGCAGAAACTTCCTTCGGACCTTCATTTGCCATCCCTCGAAGGACAACCTTCTTTTCGTCAACAACAAAAGTGAAGTCCATCTGTTTGAAACTCTGAGTGTATTCATCTAGTTTCTCCATCCTTTGTATCCCGAGAATAACTTTCATGTCAGCAAGGTCCACTATGAAGAAATCCTCAGTCACCGTGTGATTCGCCATTGTGATACTCAGTTGAGGAACAAGGTGCGTGCAGGGTAGAAAAGTCCCTCCGGCGACCTTGACCTGAAAGCCTGTGTGCGCCTCCATAGGTAGACTTCTTCGGTTTACCAAGGATGTGTTTATGAAATTTAGAGTAGCTCTGCTATCCAACATCACCGTAACCCTTTTTCCTTGAACGGTGCCCCATACACGAAAAATCGTGCACCTCAGGCTGCCTGCCAAGGCAATGGTTCCTCCACGTTGTACCAAGGTTGCAATTCTCTCCGTACAGTTTAAACTAACCATGTTGGTGTCATCGTGGGGTTGGTTATCTTTGACCTGCATTTCTTCTTGTTCGTCCTTATCATCGGACATGACCTCAATGTAATGGATCTTTCCCTTTTCGAGGCATCGGTGGCTAGGCTCCTAAGGTCCCTTGCAATTGAAACATAATTTCTTCCTTCTGACTTCCTGTCTGGTAGCTTCGTTCAATGACAGCTTATTGGCTGGAGATTTGTCCCTCGGAAACGTCAGCGGTTTAGAATGTGAATAACTTCGAGAGGATGATGCCGATGAGATGCCAAACTTTGTGCTTTATTGATTGCTTCCGACAAGGTGGTAGGATTCAACTGGAAGTAGGTATCGGCTTTCATTACCCACGCTTGCGCAGATATGGAACCGGATCCATCAAATGGAGACAGATTTACCTTACTCAACTTTCTTCTAAGATCATCGTTAAAATATCCTCTGTTTCTGCCTCCCAAATATCTCATTCTCAGATCTGCGTAATCTTTGTAGGATATATCTTCTTCAAAGTTTGCATTCTTCCAGTCTTCTCTTAGTTGTTCTTGCATTTTTTTGAAGGTTGGTTGTTTCCCTCCGTGTTGTGCCTCCATCCATGATGGAAAAGTCAGCATGGAAGGTCGAGAGCGTGTTAAATGAGGGTTTGATTTACCCGACACCGAGTCTGCGCTATGACCATTTTGTTCCCCAGATATTTTGTTTTTCGCCAACTTTTTGAGAGTTTCTTCCATGAGTCATTGCGTATCAATGATCTGTGCTTGATTTCTGGCAAGTTCCCTCAATAGTGCCACGAGTTTGGCAGCTGTCGGTTCCAGTTCGGCAGCTATTCGTTCAATGGAATGTCCTTCTCTTCCGGCTATAAACTCTCATTCACTATCCACAGGCTAGCAGGATCAAAGCGCTCTAGTACCACTGTAGTGTTCCAACTAACTCCAAACCATAATAGATGTACGGAAGTGAACGAAATGCACAGACTAGGAGGTCGTACGGGTTGAAATGGAGGGCAAGATACAGGGTCGTACAGTGGAAATTTGCTGCCCATACATGGGAGTCTAAGTGGTTGTACGGTGTGGAGAGATAATCTGTACGATGCAGAGGAATGAGACATACGGTGAGACCATACGGTGACCAAGATAGGTGATTGGAAGGACCGTATAAGATAATGGTCATACGGAGGTTTTAGGATGTCGTACGGTGGGCACCAAGCATGGTCGTACGAAGATTGCAAAGTGTTGTACGGAGGACACAAAACATGACCACGCGAAGGTTGCAGAGAGTTGTATGGTGGACACAAAGTAAGGCCATTCGTGGGTTTCAGAGGGCTGTACGGTGCAAGGAGAGTCGGTGAAAGGTGCATGGTGGAGTGGAGGCCGTGCAGACGACGAAGGGGTCGTGCAAGGTTGTCTGGATATTGCACGGGAAGTGTTTGAGCCACAATAAATGCAACACGTTCATGTAGAATACAAGTAGATCAGACACAACAATAGAAAGCTTGAATATGAATAATCCCTTCAATAAATGCCAAAAGATGATGCTCCGATTTGCCAAATCCAAGCGAAGTAATACATGCAACAACGGAATAGGGTGAGGGTTGAATCTCACCGAAATTGCATGAGCCAAATAGAGAAGGTCTTTCACTTCCGAAATGGTGAATTACAGAGAACTCCAACAGGAATTCGCAATACAGAGAAAATAATCCAAAAGGCATACCGACTACAACCTACAAGTCGTGCTTAAATACCCGTTGAGAAACTTTCTAAGAGTGTACAAAGATAGGCGACGACAACACATACTACGGAAACAAAAATAAAATGGGTCCAAGATATATTAAATCAATTAGCCCATTACAAAAGTTTGATTTATTATTTATTTTATAATGGAAACATTACATACTAGAGTTCTTGAAATAACCAGCATCAACATATAACCAAAATCTATTTCCACTACGCAAAATTTATTACCTGAGACCTCTGTGTGCTGGCCTTAATATTGCAGCTGGCCATTGTGTCTACTATTTTGTATTATCAGAGATGGATATTTTATTTGCTAACATGAACAACTACAAGGAATATTTTGGAAATAAGACTTGTTATTTTGTGGTAATCGAAATTCAATCAACATAACATTATGCAAGGTTCACATTAACACAACAATGTCATGAGAATATTCATAGATTTAGTAACTAACCAGCTTTCTATTTTCCATTCACTAAATTCATACTTGTATGATCACTATAGCATATACAAAGGAGTGTGACTAACTACAGATATAGTGGACTGGGCCCCAAGATTTGCACAACTACAATGTATGGGGTATGGCCCTATAAGTGATATTGGTAAGTAATAATACTCTAAGTCCATGGAAATTTGATAAACAAGCCATGCATGATGGAACCAAAAATGCCTACTCATTGAAAAAAGATGGTGTGAATTTCAAGATTCGGTCCTTGATAGAAGAAGAAGAGATGAAGACCTCAAGTCCAAGTGTGCTCATGTTTGGTGAGAAAGAGTTCTTAAAGACCATAGAAGAAGATGTGGTTGGGTTTGCGTTAGTTTTGAAACCCAAAGATGAAGCTTCTATCCAGAAAACAAAGATACCAAATGAAGTATAAGAATTACTCAAGCAATACCATAAAATTGTTAGTGATGGACAACCTGCCACCCTACCTCCGAAGAGACTTGTTAGCTATCAAATAGACTTTATTCCAGGAGCTACCCTTCCCAACAAAGCTTCCTGTAAGATGACTCCTCGACAAAATGAGGAAATTGCCAAACAAATCCAAGAGCTCCTAGACCGAAGCCTAATTAGGAAAAGCATTAACCCATGTGCAGTCCCTACTATTTTAGCACCCAAGAAAGAAGGAACTTGGAGACTTTGTACTGATTCTAGAGCCATTAATAGAATCACTATTAGGTATAGGTTCCCAATACCTAGAATTGAACACCTAATGGACTTTTTAGGGGAAGCAAAATATTTCACCAAGATAGACCTAAAAAGTGGCTACCACAAAATCAGAACAAAATAAGGGGATGAGTGAAAAACAACCTTCAAAACTACAGAAGGTTTGTATGAATGGCTTGTAATGCCATTTGGCTTATCAAATGCTCCATCTACCTTTATGAAGCTGATGAACAACGTGCTGAAGGATTACATTGCTAAGTTTGTTGTTGTCTATTTAAATCACATATTGATTTTCAGTAAAACTAAAGAGGAGCATATTAAACATTTGCAAATTGTTTGCAAGAAATTGCATGAGGAAAAGCTAATGATCAATTTGGAGAAGTGTGACTTTATGAAGTAGGAGCTAGTGTACCTTGGGTTTGTCTTGTCTCGGGGAAATCTCAAGATGGATCCTAGAAAAGTGTATGCCATCCTAAACTGGCCTACCCCTAAAGTGGCAACAGAAGTAAGAAGCTTTCATGGCTTAGCCCAATATTATAGGAAGTTATTTGTGCTCCTATGCTAGATACCATCAAAGGTGGTATGAAGGCAAGGTTTCATTGGACTCCACGAGCAAATTATGGGTTTGAAACACTCAAGAAGAGGATAGCTACCCAACCCATTCTAGTTTTACCTAGTTTTGACAAGCTCCTTACAGTGGAGTGTGATGCTAGTAATGTGGCTATTGGGGCAGTCTTAAACCAAGAAGGGAGGCCAGTGGCTTTTCATAGTGAGAAGCTCAATGATGCAAAGAGGAAGTACTCCTCCTACGACTTAGAATTGTATGCTCTAGTCTAAACTCTAAGGAAGTGGAGGCACTATTTAATTCCAAAAGAATTTGTGTTATAATCAGACAACCAAGCCCTTAGTTTCCTTAACTCCCAAGATAAGCTCAGTAGCAAGCATATGAAATGGGTAGAAGACCTACAAGCATACAGCTTTAACATCAAGCACAAGGGAGTGCAGAACAAGGTAGTTGATGCATTAAGCAAGACACTCCTAGCAGTGCAAGAAGTTCAGCTGCAAAGCATTGGTATTGATAGCTTCAAAGACCTATATGCTGATGATGAAGACTTTGCACAAATTTACAAGGTATGAAAGGAGTTCAAGAACAATTTTCATGGTGAGTTTTCTGATTATACATTGCAGAATGATTTATTGTTTAAAGAGAATCAACTTTGTGTTCCTAGAGGGTCAATGAGGGAAATTTTGATCCAAGAAAAACATAATGGGGCACTTAGTGGTCATTTTGGAGTCAACAGGACTCAAGAGTTAGTCACTAGGTACTATTTTTAGCCTAAGATGAACAGAGATATTAGGCAGTACGTTGGGAGTTGTATAGTGTGTCAAAAGGCAAAGGGCACATCCACCAATGCTGGTCTTTATCAGCCACTTCCAATTCCTAGCAGACTATTTGAGTGCATAAGTATGGATTTTGTAGTTGGCTTACCAAGGACAAGGCAAGGTTATGACAGCATTTATGTGATTGTGGGCAGATTTAGTAAGATGGCACATTTTGTACCTTGCAAGACCATACATGATGTTTGTCAGATTGAACACTTGTTTTTCAGAGAGGTGGTTAGAATCTATGGACTACCTATGACCATTGTTCAAGACAAGGACACCAAATTCATGAACCACTTTTGGAAGACATTGTGACAAAAGCTTGGAACTAACTTATCTTTTGGATCTGCCTATCACCCACAGACAAATTGCCAAACAGAGGTGATTAATAGGAGTCTTCGTAACTTGCTGAGGTGTCTTACAAAGGAGTATGGTCAGGCATGGGACCAACTCATTAGGCAGGCTGAATATGCATACAATGACATGATGTACAAATCCACTGGTAAGAGCCTTTTTGAAATAGTTTATGGTTTGCATCCCAGAGGGGTGTTTGAGTTGAGAGAGTTGAAGGGTGGTGTATACAGTGGTAGCTATGCTGAGGACTTTGCCCACTCTATGAAGGAAGTCCATGACAATGTAAGGAAGACTCTAACTGAAAATGCTGGAAAACTTAAGCAAAAGATGGATGTAACAAAAAGAGATGTTCAGTTTAAGGTGGGAGATCTGGTGATGATACATCTGAACAAACAAAGGTTGCAGAAAAGGGTACCACACAAGCTTCAAATGAGAAGGTTTGGTCCTTGCCCAATATTGGCCAAGTATGGCAACAATGCTTACAAGGTGGCACTTCTTGACAACCTTGGGCTGTCACCCATTTTCAATGTTACAAATCTAGTTTTGGATAAGGGTCCAACTCCAAATGCTGATCAGAATCTTCAAGAGGTCATACAAGACGTGGCAGACCTGAATTTCAACCCTGCTCTAACTATGACAGCAGATAGGGTACTTGATACATGCGTTTATAAGAAGACTAGAACAAAGGAATACTTTGAACATCTTGTCAAATGTCTTGCACACAATGATGCTGATGCTACTTGGGTCAAGGAGGCAGACTTCAAGAGGTTGGGAATTGACTCCAACTTGCTCAATCCAAGGATGGATTAACTTCTTTTTGTTTTGGGGAGGGAGTATGGTGCTGGAGCACCTAGTCAAACTCCTTGTTTTGATTTCTACTTTTTATTTTGGCATGTAATGACTTTAACCTAGTCAAGAGTGTGAGTTTCGACCTTTCAAGGTCATGTTTGTTTGCTCCTAGATAGATTGTGTCTAGTTCAATCCAGTCTAGTTGTTTTTTGTTTTCTTTGTTGTTTAGGGTTTTTGAGAGCAAACCTAAGGATATGGGTCTAATACCGGAGAAAACTTAGTAAAGTTAGGATTTGATCTAAATATGTCCTCTAAGGTGTTTTTACACCTTGTTGCATAATTTAGAGGCCACAAGTTGTCATTTAGGGAAATATTGAATAAGTTGTCAACAATGTTCCCAACTAGGTCTAAGAGGGAAAAATTGTGAACTTGCATTGAGAATGATGGTCTAAAGGTTCAAACATGCTACGACATCATTAAGGAACCAAGTTAATGGTATATGGAAAGTTTCAAGTGTTAATATGCAAAAATGCTTAGAAATGTAAAATGTTGCTAATGACAATATTGCATTTTGCAATATTGTCATCATAGCATTATGACATAATTTTCAAAAACAATTAAGGCCTAAAGGGGAAAGGTATTTAAACACCTCCAAATGGTATTACACAGGTTAGACATAGTAAGAAGAAAGTTTCGCTATTGAAAATCACGAATTGTTGTCACAGTTTTCATAGTTTTACATGTTTTTGATTGCATTTTCATAGCAATGGATTGAAGCTCGAAGTTTTGCAGTAGATAATTGAAGTTCATGCTTGTACAGTCCTTTTTGATTCAGATTACAAGTTTGCAAAAGTTCATTTGATTAGGTTGTGTAAATCTTTTGTAATTAGATTGTGTGTTGTTCCAATGTTGACAAATTTGGGCAAAATGGCTCCCCCATGAGTTCCTACAGTAGCTTCATCACGACCTTAAGGGGAATAGAAGTGGAGCAAGTGTACATTATGTATATAGTTGCTTGGGCCTAGGAAAGTTGGTTAACTATTTTTCATGTGATGTTGTGGGCAAGTCAGATTCACGTGGTCAAGCGTTCAAAGTGCTTTCAAGAAGCTTTTGGAGGTTTGAATGTGTTAGATAGTTCAAACCACGAGGTACAAAAGGGAGAGGGGTGAGTGATGTTGCTATATGCAAGAGGAAGAAGTTTCAAAACAAGTTTTACTAAGTCTTTGAATAGACCCTAGCCAATACTGTCATTCTTAATTTGAACCCTTGATTATAGGCACAAAAGTTGCTTTCAGGTGTACGAAGGACTTGGTAATCTGAGACCCAAATAAACTTTTAGTTTTCCCAAAAGAATACTCAAAATCATGATTAATTTACCACCTTGTTCAGAGAAGTTTGGAGTTACAGTCCAAAAATCCAATTTGGAGGGCTAATTCAATTAAGTTTGTTTTTCACAATTTTGGAATAGATGCAAAGAACTTGCAAAAATCTTGTGAGGTTTGTGTCCAGAAGCCTAGGTGAAGACTAACATCACATGTATGAATCCCTCACTCCATGTAGTTGAAGAAATGCTCAAGATGGCCCAAGAATTGAAGTTGGCAAGTTAGTTTGAAGAGACATTTGGTGAGTACAAGAAGTAAAATACTTAGAGTATCTAGATAGTGAAGATATGGAGGATGGGATAGAGATCCTCTAGAGGTTAGGGTAGGTACTAAAGTGAACCCTACTAGGCTAGGAGAAAGCCTAAGTAATTCCTAGAGAAGATAAGGACTAAGCAAGCAAACCATCTAGTTTTACATTACTCAATATAAATAATATATCATTGTCAATTAAAAAGCACAAACTAGACAATATGATAGTCTTATTACATTTGCAGAAATCCTCTCAAACCTCAACATATTTGTGCACCTCTTTGTAATTTAACAATCCATATCTTGCAATTGCAAAGATCATCATAGGATAGCATTGTTGTAATGTCCCCATTTTTTCCAACATTGGAGTTTCTGGGATTAGCCTATTATTGTGATCCTCATAGGCTAATTATTGTGGATAAAGGGTCTTCTGTGGCAGTGGCATGGCCTGTAAGCTACAGGTTGGTCTTCGTTTAGCTCAGATCGGACTTCGTTTGGGCTTAGTTTTGTGTACTTACTATTTATGGTAAGTTGGTGTTGATCAAGATGGACACTTTCTATTTTTGGAAAGTGCATTTGGTCACAAGGAGAAATAATAGATATGACTCCTATTTCAGACGGCATATTTTTATTATGAGTATTTTGGGAATTATTTTATTTTTAGTGGCCAAATTATTAGTAATTATTAAATGGCCTATTATAAAGTTATAATTTGACTTTATAATTTCATTTGAGAGCTGAATTATCATTGGAAAGTGCCATTTATTAATTAGTTAAGCAAAGTCAAGTGACAAAATCTAAAGGAAGCTAATAATTAATGTTGTGTGGTAAAGCTTCTTGAGTTAAGTTACATTTTGGCAACAAAAAGGAATTTGGAGGTTATAAATACAAGCTCATTTGTTGACAAAAGCATGCTTGGATATTTATTTTCTTTTGTTGCCTTTGTGGCTTCTTATTATGGTCTGATTTTTCATGCCCTTGCTGAAGTATAAGGATCTGGATTCTAAGCTTTTCCATTGGATCTACAGCTGAAGTATTGCAAATTCAAATCTGAGATTTTGTTCTGAGTTGCTTGGTAATTCACAGCTGAGGTATTGTGAATTAATTATTTTGAATCTAAGCTTCTCTACTCTCTTACACTATGTCTGAGAAGTTGTTTTATCCTAAGGGATTTGTTTGATTTGGAAGAGAATTCATTGATTGCTAGAGATGTTGGAAGACCTGTGATTAATTTTGCTGAAGGGCTGCCATTTCATTTAAGGCAGAAAATTGATAGTTTCTTGAGCAGTGTTACAGCCTAGGAGGCCTACACCCACTCTATGCTGGTCTGCGATTGTTTTGGAGGTCTGTGTGAAGGCAGGGGACATAGCAAGGAGCCTTGCGTAGCATTTGGAAGGAGACTATGGTCAAGTTGTTTAGTTCTGAAGCTGTACGTTGAGTATGATCAAGCCTTTGAATACAACATCAACTATGAACATGTTCTCTGAATGTAATCTGAATTTGGAGTAAGTCCATTTCAGCATAGTATTTACATTCCACCAAATAAATTGGCACAATTAAGAATTGTTTGTTATCCATTGGCATAGGTTTATTTCATCTATTATTGCTATTCCCCAAAAATCAAATGGGAAGTAAACACAAATAGAACATACATTTCTATTAGTTCAAAGAACATTAAAATATATTTGCATTTCCAATTACACTGCTGGGGGTTTTGTTTGCCAAGTGTTTGACAAAATATCAAACCATCTAATTTGTGTGAAATATTGGAAAGATAGGAGTTGTCCTAATCATAGCCAGGTGAGGGTTATTACAATTGCTATTACAAACGATACTGCAACTTAGCACCGCACACTCAATTATATAGGTTGACTCGATTAGCAGCTCAATCATCTCAACAACATTCAAATCGAACAAGCACTCTAGTTGCACATTGCACTCTATCCACGCCTTCTAATGCAGATTCTAATTATTAGAAGACCAATCGTATTGTAATTTCTATTTTGCTAATAAAAACAATCTTTGATTTTGGCTCTCATTTGTTGACAATTTTGAATTTTGTCTATTTTCGTACTTGAGAGACATTTCATATATATAAAATTATTTAAATTAATAGTTAGAGGACGTGCATATGCATAAGTAACAGAATAAGATATTTGGAAAACCATTAAGTCATGTGAATAAGTGTTGGATGCATTTGCCTTTGCACAAAAGGCTCGAATTGCTAATGCCCGATACAAATGTCAAATTTACCAAGATCCATGACACGAATCTCAAAGGAGACGTCGATCACCAAGTCAACAATCTCCCCCTAAAAACCGATTGAGCCTTCAACACCAACAGAAAGGAGAGTCGAACCCATGACCCAAGGCTCTGATACCACTTGTTGGAAGCATTTTTTGTTGCACCAAGAGCTAGAAGAATAAGATATTTGGAAAACCATTAAGTCAACAAGAATAAGACAGTTTTCTATGTTGTGTTAATGCCCGATACAAATGCCATATCTAACCGGATCCATGACACGAATCTCAAAGGAGTTACGAAACACCAAATCAACAATCTCAACACCAAGTTAATGATCAGCTTTCATGAAGGATGGTGAGAAAAAATGTTGACCACAAGCTATGGAGAACATCTCCATGGGAAACCTATAAAGTTGCTACACTATAGACATCATCATTGTATAGATAAATTAGTCAATCTTTAGAAAGAAAATCACATAATCAATAAGCAGATATCAAACATCAAAGCATGCCTACAACATCAAGTATGCAATATCACTAATTAGACACATAGATCAACAAAGGAAAGCATTTGAACAACGCCAAAGAAAACATGAATTTAGCATATGAATGAAGTCTTCATATACATCAACATAGTATAGAGAACATCTCCATGTAAACCTGTAAAGAAAAAATGTTGACCACACAAGGTATGGAGAACATCTCAATGGGAAACCTATAAAGTTGCTACAGTATAGACATCATTATTGTATAGATAAATTAGTCAATATTTATAAAGAAAATCACATAATCGATAAGCAGTTATCAAACATGAAGGCATGCCTAGAACATCAAGTATGCATTATCACTAATCAAACATCTAGGTCAACTACAATAACCATTTGAACAACACTGAAGAAAGCATAAAATTAGCATATGAATGAAGTCTTCATTTACATTGATTGCTGATCCAAAGAAGGCTCTGGTCGAAAGAACAAATAATTATCATGCAGTTACAATGACTAGATTTTGGATCAAATTATATTATTTAATGCAAGCAAGATATCAAAGAGATCGACGAAAAGCAGCAAACATATTGTAGATGCATAATGCAATATACAAATTGCCTTACAAAAGAATGACATCAACATCATTATTAATACAAAAAGGTTTATGATTGATCAAATTACAGAAAGAAGATTGATTCGACATCACTAATAACAATATTTCAAGGGCTAATCGGTTAAGGTATCCCATTTATCATATGGTCAACATCCAAACCAATACAGTCAGCCATGGAATTATACTAATTTTTCATAATATTAATTAAGGAAGCAGGCAGAGATTATCAATATGCTTGACCAATAAAGGATTAACAATTGATTGTTAACAAAAAATACAAATCAATGACATTATCAATCAACATGAAGACAATTCATCATCAACGAATATGAGCATCAAAGGAGTGTGATTATTGCTATCGCATCTCATCTACACTAATGCATTGATCTTAGTACGAGGTGATCAGATATTCAGATATTTAGTTAACAATATGCAAATATCCTAATGAAGAGGCATGATAATCATCAGTCATAATATGTATCTCAATGAGGGGATACGAAGACAATGCCAAGTGTAAAGGCATGGAAGCCGTAATTAATATAGAAATGGTATGATTAATAATAGTTATGAAGGGTGGAAAATATTAATGGAATCTCTAATACAATCTGTAATTGTAATTGGGGAATCTCAAGATACCTGTTTTCTATAGAATGAGAGATATATATGATAACCCAAGAACTTTTCAAGAATGTCTTTTTTAAGAAATTGTCATATATTTTTGGATGACATTTCAGCAAGCAAATAACCCAGCTTATATCATGTCCCCTTCTCTGTACTAGTGTTTTGACGACAAGTTAATCTATCTACACATCTGGATAGATTAACGACATTAACTATCAGGATGCCTACCAGTCAGATCGGGGATTTTATATTATGTACTTCAATTATTTTATTGAAGTGTGTGTGGGTAAAGTTACTTTATTTTATAAAGTCATTTATTTTATAAAGTGACTTAAGTGACTACAGGACGAATTTGTGTTTTATCCCACATTCCTTGTTTCATCGTTGTTTCCCACACTTCGAGGTTATAAAAGAAGGAGCTTGCATTGGGATTGACACAAAAGAAGTTATGAAAACAATGCACTTCATTTTCTGGTTGCTTTAATCTGACTGGTTCAAAAACTCTGAGGACAAAACCCCTCAAGTTTAGTTTTCGAGAGATTTGGACATCACCCCAAGTTTCTCCCTCTGAAATTTACAACACTGGTTGAAATCGGCAACGATGGATATTTAAGCAGTTGGAGGTAAGAAATCGTAATTCCAAGCAATATTATTGGAGTTCATTTCTTGATTTAAGTCTGAGGAATAGACGTCCAGGCAGAAGGTAGAGGTGTGAATAGTAAAACCAATAAGACCTGGTCCGTAAGCTTCCTTATAGCAGATTGAAGACAGGTGAAAGTCGGCAAGCCAAGCACCATGGTCCGGTAACGTGTTTACCTCCACATTCAGTGTATAGGCGGCAAGATTGAGAGGTTGACAGAAGTAATATATCTCTGATAGGAGCAAGACTCAAGTTTGGGCACTACGGTTCAAGCTGCTGAGAAAGGCAATACCTCCAGTGGTACGTGTTTGCAGTATTCATTTTGCAGGGAACTATGCGAGTTGGAATCCGCTTGATAGGGACACACATCATTTACTGGCTGTGACCTAGGCATTCTCTCTCCACTCACGGGTGTCGGCTAACTCCACAAGCGAGAGATAGGTTAATACTGAGGGAAGCCGTGGAAGACTTGAGCATGGGTATCGAGTTCATTACTTCAGTCAACATCTTCTGATACCTTTATAAACTCGGGTCTAATACTGATCTATCCTCTTTTCACCGTTGAAATTGCCAAGTCAGAATTACGAGTCAACTTATTTGCTAAGTAATGTGAGTGACTTCGGAGTTACTGTGTTTAATATATTTTGCATAATAAATGTAAATCTCGGTTGTTTAAATGTTCAATTCTCCCACCTTAACATTGGATTCAATGGAAAACAAATGGAATAGACCATTCAAATTGTATGTTTTCTGAAGAAATAGAGAGTGTGTGACAATTGTTTGACGAAATAGTTCAGTTATAGTTCTAAATGCAGCGGTTGGAAATTTACTGAGTTTATTACAGCTTATGGGAATATGGTGCATTTCTAGTTCTATGTTTTGTTGTTGATTCACATTTGGTTGTTAGGCCTATTGTTTATGTGTTTGGAAAAATATCAAAAAAGAATATAACTCTATCACAAATATGGAGGAAGATGCTAGTCCTCTCATAGATGGGTATTGATTTCCACCACACATAAACCTAAATCACCATATCCTTCTCAGTTTCAATTTTTCATTCCTTATATTTCTACCTAACATAATCTACTCACTTAAATTAGCAAACTATCAATAACACCCAGTTTATCAATAAACTTGTAGAGGACTTTGTTTCTTTTTACCCTAAATTATGTACGAAGTAAACTCTAAAAATGTAGACGTTATTGGCGATAAGATTGGGATTATTATTTGGTTGGATAGAGCTTGCTTATTTTCTTATAGAAATGAGTGAATTGTCTTGACATCCAAGAAAAGCATAATGAACGTTAGTGACAAGCATTCGGCATTCTATTGTGGTGAGCATTTTTCATATCTCTTTTGCTGATTAACAGAAAAAATTGCACTCATAGGCCTATCTACCCTAAAGTGTAAAAGGTTGATACAATCTTAAGCATGATCACTTTACTATAATAAGATTGATAATAAGCACTACACATTTATCCTTGTTTGTTTCATCATAGACATCCCTAATCTTACAAGCCATGATTGAGCTTCATGATACAAGATATGTTATGAAATGGACCAATATGAACCCTAGCTCTATCACTAACATGTGCTTTGTTATATATTCATGACAACTTTCTTGATTTAAGATCCATGAATTGGACGGTATCTATTCAATCCCCATAGTCAGCTTTTACATTTCAAGAATGATGGGATTTTATGTCCAAGAAAACAACCTCACCTTACTCTATAATATAAGGATGGAAACTCGTTCCTCCTAGTCACCTTCAAAACTCTTAAAACAATGTCGTACATAGCAATCATTGTACTCAGGATAATCATGCCATTGGCTCTCACTCACATCGAATAAGCACAACTAGAAAATATAATGTGGAGTGATATTTAAATGACCATGTTCATTTATTCCCTATTAAGTAAAGCATTCAATAAGCATCCCTATATGTAGTGCCTATTAAATCCATAACATTATGGCTAACTATTATAACATTCCTCTCTATATTAGGTCTTGTTCTCATTTGTTGCATCTATTGGATAATACACGCTTTTGTCTTGCTTCAATCCTTGGATAAGAGAGGAGAGAAACAAATAGAGGGTAATTTTACTCAGCTAAGAAGGCATAATCATGTCCCCACATCTCAAAGTTAGTTTTCGCCGAACCGAGGGGGAGTTTTCATTTACAAGTGTAGGTTTTTAAATCATCTCTAGAGCTTCTATTAGCTTTGGAACCTTAATATTATAAGGTAAATAGCCCCTACAAAAAAACAATCAACCTATTAATTTGGGGAAGAGTTGGCCTTGTAAGGATAGGTTATTGTGATAATTCTATTTAAAGAGATTCTCTTTGATTGATTTGAATCCCAACTGAAAAGAAAATCTGTCTATAATACAAAAAGGAAGCCTATACAATTCTTATGTTGAAATCCCGAATCAAAACTAAAGGTGTCTTAAAAAAAAATGAGGAAGCATGTTTAATTCTAGTATGTTGTATCGCCCTTCATGGTATCATCATGAGGCATCATGGTGTTGATTTTGTAGGATCGTTTCTGCAAATGTAGTAACATTGCCAATTTGATTGATGTGTTCCAATTGCAAATTTGCTTCTCATATAAATATGAGAAAGAGGAGACATGTCTCTATAGTTAATCATCATTGGTTAGTATATTTAATATAACTAACCATATGTATTATATATATATATATATATATATAAATTATTAAATATATAATATAATGTGTAATATATATATATAATAATATGTATGTATAAAGAATATATATCTAATGATGTTTACCATTTATAATAAATCTCATGATCATATCAATCTGACAGAACTATAGTTTAACACTCCCTCTTAGTTAGGAAGGCTTGATATAGAACATACTATGTTCTTGAGTATAAGGAGATATCATCTCACTATGATATCCCTAGAATGGCATATCAAAATGAATTCATTAACACATATATGTAAATTAACATATGGGATTTACTTCAATACACTATGAGGCTAGAATCTTCAACACTCCCTCTTTAGCAAAGGGGGAATTAAACTAGATATAAAAACACCACTTGAAATGTGGTCTAATAAGTTATGGTGTCCAGCAAGATCTGGCCCGAAGAACCATAAGAAATGGATTTTCATGGTGTTCAGCAATCGCCCAAAGACCCATGAAGGTTAACAATGTGTCCGGCAAAATCCGGCCCGAAGAACAAGGATAACCCTAACTTCAAGACAATGGGTTTTCATGGTGTGCAGCAAGATCTGGCCCAAAGAACCATGAAAGTTATCAATGTATCCAGCAAAATCCAGCCCAAAGAACAAAGATAACACTAAATTCAACCATTGTTTGAAGACCAATCAACTATAATAAAGTCGTCACTTTAAATAGGACCAGAACACAAGAAAGGTCGTCACCTTTCACAAGAAAAGTTGTCACTTTTCACAAAACAAGCTTGGAAGAAAAGAATTTTATATTCATGAATATATAGTTTAATAAATGTATTTACAACAATGTCATACCAAGTTTACCTCTGAAGTACACAATTTCAACTTTGCAAGAGGCTTGGTAAATTTAACTCATCCTTGTGATAAGTGCACCAGTATCACAAGCTCACATGATATTAAGTCATTGAGCATTTTCTACAAGAGTAGATTTATCACTGCATGCATATAGTCATCAACCATATGATGTTAGTCAATAAGTGCATAAGAAACAATAAACATTAATCATATCAAGTTTACCTCTAAAGTGATATGGTCTGCTCCCTTTGAATAAAGATTTGACAGAATCATGTTCTCTATTTGCTCCCTCTTAATCTGAAGCAATGTCAGATTCCCTCTTCATAAAAAATGTTCACTTCCAGAGCCTGCACAATAATCTTAGTAGCAAACGTACCAACTTTCTTTTTCTGCAAGAACATCTTTAGATATAAAGGAAAGGATCAATGCAATTAACTCTTATAGTATGTATAAGTTTATAACCAAGAAGAAAGAGACTTTAGTATGAAGATAACTGTAATACTCAAGAGTAAGAATTACTTATCTTTCTATGACAATCCATAAACATCAAATCATTAACTCTCCTCTCTAAAGAAGGTTTCAAGTGGGAATTCGAAAATTGTTTATTATATTTAGCTTCCACAATGTGAAATTCCAACTCTGATATCATCGAACAATTTTACATACTCAGTATCTAGAGTATGATCATGCAAGTTATTTAAGTATCTTTTCATTTTCTTATGATGTTCAAAAGGTGTAGGCCCATTAAAATCATTTTGCTACTCATAAAAACTTTTGAACTCTCTTTGAATATTTTAATCTTTTTAACCTTCAAGTGATGAGTCAATACTTCCTCATTATGTACATGGAGGTAGGCCCATCAAAATCACAAAGTCACACCCATGTATTTCCAGACTTCCTCTAATTATAAATAATCCAAGCTCCAACATTGCCTAGAAGAAGTGTCAGACTCCCTCTTAATAAAGAAGAATACTCAAAACCTCAATCGTCATTGATATTTGCTTCAAGGTCCTTACATTATTCAACTTGATCCTCATAAGACTAATGAATTCTAGATCACGACTTCTTTGGAGCTACTTCATAAGATTGAGTCTGCACAATATCTGGTAGTATGTCTGCACATGAAGATTCAAAAATTGTCTTCTTAGAGTATTTGGGAATAGAACATCTCTTCTAATGAAGGTTCAGGAGGGAATGACACATTGAATATTATTCCCACTCATTCTTATATTGTTTTGTATCAAATATGATAACTTCTGTCTAAGTTTGAACTTTCTCTTTTTATCCAATGAAAATATAAACATTTATTTAGCTTAATAGTAGAAGCAAACACAAACTCTTCCACAATACGCCAATATCTTGATTGAGTATGATTGTGCCACTTGAATGACTCTACAACTCATCTGTCAAGTTTCATTCATCAAAGAGAGACTTGTCGATAGTTTAATTAAAGTCATAACTTTCTTATGATGTACTCAAGGGGTAAGCCTATTGCATGAATTTCAGTCCTCTTGACTATTACAATTTTATTGATCACTGAAGTTCCCATCACAACATTGGTTTACTCCCTCTATCTCTTAATCTTCCTCTCCCTGCAATGAATACTTATCTATATACCAATATCCTTAATTGTCCTTGTTATTACTGATGTGGTATTATATATAAACTAAAATTCTTTCGCCACTATACTTCAGATATTATATTAATCTCAAAAAAAAAAAAAATCATTTCTTAAATAAACATAATTTATCTATTTTGATAAATTCATAATGTTCTATATGTACATATATATATATATATATATATATATATATATATATATACAAAGTGTACTCTCAATTATAATATCCTTATTATATGAATGAATATTTCCAAAGCAATCGTTACCAATAAAACATAACAATGATTATGAAATTCTCAAAAAATAACAATGAATAACCCCTACATATTTAGTAATCTATTCTTTATCAATACCAAATATATTTAACAATTAGATGTACCTTGATCTTAAATCTATTATCACTTTAATTTTCATATTCACAAAAGAATCTAATAATAAAGAGATAAATACTTACCTCCACATCACTCCTTTCTTATCTATTTCCAACGTCAAGGGTTTACACAAATCTTTGTGATTTCCTTCCATCAAGGGTTTAATAGCTTGAATATAATTGATTTAACCATTTTAATGAAAGGATATGAGTTATATTAAAATTATTGTTTAACTCCACAAAACTCCATTATATTAGTGTCCTCTAGGTCAATATCGGTCGTCAAGGGTTCTATGAACATCTGAATGCTATTGTGAACACTGCAATGGCAACCACGTCATGTAGCTAAGTTTCCATAGAATATTCCTCTTTTGCCACTAAAATGAGCTTATATTCATTCCAAAAAATAGTTGTTATTGGAATAGGCCATTCCTATTCCCAAAATGCATTCCTATTCTCCATTCCTATGTTTGTAACCAAACAGGCCCTTAAGGTAATCATTGTAAATGTTTTCTTATGAAAACTCTTTTGTCTTGATAATACTAAGCCTCAATTAAATATTTCTTTGAGTCTTGCCTTAATTTTCAAAGTCAAAGTCTTCATTGTCCTCTATTTTCTACTAATGCATGTATTTCAATTTCAATTAATATAGAGGATGGGAGTTTCTCCAAGAAATAGTTATATGTCAAAAATATGGCTTTCGATGAGTAGTTAATCTAATACCAAGACATTGTACACCTCTGTCATTGATATATAAACGATCCTAATGTGGATTCCATGTGAACTATTGTGAACTATTCTGAACTGTCTGTGTATGTATTAGTCTGATATCCTTCTCATATGTTCAATGTTGACCATTCAATATAAACGTTAGAAAATAAGATTCTGATTTGATTTCTCTATTTCTGCTTTAAGATATTCATCGCCTCCTTATTTTATGAATCCATTATGTCATGTTTAATGTTATTTATCAATGTGAATACTTATTGACGGATTTTCCTTTAATGGTTTCAGAATGTTGCAAACTTTCTCTACCGGATGCTTGTGGCTAATCCTTTCACCATTATATGCACATTATTGAGAGTTTGATGGACACGAAGCACAGTGTTCCACCAGGATATGTTTGATCAAATTAATAATTTACAGAAGCTCTCTTGCAGGTCTTTAGTGATTTTTACTTTCTCTGCAGCATTGAGTGCAGATATAATACTTTTCGTATCAAGTTTATAGTCTTTACAACTGTCTTTTCTCTTTCTGCTGCAGCTTTCTTTTATAAAAAACATTTAATGCATGCTTTGCAGTCTTCTTCTGTGCAGAAGAAGCTCAATTGACAGGCTCTTTGAAATCCCAATATTTGTTTATCCAATGCAGCTTCCCTAGCTTCTACAACATTGATCTAAGCTTTAGTTGCCTTTAACTCAGCCTGCAATCTCCTGGTTTTAATTTATATAATGAAAAATGGTTGGCATAGATTTTCAATGTCTTGGGCTGTCTCGTGATGAGATGGACCTTAGTAGTCTCCTTGTGGTTAAGTATTTTTATTGCTTCCACACCACATTTCATTGATTTCTGATATGAATTGGCTCCTTCAATTATTCCACATTTTTTTGCACCCAGGTTACATACATTCTCCAATACATTTAATGTATTTAAGAAAATTCTTTTCCAATATTCATAAATCTCATATAGTTTAGTTGAATTATGTCTCATTCATTTGAATTGAATTGAATGAGCTATGCAGCAGCTGTCCAATGTTTCAATAGAAAAAAGAAATGATTAGGCGAAAGCTGAGCGATTGGAGAAGTGTCAATCATGTGTTCAGGCTCAAGTATATTTTTACCTCAGAATTAAATAATTCTGATAAAAATCAATTCAAGGATTGTAGTTCTCAATTCTAAAGTTTAGTTTATTTTGTATGCTACAGCTTGACCCGATAATCTTCAGTCCCTGTCATCACACAAATTTATTTTAAATACTGATCGCATATGAAATGTCATCTCCTCCACCTTGAAACATCTACGTTGAGGATTATTTTTCTCCTTGCATATATTTCTCTTGCGTTTCGTTTCAGTTATCGGATAGTCACTTATTCAGTGTGTATTGTCTTACATTTGCAGGAAGCTCTGATACCATGTTGATTTTCTAGGATCGTTTCTGCAAATGTAGTAACATTGCCAATTTGATTGATGTGTTCCAATTGCAAATTTGCTTCTCATATAAATATGAGAAAGAGGAAACGTGTCTCATGAAGAGACATGTCTCTATAGTTAATCATCATTGGTTAGTATATTTAATATAACTAACCATATATATATATATATATATATATATATATATATATATATATATATAATGTGTAAAATATATATATATTATATATATAATAATATGTATGTATAAAGAATATATATCTAATGATGATTTACCACTTATAATGAATCTCATGACCATATCAATCTGACGGAACTACAGTTTAACACATGGTATCTCTTTTCTTCAAGGCCGCAATTGAGAAACGCATGTCTTTGACCATTGATCGAGAGTGGGATCTCCATGCACACGGATAGAGTTTGTTGCTAAGGCTGTCCATGTCCCACAAATTCAAACTCTACTCTATCTTGTTCCATGGTCATATGATGCATATGAAAGATTGGGTGGCCAATGTTATCTAGTTTCGTTAACTTGTGCATCTATGATCTATCTTGGTTTGTTCTTCGACTCTTCATTAAATGAGTTGAGTGTTGATGTCCCTTATTGGCAATTGTTGAAATGTTCTTTGAGAGGCAAAATGATTTACACCATATTCATCGAGACGTCTATAATCATTATGATATGATGTTAAATTAGAACTTAAGCATACCTTTGTCGTGTCCTCTTTTTGGGAGGTTCTTGGATCTTGCCTACTTAACCCCATGTGGTAGAGATGTTGAACATATAACATTGGGTGGCCTACTAAGTGATATGTTTCTATTTGCAACCCCTATTAATGTTTCTTTATCCATCCTCTTATGACATTAAAGCATGTAAGATTCAAAATAAGGCTTTCTCTAAAAACTAATCCACTCTATGGAATCTCTCAAACAAATGTATAAGGCATCAAGAGTCTGTCCTTTCTAATCATGCCCATGAGCACGAAATAATCTCCCAGTCATTTGGTATCTTGTCCCCCACTAGGGATTTGCATACTTGATGGAGGACTCAATGTTGTTGCCTCCTTATCATGTATTTCTCCTTTCGATTCAGGCCAAAGAGCATAGAACAAACACTAAGTTACTTGGCCTCTTATGCTTGAAACTCATTTGAATCAATTCCAGAAATCGACAATTGTAGAGGTTGGGATACCCCTTGATGCATTTGACCTTATGTGGCAAGTCACCACCCATCCACCATGAGGTCGTATGCTTAGAAGAGAACCTCATACCAATTTATCTCTCCTTGCATTTCCTCCCTCACCTTGTCATGATCAACTGCTGCAATTTCATGAATGGATAAGAAATCTACATATTTTTTATTATTGCTTATTTCCAATATATATGATGTTATTTATCAAATATATAATTCGTTGTACACATATTATTGTCTTATTAGTATAAGATATTTTATGCATTAAAACATTATCATGCTGCATACATCAAGCATGCATAATAAAAAAAAATTTACAAATGCCACAATGAAAAACAATGCTACTGAATGTAATAAATCAACTCCTGATCTGAACTTTATGCTTATATTTAATGTGTTGATCTGCTTGAATGAACACCGATGCTGATTAGATTACTTTCCTCAATTGACCATTCAACTGTTGTTGAATGACTGATGTTGTATGAATGATTGATTGAATGAATGAATACCTATGATTTGAGGTATTGGTGAGCTATGATTAATTGTTGATTGTATTATTTAAAAGTGACAATAAAATGAACGCTAACTTGATATTTTGGCATTAATTAATTAATGAATGTTGAATTGGTAGAATGATGGTTGATTGTTGAATTGTATGTTTTATTGATCTCAAGGTTATTTTGCTTGATTTATTAAGGGGTCATTAATTAATGGATAAAGAACTTGTTTGGATGGGCTCATGAGTGATAATTGAAGTCCTTTAAAGCTTGTAATGAAATCTCTTGTACAGTTAATTCCCACTCATAAAAAAAGATCAACACATTCAATATAAGCCATCGAGATCATATCGAAATTGTTATATATTACATAGAGTAGCACTCTTGCTCATTGTGGTATGCATGAATTATGGAGCATGGTAATGTTTTAATGCATATCACACATACCAATATAGTCAATAATATGTATAAAACAAATTATATTTTTGATATATAACATCTAATGTATTGGATATAAGCAATAGTATGGAATATCTAGATTTCTACTCTATTCATCAAATTGCAGCAATTGCCTGCCCCCATCTAACTCCTAAAATCACTCTTCAAAGGCAGGTCAGAGAATACATAAAGTAAAACTAAAACCAATCAACAGAAACATGTCTTTCAGATATCACAATTTTCTAGACTCCAGCTGGAAGTCATTGATAATTGATCAGCAAGTACGTCATACAATATTATATCATGCTTTGTGTTTGTAACCAAACAAGCAATGATTGGCATCAGTCAAAAATAGCAATGATCATCATTATGGACAAGACAGAGATTTGTATATTTGTGGCAATGTTGAGGCCAACTGAAATTAGCACTCCAAAATCATTCATACCTACAACTCTAACAGAAATTTCAATATAGAAAGGGAAGCACTTCTGCAATTAGAGAATGACACATATGATTAATATAGAAAAGAGTAAAGATTAGAATAAAATACAGCAATCATAGCATAAAACCAAGAACAGTGAGCAATTCATATATTATGAAAGAGCAGTAACTTGACACAATATGGTTGAGCAATCCATGAATAAGGAATAGTAATTAATAGCAAAGCATAATTTCTTGAGAGGTTGAGAACATGTTAACAACACAATCGTTTGATTAGGACAAACAAACTAATAATAAATGAGTAATTATATATAAACCAAGTGCTGCCATTTTTCTAAACATATGACTTATTACTAGACGCCTCCCTTGAATAATGAAGAGTGATGTCTTGTGAAAAAAGGATCCCTTGGTAATGGTATCATTTGAGATACGTGAATGGGGAGGAATTACATCAAAGGGTAATCAGCGCCAATGAATAGAAGAACTGGAATCAATGAACAAGAAGCAATAACCAAAATTTGAATTTAGAAGCAAACTCTAACTAATCTTATTCAGACTTGTTATAATCAGCATATAGTAATATAAATGATAGCTCAGGTGGATGTCCATGTTGCCTAACACAAGGGCCAAGAGAGCCAAAGTTCCATTCTTGGGCCTAGATAGGTCAATCAAGGAACTAAAATTACAACCTCCTCTCCAACTCTATAATGATGGTTGCTAAATCTTAGGAGATGAAGCATGTGTAGGGAAAGTAGGTGCAGGCACCCTACTAAGTAGGGACCCAACGCAGATGACTAAGTTGGGCCCAAGAAGGCCAAACTTCCACTTTTGGGCATAGTCCGGGATTGCTCCTAGCAAATCTATCGTTCTTCTTCTCTAATGTGCAATAATGCTATAGATACTATATAGATATTGTGTGTGGTGGACTAACCCCAATAATGGTTATATGCATGTGTGTCGCTTATGATGTAGGACTCAATCCAAGATTGTACAATTTGAAGATATATGTTATTTCTTAAGATTTAACCCTAACTCTAATGTATTGCCATTATGATTTTAGGGAGAATTTGAGGATAAACTAGGTAGAGGACACTACCTCAATCGGTCATTGAAAGGTGACAGAATAAATACAAGAAGGGGGAAACTGATATAAGGTCCTCTTTTAATTACACCATCTCATTGTAGATGGATGGCAATCTACCACATGAGGTTAAGGGAGCAAAGGGGTATCCTACCTTTGGGTTAAGATAAGAGTATCCTCCAGGCACCTTAGGGTATGTGCAGGATCATGGTGGGCCAAAACCTCGCAATGTGATAAAAAAAGGTCTAAGAACATCCAAAAGCGATTTGAAGTTTGCTCTGACTTTTCCCCCCAATCTTAATACCAATGCAAAAACAAAAACTACCAAGGGTTATCATTTATCATATATATCAAATACCCAAAACCTGCACATAGGTTTTTTTTTTTTTAAATCCTAATGTTGTTTTCCATATTTCTTTTCAAACCAACGACCTCCACCATCAAGGTATGGGAAGCAATTTTGGATATACAATAACCCCAAACCAAATTTCCACCCTATTTTGCATCCAACCACAAGTAAGTTCGATTTTTATTGTTTTCCAATTGGTTTAGTTCATTTTTTTTCTAATTTAGGTTTTTGTAATGAAAATGTATGTTTTTAGTTTGATTTATAAATTGTTGATTCAAATTGTAATTCTATGTTTATTTGCATTATAAACAAGCATGGCAGACCCTAACCAACCTCCAAACAATCCCCCACCAAACAATGACCCTCAAAACAATTCACAACTACCATTACCCCCTCAAAACCCTCCCCAAATTCAAGATTTAATTCAAGAAAATCTAAATCAATTGAGGGTTGTGCTAATTCAAGACATATAACACTATCCCTAGTTTATCTCCCATGCTAGCCACCCTTAATACTATTGTCGCTAATATTGAGACCTTTACCAAGCAGCATGATGCAGCTCTTCGTTAGCGTGATGACCGCCAATTTGATGACAAGTGGATTATGATGGGGTTGCATCCCTTAATATTACTAAAAAGGAATTATCCGACCTATTCGCCAACCCCAAAACTAGTATACTAGTTGACCCTAAAAAACCCTAATTGTCAATCAAATGATGCACTAATGAGGCCATTAGAACTCATTTTTGGGATCGTTGCTAGATGCTTTTTGACAAACCACCACACAACAATTTGCAGGTGCCCTTCTATTTCCTAAGAAAATTATATGTTGAGTTTGTCAAAGGGCTTAAAGTTAATTATTGGAGCATGAGGCCCAACATGGGCGTAGGAGGTGGAGCTTCACAGGATAGACCCAGGGCCAAGCAAAAGGAAGCCACCACATTTGTTGTTTTTCTTGAGGATCTGCTGCAAATGTATTAACACTGCCATAATGTTTGGTACGTGCTTTCCAAAAGGCAGCGTCCTCTTGTATTTTTATGAGGAATAAACCAAGAGAAGAGTATTAGAATAATCTTTATGTTTCTTTCTAATGCTCACTATTGTAGCTTATTGTAAATATTAGAATGTTTATAATATTTAGGTGTAGTCTAGAATAGAATGTTTCTATTTTATTCAACTCTCCTTGTGTATATATAGATCATTTTGATCTCTATTTAATCAATGAAGTATTCTGCCATTTATGTTTGTAACATGGTAAGTAATTTTTTGAAAAAAAAAAATTAATTTCTTTATTGAAATTATCTGTTTTGTTTTTTCAAAATTTCTCTCAAAAAATCGCGATTTCTTTTGTTGTGTCTAGTTTGACTTTGAAATCCGCAGCACATCTCTGGTCTTTCCTTGGAAAAATCGCGGGTATTCCTCCCTTGCAAAATCGCGGGATTTTTTTTCCCTGTAATTCACAGCCCTTACTAAATGATTATTAATGACAGCTAGGGCCATTTGATTTTCCACCTGCATCAACGGCCATTGTTTCTCTAATAATGCTCGAGTAATGTTTTCTTGTTATCATACTAAGCTAACAAAGCCATGGCTCAAATTGGAAAATACAAAACCATATCCAACAAACAGAGTGGACAAATAGTGTAATTCATGGTCGAGTATGTGCTACGTTTCAACTCCATCTCCTAGGGACATCCTTACATTGTCGATCTATTGACATTCAAAGGATAGTCCAACAGCATCTTGTTTATTACAACAGTGAGATCCAAAATAGAGAGAACCATACATTTCTAACTGGCTCTCACCCAATAAGTGTTCACTCAATATCCATCACATAGTAAACTAAGTTCTTGCCATGTTGTGCCAATAACACCACTTCTCTCATTCCAATTTGCATTACTTGTTGGCTTTCTAGATCATCTATGCATCGAACTCTAACGTTGCTTATTTTGAGCCCACTCAATTCCAAGATGACTATGGGTCAAACATTTCACTACCAAATCGATTCATTGTTGCATCCAATGCAACCATTCACACATCTTGAGAGGTGTAAATTATGTGACTTCCTACCCATAGGAATAAACCAGTATTTGTGAACAAGTGCCAAAGCCTTCAATCAAATATAAAATTCTATGTTTCTCGCATACTTTGGTTGAATGAATGTTCCAATCTCTCCTTTTCAAATCTAATGCATTTGTTCTAATATAATAATAACTATGTTGTTGTTACACCGTTTGAGCAGAGTCTTTGTTATTATATATTGTTAAGACAATATCACAAGTCGTTGAGTATTTATCATTGATGAAGATGTTAAATATTATAAAGTTGTAACAAAGGTCGATGTGCCCTTATCAACATAGGAGACTATGTTTTGTTATCACCTTAGAAGATCTAAGTATTTATGTGTTCCGTTGATCTTTACCCTATGAAAGCTCATCTTATATATTCAATTTGATAGACAAACTCAACTATCTATGCGCTGCATAGTTCTCTGTAAATAAAATGATCGAAGATTGTTATTATGTATGTGGTCTCTATTTGTTGATTTATGTATTTCATAAGCAACCCCAAAAAACATTTAGACAAGTCAACACCCAAGCGTGAACAATCAACACAACGTTGATCAGAGGCACTTCATCAAGTATTAAGATCAAGCAAACACCCCTCCATTCATATGTCAATTTGGGTTAGTTTGGTCGTGCTTTACCATGCTCCCAAATAGAGAAATATTTTTCAAGGTGAATCTAAACCTCCCTTCCAAATAGGAATGAAAAAACAACATACATTCGAAATTTGGGTGTGATACCATGTTGTTTTTCCTAAGGATCCACTGCAAATATATTAACACTGCCATAATGTCTGGTATATGCTTTCCAAATGGCAGCGTCTTCTTGTATTAGTATAAAGGGACATCTCTATTGATCAATATAATTAATATAATGGTAAACTTAATACTAGTTGTGTATATATATATATATATATATATAGATATATATATATATAGATATATATATATATAGATATATATATATATATATATATATATATATATATATATATATATATCTATATATATATATATATATATATATATATATATATATATATATATATATGTATGAATCATTATAATTATATAAATTTCTCTTTGATCTCACGATTTTGTCCTACTAAAGCTACCAAAACATCAACATTTGTACCAACCTGATATTCCCCGCCTCCTCCAATGCAACATCCTAATGTCATCACCGAGGCTAGTGCGGAGTCTATTAGAGCCATTCATCATTTGAGCAGTCTACTAGTCACCCAAACTGGGTCATTATTGCCTCCTCGCGCTGATGATATTGGCGCTAGTACATCTGCCACTTCCTCACATGTCTATGTGCTACATACTTGCATTATAAGCAAGAATATTTGTGTAGGTTCCATTACAGGTTTTGAGTTTCATTTGCAGTTGGGGACGATGATATAGCAGACATGGTCGCAGAGACACACAACTCCTACGAGAGACAAGGAGGGGCGGGCAGAGACATGGACTCCTTATGTTATAGTAAGTCTATACATTTGATTCATCACAACATTGTTAGTTTCAGATCGATATTTTTTCTTTTTTAAATTGACAACTTCGTACTTATGTACATTGTGTGATTCATTTATGTCCAACTGATGACAAGGGAGATGAGAAATTTGGATGCTATAACACTTTCAGCAATTTCATTTGGCCTTAAGACCTCTATAGCGTGTATTGTTTTATTATTCATTACTTCCATGTTTGATATTGTATTTTACATGATTTATCGTCTTTTCCTCTTCTAGGTTTCACCTGTCAGTGGGGGACATTGTGAGGGGGTTGCACCATAGACAATTGACAAGGGGAAGATAATTAGTTGTTTTAAAAACATTAAATGCATATATAGATATATATACTTGTCACTTGTTTTTACTAATGAAATGTTATTGCATTATTTATTTCATAGGGGGTGGCCTCTGATGATGCACCGACCCAAGATTTGCCATCACAGACCCTTAGGCATTTCCATTCGCAGCGAGAGCCCTATAGTATGTATATTTATCATTTATTTGTTACTTATCTTAATTTTCATAGATTATAAACAAATGGTTGTCATGATTGTAACAACTATATTTTTAACTCTCGTAGGAAACACCTAATGCGAGGAGGGGGATCAGTGGGGCTTTGAATCTTAGCTAAGCCAACATTTGCCGATGAGAGATCAACGGAGGTAAATTATAATTCGAATTCTCAATTGTGTTATTAATTTATTATGTTATCATTAATAACATTATAGGTTAAGTGGCAGATCAATCTAACAACCATACAAACATGTTTAGGTTGAAGGTGGCGAGGTGCCTACTTTGCCCAACAGAGGAAGGCGTGGAGAGAGTGCAAACAATGGTGACTTCATTATTGATTAATATGTGTTTGAATAAATTTATATTTGATATCTACAAATCATTTAAATGAACTAGTCTAACTTAGATTTTATCTTTTTTGTTCATACAAGACTAGCGAGTTCAGAGAGTGCATTGAAGAGGCTGCATTTTGACGATCCTCCAGTTGCCTAGGATATAGTAGTTTTTTAGGGATACCTTAGGTCACATTTTGAGATGGCATATGCCACATTTTATATAAAAACTTTGATTTCATAGACATTTTGATGGCATCTGCCATATTTTGTATATGGATGTAAATTTTGACATACATTTGCATCATATTTGTATATGATTATATATTTGATATATTATATAATTGTGAATTGTTGTGCATGTGCATTTGTATGGTGAATGGAATCTTGTTTATTTTAATCATGTTCATTGGAATCTTCTTAATTGGAATGTCATTCATTAGAATCTTGTACATGGTTTATGAAATCTTATTCATTATAATCTTGTTCATTAGAATCTTGTTCATGGTTTATGAAATCAATATCACAATAAGAGAAAGGAACTGAACTCCTCCAAAGATTTAAGCAACCCCAAAACCAAAATCACTCAAGAAAAAATAGCCAAAAGCCAAGACAAGCCCTTAAAAAATTTCAACATCCAATTGACCATGAACACAATGAACAAACAAACAAAAAGGGCTTCAAGTTACGTCCTTCGGAAGATCGTTGCTCAAACGTGCTTAGTTCACCTTGTGAACACTTTGGTACATGATGCTCGCAAATGTTCTAGTGACTATGTGGTTGAACCATGGGTGTCACTAGGGTTCACCGGCCCAAATGGTGCGCCAATTCATTGAGGAACACTGCAAGATTTGGCATCAAGCGAGATCAATGTACCAATTTTAAACGAAATCAATCCTCCCAGAATTGAGAGAGGTAATTGTTGAAATTGATATTAGAGTTCAATAACATCTGACATTTTTCCAATAGCCCTCACGAGCTCCAAGTGAGGCCCCTTGAAAGATCCCTTCTGACAAATTGATGCTACAATGAACAGTTTTAAAGTTGCGCAGTGGTGCACCAATTCACTAAGGAACACTACAAGATTTGGCATCAAGCGAGATCGTTGTGCCAATTTCAAACAAAATCTATCCTCCCAAAACTAAGAGAGGTAATTGTAGACATTGATATCAAAGTCCCATAACATCTGACATTTCGCCGATAGCCCTCACGAGCTCCAAGTTATGGCCGTCAAAAGATCGCTTCTGAAACGTGCTCATTGCACCATGGAGACCCTTTGGTTCAAGGTGGTCGAGAACATTCCAGACTCTGTGGATGAAATAGTGGTATCACTAAGGTTCACCTACCCATCCAGAGCTAACGGCACTAATGAATCGATGCCACAACGAACGATTTAAAAGTTCCACAATGGTGCACCAATTCATTGAGGAACACTGCAAGATTTGGCATCAACTAAGATTGTTGTGCCAATTTCAAATAAAATTGATTCTCCTGGAACTGAGAGAGGTAATTGTAGACATCGATATCATGGTCCTGTAGCATCTAACAGTTCATCGATAGCCCTCACAAACTCCGAGTTATGACACTCGGAAGATCATTTCCGAAACGTGCTTTGTGCACCTTGGAGACACTTCAATTTGGAGTGGTCAGAAGCGTTCTAGGCTCTCTGTGGACAAAATAGTGATGTCACTAGGGTTCACCCACCCATCCGGAGCTAACGACATTGACGAAATGATGCCACAACAAACAGTTCAAAAGTTGTAGAGTGATGCACCAATTTAGTGAGGAACACTGTGAGATTTGGCATCAAGAGAGATCGTTGTTCCAATTTCAAACGAAATCGATCCTCCTAGAACTGAGAGAGGTAATTGTAGACATTGATATCACGACTCCTTAGCATCTAATAGTTTGTCAATAGCCCTGACAAGCTCCGAGTTACAATCCTCAGAAGATTGCTTCCAAAACGTGCATAGTGCACACCTTGGAGATGCTTCGAATCGGGGTGGTTGTGAACATCCTAAGCTCTCCCTTGACAAAAAAGAATGGTGTCACTAGGGTTCACCCACCCATCCAGAACTAATGGCGCTGACGAAACGATGCCACAACGAATGGTTCCAAAGTTGCACAGTGGTGCACTAATTAACTGAGGAACACTACAAGATTTGGCATCAACCGAGATCGTTGTGCCAATTTAAAACAAAATTGAATTTCCCAAAACTGAGAGAGGTTATTATAGACATCAATATAATTCGTCGATAGCCCTACGAGCCCTGAGTTATGACGCTCGGAAGATCGCTTCCCACACGTGCTTAGGGCACCTTGGAGACACTTCAGTTCGAGGTGATCGTGAACGTTCTAGCCTCTCCGTGGACGAAAAAGTGGTGTCACTAGGGATCACCCACCCATCCACAACTAATGGCACTAACAAAATGATGCCACGATGAACAGTTCGAAAGTTGTGCAATGGAGCACAAATTCACTTAGGAATACAACAAGATTTGGCATCAACCGAGATCGCTATGCCAATTTCAAACAAAATTGATTCCCAAAACTAAGAGAGGTAATTAAAGACATCGGTATCACAATCCCATAGCATGTCATAATTCGTTGATAGCCCTCATGAGCTCTGAGTTACAACCCTCGGAAAGTCACTTCCCAAACATGCTTAGGGCACCTTAAAGACACTTTGGTTCAACGTGGTCATGAACGTTATAGGCTCTTTGTGACGAAGCAGTGGTGTCACAAGGGTTCACCCACCCATCCAGAGCTAATCGCGCCAACTAAACAATGCCACAATGATCCTTTAGGGTCGGTCAATTGACAAATTTTTACAATAATTGCAATTTGTGACACTATTACGTAAATTCCACTTTGAACATTGTAAACATGACCAATATTGATTAGATGAATTAAAAATATGATTTTTATGCTCCCTCCATGTTATTTGATGACTTTGACTACTTTAACCACTTTGATCGACCTTTGACCAATATGGACTAATAGGCTGAATGGTTACATAGATGACCATAAGAGTTTACCATTGAAATCTATTATATGAAAACACAGATTAGAGAACCTTATGAGAAATTTAATAATTAAAGAAGTTCATATTTGCAATATTTCAAGTGTTCCATCATAATTACAGATGAATAATAGAAATATGAATATATCTTTGCCATACAAGTAATATGTACACGAGAAAAAAGGTACGCAATGTACATTGTTGTGCGTACTAAAGTCCTTGTGTATATCATTGATACAACCATATTATATACACAACTACCAAAAAGCCTATTCTAAACTATCATAGAATCATCTTGATTCCACTCTTTAAATGTTACTATCTTCATGCATTGTTACTATTGAAGACACCTACAATTCAATATCGTACTAAATGTCAGTATTTTAGGCATTTACTATTAAGTACAAGTATAAGCATATAATGAACATATGAAACTGAATTTTAAGCATATAATGAACATATGAAACCTTGTTGTGAGTTAGTATTATCCAACAAAGTGTTCCTAAAGGGGTCATCTCTTTGCTTGAGAGTCTCCAATAGGGCTTCGTGGCCAACATCACCAAAAGAAAAAATTTCTTTAGTTTTTGGTCTTCCTTGATGCTTCACCGTATTATAGGCATTTAATACTAAGTACAGGTATAAGCATATAATGAACATATGAAACTGAATTTTACGCACATAATGAACATATAAAACCTTGTTGTGAGTTAGTATTATCTAATGAAGTGTTCCTATATAGGTCATCTCTCTGCTTGAGGGTCTCCAATAGGGCTTCGTGATCAACATTACCAAAAGAAAAATGTTCTTCAATTATCGGTCTTCCTTGATGCTTCACCAACTTTACATTTGCCGGTATAATAAGGTGTGAATCTATGAGAATGGTTTTATGCTTCTCATAGTCTTCGAATGGGGGAATTCCATTGTTTCAAAGCATGTATGTTCACAGCCATGTTCCAACAACAATTGAACCAGTAGGATTTCTGAATCCATCATTATCTGTAATCGGTTGCGCAAGATTTTGTTTACCTCTTACACAGTGTGCCAACCAATAATCTGATTTCTCATCATTCTCCTGTGGTGCAACCAATGCAAAGACATGTCTTGGCAGAAGAAGATCCAATAGATGGTCATACTCAACTGAACTTTCCATGTCATCATTTCTAATAGAGGGCATGAGAGACAATGGAGTAAGATAATGTGGAGCTCGTGTATCCACCCACTCACTCGACACATAGTGATCACAATCACACTGAAAACAACTAGGATGAAGGAAAGCCAACTCGCATGTCCAACTGGTCCATGTACTACGATCAGAGCTACGAAATGAATGCATTTTTGAAGAGCCTCTCACCATAGCACAATCCAATCTATCACCTAAGGAGCTGATGCACGAGCATCCAGAGGTATAAGGGCAATCCTGTGTCACCCAAAAAAATGTACTTAGACTTAGTTTCGATTTCATGTGTTTTCATTTTTGGACACCAATTTGGGTCAAATAAAGGTTCCAACTCTCACAGTTCCACTATCAGTGTTCGTGTAAATCCCGAAAAAATAGGAGTATGTAATTGAGCCATCATTTTGGTGAACTAGAAGGTGTAAATTGGCTAAATGAATGTGATTGTAATTTAGAGCATTACAGAAAAAGAATCAGGTCAAAAGGCCCCACGGTTTGAGAGTTATTGCAATTTTTCGGGTTGTGGAGACCTAAGAATGCTTCAAAGTCAAATTAGGGGCATTAAATGACCTCGAAAAGGGCTGAAAAATGGGGGACGAGAAAAACTTGTCCATAGGGCTATAGAGCGCTTCGAGAGCTTTTCGGAAATGTAAATGGTTTGTCAATCGGAGCTACGGTTCAAAAATTATGCCTCCAGGAAGTTCGTTTTTGGATTCTTCTAGATTTGCGCCGACTTCTAACGCAGCTTCTGGAGCCTTCTATTTGGTCGGTGGATGCCTACTAGCACTTTCTAGAATGTATTCCTAGTCCTTAACCCTCCGGGGTCTATTTAAGGAGATTCCTGGCATTGTAGAAGGCAGTTCGGAGTGGAGTTTGAGAGGAGGTACTGAAAGGAGAAATTATCTCCACATTTATGCTATTGTAAGCCCTTAGGGCATGTTTTGAAGTTTATTTTCTCTGTACTGAATGTACTAGCTTATTTTTCAGTTAATACAATTTCCCTTTTCTGTTGTGTCCATTCTGTTCTTGGGTTGTTTCCCCATCAAGAGCCCTCCTTAACCAACCAAAAGAACTTGCGCACTACTGAATCAAGAGTCCCTACTGCGGTAATGCAAATGTCCAACAATCAACTATGGTACGAGCATCAAAAAGTTTTGCTGCTGAAAACTTGACTAGAGCTCTCTTCACACATACCCCCACTCAGTCATACTCCCCTTTCTCATGCTTGGACTCAAAAAAACTCCAAATATGAGGTACACCCCTCTCTACATGCAATCTACACAACCAATAAAACACGCAAGCATTCTTGAATTGACCTGTGCAATTATTTGACCAAATGAGATGTCTATCCATAGCAATATCATGTTCTCGCAAGAACCTAAAATAATTCTCGAAACAATGTTGGACAAACTCATGAGTGAGATCTATTCGCTCATATAAAAGCGGTACTCTACGATTATCTTCTGCACTATCAGGGGCATGTCTATATGTTATGTGGACCAAAATAGCAATCTAAATGGATTTGTACTATTGAGATTGTGTCTCATTTTGGGTTGTAATGTCTAATTCTCTGCAAAGTCAACAACTGATATAATAGTGCCAAAGATTTTCCTTGAAATCTGAAATAAAATCAGCCACACATTTTTTTTGCAACCAACTCACATCTATAGCCTTCACCTCCACTATTCAATGTGTATTTCACTATTTCCTAAACCTTTTTGGAAACTATTGTCTTTCCAATATCTTCTTTGTACCCCTAATGAAAACATGTTAAAAAATTTGATAAACCATCACATTGTGAGCACTTCTCATTTAAGCAAACATTTCTATAAAAGAAACAACCATCATCTCTAGGACATAAGAATTGATCTAGTAACGATCTTGATGATTTTGGAAGCCCATTAGCACTACAAATCTCCAACCTTGCATTAGTATGCAAAGTAGAATGAATGAAGCGTAATTCTTCGTAATGCATAGAAAACTCCACATGATATTTACATGTATTTTGAATCTTAAGTGGCACACAATAAAATGGATTCATTGATTCAAAAGCCCTTTGTGATATATGCAATGTTGGATTAGTCAGACAAAATTGTTTGAACAGCATTGTTTGACTTACCTCCAAATAATGTTTTGGATGTCAATTTGCTCAACTTCAAAACATCCTTCACTTTTGGTGACATGCTTGAGCTAGAGTACCAAAATTGTGCATTTTGCTCCTTCACATTATCAATTAGTTCTTATCAAAACATGGAAGTCACCCACAATAAGCCCATGTATTAGTTCAAAGAAGATCATCAAGTCTCTCTCTTCTTCCAAGTGCTCTACTCAAAGTCATACGACTTATGTTCAAGACAACAAAAGTTTGTCTAATAAATGTCGCTATTCTCAAATGATGACTTACCAAGGAAGTTCTATTAAGCCTACGAGCAGTTGTACTGTCCTTTTCCTTGCTATATTTTCCAATGCTATTGAGAGCACTAAAAGGATTCTTCATAATAATGGCATTTCTTTTCATTTTCTTGTTGAAATGAATTTTCAATTTGGATAGCATAAATCTTAACTTTTGCATCCTTAACAATTGCACAAAAAGTCGACATTGCTCCACTAATGTCTTGTTGCCAAATATTTGTTCACATAGTTTTGAAGCCCACAACCAAACTGTTTTATGTGATCTCTTCCCTTCTAATGTGCTCAAAATGGTTTCATCGATCTCTATTAACCACTTCGGTGCTCTACCAAGTTTAGGGTCAGATGTTTGTCTCTCTTCATTAAAAGGGACCTCAATTCAATTATAATGAGACATGTAAGGTTCATTTGCAACATTATCACTGTCATCCTCAATTGTTAGATTTTCCCTTTCAAGCTCTACATTTTCCTCTTCGATGAATAAATTGTCATTCACAACATTAACTTGATTTAAATTATCAAATTCAACATCGTCTTCACTAGAAACTACTATTATAGGCTCGATCTCATTCATATTTAACATACCTTATCTCTTTTTTTACGATGGCTTTCCCTACCTTTTGCCCTATATTCTTCAATTTCTTCATTTGTCACCTTCCTCTTCTGTTTAGACTTTTGCCTACTACTGCTCTCCATATTGTCAGCAATTCTAGGAAACATAATCAACTGATTTTACCACTTTCTAAAAGTTTGGGCCCCAAATTTTGTCTTTTGCTTGCAAAACTCTCAAATCCCAAAAAAAAGTGCTTGGATTTTTGTATGTCTCAAGTTCAGGGACCACAATCATATTTTTTTATAAGTTCACCAATAAAATATTGGATACCCGATATATTGGGTATTCGATAGATCCGATACCCAATAAATTAATGCCAAACTAGTGAAAATAATCACATGCAAAATGAAAGGTGTGGATTAAAAGTTAAGGAGAGGTCTCAATTATCTCCTCCATGATCTAAATAAGGTAGTTATCAACAATAATATGCAATCTTTTAATTCTCTTTTCAATTATAAAATTTTGTATTTAATTATAATATATATAGTTTATAAGATTTATTCTATTATTATGTTATATTATAACATATTATCAAATATTATATAATATTATAATATTTTATATAATATTATTTTATAATATATTTAATTATATTATATTATATTATATGATAAAGTATATAGGATATACTAATTAATTTATAATGTCAAAAGGGGTCATAAGGTACCCTATGACCCCTTTTGACCTATTCCATGATAACATATGTCCCTAGGGGTCCTGTGACCCCTTTTGACCCACTCAACGATAACATATGTTCCTAGGGACATATTAAATTCGTTCTTTCGACCCATTCAACGATGACATGTATTCCTAAAGGTCCTAGGACTCCGGAATTCATACGTAAATATCTAATGGGTTGAAAGGGGTCATAAGGGACCCTATGACCCATTTTGACCAATTCCATAATACCATTAGTCTCGAGGGGTGTTATGACCCCTAGGGTCATATAATATTCGTTCTAATGGGTCGAAAAGGGTCAGAGGGTACCATCTGACCCCTTTCCACCTACTCTGTGATAACATATGTCACTAGGGGTCCTAGGACACTTAGGGATGTATTATATTTGTTGTAATGGGTCGAAACGGGTCATAGGGTATCCTACGACCCTTTTTGACTCATTCAACGATAACATATGTTCCTGGGGGGGGCATATTAAATTTGTTCTAATGGGTTGAAAGGAGTCATAAGGTACCCTATGACCCCTTTTAACGCATTCAACAATAACATAATATTACATCTAATGGGTCATAAGATACCCTATGATAACATTTTGACTTAGTCGATGATAACATGTCTATAGACATCCTAAGGCCCATAGGGACATTATATTCATTCTAATGGGTTGAAAGAGGTCATAGGGTACCCTATGACCCCTATGACCCCTTTCAACCCATTCCACAATAACATATGTTCCTAAGAGTTCAAATGTTAACATCTAATGAGTCAAAAGGGGTCATAGGATATCTTATGACCCCTTTCGGCCTATTCCATGATAACATATGTTGCTAGGAGACATATTATATTCGTTCTAGTGGGTCGAAAGGGGTCACAAAGTATCCTATGACCCCTTTTGACCTATTCCATGAAAACATATGTTGCTAGGGGTCCGAGGACCGTTGTCAGGGGTCCAAAGACCCCTAGAGACATATTATATTTATCCTAATGGGTTGAAAGGGGTCATAGGATATATAGTGTATCCTGTGACCCCTTTTGACCCATCCAACAATAACATATGTCCCTAGGGGTCCTAGGAGTTCATATATTAACATCTAATGAGTCAAAAGAGATCATAGGGTACCCTATGACCCCTTTTGACCTATTCCATAATAACATATGTCCCTAGGGGTGTACTCTAACCCCTAGGGACATATAATATTCGTTCTAATGGGTTGAATGGGGTCATAGGGTACTCATAGGGCACCTTATGACCCCTTTAGACCTATTCCACGATAACATATTTCCCTAGGGGTCCTAAGACTCCTAGAGACATATTATATTCGTTCTAATGGGTCAAAAGGTGTCATATGGTAACCTATGACCCTTGTGACCCATTCAACGATAACATGTGTCCCTAGAAGTCCTAAGACCCCTAGGGATATATTAAATTCGTTCTAATGGGTTGAAAGGGGTCACAAGGTACCCTCTGACTCTATTCGACCCCTTTCAACCCATTCAATGATAACATATGTTCCTAAGAGTTCATAACATCTTATAGGTCAAAAGGGGTCATAGGGTACCCTAAGACCCCTTTTGACCTATTCGATGATAACATATGTCCCTAGGGGTCCAAACATATTATACTTGTTCTAATGGGTTAAAAGGGATCATAGGCTACCCTATGACCCATTTTATCCCATTCAATGATAATATATGTCCCTAAGGACAATAAATTCATTCTAATGAGTTTATTGGGGTCATAAGGTACCCTATGAACCATTTTGACCCACTCAACGATAACATCTAATGGGTCAAAAAGGGTTATAGGGTACCCCCCTATGACCCCTTTCGACCTATTCAATGATAACATATGTCCCTAGTAGTCCTACGACCCCTAGGAACATATTATATTCGTTCTAATGGGTTGAAAGTGGTCATAGGGTACTCTTTGACCCCTTTTGACCCATTCTACAATCATATGTTAACATCTAATGAGTTAAAAGGGGTCATAGGGTATCTTATGACCCCTTTCAAACTATTCCATGATAGCATATGTTTCTAGGGGTCACCCCTAAAGACATTATATTTGCTCTAATGGGTTGAAATGAGTCAGGGTATCCTATGATCCTTTTTACTACAACCCCTTTCAACCCATTCAACGATAAAATATGTTCATATGTTAACATCTAATGAGTCAAAAGGGGTCATAGAGTACCCAATGACCCCTTTCAACCTATTCCATGATAACATATGTCCCTAGGGGTCCTAGGACCCTTAAGGCCATTATATTTGTTCTAATGGATCAAAAGGGGTCATATGGTACCCTATGTCCCTTTTTGACTCATTCAATGATAATGTATGTTCCTTCTATATGTTAACATCTAATGGGTCAAAAGGGGTCATTACGTATCTTATGACCCCTTTAGATCTATTCCATGATAACATGTGTCCCTAAGTGTCCTAGGACCCCTAGGGACATATTATATTCATTCTAATGGGTCAAAAGGGGTCATAGGGTATCCTTTAACCCCTTTTGACCTATTCAAAATTAACATATGTTCCAAGGGGTCCTAAGACCCCAAAGAATTCATATGTTGTCATCTAATGGGTCAAAATGGGTCATAGGGTATTTTAGGACCCCTTCGAACCCATTCAATGATAACATATGTTCCTAGGGGTCCAGGGAGTTTTAATGGGATATCTTATAGTAATTAATTATTATATCCTATATACTATATCATATAATATAATATAGTCTAATATATTTTGATATAATAAAATATATTATAATATTATACTATATAATATGTTATAATATAATATAATATATTATAATAATATATCTTATCAACTACATATATTAAATACAAGGGGTCATATACGACTATATGCTATAATATGTGTTTGACCCCTTTCGACCCATTCAATGATAACATATGTCCCTGGGTTGCGTAGGGACATATGTTATCGTGGAATAGGTCTAAAGGGGTTATAGGGTACCCTATGACCCCTTTATACCCATTAGAACAAATATTATACGCCCATAGGGGTCATAAGACACCCCTAAGGACATATGTTATCATGGAATAGGTCGAAAAGGGTCATAGGGTACCCTATGACCCCCTTTCCACCCATTAGCTGTTAATATATTAACTCTTAAGATCTCGAGGAACATATGTTATCATTGGATGGGTCAAAAGGGGTCATAGAATACACTATGACCCCTTTTGACCCATTATAACGAATATAATTGTCTCTAAGGGTCATCGGACCCCTAGCAACATATTTTATCATGGAATAGGTCGAAGGGGATCATAGGATACTCTGTGACCCCTTTTGACCCACTAGAACGAATATAATATGTCTTTAGGAGTCCTAGGACCCCTTGCAACATATGCTATCATGGAAAAGGTCAAAAGGGGTCATAAGATACCCTATGACCCCTTTTAACCCATTAGATGTTAACATTTGAACTCTTAGGAACATATGTTATTGTTAAATGGTTTGAAAGGGCTCATAGGATACCACCCTATGACCTCTTTCGACCCATTAAAATGAATATAATGTCCATAGGGGCCCTAGGACCCCTAGAGACATGTTATCATTAAATGAGTCAAAAAGGGTCATAGGCTTGGACCCATTCAATGATACGCATGTCGAAAGGGGTCACATTCAACCTGATATAATATTATATTAGAATATAATAAAATATATTATAATATTATGTTATATAATATGTTATAATATGTTATTTTATATTATAATAATATATCTTATAAACTATATATTATAATAATATATCTTATAAACTATTTATTAAATACAACAACTTGTAATTAAAAAGAGAATTAAAAGAGTACATATTATTGTTGATTACGTCCTCATTTATAACAATAAAAAGATCGAATTTGTATATCACATGGATTCTATTTCTTTTACCCTATAATATGTATGAGATTAAACCCTATAATATGTATGAGATCAACTCTCAAAATGTGAACATTATTGGGGATAAGATTAGGATTATTATTTGGTTGGATATAGCTTGTTTATTTTCTTATTAAAAAATATTGAATTGTGTTAGGATCCAAAAAAAGCATTTTGAAGGTTAGTGACAAACTTTGAGCCTTCTATTGTGTCGGACATGTTTTGTATTCAAGCCCAACACTATCATGTTATTTCTCTTTTGGTGATTAACATAAAGGGTTGTACTCATAGGCCTATCTAGCCTAAAGTGTACAAGGTTCACATAATCTTAAGCAAGATCCCTTTACTATATTGCAGTATAAAACGGGGACATGTCCCCCCCCAAAACTGGGTAGTCTCGGAGACGGGGACATCCCCGGAATGGGGGAATGGCATCTTGAAGTTTCGGGCAGCGCCACTGAGATTGCCACCTCCACCAGAGACGACGAGACGTCTCCTATGTGGGTGCGGGGAGATGCGATGGAGTCTCCTTTGTTGTGGGGGGACACGACGGAGTCTCCTTTATTGTGGGTGCAGGTAGACTTGTAGTTTTTGTTTGCATTATAATATTATATATTTATTTTGATATCATGATTCGTGCTACATGATACTTATTGTAATCATCGTTATGTCATGACTCATGACTCATGACTCATATGATCATTGATTACATTTAGATAGTAGAATCTAGATACTCATACTATTGATTTGAAGACTGATATATAGACTGATATTTGTTGATGTTCAATTTCATTGTTTGTTTGTCATTTGATCATGAATCATGATGTTCCAATTCAAAACTTCAATGCAATGTTCAATTTTAATTTTTTATTGTTGAAGTTTACTGTTTTTAATTTTTTTACATCTTTATATGATTATATCAAGTTATATTATATAATTGTAGTACATATTTTCATAACTAGCATGTTAAGTACCATATGTATGGTATATACACCCTTGCTCCCCCCATCCCCTGTCGTCGTCCCCCCACCGTCCCAAATCAAGGCCCCTTTGTCCCGCCGTCTCGGAAACTTGTCCCCCTGTCCCGCCATCCCCCCATCTCACAGGGTGTTGTAACTATGCTATATTGAGATTGATAACAAGCATTGCACATCTATCCTAGTGTGTTTCTAGCGTAGGAGCACCCCTCCTAGGCTCCATAGGATAGTTAATACTAAGGATGAAGATGTGATAAGGATCTTGAAATACATTGGTCTATGACAACCCTGAGTTGTAATGTCTTTTTGCCTCTAGGTGCAATTATAAACCTGAGATCAAACTTGGTCAAAGGGCATATTTTTGTGTTTTTCATAGGTCCATATGATTATAGGGTAGAAATAGGTATTTTGGATCCTCATCATATTGCAAGAAAGCAAAATGGATTGAAAAATGTAAAAATTGTCAATATTGTCAATGTTGAGCAATGCATCATCAACAACTTCTAAGCAAAGTCGACAACTACCTTCCCAAGTGAAATTTTGAATTCAAATTGTAATGTTAATATTTTTAGCAGCTTCCTACAGTTGGCTTCATCAGTTCACCATCGCAACCCTCCTGAGCTTATAGTGGGATTTGAGGGGCTCAGTTGTGGCGTTATAGGCTTTCCAGCAGCCTATATGTGTTTTGGCTCTGTTTGAGAGACTTACTATTTATAGTAAGTAAAACTATTTGTTCCGTTGAGCTCAATTGAGTTAGAGGAATTGAGTGATCCTCTCAGTTTGTATTTCAAGCTTCTAGTTTAGGCTCCAAGAATCTTGGAAGGAGTGTCTATTTATAGTAAGTCACCCTGTCCAATTCATTTATCATCTTTCCTAGTCATGACCATTCTTGTGTTGTCAAATTTCGATTCTGATGCTCCTTTAGTTGTTTTCGCAAGACAGGTGAATTATTATTATTATTCATCTAAATATGTTGAGGTTGTTATTTTTGATGGTGTTTAATGTTGTTCACCTCAGTATCATAGCCCATTGGAACCAAGTCAAAAATTTTTAAATTGTGGGCACAAGAAACAATGGCCTTGTGTGTCAAAATATTATGTTATGGTGGAAAAGGTCATTTTTGGAGCCAAAAGCAATTAATAATTTATTAATAATGGCACTTTATTATATTGTAATGTTGTGTGGAGGAAGCTTCTTAAGTGAAGTTAATCTTGTCCATCTCTAATAGCGCGCAAGGTTTCCATCACTTCTCGTTCCAGTTCATTCACATCGTGAGCCATTTGAATGACCTGTACCTGTTCAGCCTGTTCAACCTATATGCTTGTCTCAAAGGTTAACTCCTCATGAATTGTGTAACTGTCCTCAATATCAATATGGTCTGAAGATCCTGCTTGTTCAGGTTGGATGTGACTAAAATTATATGGCTTCCTATTCATGCCTATCTGACATTTATCTTGTTTTAACTAGCGCCTGCAATTCCAATAGTTTACCCACAAGTTGGCCAGTATTGTGGCTCTAATACTACTGAAATGATCCAAATAGATATAATATTGGCCTGAGTTAATCAAACTGACAATAACCTAGGTATTGGTGTCGATGGCTCTCAACAAGTATAAAAAATTCTCTCGCAATATAACCATAACAGCAATGAAGCAATGAGAATATTCATAAGTTAAGTTTAGAGTTTACAGTATATTCCAAAACAAACATCTAATCACATATTTAAACTCTTCCTTGTGTTTTTTTATTTCATAAGGATTTATGCTAACAATATGTGGGCATATCACACATTCACCCAATATTTGAGCAATTGTACTCACGTTTTATGCAATAATGGGCATACAAGAAAAACAGATATTGGAACCTGATATTTCTATGAGAGAACTAGCAATTTACACGATCCTGGATTGGGTTGGTTAAGTGTCACAAGGATGTTATTGATGTCAATGATCAGACACTGGAATGTCATATCAAACTTGCTCCTTATCGGGTATAACATTCTACAGCCTGTGGTCGAGTTCACCCATGCTTTCCGTGCTTGTGATTGATGCCAACATACCCGCAATCTTCTTATATGACACTCGTATCGTGCCCGAGTTCTCCTTATGTCAGTTGACTACCCTTGCCTCACTCTCTCTCTCTCTCTGCAATGAAGAACTGAATGCCCTCAATGCCACTAACTCCTACATTATTGGCCTGCATTGATACATCCAATGCCTCTGCCGACTAAATGACTTTCTACAGCACTATTACATGAAGTGAACTCCTCACCTTGCAGTTGGATTACATGGCCACTAGGTAGCAACTAACAAACTCCTCCCTATGTGTGCCTACTTCAACCAATGTACTCCTGGTGCAAACCCAAAATGAGCAATATATCAGCAAACAAACTCCATAAGAATGAAGTCTCCAATGAGCAGTTGGGGCTACGTCCAACTCCTCACACTTGCCTTAAGGGGTTTCATGCTCAAGAGCAACCAGTCACATTTAAGCAACCTTTGTTATTTTGAAAAGTATTATCTTTCTTCATGGTGTCAATCCCAAGGAAGCTCATTGTTTTTATAACCTTGATATGAGGGGAAGTACAAACAACTAGGCAATGTGGGATAAAAATCATTTTCGTCTTTTTGTCACTTAACTTACTTTTGTTATAAAATGACTTTACGTCATAAAGTAACTTTACAAATCCACTTTATAAAATAAAGTGACTTAACTATAGAAAAGCTCCTCAACTTAAATATTTCCCCAACGAAACCAAATGAGCTCCTGTGACTGACTGGCATCCTCAAGATTAATGTCGTTAGCCTATTCAGATGGAAAGATAGAGCAACAAGGCACCAGTAAGGCCTAGCACAGAGAAGGGGACATTATAGGGACATTGAATCAATGTGCATATCTAAGTAGTGTTTTGACTTACGTTTCTATTCCACTTGACTTCATCTCTTGAAGTGGTATAATAAGGAAGATATTCTTGTTTCTGTTCTGGGTGACCTCAAACCATCCAAAACATAAGGGTTTCACAAAGAAATGACCCTACCTTAACTTTCCAAGGATGGATTTCAATAGTTGTTGGTGAAAAGAAAGGAGGGTCATGGTCCTTTCAAATTTCAAAGGCTTTGTGTTAACTGATAAGGTTTACTATTTTTAAAGCTCAAACTAGACCCAGCATCTCAATGTGCTCGAGTAGCGACTAGGAGGAAAAGGTGAAACAATGAAAGTAAATGACTTTAGGGATCCAATCTAATGATGGAAGCATTGATAGGCATGAAGGAGAATGCCTGAAGTGTTGGTTTGGCCAGAACATCCCTACAAATAGTAGTTGCTTCACAAAAGTGGCCTAATTACGCCTAGTAAGCCTAGGTGACCAGCCAGGGTTTAGCAACTTATTGAATGTTCGGTGACCTAATCTCTTGTAGTCCTTTAGAAGGCCCAAACGGTCATTGGGTTGTGTGGAGTTTATCAAAGTTATTGGTCAAAAACCTATTAGGTCGACCTAATTGTTTTAGGTCAGCATACAAGCCATTTGAGGTTAACTGTTTTGTGGGTGTTTAGGAACCAACCCATTGCACGAATCTATGTTTGCACAACTTGTGAAGAATGTCCAAACTATCAAATTGAAGGAGTGTTAAGCATTGGGTGGATTTCACCAATTTGGCCTAGTTTAGGGAACTTCTCCCTAAAGCATGATTTTGCTCCAAATTGATCCAATCAAAGGAGAGTCAAGAATGCTGTTGTGAGTGTCTTGAGTACCTAGATGAAAAGTTGGAGAAGGCTGATTGAAGGAGAAAATTGGAGGTAGCCCTTAACCATTGTTTTTGCACTGCAGTCTACATTAGTTTCATCATAGACATCCCCACTCTTATGAGCCAAGAATTGAGCTTCATAGTACAAGATATATTGTGAAGAGGATCAATATGACCCCTTTCATTTTATAAAAAAATTGCCTTACCTTCATCAAAAACATGTGCTTTGTTATATATTCATGACAACTTTCGTGATTTAAGATCCATGAATTAGATGGTATCTATTCAATCCCCATAGTCAACTTTTTCATTCCAAGCAAGATGGGCTTTTAAGTCGAAGAAACCAACCTCACCTTGCCCTATAATATAGGGATGCAAACTCAATTGATAGATGGCTCACTAGTACATTCATCCTAGTCACCTTCAAAACGCTTAAATCAATATCGTACATACTACATCGCATTCATTGTACTCCTAATCATGGCATGTGCTCTCACTCACATCCAATAGCCACAACTAGAAAATCAAATGTGGAGTAATATTTAAATGACCATGTTCACCTATTCCCTATCATATATAGTGTCCAATAAACATCCCTTACATCATGGCCAACTATTATGCCATTCCTCTATGTGTTAGGTCTTGTTCTCATTTGTTGCATCTATTGGATAATACATACTTTTGCCTTGCTTCAATCCTTGGATAAGAGAGGAGAGAAACAAATAGAGGAAACTAAGGAAACTTTTCCTTAGGTAAAAAGGCATTTTCATGTCCCCATCTCAAAGTTAGATTTCCACAAACCAAGAGGGAATTTTATTTTTATTTTATTTTTTTATGGAGAGTTCAGACCTGTGAGGAAACCCAATAGAGGCACAAAATCATTGTAGGAATCCAATATGGACCCACATGTGCCCTCTTCTGCTTTGGGCCAAGGACTGAGGGGCATCCATGCCACCAAATTTGCATGAGGCGCGATCCCAACCTCATCCCTTATGATGTCGAAGCCTTGCACTCAACAAGACTTGATCCCTAGTGGGCTCTTTGTAAGCCATTCGACTTCACCATTAGACCAAGGGCCTGTTGCCAAGAGGGAATTTTCACTTCCTTGTGTAGGTTTTTTCATCATCTTAAGAGTTTCAAAGAGCTTTGGAAGCTTAATATTTTAAGGTAAATAGCCCTTGCAAAAATAGCACACAACCTCTTAATTTGGGGAAGAGTTGGCCTTGTAAGGAGAGGTTATTTTGCTAATACTATTTTGATAGATTAACTTTTAGATTGATTTGAATCCCAAATCAAAAGAAAGTGTATCTTTAAAACAAACAAGGAAGCTTGTAAAATTTTTGAGTTGAAATCCCTAATCAAACTAAAGGTCTCTCAAAAACAAATGAGGAAGCATGTTTAATTCTAGTAGGTTGTATCTTCCTTTATGATACCATCGTGAGGCATCATGTTATCTATTTTATTCAAGACCATATTTAAACCCTACTATGAGAAAGGCATGAATTTGACCATAGATAGAGAGTGGGATCTCCATGCCCACGAACAGAGTTTGTTGCTAAGGCTACCCATGTCCCAAAAAATCCCACTCTACTCTCTTGTTCCATTTTCATATGATGCATATAAAAGATTGGGTGGCCAATGTTATCTAGTTTGATTAACTTATGCATTCTATGATCTATCCTAATTTGTTAATCAACTCTTCATTCAATGAGTTGAGTGTGGATGTCTCCTATTGGCAATTGTTAAAATGTTCTTTGAAAGCCCAAAGTACTTACAACATGTTCATCAAGAAATTTACAATCACTATGACACGATTTTAATTTAGAACTTAAGCCTACATTTGTCGTCTCCTCTTTTCAAAAGGTTCTTGGATCTTGCCCACTTAACCCCATGTGGTAGGCACATTGAACATACAACATGGGGTGTTCTACCTAGTGAAATATTTTTTATTTGCACCCCCTATTCATCTTTCTTTATTCATCTCCTCTTATGACATGAAAGCATGTAAGATTAAAATAAAGGCTTTCCCTAAAACTAATCCACTCTATAGAATCCCTTGAAAAAACATATAAGGCATCAAGACCATTTCCTATCTAATCATGCCCATGATCACAAAATAAAAACCCAACCATTTGGCTTCTTGGCCTCACCTAGGGGTTGGCATACTTGATGGTAGACTCAATGTTGTTGTCTCCTTATCGTGTATTTCTCTCCTTTTGATTCAAGCCCAAGAGCGTGGAATGAACCCCCTATCCATGTTTCTTTATTCATCTCCTCTTATGACATGAAAGCATGTAAGATTAAAAAAAAGGCTTTCCTTAAAACTAATCCACTCTATAGAATCCCTCGAAAAAAGATATAAGGCATCAAGACCATTTCCATCTAATCATTGCCCATGATCACAAAATAGAAAACCAGCCATTTGGCTTCTTGGCCTCACCTAGGGGTTGGCATACTTGACGATATACTCAATGTTGTTGTCTCCTTATCATGTATTTCTCTCCTTTTGATTCAAGCCCAAGAGCATGGAATGAACACCTAGTCATTTGACCTCTTATGATTGAGACTCTATTGAATCCATTCCAACAATCAACAATTGTAGAGATAGGGATGCCCCTTAATACCATTCACCTAATGTGGCGGGCGCCACCACCTTCTGACCATGAGGTGGTAAACCTAGAAGAGAACCTCATATCAATTTCTCCCTCCTTGTATTTCCTCCATCACCTTGTCATGATTGATTGCTGCAATTTCATGAATAGACTAGAAATATACATATTTCGCACTATTGCTTCTTTCCAATATATAAGATGTTACATATAAAATATATAATCAGTGTACACATATTATTGCCTACATTAGTATAAGAGGTTTTATGCATTAAAATGTTATCATGCTAAACGCATCAAGCATACACAATAAAAATGAATTCAGGCATACCACAATGAACAACAATGCTACTAGGTGTAATAAATCAGAACTCCTGATTTGATCTTTCTAGCTTATATTTAATGTGTTGATTTACTCAAACGAACACCAATGTTTATTAGATTACTTTCCTCAATTGACCATTCAATTGTTGTTGAATGATTGATGTTTGTATGAATGATTGATTGAATGGATGAATTTCTTTGATTTGATGATTTAAGGTATTTGTGATCTTTGATTAAATGTTGCATGTATTATTTAAAAGTGACAATATAATGAATGCTTAAGTGATATTTTGGGGGTTGTCTAATAAATGAAAGTTGAATTGATAGAATCGTCCTTGATTGCTGAATCGTATATTTTCTTGATCTCAAGGTTATTTGATTGATTTCTTGAGGGAAAAATAATTATGGATAAAGGATTTGTTTGGATGGGCTCATGAGTGATAATTGATACTTCCTTCAATGCTTGCAATAAAATCTCCTATACACTTTATTGGTGCTCATAAAAGAAGATCAAAACATTAAATATAAGCCATCGAGATCATGTTAGAAATTGTTATATATTACACGCAGTAGCATTAATTTTCATTTTGGTATGGATTAATATATGTTTACTGTGTATGCTTGATGTATCCAGAGTGATAATGTTTTAACGAAATTTCTCACATACTAATATAGTCAATATTATGTTTAAAACAAATTATACTTCTTTTACATAACATCTTACGTATTGGATATAAGCAATAGGATCGAATGGCAGCAATTGCCATGCTACAATCTAATTACTCCTAAAATCATTCTTCAGGGGTAGGTCACAGAATACATAAAGTAAAACTAAAATCAATCAAATAGAAACCTGTCCTATAAGATATCACAATTTTCTAGACTCGATATGGAAGTCATTAAGAATTCATTAGACATTATGTCATGCAATAGTATATCATACATCTTGTTTCTAACCGAACAAGCAATGATTAGCATCAGTCAAAGATAGCAATGATCATCATTATGGACAAGACAAAGTTTTGCATATTGTAGGCCTGCTGAGGCCAACTCAAATTGGCCAACTCCAAAATCATTGACATCTACAATTAAAACGGAGATTTCAATATCGAAAGGAAAGTACTTCTGCAATTAGAGAATGACGATAATGATGAAAATAGAAAAAACTAAAGATTAGAATAAAATTCAATGATGATATCATATAACCAAGAACAGCAAGCAATTCATATATTAGGAAACAAAAACAACTTGATACAGTATGGCTGAGCAATCCATGAATAAGGAAACGTAATTAATAACAAAGTGTGATTTCTTGAGAGGTTAAGAACATGTTGATAATGCAGATGTTTGATTAGGATAAACAGACTACTAATAAATGAGTTATTATATATAAACCAAGATCTGCCATTTTGCTGATAGTATGACTTATTACTATATGCCTCCCTTGAATAATGAAGAGCAATGTCCTTTGAAAGTAGGATCCCTTGGTAAGGGTATAATTTGGGATATGCGAAGGGGGAGGGAATTCAGATTGGAGAGTAACCAGCAACATCGAATAGGACTGGAATCAGCGAACGAGAAACAATAATCAAAATCGGAAGTATGTAAACAGAAGATGGATATTTAGAAGACTCTCAGCAATCTTATTCAGACTTGTTATAATCAGCATATAGTAATTTGAATGATAGCTTTGTGGTATTATGACGGCCTATGCATTATTGTTGATAAATTGTCTTTATATTTATGAGTGGATATAAATGCATATATTGTTGGGTAGATATTTTGCAACCGACAACTTTGGTTAAAAATCTAGTTGCAAAATAGAATGACCAGCCACAACATGTGAGACAGAGTCTCTCCTACCTTAAAGAGAAGGCTCCCCCTTCTCACCGTTCCTTTGATCAACTCATGGTAAGCAAGAAGTCGAGAGATTTTATAAAAAGGGTGTTACCAATATCCTTTCTTCTTAACTTTCAAGAAAGAATCCACTTACTCGTGGAGCGAGTAATGGGTAGGATGATACCGATAAACCTTCACTAACTCAAAGGCTAGCTGAAATGTACTGGTTTGGCTCTAAGTCCAGTCGTACTTCTATATAAAAAGCTTTACAATTAGGGCACAAAGACTCCTAAAAGTAAGAATACTTAACTATTTTACGAATTAAGAAAGAAGTGTAAGCTACAGACAAAGCTTCTAGCTATATATTTCCACAACCGCTCCCAATCAAAGCTTCGCTCCAATTGCTTCTTAAATCACCATGCTCTTTTATTGAACACACAATAATAATATGAATCAAGAAAATAGGCACAAATTACACTTAAAGCTTCTAATTTGCTCTATCACAATTGCTTCCAGTCAAAAGCTTTGAATCCAATTGCTTCTTTTATTCACTTTTCTTCCAACTTTGTACTACACAATCAAAGTTATGCTTGCACAAATGTGGCAGAGCTTTCTCGCATACAACAAAAGATGATTTTTACAACGAAGGGGCACTCCTTTATATAGGCACAGGAGTTGAGAAAAAAGTGGAGGAAAAAGTGCGAGCAACTCAACCAACTTTGACTTAGTCTAACTAAAAGAGAAAATATAGGGTTACATGCAACTGCACGTGCAACTCGCATTACATCTTTTCATGTAAATGCAACTCGCATTACATGTAATTACATTTTTTTCACGCAATGCATCCTCTTCAATTACAAATATGAAAGAAGAAGAAAGACAGAAGAGAATTGAAACAATCCTAGGAATTGTCCTGAAAGGCCTTGTACTTGGCGATGCTATCCCAGATAATAACAGGATTGGGAGTTCTTGTATTTTGTGCCATTGCATTCATCTTGATAATCACTGTGTTACATCTTTTGATAGCTTGACTCTCTTTGTTGAATTGTCTATTGTCATTTGAAAACTTTGACATGTTCAAGCTTTCCTCGCTCAAGTTGTCATGAATTCTCCTTTGTAGATCAGCACAAAATGGAATCTTTGACATTTTGAAAACCTTCTCGTTGGAGTCCGGATGTAAATTCAAAAAAATGCTTGGCGCATCGAAATGAGTGCAAGTGGAGATTGCTAATTTTTAAAAAGTGACTTGGGCTTTCAAGATGCCATTGCACAGAAAATGGATTACATGTAAATGCAACATGTAACGAGAGATGAAAGGTGAGATGAGATGCGAATGCGGATGGAGGATGCACTTTACATAAAAATGTGAATGGATGAGGCGCAAAGCATGGAAAAATTCATAAGCATGAATGCATATGGAGAGATGAAAATAGAAAATGGAGGAGGGATAATGAACTTTATAGTCATGTTTGGTGAAAAGATGAAGTCAAAGTACATGGAAGATGAAAATGACATCTTTTTGACTTCTCAAAAAGTCTCAAAAAGTGACTTTTAGTCAAAATCGGACCTTTGAGATGCAATTACATGTAAGGCATTTCATGTAATCGTATTGTACAAATGGATGCGAAAAGTGAGATAAGTGAAAATGGAAGCGAAAAATGAGATTACATGCATGTGCGGATAGTGAATGAGATGGAAAACATGTAATCGCATTTGTCGGATGAGATGTTAAGTGTTGTGACATGGAAAGATTGAAATGGAATGTGGAGTGAAGTGAAACGTGCTCAAATTCTTGGGAAGGAACTTGCAATTTCTTCCAAAATAGAGAAAAAAACAAAATGCAAACAAGCAAAACACAAAAACAAGCACAAAACAAACACATGCCTTTGGCAAAAGACTCAAACATGTCAATGTGCAAAGCACTTCAACATGCAATTTTGAATTTGGAGTTTTAGGAAATTCCAAAAAACAAGAAAATGAACGATTTTTTCATTTTTAAAGAAAAATGCACTTTCCATCGCATTGATTTCAACAAGTGGCAATCATCAAGCAATAATGTGCATTTAAATAGCAAGATAAGCATGAATTGATGAGCAAGTTTGAAAATGTCCACTTATTTAGAGGTTAGAGAGCCAAAATAGCAAGTTTTATAGACTTGACCAATTCTTCCTCAAATCCGGATTTTCAAACAACTTCTTGACTTTTTCCATACTTGCATTTAACAAAAATTAATAAGCAATGAAGGGTCCTGTTGGTTCCCAAAACCACAGATTGGAAATCCAAGAGCTTGCCACTTCTCCGATAGGACTTCTCAATCAGTTCTGGCCAACAAACGTGAATACTTCTTGATTCCCCTACACTTCGGGCTCCGCTACACCCAGGCGGGTTAAGCTTCACCTCAAACGATGACTGTCGATTTCAAGGTTTTCTATAGCGAATTTAAATTTGGAGTTTGTCGACTGGCAAGGTCCTTGAACTCAAATGAAACTAAAATTGGATGCTGAATATTTGATAATTTAATGTTGTGTATAAATTTTGTAAATAATGGAATTGATGCTTGGAGAAGAAATATATAGATTTTCTGACTTCAATAAAAAGACCAGTGCCTTTGCTCATCCGGGCGATAGAGTCAACTTCGGTGAACTTTTACATACAACTTCATAATGTTCAATGCACTTGTACTGCCAATAATTTTGATAGTCCCGATGCGACAGACCAATTATAATGCAATCTTTAAATTAGTCTAGATTGAATTTTAACTCCACTGAGACAAACTGGACATAGCTGCGAAAACAATTAAATTTTTCACAACACCTATGATGATCAAATTTAAAATGCTAACTGACCATGTCCACTTATCTAATAACAAAATCATATACAGAATTTTAAAATATAATTATAAAGGACAATTCGCTTGCAGTTTAAATCTCCACGCCATTAAAAGTAAACAAAAGACATTTTTAAAAATAATGGACTTTATTACAAAATCATAATATTGCCCTTATCTCTCCATACAATAAAATAAATATAAAATACTTCCCTCGAATTGAATAAAAATGTTCAAATATTTCTGTTGGAATCCCTTTCCCTTCTCCAACTTTTCACATATTTATATCGTTCTTCATTTAAAGTTATGACTTTTCACAATAAAGAGTCATTTCTCCCTAAAAATGCCAATAGTGGCATGTTGTGATGGTTAAGTTGTTGAGTTGTTATCCTTGCCATCAAGGTTCAAATCTAATGGGGATGAGGTCCCCCATTTGTGGCCTCACTGGTTCATAGCTCCAGGTCAAAGTGTTTACCCCTCTTTAAAAAAAAATTTCTCCCTAAAAATAAATAATTTTCCTTTAAAACTAACTTTTCTCCTTAAATAATTACATCTTTTATAACTCCCCTCTTAACATAGTCGGAAGGCCTCAATTTTACATAAATCAATATAGTTTTAAATTTATAATAATATTTCCCCTGGCACATTCAGGTTTTGATTAAACTTGCGCATCACTTCTTCCTTACGCGGAATCCACAACATGGTCACTGGTAGATGAAATATTCTAAACCAATTGCTCCTGTATTTGACTGATTCTCAGTTGTTGTCTTCGTTTGATAATATAAACTTATTGCAAACTGTATATGCCTGTGCATTAGCCATAGAATCTCTGGCATTTTAACGTATGGTCGACACGCTATTTCAACCTCTGCAAGACATACATGTTATTCCTTCCGCCAAATGTCTTCCAGATTATTTATGACTCTGATGATTGGCAACATTTTTGTTCTGCACCTGATCTAAGCTTCACAGACTTCACTTTGGCATACTCAACATATGGAAGCGAGAGATGACATCTAAACTGCAATCTCAAGTTCTGCACAGTCTTGAACACTTCGCCAACACGATTGTCTTCATATTTCTCCGCTGAAAGGAAAGAAGAAAAGTTCAAATGAATGAGAATGGCACCTCCCGCAACCCTGAGTGTGATCCAATAGTCTAAGCACACCTTCATCCCTAGACAAAGACTGTGTAAGATCAGTGGTAGTAGTCAGGTGAAAAGGAAAGAGTATTGTGTATAACACAAAAGGCAACCAATGTCCTCGTGTCTTCCTTCCTTTTGGCTCTGGATATTTTTGACTTATCAACAACCTCAATTCAATAAAATTTATTTACTCCAAACTCCATGAGGCGACATGATTCATATTGAATGCTTACATGTCATATCACTTTGTTATGCAGATGGTCACCGCTCAAGTATATGATAATTATTATCATTTGTTTCAGTTTATTTCAATGATTTTTCTAAATGCGTATAAAGTCCATAAATGTCGTTTTGGACATGGAAGCTTATATTAACGATCTTTAGAAATTTTACCAACTGCAATCGCTTTATGCCCTTCATAGCTATACTTTGTTTCTTTTATCATTTACTTTCTTCATTGTTCAGGCATAACTCGACTTCCTGTAGCTTCGTTTTTGAGTACTATTTGGGAAGAAGCTCTGACTGGAGACCTTTATCAGCATTCAAGAATCAACCATCATCGGGCCCATCATTCCTTGTGTTATATATGCAGTTCTTCATAGATCACATCAAATTAACATATTGGATAGCTTTCGGGTTTGATTTTTGGTATTAATAATCTTTGCCACCATCAGGTAGAAGCCAATGTTCTGCCTCCATCTATGCAGTTTGTCCTTGCGGTGTTTTACATAGCTGAAAGTACTTGCACTTGGTCTGAAATCAGAACGCAGTCAATCTTTAGATATTATGTTGCTGGCAGAATTATCATATATATCCAGTCTCAATTTGCTTGATTGTTGCTAGGGTCTATGACACGTTGATTGCTTGTATTTCCATTATGAATCTCCAATATTATTTCTCAAATGGAGACTCTAATCCTTTACAAAAATTAGAGTTCCATCAGGTCCAATTTGACATGAAAGTGTCAAATACATGGTCTCCAAAGACAATATCATGCATTTAAAACTCAAAAACAATCTCTCTTCATCAAAGATATGGGTTGGAAATGCATTTTTTTGAGTTTTTTGAACAAAAATATGACTTTTTTATGCAAAAATCTGAGCCGTTTCTGCAAAAACGTGGCCAAAAAATGCATGTTTTTTAGTCTTTTTTTACTTGTGAATGTAAAAATGACTTCTCCAAATGCATATAGATGGATCAAAATACAAAAAAGTGGCTTCAAAATGCATAAAAGTGGATTTAAACCCCAATTTTTCGGGCATTTTAAGCAAAAACGTGATTCACAAAAAGCATGAAATGAAGGGTCCAATTTGACATGAAAGTGTCAAATACATGGTCTCCAAAGACAATATCATGCATTTAAAACTATAAAAAAAATCCCTCTTGATCAAAGATATGGGCTGGAAATGCATTTTTTTTAGTTTTTTGAACAAAAACATGACTTTTTGATGCAAAAATCTGGGCCGTTTTTGCAAAAACTTAGCCAAAAAAATGCATGTTTTTGAGTTATTTTTTATTTGTGAATGGAAATACGACTTCTCCAAATGCATATACATGGATCAAAATGCAAAAAAGTCGCTTCAAAACGCATAAAAGTGGATTTAAACCCCAATTTTTCGAACATTTTAAGCAAAAACGTGATTCATAAAAGGCATGAAATGAATTCATTTTTAGCTTTCAAAGTTGAAAATGTGTATCACAATGCAATGACAAACACTTAAAATGCCAAAACAATTTGGATTGGAGCAAAAATATGTATTAAAAATGGATTTGTTTGTTGATTTCTCCAAAAACGTGCCCTAGAATGAAGCTTTCAAAAACGTTTTTGAGCTTAATAAATCCATTTTAAATGCAAGGTAAATCATTGCCAACAAAAAATGCCTCCAATAGAAGAAATCTCATGAAAATTCATTTAGAAAATTTCAACTTATGATCAAAATCAGGTTCCTGGAGGGCAAAAACATGTTCTTCAAAAACGGACTTTTTAAGTGTCAATGCATATATTAAAACATGTCTTTTGATCAAAATCGGACCTTTTTGGATCACTTACATATTTTTAAATGTGCATCTCATCAAAATCACACTTTTTGGGTGCCATTACATGTTCTAAAATGCATCTCACTTTTTAGATGTAAAGGCATAAAAACTTCACTTTTGATGCAATGGTATCAAAAAGGTCCACTTATGATAACCTTTTGATGTAATGACATCAAAAAGGTCCACCAAAATGAATTTTATATGCAGTGACATAAAATGTCCACTTTTGATGGATTTTACATGTAATTGCATATAAAATGTCCACTTCCATATATGAATTCACAAACAATCTTCTCAGATACTAGGGCAATTAGACAGAATAGGAAAGGATGTTTTTTCTTCCGTTGTGTGCAGAGAGAATGGAGGTCGTACGAGTTGTGGTGTATGGTGTGTCAAGGACAATGATATCTGTACAAAAGGTGGGTTGTACAGATGCAATGTAGGTTGTACGATATGATGAAGTTGGTCGTACGGCAGCTATGTATGGCCGTACGGTATGAAGAGGATGGTCATACGTATGCTACATTAAAGTGGTCTCGGGAATGAGCTAAAGGTCGTACGGCACAGACCGTATGGTTAAGAGTGGTAGAAGATGTTGTACGATAGAGTATTATGGTCGTACGGTAAGGAAAAAACACCAATTGTATGAGGGAAGGGAAAACGGTAAGTTGTATGACTGAGTTATGGGGGACACGGAAGGTGGGTTGGGTGTCGTGAATAACTAATGTAGTACGGAATGCCAATAACTTATAGATCATGAAATAAACCAAACAAAGATTTGAACACGAATAATCTATTAAGTAATATATATGCCGAAAGATGATGCTCTGATTTGCCAGATCCGAGCGAAGTATTACAGGCGATGGAATAGGACGAGGGTTGAATCCAACCGAAACCGAATAAACCAAGTAGGAAAGGTCTTCCACTTCCGAAATGGTGAACAATAGAGAATCCCAACAGAAATTTGCAGTACAAAAAAAATCCAAATTGCATACCCTAAGACTACCTACAAGCCGTGCTTAAATACCCGTCAGGAAAACTTTCTAAGGGTGTACAAAAATAGCCGACGCGACACAAACTACGAAAAACAAAAATAAAAATGGGTCAAGATATATTAGATCAATCAGCCCATTAACAATAGTTTGATAAATGATTTATTTGATAACTGGAATATTACAACTTAATTATGCAAAGACGTGGAAAAGGTCCACTTTTGATGGATTTATGTTTTCAAGTTGAACTTTATATGTAATGACATGTAAAATGTCTACTTTTGATGGATTTTACATGTAATGACACATAAAATGTCCACTTTTGATGACTTTAAGTGATTTAATAAGCACATGTCAATTTAAATTCATTAAAATAAATTATATTTACATATCATATTAACAATATAACATGTAAATATCATTTAAAAAGTAATATTTACTAGAGCATTTGCTTTAAAGCTAAAAATTAAATTGAACTATATAGTTAATAGAGTCACTTACGTGAAAAATCAAAAAGTAACTCAACTTAAAATTATAACATAAAGTGCACTATAGTCACTTTAAGTTAAAAATTTAAAGTTAAAGTAACTTAAAAACATAACAAAAAGTGAATATAATTATATTTATCAAAAAGTGAAAGTCATATTGAAAATATAACATCATATTTTTAATTCGTGTTGTTGCACCCAAAAAGTCCACTTTTGAAGCACTAAAACGGGCATAATTCTTGACTGACAACTCCAATTGACCTCTAGGTTAGACTGAATCTAAGGGGAAACTGAAAGGCATGACATGAGCAAAACCAAAGTACTAAAAAAAAACGCATACTCAAAAATAAAGAACGGACATGAAGGCTTCAAAAATCAAGCAAAGGCTCAACAGAAAGAAAAACGAAAAAGACTTGATGAAAGCCTTCTGTAAACGGTTTCATTATATCAATTGGTGTTGTTTGATTGATCAATACTGTTTACTGTATAGGGTAAATAGTTTAATGCATACAGAGAATAGACAAGAACATGTATGCAGCAGTACTCCTTTTATTATTCGCATATATGCCGAAGAGATTACATAGTACTTCCAATGATGATTACCACAATGATCCAAAGTCCATTTCAAACGGTGTACATAAACCATTCCGAAGGGGTGACTTAACCATCGCGCCCATTCGGAAATAATTAATTCTACTCGTTGGCTACACAATAATTATCGACAACATGCTAATCTACCCATCAGCTAATTTATAATTTTACCGACATCATCCCCCCCAAAAAGAAAAGTCGTATCCGGACGACAATGTAAGAAAACTCAAAATTGAAAATTGCACAACTAATTACATCAATACACAGATACTAGGCAAAGGGACGGGTCCCTGGCATGGTAGGTGTTCGTGCTCTCAGTTCATTCAGCTCAGCCCGTAACTTGTAGACTTGCTCCTTTCGAACTTTCAATTCGGCTTCCACTTCCATCTAAAGCTCTAGAGTTGATTGCATCATCACAGCAATCTCTCCCAATTCCTTTTCTTTCTCATCTGCTAGCTTCTCTTTCTTTGCTGCCAATTGTTGTAACTGACTTTGTTTTTCTAGCAAGGCTGCCCTCTCGGATTCCCAAGCTACCCTTTCCACGGCTAACTTGGCAACTGACTCCTCCCGAGCTTTCTCAACTGCTGTCAGATCCGCCTGGCTCCTCCGAAGGGTGTAATATGCCTCTGTGTATATTTGCACAATCTCCTGAGTCAATGTCTCTATCCGGCTCCCCAAGCCTGGACTCCCCGTGGTGGCCCAATCCTAACGCATTTCTATACTTTCCACGCTTGGCCAACCTCTTTCCTCAAAGAGAACTATGAAGGCAGTCGAGCATCCTTCGAAGGGTGTAATATGCCTCCGTGTATATTTGCACAATCTCCTGAGTCAATGTCTCTATCCGGCTCCCCAAGCCCGGACTCCCCATGGTGGCCCAATCCTAAGGCATTTCTGTAGTTTCCACGCTTGGCCAACCTCTTTCCTCAAAGCAAACTATGAAGGCAGTCGAGCATCCTGATCTCATAAAAGATACCACTCCCTCCAGATTCTTCACCACTGAGTCTAAAGCTTGTGCCTCCGCAGATGCCACCACTTGTCGAGCCTAAGTCGCCAGAGCGGCTATATCAGCAAAGAATGTTTCCACTGCTTCTAACGCCACTAGGTGTTATTGTTGTACCCCCACAGCCTTTTCTACCACTTCCACCATATGCTCAATAGCGCTATGGGACGATCCCACATCCTGCATTGGCTCCGCTACCTGTGCCTGCTGATTGTTTTCCTCCGAAATTTTGTCTCACGTAGGTGTTTGCATGTAGGCCATCCGAGGTACTAGAGTATGGTGGAACTGCATACTTAAGTAGGTACTCAACCTCTGAGTTCAACTCTCCCTATCTCGCTCAAGTGATGCTAAGAGTGTTGAATCCACTGTAAGTACTGTATTCGAACCCACTACATCCAAGTGCACACCAAGCGTATTCTGGCTCTTTGTTATCTCTGGTATTGGTAGTTAAGGTACCTCCATGGTAGTCTCCTCTCTCTCCTCCGGTACACTCTTTTGTAGGTGCCATGACATCTACTACTAGTTGTGCTTTGGCAGGAGCTAGCATACTCTCTCGGCTGACGGGTTCTGCAACCCGTGCAAATCCCACGGCAAACCCAACTGCTGGTCCGATCGATCGGACTGGGGGAGGTCTTACCCCGTGCTGCCAGGGTGCAACTACTGTAACCGCCTGCTGTGGTGCTACAGTCATCACTATCGGCTGTAGTGTCTGTCCAAACCCTGGTATATGTGCCATGTGCACACCTACTAGGACTAGGCAGGAAGTGGCGGACGGTGTAGGGCACGAAAATAACAAGGGGGGGCTGTGACAATCTCAACCTCTTCATCATCATCTTCCCCTTCCTCCTCTCCTGTGCTATTCTCCTCAGAAGATGTCTCCTGTCGTCTGTTGTCTGTATCACCTCCTGTATCTAGCCGGGGTCTCTTCTACCCTACAATGCCCTTTTGCCCACTAGTTGAGTCTAAGTGTTTCCACCGCATGATAGGAGGTTCCTCGGGGCTAATGGTCTAGGTCTCGCCTCCAACCTATCTTCTGGAATCATTTGCGCTATAGCATCAAGAAAGAGGCCTATGGCATAATGCGACATATAAAATGTCTTATGCTGGAGTGCGATAAATTCATGCATGCATTCAGCCAGCATAGATGCCCAATCATACACCTTTCCATTCATTATGTCGTTCATCATGGATACTTGTGAAAAGGAGATATCAGATGGCCTACTTGATCCAATAAGTCTGCTCTTGACTAAATCCATCAAGCATCACCACAGCTCCTCCTGGATGTCTGTTTTCTTCAGTTCCCTACCTTTTGATGTTTCAGCCAATACTTCTTGTTCTGCTTCAGCCATGTCTCCGCATACCAGCCTGATCAAAAACATTTTTACCTCTTTGGTAATCTTCTTGGGTTGTACCTTTTTTCCTTGCGGCCCTAGTATGCCAAACACACACGTGAAATCTGCTACTTTGAATGAGACTACTAGGTCTTCCTAGGTATGAGAACGAACTTTTCCAAGAGGCCCTACCATAAGTCTCGATCATGGTGCGCAACGAACCCTCAGTCCCGGATGCAAAAAACAGGCATCCGAATCGCCCATTCCATTTGTGCCCTTCTAATGCTAGCTTTTATTGGATGACTGTCAAGAGTTTCCTGCCACCACTTCCTACAATCCATACTGCTCAGTCCCTCGAATGCTATATTCTGTGGTGTGATTTCAGCAATTGCAGGTGCATGTGCCCACCTTTCACTAGTGCCTTCACTCTGGTTTCCTGCGGGCAACATTTTCATATCAGCTGAAGATTCTTCCTCTAAAGTTTTCTTCCACTACCTCTTTCCTGCAGACTCCATTTATTCTTCTACTTAATTAGGTTAGTTATCCCTCTATACACACAAATTCTTCTCCTTCGCTGGTGTCTGTATGGATGCTTCGAAGTTACCTCCCCTGTACAGCTTACAATATTGGTCTGGCCCTTTCTATATTAGCCTTATGTACTTTTCCCTCCAATGTTGTCCTATGGTCTCTCAAGGCAATTCTTTCCAACCGTATTCTTCAGCAACTCAGTATTTGATTCTATAGTCCAATTCCAAGCCGTACGGAAACAGGCGTTTTGCATTCTCCTAAGGCCGTATGGCCTTCACTAATATTTCTCCGGTGGTTAGTTTTTCTTCCTTCAACCGTATTCTTCAGCAACTCAGTATTTGATTCTATAGTCCAATTCCAAGCCGTACGGAAACAGGCGTTTTGCATTCTCCTAAGGCCGTATGGCCTTCACTAATATTTCTCCGGTGGCTCGTTTTTCTTCCTTCAACCGTATAGTCCAATTCCAAGCCGTACGGAAACAGGCGTTTTGCATTCTCCTAAGGCCGTATGGCCTTCACTAATATTTCTCCGGTGGTTAGTTTTTCTTCCTTCAACCGTACGGTTAGCTTTTTATAATGCCTGGATTCTTATCATTAGTCCGTATGGCTTCTGTATGGCTCCCTTGCTTTAATTTTGCCGGCGTACACTTGCTGATACCATACACCGTACGGTTACTGCGTATGGCCTTGCTTTGAACTTCATAACTGTACAACGTACGATTTGTATGCGGCTTCTGAAGGTCCACACCATACGGTCGGTATGTGTCTCACCTTTTGCTAGTATTGTGCACCGTACGATTGTTGCATATGGCCTTTTGTGCTTTGACTTGCTACTACCGTACACCGTACGGTCAGTGAGCAAGCCTTCCTCTTCACCCTACACCGTACGGTATCTACCTTGGTTTGTCTTGCCATAGTTCAGTCTTTGTTTTTCGTCTCCATTCCCTGCCTCCATACAGTGTACGATTCACAAACTTTAACCATTATTTGTCTTTGTAGCCGTACGGTGGCTTCTAGCTTTGCTGAAGTCATCGTACGGTGACCGTAGGGTAACTTGAAAACTTTTCTTTTTCTTCTCTTTTTTTCTTTTTTTCATTTTTTTTTTGGTTTCAAAACTACTGCTCCTCATTGTTTATCAACGGGGGAACAATTCTGGCATGATATATTTTTTACTTGGAATCGTTCACCGTTTCTAGAATTTCTTGCCCATCCAATGTCCATAGCTTTATTGCTCCGTTATCACCTACTTCCCGAATTTGATATGGCCTGACCCATTTGACTTCAAACTTACTCGATTTGATTTTGTTCCGTCCGTCATACTTCAACACCAGTTGTCCTGGTTGGAACTTGTTCAATTTTAGGTGTTTATTATGCCACGCTTTGCGCCTGTTCTACATCACCTCTATGGCCCATTGTGCCAATAGCCGCTTTTTCTCGAGCTTGTTCAAATTATGCAACCTTTCCCTCAGGCTTTCCATATTGCCTAACTTATTCTCCAGTGCGATCCTCAGACTAGGTATCATAAATTTTGCTGGTACCACCGCCTGTTGTCCAAATATCAATTGGAACGGTGTGTGTCCCATTGTCACCTTGTATGTCGTGCAGTATGCCCAAAGGGCAGATGGCAGTTTTTCCTCCCAGTCTTCGCCTTTGACCATACATGACTTGTAAATGATTGCTACCAAGATCTTGCTCGTAGCCTCGGCCTGTCTGTTTGCTAGTACGGGCTTGATAGAGATATATTTTGAATTCTGTGGTTAACAGTTTAATGACGTGATTGACAAAATGCCCTCCACGATCACTTGTTATCTGAAGTGGAATCCCATATCGAGTGATTATTTGCTCATCTATGAATTTTGTTGTACTAATTGCTGAGTTATCTGGTAGGGCCCGTGCTTCTACCCACTTCGTTAAGTACTCCATGGCTACGACTATGTATCAACGTCGATGCATTTGGCTTATTTTCAAGGGTCCCACGAAATCCCACAAAATCCAATCCCCATCATTCAAATAATTCATGTGCATGAGAGGGGTTAAGCGGCATGACGTCTCTCTTTAGCGACTTTCCCGCCCTTTGGCGAGTGTCACACCTGATGACCGATTCCCATGCGTCGTTGTACGCTGTTGGCCACCACAGTCCTGCCAATAATATTTTTCTTGCTATGCTGTATCAGGCCCCATATGTCCTCCTGTTCGACCCTCGTGCTTCTTTCAACACTTTCAGTATTTCCTCCTCCAACACACACCGTCGCAAGATGTGATCGGGCCCCATTTTGTACAGTAATCCATTAATCAATTGAAATGTACGACTCCTTATTACTAATTTTCGCCTTTCATTTTGTGGCATCTCCTTCAATGGCTGTCCCGTGGAAAGGTACTCCCCAATACTCATGTACCATTGTGGCAGTACTACAATTTGAAATAATTGTGCATCAGGAAAATCATCATTCACTCCATCCATCGGTTTACCTGTTTTAATTCGTGACAAATGATCTGTGCTGACATGATTCTTCCCGGGCCGTATAATGATCTTGAAGGTGAATTCCTGCAACAAAAGTAGCCACCGGCTGATTCTTCCTTGGATGATAGGTTTATTTACTAGATGCAACAGAGCCTGATGGTCTACATAAAACACGAACAATGTCGCCAGATAGTAATGTTGGAACTTTTGCACTACATCGACCATTCCTAAGGCTTCCCGTTCTATTGTACTATAATTTTGCTTTGCTTTTGACAGTAGTCGATTGGCAAAATACATCGGGTGATCTAACCCGTGGTTACCTATCTGCGCCAAAGTTGCTCCTATTGCATAATTGGATGCATCGACACGAACATGAAATTCCTTGTTCCAATCTGGGTACGCCAATATAGGTGTTGTGGCCAATCGTACCTTCAACCCTTCAAATGACTCATCGTGTTCTTTCTCCCATTTGAACAATTCCCCTTTGCATGTCAATTTGTCCAGCGGGTATGATACTTTGGCGAAGTTCTTGATGAATCTTCTATAATATCCTATGTGGCCCAAGAATGACTTCACCTCCATTACATTTGTAGATGGTTGCCTTTCCATTATCACTCTGACTTTGTCTAGATCTGTTTTCAATCCCTCCTTACAAACTATGTCCTAGTAATTTTCCCTACAGAACCATGAATCTGCATTTTTTTGGATTTAAGGCTAGTCGCGCCCTTCGACACCTTTCCATGTATTCGCCCAATGTCGCCAGATGTTTGTCTTCAGTGTTGAATACAAACCAGTCATCCAGGAATGCTTTGAAATTTCTGATAGACATTTTGTCGAATATGTGCAATATGATTTTTTGGAACGTAGCCAGAGCATTGCACAGGCCGAATGGCATTTGGTTGTATGCATATACCCCGCCTTCTACCAAAAATGTTGTTTTAAGTTTGTCCTCTTCTGCTATACAAATTTGATTATATCCCGAGAACCCGTCCATAAATGAATAAATCTCATGTCCAACGACTTCCTCTAATTGTTGTCTGTGAATGGTATCGGGAAGGGGTCCTTGACTGTTACTGCATTGAGACATTTGAAGTTGACACATATCCTGATTTGGGTGGTATCCTTCTTCAAGGATATTACTATGGATGACACCCATTCACTTGTTTGAACCTTAAAAATAATACCGGTCTCCAGCATTTGGTTAATTTCTTCTGTAACCCGTGCCGCATAATTTTTATTCATCCTGTAAGGTCGCTTCTGTACAGGTACTGCACCTTCGACCAGCAGAATGCGGTGAACACAGCTCCGGTGGTACTCCTTTCAAATCCTTGTATGTCCAAGCAAATACATCTTTGTATTCTAGAAATATTTTAAATATTGTTGCTTTTAGTATTGGATTCTAGTTATCCCCCACCAATATGTTTTTTGGTTTGGCCTCATCTCCCAAATTCATGGTTTGTATTGTGGCTTCATCATATTTTATCGGCTTTCCCTCACCGAATACATGTGTAGGTGTTTCATCCAGTGGTGCGTTCCCTTCTTTTCTTTCCCTGAATTCTTTTGGAAATTTGTCTTCGTTGTGCCCTTCCTCTATCGTTACTATGTTGCAACTCTGGAATAGCTCATAATCCTCCATCTACCAGTGAAACAATCCGTTCACCGAATCCAAATCATCATTCGTCGATCCACCTTCCAACCGTAGGACTCCTTCCTCATCTCCTTGCATTCGCTACTTTCCTTCATCCTCTTCTCCGGAATCAAATGATAGAGCTTCTTCGCCCACCATTTGTGTGTGTAAATCAATAATGAAATTTTCGTCCTTTTCTTTCCATTGATAGTGTATTCTTCTTCCAGTCATGCTTAACCTTTGCTTGTACAAGCCATCCTCGGCCCAGAATAGCGTCATATCCTCTCCTCTTCAGCGGGATGATGACGAAGTCGAGCAGGAACAGTTGTGTTCCAATAGTCACAGGTTGTTTCATCAGGACCCCAAGAGGTTTAATGTCGTGTTGGTCCACCATTAGTAATTGGAACGTAGGTGGCCACAATGTCGGTTATCCCAACTTCTTCCAGGTATCTTCTAGTAGGACGTTTACCCCGGAACCTCTGTCCACAATTGTGTCTGTAAGGATTGTTCCTAATATACCCATCTCTATGATAGCCGGTCGGCTGCCGTCTGGATGTGAGGGCCAGCAGCATTGGGTCTGTTGCGCTTGCTCTACTTTCCTTCTCCCTTCCATGTTCTCCTGGTAGTTTAGTAGTTGGAGCGATGTTTGTGAGTGCCTATCGAAGTTGAGGCATTGTGAGGATCAAATCATTTAACTTGACTAGTATTTCAGTTTGTAATATCTGCCTTATGATGTTTTGTTCTGTGCAGTTCCTCGTTGAGGTACCGATAGTGTCCTTCAATTGTGATTTCTCTGCCTGCGTTGCTTTCTCAATTTCCACCCACGCTTCTTCTAATCTCTTCTTTTCTTCCGTGGGGTCAGGGTACAGTTTTGCTTGTTTGTAGGTGATTGCCAAGACTTCTTCATCCGCATCGATGCTGATCAAAGTCACTCCTAATTTCGAGCACTTGGCATCTTCATAATCTCTAGGACCGCACCATTTGCATAACAACTTTGGTGCATTTGTTGGTGTACAGTTTAGTGCAAAGTGGCCTCACAAATTGCATGCTCGGCATTGAACCATCGGGCGGTAGTTCGCATCGTACTGAATTCGATTGCAGCCCCCATTATTATTGTTAGTATTGTTGATGGTATTAGTATTGTTGCCCATCTACTAGCTTACTTTCCATTATGTTTGGTATTTTTGTACCCACCCAAAGTGGCACCATCATTGTTGGTGTTTTTGTTCCCTCTGACATGAAAGTCTCCTATGTCAGGAGCACTTGTTGATGCCCTTTTGTTTTCATATTGAAGGGACATTCTTTTGTGGAATGTCCCATAATTTGACAAATATCACAAAATTGGTTTTTCAGGCAGGATCCCTTCATGTGACCTTCTATCTTGCATTCTATAGACCATAGCTCATTCCCCTTCGTCTCTTTCTGCATATTCTTAAATTCCTTCATCATTCTGATCATATCCTTCTAGAGAGCTCAGACCTTCTTACTGTCATTTTCGTCACCACTGCTATCTTCTTCAGAAGATGATTCATCTGAGTCGTATGAGCTACTTTTCTTGTTCTTTTTCGTTTTCTGTTCACTTTCTAAGTCCATCACCCGATTGTATTCTTCAGTGTACAACGATGGCGGCACAATCTTCATTTTCCTCTTTAACTCCGAGCGCAGTCCTTCAATGAACCATCTCTTTTTCAGCCCATCTGCTAGCTTACTTTCCATTCTGTTTATCAATTCTTTTAGTTATTTGGCATATACACAAACTGTTTCATTTTTCCCTTGCTTTGTGGTGTAGATTTATGCTACGATCTCATTGTCATCTCGCAGCAATTGAAACTCGGTGATAAACTCCTTTTTAACTACTGCCCAAGAAGTTACTTTTTGAGGATTGACGTTGGCAAACCAATCAATTGCTACAACCCTTAGGGGTTGCTGGAAATTGTCAAACCTATTCATCTATGTCGGTTATGCCATTCGCCGTCCAAATTGTTTCGCATGGCTTACAGTGTCTAATTGGATCGGTTGTTCCATCACCATCAAACTTTGGCAATTTTTCCTTTGGTCCAGCCATTACTATTCGAGATGGAGATACTTGTTGCACATCCACGCTATTTTGCACACCCACGTTGTTCTGCTCCCCGTGCTGTTCTGCACACCCACACTATTCTACTCACCCGCGTTGTTCTGCTCAGCCGCATTGTTCTGCACACCTACGCTTTTTCAAACAGTCGTCTTATTTCAAACAGCCGCATTACTTGGTGAAAAAGGGTCTTCGTTAAGTGAAGTTGTCCATTCCAAAAGTGTATCACGGACGAAGAGTTTATTCCACGCTCATGCTCCCTCAGCACTCCGAGCCATGCAAATTAATTCTCTTCCATCTGGATTCTCTTCCCTCGGCGTATATAGTTTAAGAAATTTCTCCCTTATTTCTTCCACCAAATCCAACCGCTATCGAGTCTCTTCCAAAAATTCTTCGGTGCTTCGGTGTTTGTCGGCAATCTGCTGAAACCTCCATCTGTGTTCGGCCTATTGTGCCAAAATTAAATTCCCTTGTGCGGTGCGTATTTCATCTTTTTCCTTTAGCTTATTCTTATTTTTGTTCAGCTGATTCGGCATTAGTCTTCATTCCTCTACCTTTGTTCCAGGTCCATGGGGCAACGACACCAAATGTTTACCGTATGGGGTAAATAGTTTAATGCATACAAACAATAGACAAGAACATGTACACAACAGTACTCCTTTTATTATTTGCATATATGCCGAAGAGATTACATAGTACTTCCAATGAGATTACCACAATGATCCAAAGTCCATTTCGGACAGTGTACATATACCATTTCGAAGGGGTGACTCAACTGTCACGCCCATTTAGAAATAATTAATTCTACTCATCAGCTACATAATAATTATCGACAACATGCTAATCTACCCGTTGGCTAATTTATAATTTTACCGACAACAAATACAAACCAGTTAATTAATGAAATAAGCTTAAAGAAATGCGAAACTAGTTTGAAAAAGTTTCGTATTGTTACCTACATTTTGTGGTGACAAAATGTAGGTAAACATATATCAATAAGTTGTTTGTGAACTTCCATCATTATAGAACGAGAAGGGTGTATTGGGAAAGGAGCCATGACGATCACCATCTAGGTAGGGACCTCGGGTGGATGTCCATGTTGCCTACCACCAAGGCCAAGAGGGCCAATGTTCCATTCTTGGGCCTAGATAGGTCAACCAAGGAACTACCATTACAACCTCCCCTGTAATTCAAAAATGATTATTACTAAATCTTAGGAGATGAAGCATGGGTAGGGAAAGTGGGTACAAGCACCCCACTAGGTAGGAACCCGAGGTGGATGACTGTGTTGGCTGGCATCGAGACCAAGAAGGGTAAAGTTCTACTTTTGGGCATAGTGCAAGATGGCTCTGGGAAGACCTATCGTGCTTCTCTAATGCGTTTGCAATGATGCTATAGATACTTTATAGATGTGTGTCGTGGACTAACCCTAATAATGGTCATATGCGTGTGTGTTGCTTATGACTATAGTACTCAATCCAAGATCGTACTAATTGAAAAGATATTTTATTTGTTACATTTTAACCCTAACCCTTGTTTATTGCCATTATGGTTATAGGGAAAATTTGAGCATAAACTAGGTAGGGGACATTATAGCAATCAATCGTGGAAATATGAGAGGGTAAACACAAGGAGGGAGAAATTGATATAAGGTCCTCTTCTAATTACACCACCTCCTAGTGGATGGTTGGTGATCTACCACATGAGGTCAAGGGTGGAAAGGGGTATCTTTCCCTTGGGTTAAGATGGGAAGGATACTCCAGGGACTTTATTGTAGTTTTTCCTCCAACATCAAAAATGGTTGATTCTCGGAATGAATTCAAAGGAGTCTCAATCATAAGAGGCCAAATGACTAGGTGTTCATTCCATGCTCTTGGGATTGATTGGAAAGGAGAAATCATCATTTGGTTAATCATCATTTAGACAAACTTTCCTATATTTGTGTGTGTGTTACATATAATTATGCTTACATATATTATTGTTAATATATTGTCTAATGATGATTAACTTATAATTTACCACACAGAGACATGTCTCTTATGAGACATGTCTCCTCTTCTTATATTTATATGACATTCAAATCTGCATTTGGAACACACAAAAATAAATGGTAGTCTTATTACATTTGTAGAAAAACGATCCGATAAAAAATCAACATGGTATCAGACCCAAGTTGCAAGTGTAAAAATAGAATCAAAGAAGGAGATGGAAATAATAGATGTTGCCAATAATTGGGAAGTTAGTCACAGAACAGTAGACATCATGGCAACTCTATCAGAGGAGGAGACTTGCGTCACAGGCATTAAGCATTATAGTCAGCGTACAAACAACGAGAATGCAAAGACATTGAAGAGTCCAGGCAGCTATAGTATTGAGTCTTGTCAGCAAAAACAAAGGAATATACCAAAATGGACATTTCTACAGTCAACAAAGGCTCCAGCAATATTCTATATTGACGTCGTTGATATTATAAGTATCAGCGATTATTACTGAGTAGAAAATCTACTCATAAATCAGACATCAATAAATATTTTATTGAATTGTCTATAGCTTGAAGATATGCGTATGTGGTCAATCTGATTTGACAGTCAAGGGAAAATTTTCTGATTCGCTACTTCATATTGATCTGGAAACAATGACCACAATCAAAGGAAATAAGTATGAAGGGAGATCACATAAGGAAGCTTGCATACATCAAACAACAACGTGGGCAAACAAGTTAAAGAAAGAGTAGAGAACCAATAGAGACTTCTATTCAGTCATATACTACCTTGAGACAATGGTTTGGAAGGAATGGAGACCATTACAAAGATGATAAATATTTAGAACATAGAGAAACATAGACTGAACTGGAAAGGATATGAAGATAGGAACACAGATATTCTGAAAGAGATAAGCTCATGATTGTTTCCCTTAAAACTAAATGATATGTCTCAGTGGACACATAGGAACACAGGATTCAGAAAATAAAAATCGAATCATAGTCAGCAGCAAAACTAATAAAATAATTAAGAGGAGACAAATGCTCAATAATAAGATACATCAACGCACATTCATAACCCATTGAAGTGAGGTATTAGTTCACCCAATCAAATCCCCTATATCAGGTGTGTAAAGACATAAGGTGGAAGAAATATAGAATTTAGAATACAACATTGTTATTGGATGTCAATACAAAAGGAGCCTTACGACCGCTAACATTCACCATACACAGAAAATTATGAGCAATAAAAGGAATTTCAGCTATATATAGAGGGGCATTTCTACAGCAAAACAAATGTATCATCAGTGCCAGTGTGTATTTCTTAAACAAGAAACATACCTCTTTAAGTATAAATTGTATTGCAAATCATCACAAGAGCCGCTGGAATAGCAATGAATAATAGGAGATAAAACACATATATGGTAGAAGAGCCAATCATAGAGAACTGAGGTATCGATCACATATAACAGGGGGGAATTATATGACTGCACATACTATATCATGAATATAACACAAGGAAAAAAGGGGGGAAGAAACAAATATATCAAAATCACAAGAAACATTAAGGTAGAAGAGCGCATACTACAGAACATACCATGATTATCTGTCATACATTCACGGCAGCGGGAAGATACTTTAGTATGGCCACAAATTGTTTCAGAAGAAGTTGATAAGGGGATAATATTAATAATAACTATAAAAGCCATTACATCTATCATAGAAAGAGATCAAATTATGTTAACATAAAAGCATCATAAAAAAAAGATCATATGAACTATTATTCTTAGTCGGATATTAATTCATTAGCGGTGGATCTGCATACAAGTAGATTGTGAATATAGCATTTTGTGAAGAATAGAAACAATACCCTCAATTTCGAGGATACTGTAATAGATCACAAGATCAAATATTCATTTCAGATTAAACGTGACTGGATAGTCATGAATACAGTGGACAACTAATACCTCACCACATCATATTTGATATGCCCTTACCCTTGATATCAGATCATCAATTTAGAAACTCTTAACAATTCGTAGAGGAGCCTCACAACAATATTAGAGCATTGCAATTTGACAGTAATTAATGACAGATAAAGGGAACAAAGATCAACTCGAAAGATTGTGCATGATCTTGAACTTAATGACCCTCCATGTTTAAAATGACGAAGAAGAAGATAGTCTATGTGTAAGGGAAAATTGTGAAGAAAGAATAATATTTTTATTGCAATTCTATCATCATTATTTGTAATGTCCCCTTTTTAGCATTCATAGCATGATGTTGTTGTTAGCCTATTTCCCCACGGTCCCGTAGGCTAACCAGGACATTAAAGGGGCTTAGAGGCCATTTGGCCTAAATAGTTTCAGTTGCAGGTCTTTCTGAGGGGTTTTGAGGTAACTTTGGGCATACTTACTATTTATAGTAAGTCATCTTGGGCATGGGTGGACATCCAGTGGCAGCGGTATGTCAATGGTAATTGTTTAAAATCGGCAAGAAGACTTGTTTATCATTGATAAGATTTTTTTTGCATTGATAAAGCTATTTTATAAAGTTAAATTTAAATATTTAACTTTATTAATGCATAGACTATAGTTTGTGGGAAATATTTAAATTTAAAAAGTCCCTTTTATTTTATAACACATTGGAGACATAAGTTACATAAAGGGAGTTATGTTTTATCCCACATTGAGAAAACGAAGGATGGAGCTCTTGTGAGAACACTATAAAAGAAATGGAAGAGCTTCTTTTAAGCATGCTTGGAAATATCAAAGAAATTGGAAAATTTTCTGAAGATTACGTCTCAATAATTTGGAGGACGAAATCCCTTCAAGCTGGAAATCTTGACGCCATTGAAAGATGTGGTCTTGAGATTCAACATAGTAGCAGTCTGAAAAAGTGGAACCAAAAAAGCAGGCTGAAAAAGCGAGTACGAAAAAGCAGTCCGAAAAAAGTGAAACCGAAAAAGCAAGCTGAAAAAGCGGGTACGAAAAAGCAGTCCGAAAAAGCGGAACCGAAAAAGCAGGCTGAAAAAACAGTCCGGAAAAAGCGGAACTGAAAAAGCAGGCCGAAAAAGCAGTCCGAAAAAGCAGTTCGAAAAAGCAAAGCAGAAGGGGCAGCATTGAAAAAAATTTATTACAGCCATCTACAACCAAGTTCTTTTGTTAGTATTTTTTTTTAGGGTGTTATAAGCTTTCAGCTGTAAGTGTGCATTATACCAGCATTATCATTTTGTAATCCATGTAAATGCCAAAGTCTTGGCCATATTTCATGAGCATTGTAATTTTCATTGCAATTAAGAAGATAATAGTTGCTGGTGTCATTTAAGCAATTTAATATCATTATTTATTAGCTAGTTAGTTTGCATGCCAACTGTTTGTAAAAATGTCAGTTGGCTCTAGGTGTTCATTTTTCATGTTTAGATCATATATGTGCACTGAATATTGTCAAAATTAGTAGCACACTCATGTTAGGTCATTGTGTAGTCCATTGTAGTCTTCTAGCACAAGATTTTCATTGATGCAAATTGTAAAAAAGTCATTTGAAGCTAGCTGAAATACTATATCAGTCATACGTCCCTTGCATGTGAATTGTTTGATGAAATTCTTTGAGCTTTCATCAGCATTTTTGAGGGCAGATTTGAGGAGGGTCATTACAATGGTATCAGAGCTTGCTTGCAAAGTGTTTGACGAAATGTCAAACAACTGAAGTATAAAGATTTTTGGTGTTTGAAGAAGTTATAACCTATTGGGGTTATTACAGTGGTATCAAAGCGGTTTTCTGCCATCCTGTGGAGGTCTTATTGGGAATTTTGATTAGCCAGATAGAGAGAAAAATGTTTGACAAAATGAATGCCAGTCCAGATCAGGGAAAGGAAAGATTCTTATAGTTATTAGACACCTTAGCACAAGGACAGCGATCAGCAGATCAGAGAGCACAGGAACAGAGTCAGAGATTGGAGCTTATGATGCAGATGATGGCTCATCAAATGGGGTTGAATGCTAACGTAGGTGGAGGAAATAATCAGAATGGTAATAATCAGAATGGTAACAATCAGAATGGGAATAATCAGGATGGGACACATAATGGAGGTGAACAAGTTGAGAACAATTTCGGTCATGCACCCCAGCAAACTAGGACAGTGAGTTCGAAGCCCATGGTTCCAACATTTCCTCCTAGAGCTCCAAAGCAGCTCGTACCAGAGCCCCTGATCACTGATATACAGGACCAGCTGAGGAGAGATTGTGAAGCCGGAGGTCCAGATTTTATAGCTGCAATTACCTTTAGGGAGTATATGGATGTGCGGATGAAACATATGCCATGTGGACATGATAGGAACCAGAGCTATGAGCTACGTAAGAAAGTAGGGAAACTTCAATTACCATATTATGATGGCTCGGGGAAGTCTACAGCAAGAGCTTGGGTTCAAAAGCTTGACACATATTTTCAAATGAATCCTATGCTTGAGGAAGAAGCTATTAAGTATGCAGCAATTCACCTGGATGGGTTAGCACACGAGTGGTGGCATCATGGTATGGTCACTATGGGTCATGCACACATTACCTCCTATGTGGAGTTTAAGGAGAGACTGATTGAACGTTTTGATAGGCCTAAGGATCGTACCTTCCCTATGACAGGCAAAAACTTGTATGAGGAGTTTAACAGACATGCTGATTTAATACAGGGAGACATTAGCACATCTTCAGGTAATGGTTTATCTGCATCATCTTCACATGTAGAAGGGGTTACAGACGTTATGCAGTTTGAGCCAGAAGGTGATATCACAGGCACACCAGATTGTGCGATTGACAGAGGTAGTGATTCCAGTACAGTTGGGTTGGATGAAGTTACAACAGTTGAGGATACTATCATGTTTGAGAATAGTACAGTTGATCAGAAAGTGAGCATTCAGGACTTTGCAGAAAATGAGTATCAAGCACAGTTGGATGCTTCTTCACATGAGATAGAGGCTAGTAGCTCTTCACTTGGTTTGGCAAGCCAGCTGAAGACAGGGGACAAGAATATTGTCACGGCTTTATCTCATCATGACAGGATACATGGATTGATTGAGAATCAGATTTGGATGATTCAACTACAGGAGAGACAGAAAGGAGTCACAACAGGTTCTTCTTGTGACGACTTACAACAGATCAAGGAAGATTCAGTGAAGAAGGAGGAGAAGGAGGTTGACTGGCTTTTTCATGAGCTGGAGGATACTCGAAATTCCTTGGTGTGTATTCGTTTGGCTCTCCAGGATTCTGAGAGACACGTGGACGAGCTTTGTCTTGAGGTGAGTTCAATTCGGGAGTTAGCGCATATAGCAGGGACTCAGTTTTCTTTTACAATCGGGTCACATGATGATGATATGAGTATGTCTAGCATTCACACTCCGGATTCAAAGATTGTAGACAGGTGCGTGAAGTCAGTTGGTATTGTTCACATTACTCAGGTGAGAAGTTTACTTGAATTGCCAGCTGGTTTTTGTTCATGGATTAGATGTTGGGATCCTTATCTTAGTACTTGGGATCGTTTTGACCAGAGATATCTATCATTCCTTGGTAGTAGTATCTATTGCACCATCATGGACTTGATTAGTAGTTTGCTAGGTGTAGTTCTCATCCATGCCAACAACTTGTTTGATGCTGGAATTAGTTTTTACACACCTGTGTTGGGCATTGTTCATATATCCAATCAACCATTCTTGTTGGAATGGGTTGATGATCTCTCAGCTATGACAGAGCTTACAGAAGAGTCTCAGGATCTGAGTATTACAGATGATAGCTATTCCGAGGTTACTCCTTTGGACAGTGTACCAGGGATAGAGTATAGGAGTTCAACCAGTCGGCACAATCATGTGTCTAGTCAGCTGAGAGTTGGCGAGCGAGACATTTCTATCGCTTGCGAGCATTTCGATGCTGCTCGTCAGTTATTAGCAGTTTATGAATGGGGTTCTCCTACTAGTGATGAGCAAGGAGGCAATTATCTTTCCTTGATAAAGATCCACTCTTTATGGGAGGCTATCAAGATTCTGAGACAAAATTATATGCAGTTGGTGGCCGACAGAGATTATCTTATGGAGTGGGGGAGTACAGCATACGATGCATTATTGGTCAAGGAAGATGAGGTGAGTGAGCTTACTCAGCAGCTCGAGGTGACTTCTGAGATTCTTGAGAGTACACAGTTGGCTTTCGAGGAGTCACAGTTTATTTGGCTAAGGTGACCATGGAGTTAGAGCGACTTCAGTCTTTACCAGATTCTGTACAATCACAGACCGTGGTGTCTGGTGATCTGCGGATGTCCATGGTCGAGGTTGATAGAGGTAGTGGAGATGAGGATATATCTGTCCACGACACTACTATTGCCATATTTGGTCCATTTCCACTGGAGGCAGGTTCAACTGAGTTGGGCGCTGCAGCTGAGCATTGTGATATGTTTGACTTGGAGGGCACAGAGACTAGTAATGTTGTTGTTGATTCTGCACTCTTGGCTATATCATCCTCTGACTTAGCTGATGATCAGTCACAGTTGGTCATATCACGTTTGCAGGATGAGTCTTTGACTGAGATTGGTTCTTTTTACTGGCATTATACTAAAGGATATGTTCATCGGTTTGCTTTTGATCCATGTGTTGAGGAGTTGATGGCAGACAGGTTTGGACTAGGCTCTCATTTTTGCTATCTACCGTGTAATGACTATTCACCATCAGCAGTGCATGGGTGTTATGGTTATGAGACAATGGCCGGTAATCTGCAAAGTTGTGTTAACTGCAGTAGATGTACAGTGTGTGAGTTCTCTGTATTTGGTGCAGTTTCATGTGGGAGCGGTCACTATTGTAGCAGAGTTGGAGTGTGCATTCCAGATAACACGGTGGATTGTGCGGATGGTGTTTATTATGTTGACAGTTTGGGTGATCTACTCTACTTGGGGTCTAATATTTTGAGAGTTTGTGCCTCGTGGGTTCCTGACTGTGGCAGTAGTGGATTTGGAGTTCAGTTGCACCGTGATTCACGATTCATTTATGGATTCCTCTTGGTTAATTTTCACAAGTTGTTGCAGGAGCCTATGTTGACTGACAACAGTATAGTTCATGACTACATTTGGGATCCAGGTGGATTGATTGGGTTGTTGTTCAGCCATTGCTTGGGGAAAAGCAATTTTGGGAAGGGCGGACTGTAATGTCCCCTTTTTAGCATTCATAGCATGATGTTGTCATTAGCCTATTTCCCCACGGTTCCGTAGGCTAACCAGGACATTAAAGGGGCTTAGAGGCCATTTGGCCTAGATAGTTTCAATTGCAGGTCTTTCTGAGGGGTTTTGAGGCAACTTTGGGCATACTATTTATAGTAAGTCATCTTGGGCATGGGTGGACATCCAATGGCAGCGGTATGTCGATGGTAATTGTTTAAAATCGGCAAGAAGACTTGTTTATCATTGATAAGATTTGTTTTGCATTGATAAAGTTATTTTATAAAGTTAAATTTAAATATTTAACTTTATTAATGTATAGACTATAGTTTGTGGGAAATATTTAAACTAAAAGAGTCCCCTTTATTTTATAACACATTGGAGACATAAGTTACATAAAGGGAGTTATGTTTTATACCACATTGAGAAAACGAAGGATGGAGCTCTTGTGAGAACACTATAAAAGAAATGGAAGAGCTTCTTTTAAGCATGCTTAAAAATATCAAAGAAATTGGAAAATTTTCTGGAGATTATGTCTCAATAATTTGGAGGACGAAATCCCTTCAAGCTGGAAATCTTGACGCCATTGAAAGATATAGTCTTGAGATTCAACATAGTAGCAGTCTGAAAAAGCGGAACCAAAAAAGCAGGCTGAAAAAGCGGGTACGAAAAAGCAGTCCGAAAAAAGCGGAACCGAAAAAGCAGGCTGAAAAAGCGAGTACAAAAAAGTAGTCCAAAAAAGCGGAACTGAAAAAGCAGGCCGAAAGAACAGTCCGAAAAAAGCAACATAAAGGAACATTTCTTATCTACCTTGATCTTTTCCTTTATGTCTCGGAATGTTCTTGCAAGAAAAGAAGGTTTGGTGTAGGAGCACCTAGGCAAACATCTAGGAACACCTTGGATACAAGTAAAGACAAAGGATCAATGACATCCCTAAAGGTGGATTGGAATGTATTGAAGCCTATAATGGCAAAATGTAATGACCAATTTAATTTAAACTTGAAAAGTCCTAAAGGTCCCGACAAGAGATTTAGGCACAAAAATGATGTAAGGGTGGCCAATAGTGCCAACAAGGGATCTAGATTGATTAGAGGAGTCAAATAGGGCCTAGGGGAGGTCTTAGAACAAGTCCTAAATGGTAGGAAGTAATAAATTAAGAGATAAAGTAATTAAATGAGGTTTTAAATTCAAATTTTGAATCCTAACAGTCATATCCTAGATTAGGAGGGAAAAAGTTTTTGAATGTTTTAACCCTTGTTATGGATTCCAAAGGATGGAATATGGTTTGGAAAGTTGTAATTCGTCCTATATAGCCTGGTAAAGGCATAGGATCAGCAAACAAGAGCAGAGTACAGATTCCAACAGCATTTGAACAGACTGTGGTGAAAGAATGCAATAAAACTCCATTTCGAGCAATTTGTGTTTGATCTTTTGATTGAATTGGTTTCTTAGTGCTGTAATGGTATCTAATCCATTTTTTGTAAGTCTATTGGTATGGTATCTAATCCATTTTTTGTGCATTAAGACAAGTAGGAGTTCATTTCACCAGAAGTGCTGATTGCAAGCAACTTTTCTTCAATTTTTTCAAGTTTTGGGTACCTAGGAAGCATTTGGTCACTCCATGGATGTAGGAATCTGATTCTCATGGAATGAACCTGTATTCCTATGTAAATAATCCTTCTAACAATGTTTGCACAGGAGTTTGCATGGTTGGAAGCCTCTAATGGAGTTTAGGTGACTGTAGGTGCATGAAATGCATGCCTGAGGAGCAGCAGCAGAAGATCTATCCATTGGAAGGTAGTAATTATGGTAGATTACATCTACACATACCTTGGAGATGGTAAACCAACCTTCAGTTGATTGAGATTGGGCTGGGAAGTCACACAATGAGAAAGCCCTAGGTTTGAGGGTTTGTAGGAGACCAATTTGGGGGTTTCTTACTTGCAGAGGTTGGAGCATCAAATTGGCTTGATATTCATTTGATTGGGTCCATTTGAGGAGACTGTTGAAAGTCTTGAGCATTGGAAGCAAGGGCAGCAGGCAGTTGCTTTCGAAAACCACCCTGTTATGCCTAGAAAGGATGCACGATTGGAGGATCTGTTTGTTGGTTCAAAACAACCTATAGCAAGGTTGAGATATGTTAAAGAAGACTGAAATGGGTGTCTGAAAACCTATTTTGTTTGAGAAGTCCTTTGGAGAGTCTGGGAGAAAACTTTACATCTTCCTTGCTGGAGACCTAGTTGGGGGCAATTAGGCCTACTAGGAAGTGTTGAGGAATTTGAGTGCTAGGACTAGGTTAAGGGTCTAAAACCACTTGAAACCTCTTGAATCCACCTTAGATAGGTGAAATACATCTACCATAGCCTTTGGAGGGTGTTGGAGTTGTAGAAAGGATAGTTGTTGTTTTGTGGGTTGGGTAACCTTGCCTTTCTCTTGCACATTTTCACATTGTGAACTTGTTTGGCCCTACCACTCTTGTCCACTACATCAATTGGTATCAATGCCTAGGGTGAGTGAAAGAGAGAGTTATTAGGGTCATTGGTGTATTTAATCCTTGTTGAAGCCTTAGAGTGTCCCTTACCTTTTGAGCATTCCTAGTGGGTCTTGGTACTTGCGGAGATGTTAGGAGATATTAAGAAATGTCTGGTAATTCACAGCTGAGGTATTGTGAATTAATTCTGAGAATTGTCTTAATTAAATTATATTATTTCCCGACTGTTATGTATTATACCTGGGAATTTCAATGTGGCTAGAAAATTTGTGATTTGGAATGCCATTATTGTCTGTTGTTTGGCGTGGTTAAAGAGGAATGCATTGTGGTTGTCGTCCCTATATTTGGCAGCGATTTTAGACCTTGTGAAAGGCTGCAATCAATTATTGGAGGGCAGCAATCAGGTTTTAGAGCACGTGCAATTATAAGTCAGGAGCATGTATTTCTGAACCTGCGAGTAAATTGGATTATTTCTTGAGAGCTACAATCTATATTTCATCTATTAGAAGTCAATTTCCAAGTTCATTATTGCATTCTTGTAAATTTCCAAAAGTCAATTTTTAAATTGAATATTAGTAGCATTGCCATCAATTATAGAATTAATTCTGAATTGTTTAGTGGTGTTCATTGTGCAAATTGATAAAAACTTAATCAATTAAAATTGTGAGCAGCTCGATGTGAATCTAAAGCATTATTTATTGAGTGATAATAATTTGCTTGCCAAATGTTTGACAAAATATCAAACTGTTGATTAGCAAAAGCAAATTGATGTTTGTTAAGGATATAGCCTATTGAGGGTTTTTACACAAGGAGATGAAATCCTTGGATGGTAGATTAACCATACCGAAAAGAGAGGAAAAAGCAGATTGGAAGAGCAAGATGACTTTGAAAAGCAAGGAGAAGAAGAGGTCCCTTTGAGAGAAGAAGTACAGTTAGATCCTGAGGAGGAGAGGATGGCTAGGTTTGTTAAAGCCATAAAGAGTGGAGATGCAAAAGGAAGATCAGACTTACCTTTGTATGCAAGTAAGATGGATGATGAAGAACTCATTGATCGGTTCAGTGCTAGGGAGAACTACTTTTAGTTTGAAAACATAGAGGACAAAGAGAAGGTAAGGATTGCTAAGACCAAACTGTAAGGGCATGCCTTACTTTGGTGGGATTGTATATAGGCAGAGAGGTGGAAGAATAGCAGACCCAAGATTACTTCTTGGTATACTATGATGGACAAAATGAAAGCAAAGTTTTCACCTAGTGACACAAGGTATAGATGTACAAGAAGATGCAAAGTATGTAATGTTCCGAACAACTCAAACTGTATGAGTTATAGAACCCCGAATGGTCATACGGATGTGACCAAGTATGCACAGATTGGAAGGTTGTACGGACTAGAATGGAGGGTAAATACAAAGGTTGTACGGTCGGGTATTGATGGTCGTACGCTGAGATCTAGATGGTCGTATGGTGTGCCACAGGGAGTGTGTGAGGTACGGCGGATGGAAGTGGTCGTACGGTGGGAAGAGATGGCCTGTACGGTGAGTAGAAGTGGGTCGTACAGTGACTTTGAGTTAAGTAAGAAATGGCAATTGGGAGGGTCGTACTAAATGGCCGTATGGGTATGATGATGTTGTACGGTGTAGACTTCTAAACGTAGAATGATGAAGGCCACGGTGTCCGTACGATGAGTGTATGGAGGGTTGGGATAATTCAATGATACCACTTTAGAATGCAGAATGCAATATACTTTAATCACAAATAGTTTGCAAAAGCCAGAGTCCAAAAAGATACACACTTGTTACCAAATAGTAATGATGTTTCCACACATAAGGAATGCTTTGATTTGTCAGATCCGAGCCAACAGAACACAAACGAAATAAGGTGAGGGTTAAATCCCACCGAAACTGAGATGACCAAATAGGGAAGGTCTTTCACTTCCGAAATGGCAACAACAGAGAATTCCGACAGGAATTCGCAGTACAGAGAAATAATCCAAATTGCATGCCTAAAGACTACCTAGAAGTCGTGCTTAATTACCCATTAGGAAACTTCCCGAAAGTGTACAAAGATAGCCAACAGCGACACAAACTACAAAAACAAAATAAAAATGGGTCTGAGATATATTAAATCAATTGGCCCATTAACAAGGTTTAATTAAATACATTTTTTTTATGATGGGGACATTACGAAGTATTAGGCAAAGAGACTTGGATGCACAAGGGTAAACTGAAGAATTCCATAAGTTGGATATCAGAGTGGGTCATGAAGAGGATGTGGAAGAGAAAATGGCAAGATACTTGGGTGGACTTAGATTCAACATCCAAGATGAATTAAGTCTTACAACCCTTAGATCTATTGAGGAATGTTACAAGTTGGCCATAAGGGCTAAGGAGAAGTTGAGAAGAAAAGAGAAGAATAGTGGTGGTTGATGAAATGCAAACAAAGTTAGAGGAGGCAAATCTACTGATGATAAGGAACAATCTAGTGAGGACAAAAGCAAAAATGCTGATACAAAAAAAAAAAGAGGAAGTGATAGATCTGGTTATGGTAGAGGCAGTGGTGCATTCACTGGTAAATGCTTTAATTGTGGAGGCATTGGGCATTAGTCCTTTAGGTGTCCTGAGAAGGAGGCTGACCATGAAAAAGTAAAGAATAGAGTCCACTTGGCACAAGGTGGGGAAGAAGAATGGGAAGACAAACGGAAAGCTATAGACATTAGACCATACATGGAAGGAGAATCCTTGATGTTGAGAAGAATGCAGCAGCAAAAGAAGGTTCCCGTATCCATCTTTAAGACAATTGTGAAAGTCATGGTAAGGTTTGTAAGATGATCATTGATTCTAGATCATTTGATAATTTGGTTTCTTATGAGATGGTAAACAAACTGAATTTGCAAAAGTTTCCCATTGAGAGACCATATAAGGCTTCATGGGTGAGTGATGAGCAAAACATTGTTGTTAGAGAGCAAGCATTTATTGATTTTTCAATAGGGTCATATACTGATAGGGTTCTCTGTGATGTGATTCCTATGACATGTCATATTATTCTTGGAAGGCCATGGCAAGCTTCTAGGGATACTATACACTATTGGTTGGCAAATGTGTACATTGTGCATAAGGATGGTCAGAAATTTTGCCTTAACCCTTTAACAAGTGATAATAGTGATGGTGGGAGGATTGTACTTGTTGGTGAGAAGAAGTATATCACCTTAGAATATCAAATAACAAGTGGTGCAGGTCTGAGACACAAGACTTCCTTGGTGATGCTGAAGAGCTCCGTTGCTGATCATAAAGGTTTTGATTTGCAGCAAATGGTGTGTGAAAAGGGGATATTGATTGGTTCTCTTTGGTGTCCTATGGTGACAGTCAACAAGGATAATGGTGGAATGTCCATGAAGAGCAGAGATAAGGGTCTTTTGGATCCTCAAATGAGTGAGGCAATGTAATGACCTTGCTCAAATCTGACCTTAAAATGCTGATTGAAGGCTCAAAGAATTTTGTCAAACACTTCACATACAAGGGTCATATGACTGATATAACATTTCAGTTTGCTTTAATGACTCTTTTCTTCAATTAGCATCAATGAGAATGTTTACAAATGACTCTAAATTGACTAAACAATGACCTAACATGAATATGCAACTTATTTTGACAATATTCAATGCATATATGTGACTGAAACTACTTGCAATATGTAGCTACAGCAACTAATAATTATGACAAACACTTTGGATGCAACCTAAGATGACATTTATGCACTTACAGCCAAGTGTTATTTTAACAAACATTTGGTATGCATAATTATAACATTATTTATGCCAGAAAAGAGAACCTATAGCCAATTGACATTTTGACAAACAATTGGCATGCAAACTAATAAGTTGAATCATGAATGGCAATAACATATTCAATTACAATAGTGGTTGACCAACAACTTATATCTCCTTCTTTGCAATAAAATATCTACTACAATGATGCTATGAATTGGTCAAGACTCTTGGCTTACAATTGTTTGACAATAGTGCCAAATTTGATTTTCTAAGTATTCACTTATAGAAGCAATTAAAATGCCTATGATGACAATGCAAACTACTTAGTGAATGCAAGAAGAACCTAGTAATAATGACGCCCAATGTTGTTGATGAAGAAACAATAAAAATCCAATGTGATGGGCACCTTCCAAGCTCAAATCGAAATACTCAAGCTGCTGCCCCTATTCTTGCCTGGCAAAAGTTTAGATAATTAATTGTAGCACCAAACGCCTTCCAATTTGCCCCTAAAATAATTGTCTCGATGATAGGAATTGAATGCAACAATACCCAGAATGATTGGCCTACTCAATCGAAAGGTATGAGCACAAACATGAGACTCACATAGGTTGATCAACCTCCATGACAGCAGATTATGAAGGTCTCTAATGATCCTGCTTAATAATATAATCAATCTCAGCAATACATCAGCTGTTGGAGTAACTTCTCCATCAAATGCAACAATACATAAGCTGTTGCAAGTACAATAATACATCAACTATTGTACTCAAATAATCTCCACCGTGAAGCACAAGATTGGACTTCTGAAGTAAAGCCCACAATCAGCAATAATTCAGTTGGTATCTCACAGCCTCAAAATTGCGTAACCAATAGGGTTTTTGTCCCCAAAGATCCTCCAATGGCTGAAACCCTAGCTGGCTTCTCCACCAAATAATCACATCGAACAATCATCAATTCCTAGATGATGAGAATGAGACCCATGATGTCTATTTATACTTTTTTCTCAAGAGGTTGGCCCAAAAGTCTAGAAGCTTTCAGAAATTATTTTATTTTTATTAAGTGACTTTATGATATATTATTTTATTTAAGTCACTTTATTAAATTAATTAAATATAAAGTTACCTTTTAATATTTATTTATTTGATAACTTTATAAATAATTAACTTAATACCACCTATTTATTTAATTAAAATAATTAATTAGTCATCCTCATAAAATATTCATTATTTTGGACAACTTAATTAATTAAATTAATTAAATCAAATTACTTCCAAAACGCGAACATTACAGGCAATGCAGATTGAGAGGGCAAGGAATAGATGTCCTAAATCTAATGTTTCTAATGAAATTGTTGATACTAACATTTTGTGTGGCACAAGTGGAGGATTGTTGGAGAAGAGTTGTAGACATCATCTAGGAGAATGGGTGGCTTGAAGACAACTCCCCTTCACTCTTGTGGCAAGAGTCTTTTTCAAAGTGGAATGTATGGTGTAGGAGCACCTAGGCAAACATCTAGGAACACCTTGGTTACAAGTAAAGACAAAAGATCAATGACATCCCTAAAGGTGGATTGGAATGTATTGAAGCCTATAATGGCAATATGTAATGAGCAATTTAATGTAAACTTGAAAAGTTCTAAAGGTCTTGATAAGGGATTTAGGCACAAAAATGATGTAAGGGTGGCCAATAGTGCCAACAAGGGATCTAGATTGATTAGAGGAGTCAAATAGGTCCTAGGGGGGGGGGGCTAAGAACAAGTCCTAAGTGGTAGGAAGTAATAAATTAAGAGATAAAGGAACAAAATAAGGTTTTAAATTCAAAATTTGAATCCTGACGGTTATCCTAAATTAGGAGGGAAAACAAGTTTTTGAATGTTTTAACCTTTGTTATGGATTTCAACTGATGGAATATGGTTGGGGAAGTTGTAATTCGTCCTATATAGCCTGGTAAAGGCATAGGATCAGCAAAGGAGCATAGTACGGTTTCCTACAGCATTTGTATGGATTGTGGTGAAAGAATGAAATAAAACTCCATTTTTAAAAATTTGTATTTGATCTTTTGATTGAATTGGTTTCTTAGTGCTGTAATAGTGTTTTGAGTCTATTGGCATGGTATCTAATCCATTTCTAATGCATTAAGACAAATAGGAGTTCATTTTGCCAAAAGTGTTGATTGCAAGCAACTTTTCTTCAATTTTTTCAAGTTTTGGGTACTAGGAAGCATTTGGTCATTCCATGGATGTAGGAATCTGATTCCCATGGAATGAACTTGAATTCCTATGTAAATAATCCTTCTCACAATGTTTGGACAGGAATTTGCATTGTTGGAGGCCTCTAATGGAGTTTAGGTGGCTGTAGGTGCATGAAATGCATGTCTGAGGAGCAGCAGCAAGAGATCTATCCAAGAGTAGTATTTTATGGTGGATTATGTCTACACATGCCTTGGAGATGGTGAATCAACCTTTAGTTGATTGAGATTGGGCTGGGAAGCCACACATTGAGAAAGCCCTAGGTTTGAGGGTTCGTAGGAGACCAATTTGGGGGTTTCTTACTTGCAGAGGTTGGAGCATCAAATTGACTTGATATTCCTTTGATTGGGTCCAATTGAGGAGACTTTTTGAAAGTGATCTTGAGCATTGGGAGCAAGGGCAGCAGGTAGTTACTTTGGAAAACCACCCAGTTGTATGACTAAAAAGGGTGCCCATTTGTTTGTTGGTCTAAAACAACCTATAGCAAGGTTGAGATATGTTAAAGAAGACTGAAATGGGTGTCTGAAAAACCTTTTTTTTTTTGAGAAGTCCTTTGGGGAGTTTGGGAGAAAACTTTACATCTTTCTCATTGGAGACCTCGTTGGCATTTTTGAGGAATTTGAGTGCTATGACTAGGTTGAGGGTCTAAAACCACTATAAACCTCTTGAATCCACCTTAGATAGGTGAAATAAATCCAGCATAGCCTTTGGGAGGGTGTTGGAGTTGTAGAAAGGATAGTTGTTGTTTTGTGGGTTGGGGAACCTTGTCTTTCCCTTGCACATTTTCACATTATGAATTTGTTTGGCCCCATCACACTTGTCCACTGCATCAAGGTTGGTACTTTATACATGCTACCAAATATTGAGTAGACTCAATCTTATGACAGTAGCTCCAAAGAAGCTATGATCTGGAATTTATAAGTCATCTGATGATCAAGCTGGATAAAGTGAGGACCTTGAAGAGAATATCTTTGATAGATGAGATTATGAGTATCCTACTATATGAAAAGGGAATTTGTCACTTCGTCAAAGGCAACCTTGTGCAAGGAGGTCAGAAGGTTGATATCAGTTTCAGAGGGAGTCTGGCATTACCTCAGAAGAAACCTTGGACCAAGTCTACAAATTGAGAAGGAGAAGTTTGAGGTGAAATTCCTTGTAATGTATTCTTCTTTGGGAGAGAGAAGTTTGAAGTGAAAACCCTTGTTCCACCCTCTAGGAGCAGCTATGGTAGATCCACCCTCTAACTTGATTCATGGTGGGTATCACGACACTTACTATTTTGCATATGTGGATTATGTCAAGAAAGGTGACAATCTTTCATTGATGTATTTGTGAGGTCGCTATTGTAAAGTGACAATGTTAACAATGGTCTAACCTATTATCATGATTGACTACATTAAGTTGTTGTCCTGGAGTGCCAGATATCATGATAATGAACGTATCATAATAGACTATATCAAGTTGCTATCCTAGAGTACCAGTGTCGGAGATCATGATACTTGTCATGATGGAGAACATGACATTTCGATTGCTTGTTATCAGATAGACTACATTCAATTGTTTCCCTAGAGTGTGTTGGAAGTCAAATAACTCATATCCTTCTAGGATATAACATATTCTTTTGGTAGGCATTATGACCATGCCAGTGCACATACCAAAATAATATAAATGTGATTCATATTTCTTGTTGAATCATACTTCAGATGATCGAAAGATACCATCTAAGTTGATGGATATATGTTGATATCCTTAAATATGTCATTCTAAAAATATCATATTGAGATGATATCTCTCTATATGCTTCAAGAGCATAATGTATTCTATAACAATCCTCCCTAGCTAAGAGGGAGCGTTAATGTTGTAGCTTCAATCGGGTTGAATAGACCTAGAAACAATCCTTATATGGTCATTGGTTGATCATCAATTATTGTGTGCGTGTGTAATGTATTGTTACATATATTTATGTTAATATATATTATTGTTAATATATTGTTTAATGATGATTAACTTATAATTTACCATATAGAGACATGACTCTTCTCATATTTATATGACATTCAAATCTACATTTGGAACACACAAAAATAAATGGTAGTGTTATTACATTTGCAGAAAAAAGATCCTATAAAAATAACAGCTCTACATGCACTTCTTTGAATGTGTAAGTCATAAGAAAAAAATTATGGGGTTAACCATTAATGCTTCAACTACCAAATTGATCAAGGAGGGAGTGAATTGAGCTTGCTTGTGGGTAAGCACTTTTAAGAGGGGTAACTATGTTCTCCTCATTCTTAAACCTTTAATTTTCAAACAATTAAGTACTTTTGAGATCAAGGAGTGACAGTCTTGGAACTATAGCCAGTAGAAGTGAGCAAGAGTATACAAATTGTCATGTCTCCTCCTTAGGCCACACCTAATCTATTTTTCTATAAGCTCTTATGTTCCCCCAAGAGCTAGTTACTCACCACGCAAGTGCGCACTAATGCGCCATCTTCTGTTAGTTTGGACTTGTAACACAAGAGCATCTTGGGTCAATGAGGAATCTTGCATCAACCAAAAATATTGTTCTATTTTTAGTACCATTTGCTATTCGTGAAGTAATCGTTGCTGCTTGTGGTTTCAAGTTGTGCGCAATTGGAATCTTGTTGAGGACCTATTTTGGATCCTTACCATAAGAGCACATAAGTTAATGTGTTTTGTGCTTCAAGTTTTGTGCTAATTTCTCTGGCTTCTGTTTCCTGTATTTCATCAAGCATCGCGGGTTATTTCTTTCGGTGTGGTATCCTATAATGAAATGGCATCTTGCACAACTGGGAGCCAACTCCCCTTGCTTGGGTGAAGATCTATCCTTAATAGCATTTGACAATGGAAATGATTTTGAAGTTGTATTATCTGAAGATATGGATATTTCACCAATATTCAATATTGCAGAAATATTTCAGAATTTTGAATCAGATGAGGAATTAAAAGATAACCTAGATTATCCCAAGAGGAAGACTAACAACATTGAGCAAGTTTTGGATAGAAAGTAAGAGGACCAGAGGAAAAGACTACATGGAGTACCTTGTTTAGTTGAAAGATAAACCAATTGAAGAGAGTTCATGGATAACACAAGTTGAGTTGGATCTTTATGATTCAAGTCAGAGAGTTCATGGATAAACCAATTGAAGAGAGTTCATGAATAACACAAGTTGAGTTGGATCTTTATGATTCAAGTCAAAGCATTAGGGTTTCCTAATGTGGACATCAGTTCTTTACTTACCCCAAGTGTCTAATGCACGAGCATCTTAAGTCAATGAGCAATCTTGCATCAACCAAAAATATTGCTCTAATTTTAGTACCATTTGATGTTCGTGAAGTAGTCATTACTACTTGTATCTTGTTGAGGACCTATTTTGGATCCTTACCCTACCAGCACATAAGTTAATGTGCCTTGTGCTTTGAGTTCTATGTTGATTTCTCTAGTCTATGTTTCCTGTGATTTCATCCAACATGGCAAGTTATTTCTTTCGGCACAATTTCCTATGATGACATGATGTCTTGCCAACTAGGAGCCAACTTCTTGCTCATGTGAAGACCTATCCCTAATAGCACGTGAATAATTGATGCCCATTGCTTGGGTTATGGTTTACTCCTCCAAGGCCTGACCTATATTGTAACTAATGCCTAATAGGCCAGCTTGTGGTCTTGCTAGGTCAATGAGCAATCTTGCATCAACCAAAAATATTGCTCTAATCTTAGTACCATTTGATGTTCGTGAAGTAGTCATTACTACTTGTGGTTCTAGGTTGTGCGCAGTTGGAATCTTGTTGAGGACCTATTTTGGATCCTTACCCTACCAGCACATAAGTTAATGTGCCTTGTGCTTTGAGTTCTATGTCGATTTCTCCAGTCTATGTTTCCTATGATTTCATCCAACATGGCAATTTCCTATGATGACATGATGTCTTGCCAACTAGGAGCCAACTTCTTGCTCATGTGAAGACCTATCCCTAATAGCACGTGAATAATTGATGCCAATTGCTTGGGTTATGGTTTACTCCTCCAAGGCCTGACCTATATTGTAACTAATGCCTAATAGGCCAGCTTGTGGTCTTGCTAGGTCAATGAGCAATCTTGCATCAACCAAAAATATTGCTCTAATTTTAGTACCATTTGATGTTCGTGAAGTAGTCATTACTACTTGTGGTTCTAGGTTGTGCGCAATTGGAATCTTGTTGAGGACCTATTTTGGATCCTTACCCTACCAACACATAAGTTAATGTGCCTTGTGCTTTGAGTTCTATGTCGATTTCTCCAATCTATGTTTCTTATGATTTCATCCAACATGGCAGGTTATTTCTTTCGGCTCAATTTCCTATGATGACATGATGTCTTGCCAGCTAGGAGCCAACTTCTTGCTCATGTGAAGACCTATCCCTAATAGCACATGAATAATTGATGCCCATTGCTTGGGTTATGGTTTACTCCTCCAAGGCCTGACCTATATTGTAACTAATGCCTAATAGGCCAACTTGTGGTCTTGCTAGCTATATAAGAACTTGGATTAGCTTTAGAGAAATATCAGAAAAAGAAGTACATAATGCCTGGAGTTAGGAAGATAGTAGAATAGATGGAAGGTGAAGAAGACGAGCTTCTAGCTCTCTGATTGTAATTTATCTTTACTGGCCGCAACCTGAAAGGCCTCACAGTCGGGCATATCGAATGTTCTGAAAGTATATTTTATCATACAAGCTGACTAATCGATCAATAAATCTCTTAGTTCTTGCTCCTCAATATGTGTTTGCTTCTATGTGTACTCCAGGCAAGATGTTAGGTGATTGGATCCTATCCTTTTCCCTACCAGCCTTGCGTCATGCAATATCAGAGCCAAGTTTCTTTCCTTGTGAAGACTGGGACCATGGAAAACCTTAATTAGATTAGTTATAGGGTGGCAGAACTAGAATCACCATCTAATTACACAAGCTCGAGGTATGAAAAGGTGCATACAACTCAATTGCAACAAGAGAAGACACATTTAGAGAAAGACCTTCAACCAATTAAAAAATCTTGGAAAACTTCGGGTGTAACTATTGTGTCAAATGGTTGGAAGGATACAAGAAACCAGTCACTGATTAATGTGATTGCAGTGTCCCTCAAAGGGGCAATGTTTTTTAAAGTTGTTGATTCTGAAGGGGAAGTGAAGGATTCTGAATTAATTTCTAGAATTCTCATCGAGGCCATTGAGATGGTGGGTAGTGAGAATGTGGTACAAGCGGTCACAAACAACACCAAAAATTGTAGGGGTACAAGTTCTTTGGTTGAGAGTAGGTATGACCATATTTTTTGGACCCCAAACATCGTACACTCCTTTAACTTGGTCATGCTGAATATTGGCACTCAAATAGATTGGGTGAAGAAAATATACCAAGAGGGGGAGGAGATACAAATTCGAGTCACAATCCATGTTTAGAACACACTCCAAATTGGAGTTTTTGAAGGTAAATTAATTTTTTGAAATTACTAAGTTTCAATGTTTCATGGATTTGTAATTTAGTTAAAATTTATAATTTTATTGTCAACTGACATATTGTTAACTTGCTTACGTTGCTGAGACCCGTTTTGCATCTCATACAATTATTATGAGACAGGTCCTCAAGGCAAAAGAGGCATTGAGCCAAATGGTCATCTCTAATCAATGGAGCATATGGAAGATCTCAAATTCAAAAAGAGCTGAAAGGGTCAGGAATTTGGTCTTGAATGCGAGTTGGTGGGCTCGTGTGGCATATGTATTGGATTTCACCGAGCCCATCATGACTATGCTCCACTTTTTTGATACAAATACACCTCGCTTGGCAGATGTGTATGATGGCATGGACATTATGGTTGAGAAGGTAAAAAAATCTATACAAGCACATGAAAGTGACCCCACACAAAGCGAAGCCTTATGCAATCAAGTGGAAGCAATTATCCACCATCACTAGGAGAAGATGAATACCCCATTGCACCTCCTTAAATATGCCTTATCTCCTAGGTACTATAGTGAGGAGGTACTTGGTATGTCGGGTAGAGTTACACCATTTGTGGATGGGGAAGTTGTTGAGGGACAAAGCTCTTACAAGACTCTTCCCACTGGAAGAAATGCATTGAAAAGTGAGGCTAAAATTTGGGTTGTTTGCTTTGGGAATAAAGCATTCTCCATTTGCAATAAAGGACCAAAATAGAATGGGAGCTATCACATGGTGATACATATGTGGTCAACCTTTCAAGCATCTTTAACCTGTTGCAATCAAGGTCCTATCACAGATTTTTAATTTTGTTTTGTCTTATGTTTACCACTTGTATTCTAGAATTTAGTGTTTTCCACATTCTTTAAAATTAATTTGCTTTTCATTTTTATGTATTGTGACCACTATCTAGGTTGCTAGTTCTTATGATGCTGAAAGGAATTGTAGCACATACTCCTTTATCCATTCAATGAAAAACAACTAGTTGGGCTCCAAGAAAGCTGAGGACTTGATCTTTGTCCATACCAGTGTTACGGGACTCGCCGAGTCATGCCAGGACTCTGCGAGTCCGAGGCAGAGTCCATGTTTCCAAGGCAATCTGCCTCTGGACTCGGACTCGGCCGAGTCCTGGCAGATTCCACGTGGACTCGCCGAGTCCAAGGACTATGCTGAGTCCTGGGCGAGTCCAGAGCCCAGGACTCTGATTTTTTTTTTTTTTTTTTTTTTTTAATTTTAAATTTTAAAAAGATAGAGATTTCTGGAAGATGTTTTTTACAATGTATATGAATTCTGAAAATGATGTGGCATGCCAAGAATCTATTAAGGATTGAATCTTAAATCTTAAATCTTCAACTTTATATTATGTTATTCAATTTTTTCCTTCAAAAGTTCGTTATTATACTTGTATGATTTTTCGAGTCCTTGCCGAGTCCGGTCGCCGAGTCCGAGTCCGAGTTGGATTTTGACTTTCTGAGTCAAAGGCGAGTCCGAGTCCCGTAACACTGGTCTATACCAACTTGCGTCTATTTTCGCGTAAGAATGATCATTACAAGGAAGGGAAAACAAAGCTTTGGGATGTAGCCCCTGAGTGTGCGGATTCAGATGAAACACATCATGATCTTACTACACTCGGAGATGGTGATGATAATAGCATAGCACGTGGCACATCTAGCATAAGTGGAACTATTATAGGTTCAAATGGTCTTTCAACAGTTGGAGATGATGATGAGAATGTGGATTTTCTTGTGAATCCTTATGATTCAGACTCCGATGGATATTAGTTGATTGAATCTTCAATCATGAACTAAGTTTTCATTTTGTTGGAATCTTGAACATGACCTATTGGAACTTATTGTCTAAGACTAAACTCTAATGTTGAACAAGCACATATTGATATATCATATGAATTCTAAAATATCTTCAATTTTGATACTCATACTATCAAATGGTTTGTTTTTGTATATTTCTTGCATTTCTTTGCATATATTTTTTATATATATGCTTCCTCTCGCATCCATATCCAAAAAAAAAAAATTCCCCGCATCCCGTATCTACTTTTGGAATCCGCATCCGAATCAGTAATTTAGATTATCAATAATCAGACACATTAGTCAACTAAGGCAAGCATTTGAACAACATCGGAAAAAAACATGAAATTAGCATATGAATGAGGTCTTCATTTACATCAATTGCTAATCCAAAGCAGGTTCTGATCGAAAGAACATATAATTATCAGATTTGATTGATAGGCCAATTGTTTATGTGTTTGCAAAAATATCAAATAAGAATTTGACTCTACCACATATATGGAGGAAGATGCTAGTCCTCTCATAGATGGGTATTGCTTTGCACCACGCTTAAAACCTAAATCAGCATATCCTTCTCAGTTTCTGTTTTTCATTTGTTGTATTTCTAGCCAACATAATCCACTCACTTTAATTAGCAAAATATCATATAACACCCAGTTTCTTCATAAACTTGTACAAGACTTTTTCTTTTTACCCTATAATTATGTATGAAGTAAATGCTCAATATGTAAATATTATTGGGCATAAGATTAGGATTATTATGTGGTTGGATTGAACTGTCTTAACATCCAAAAAAAGTGTTTTGAAGGTTAGTGACAAACTTTGGGCCTTCTATTGTGTCAAGCATGTTTTGTATTCAAAACCAACACTAGCATGTTATTTCTCTTTTCTGATTAACATAAAGGATTGCACTCATAGGCCTATCTACCTCGAATTGTAGAAGGTTAATGCAATCTTAGGCATGATCCCTTTACTAAGATTGATAACAAGCATTGCACATCTATCCTAGCGTGTTTCATCATAAACATCCCCAATCTTACGAGCCATGATTGAGCTTCATAATACAAGATATATTATGAAGCAGACCAATATGACCCCTTTAGTTTTATAGAAAAAGTTGTCTTACCTTCATCACTAAAATGTGCTTTGTTATATATTCATGACAACCAACCTGATTTAAGATCCATGAATTGAATGGTATCCATTCAATCCACATAGTCAACATTATCATTTCAAGCAAGATTGGCTTTTAAGTCGAAGAAACCGACCTCACCATCACTATAATATAGGGATGGAAACTCTATTGGTTAGATGGTTCACTAGTACATTGGTCCTAGTCACCATCAAAACTCTTTAATTAATGTCATACATACTACATTGCATTCATTGTACTCCTAATCATGGGATGGGCTCTCTCACTCACATCGGATAGGCACAATTGAAAAATCAAATGTAGAGTGAACCATGTTCATCTAGTCCCTATCATGTATAGCATCCAATAAGCTTCCCTATATGTAGTGCCTATTACATCCTTAACATTATGGCTAACTATTATGCTATTCCTCTCTGTGTTAGGTCTTGTTCTCATTTGTTGCATCTATTGGATAATATATGATTTTGCCTTGCCTCAATCCTTGGATAAGAGAGGAAAGAAACAAAGATAGGATACTTTTACTCAGCTAAGAAGGCAAATTCATGTTGCCACATCCCAAAGTTCGTTTTCCCCAAACCAATAGAGATTTTCATTTCCTGGTGTAGGTTTTTAAATCACCTTTAGTGCTTCTATTAGCATTGGAACCTTAAACTCAACCTCTTAATTTGGAGAAGAATTGGCCTTGTAAGGAGAGGCTATTTTGGTAATACTATTTTAGTAGATTGTCTTTTAGAATGATGTGAATCTCAAATCAAAAGAAAAGGTGACTTTAAAACAAACAGGGAAGCCTATACAATTCTTGGTTGGAATCCCTAATCAAAACTAAGGTGTCTTAAAAAAAAATGAGGAAGCATTTTTTATTATAGTAGGTTGTAACCCCCTCCATGGCATCATGGTGAGGCCACAATTTAACTTCTACTATGAGAAAGGCATGACTTTGACCATAGATAGAGAATGGGATCTCCACGCCTATGAATGGAGTTTGTTGCTAAGGTTACCCATGTCCCACAAATTTCCACTCTACTCTATCTTGTTCCATTGTCATATGATGCATATTAAAGATTGGGTAGCCAATCTTATCTAGTTTAATTAACTTATGCATTATGTTTTCTATCTTGGTTTGCACTTCTACTCTTCATTCAATGAGTTGAGTGTGAATGTCCCTTATTGGCAACTGTCAAAATGTCTTTCGAAAGCCCAAATGATTTACAACATGTTGATCAAGACATTTATAATCATTATGACATGATATTAATTTAGAACTTAAGCCTACCTTTGTCGTGTCCTCTTTTTGGGAAGTGCTTGGATCTTGCCCACTTAACCCCATGTGGTAGGCATGTCGAACATACATGGGGTGGTCTAGCTAGAAATATGTTTATATTTGCACCCCCTATTCATGTTTCTTTATTCATCTCCTCTTATGACAAGAAAGCATGTAAGATTAAAATATAGGCTTTCCCTAAAACCTAATCCACTCCATGGAATCCGTCGAAAAAACATATAAGTCATCAAAAGGATGTCCTCTCTAATAATGCCCATGAGCACGAATAAATGCCCAGTCACTTGGCCTCTTGGACCCACCTAGGGGTTGGCATACTTGATGACGGACTCAATGTTGTTGTCTCCTTATCATGTATTTCTCTCCTTTCGATCCAAGCCCAAGAGCATGGAATCAACACTGAGTTATTTGGCCTCTCTTATGATTGAGACACCTTTGAATCCATTCCAACAATCAACAATTGTAGGAATAGACTGCTTTTACATTATTTGGCCTTACATCATTTTCTCCCTCCTTGCATTCCTCCATCACCTTGTCATGATTGATTGTTGCAATTTCATGAATAGACTAGATATCTACATAGTTTGCATTATTGCTTCTTTATAATATATAAGATGTTATATATCAAGTATATAATTAGTTGTACGCAACTTATTGCCTACATTAGTTTAAGAGGTTTGAAGCATTGAAATATTATCATGTTGTATACATCAAACATACATAATAGAAATATATTCGTGCATACCACAATGAACAACAATGCTACTGAATGTAATAAATCTGAATTCCTGATCTGATTTATAACGCTTATATTTAATATGTTGATCTGCTCGAATGAACACCAATGTTTATTAGATTACTTTCCTCAATTGCCCATTGTTGAATGATTGATGTTTGTATGAATGATTGATTGAATGAATAAATTTCTTTAATTTGATAAATTGAGGTATTGGTGAGCTATGATTAATTGTTGATTGGACTCCTATTTGAAAGTGATGATACAATGAATGCTAAATTGATATTTTGGGGGGGTGATTAATTAATTAATTTTGAATTGGTAGAATGACGCTTGATTGCTGAATTGCATGTTTTCTTGATCTCAAGGTCGTTTGCTTGATTTCTTGAGGGATCAATAATTAATGGGTAAAAGATTTGTTGGTATGGGCTCATGAGTGATGATTGATAATTCCATCAAAGTTTGAAATGAAGTCTCCTTGATACTTTATTGGTGCGTAGAAAAAGCATATCAACACATTAAATATAAGCTATCGAGGTCATATCAAAAATCATTATACATTACACAATAGAATTCTTGTTTATTGTGGTATGCATGAATATATGTTTATTATGTATGCCTAATTTATGCAGAATGATAATGTTTTAATGCATAATTTCTCACACAATAATATAGTCAATAACAATTACAAAACAAATTATATTTTTGATATATAACATCTTATATAGTAGATATAAGCAATACCCGCAATTGTCATGTCCCCATCTAATAACTCCTAAAATCATTCTTCAAAGGCAGATCACAGAATACATAAAGTAAAACTAAAACCAATCAAATAGAAACCTGTCTTATAAGATATCACAATTTCTAGTCTACAACTGGAATTCATTGAGATTTGATCAACAAATATGTCATGCAATAGTGTATCATACGTTGTGTTTCTAACCGAACAAGTTACAATTGGCATGAGTCAAAGATAGCAATGATCGTCACTATAGATAAGACAGAGTTTTGCATATTTGCGGCATGTTGAGGCCAACCAAAATCATTGATGCCTACAACTAACAGAGATTTTAATATAGAAAAGAAAGCACTTCTGCAATTGGAAAATGAAGTGTATGATGAATATAGAAAAGACTAAAGATTAAAATAAAATTCAATGATGATAGCATAAAACCAAGAACAGCAAGCAATTCATGTATTAAGAAACAACGGCAACTTGATACAACATGGTTGCGCAATCCATGAATATGGAATAGTAATTATTACAAAGTGTGATTTCAGAGAGGTTGAGAAAATGTCAATAACACAACTGTTTAATTAGGATAAACAGATTACTATTAAATGAGTAATTATATATAAACCAAGAGCTGCCATTTTTCTGAAGGTGTGACTTATTACTAGATGCCTCCCTTGAATAATGAAGAATGATGTCCTTTGAAAATAGGATCTCTTGGTAAGGGTATAATTTGAGATATGCGAAGGGGGAGGAATATAGATCTGAGGGTAACCAGCGACATCGAATAGAAGAACTAGAATCAGCGAACAAGAAAGAATAATCAAAATCGGAAGCATGTATATGGAAGACACATATTTAGAAGCAAACGCTCACTAATATTTTTCAGACTTGTTATAATCGGCATATAGTAATCTGAATAATAGCTTTGTTGTATTATGATGGCCTATGCATTATTGTCGATAAATTGTCTTTATATTCATGAGTGGATATAAATGCATAGATCAATAATCTGTTTATGAACTTCCATCATTATAGAAGGAGAAGGGTGTAAGCAGGGATCCTGGGTGGATGTCCATGTCACCTACCACCAAAGCTAAGACAGCCAAAGTTACACTCTTGGGCCTAGATAGGTCAATCAAGGAACTACCATAACAAACTCCTCTCCAACTCTATAATGATGGTTACTAAGTCAACAAAGGTGAAGCATGGGTAGGGAAAGCCGGTACAATTGTTAATAAATTGTCTTTATATTTGTCAGTGGATATAAATGTATAGATTAATAATCTGTTTATGAACTCCCATCACTATGGAAGGAGCAGGTTGTAAGTGGAAAAGGAACCATGATCATCATCATCTAGGTAGGGACCTTGGGTGGATGTCCATGTTGCCTACTCCCAAGGCTAAGAGGGCCAAAGTTCCACTCTTGGGCCTAGGTAGGTCAATCAAGGAACTACCATTACAACCTCCTCTCCAACTCTATAATGATGGTTACTAAGTCAACAAAGGTAAAGCATGGGTAGGGAAAGCCGGTACAATTGTCAATAAATTTTCTTTATATTTATGAGTGGATATAAATGTATAGATTCAATAATTTGTTTATGAACTTCCATCATTATGGAAGCAGCAGGGTGTAAGTGGAAGAGGAACCATGACTATCATCATCTAGGTAGGGACCTTGGGTGGATGTCCATGTTGCCTACTACCAAGGCTAAGAGGGCCAAAGTTCCACTCTTGGGTCTACGTAGGTCAATCAAGGAACTACCATTACAACCTCCTCTCCAACTTTATAATGATGGTTACTAACTCTTCAAAGGTGAAGCATGGGTAGGGAAAGCGGGTACAAGCACCCCACTAGGTAGGGAGCCTAAGTGGATGACTATATTGGCTAGCACTATGGCCAAGAAGGCCAAAGTTACACTTTTGGGGCACAGTGTGGAATGACTCTAGGAAGACCTATCGTTCTTCTTCTCTAATGTGTTTGCAATGATGCTATATATACCATATGACTATCATGTGTTGTAGACTAACCCTAGTAATGATATATGTGTGTGTTGCTTATGATTGTAGAACTCAATCCAAGATTGTACTAATTGAAAAAAAAAAAAAAAAATTGTTAAGATTTAACCCTAACCCTAATTTGTTGCCATTATGATTTTAAGGCAAATTTGAGGATAAACTAGGTAGAGGACATTACAGCAATCAGTCATTGAAAGGTGAGAAAGTAAATACAAGGAGGGATGAATTGATATAAGGTCCTCTTCTAGTTACACTACCTCATAGTGGATGGTTGGCAATCTACCACATGAGGTCAATGCGGGAATGGGGTTTCCTACCCTTGGGTTAAGATGGGAAGGATGCTCCAGGCACCTTATTGTAGTTTTTCCCCCAACATCTACAGTGGTCGATTGTTGGAATGGATTCAAAGTAGTCTCTATCATACGAGGTCATATAATTGGGTATTCATTCCATGCTCTTGGGCTTGATTGGAAAGGAGAAATCTATGATAACTAGGCAACAACACTACGTCCCCCTTCAAGTACACCAACCCCTAGGTGGGGTCAACAAGCAGAATAAATGATTGTTTGTTTTCTCATGCGCTTAATTGAAAAGGACAAGCTCTCAAAACCTTTTATGATTCTCCAAGGGATTGCATTGTATGGACTGGTTGTTAGGGAAAGCTTTTAATTGAATCTCCCATGCTCTCAAGTCATAAGAGGATGAATAAGGAAACATGAAAATGGGGTGCAAATACAAGCACTCCACTAGGTAGAACATCCCATTTTGGATGTACAATTTTCCTATCACGAGGTCGAGAGGGATGGTATATCCACTTTTGGGCCTAGCATAAAGATCACTTTAAAAGATGCCTCGCTAAGTACACCACCTCATGAAGGATAGATGATGAAAGGTCACTTGAAGGCCAAAAGGGATGGTATATCCACTCTTGGGCCTAGATTTAGGATTTCTTCAAGTACCCTATTATCTCTCCTTATACAAATTTTGTTATAGTTGAACCCAAATAATGAATTAAATATATAAAAAAATAATTATAGATCTATATATATGTTAGTCCCACATTTGAGGTGTTGAAGTTGTGTAATATATTTAAAATGCACAGTGCTCAGAGTGTTTAATAATGAGCAAACCGCAGTGTGTCGGCTGCGCCAGTTTATAGGGAGATCTACCAGTGATTGGTATGGAACATCGGTTTGTGACTTGTGATATGTCCACCAGTTGGATGAATGTTGAGACCACCGAATTATGAGGAAATTCCGGTCGCGGGCATCGAGATTTGACTACCTAGTTTGCCTACAAAAAAATGCTCCTCTACAGGCTTGATGGCCACAAAAATTTGCTAATACAAATCCGAAAAAATTGCAAAGACGGAAATGAAAAAAAAAAGATCATACCAATTCCACAAATCGGGCCTTCGGGTGCCAATTTGCAAAAAAAAAAAAAAAAAAAACTATAGCCTAGGGTAGGCAAATTTATAGTCAAATTTCACCAAATCGACACTCCGGACGCAATGGTGATGTCTACTTTGACTCTAGACGCTCCCAATAACTACAGATACTTCGGACCTGAATTGGAGTCCTTCGAGAGGTGAAGCAAAAATAATCTCCAATCGCTATGTGAAGAGAAGCTCCCTCAACTCTAATACCATGTAAGAATTTGCCTTAGGGCAAAATAACACCAAGATCAAGAAGCTCAAACACTAGCACAATATGGACCAACAATGGATGATCAGAATAACAATAATGAGAATATCAATGTACAATACACACTAGAAGTGCCTGTATATAAAAGCCTCTAGATTGACTAGGAGTTAGCAAAGTGATAAGCCTCACAATTAAGCACATGTCCACCAAGAGTAGATTATCCTCCATTGAGCACAAAAGTTAGTGCGATGATGAGAGGATAAGAATACCGAGGTGTATCTCATAAAAGATGTTGTAGACACCATGTGCTTAATTAGAGTGCAAACAACTGTGTTGTCTACATGACAACTCAGATGATTATGCAAACTCCTATGTTGTCAACAAGTCAACTCATCTAACTATGCATACTTCTAGGTGCCTATATGATAAATAATAAAATAATGCATTTAACCTAAGTAAACTTAAGTAAAGTGTAATAATAATTAATTATTTACACTAACAATATATTTATTTCATTGTGTGGATTGTGAATATATCTTCTCTAACCCTACTATTAATAATTGATTTTATGAATTATATCTTTAGTAATTGTCTAACATGAATGTAGGACTTCAACAACGATCTATCTTGCTTTTAAAAGTTATATAACTATATAACAATATATTTATTTCATTGTGTGGATTGTGAATATATCTTCTCTAACCCTACTGTTAATAATTGATTTTATGAATTATATCTTCAGTAATTGTCTAACATGAATGTAGGACTTCAACAATGATCTATCTTGCTTTTAAAAGTTACATAACTATATTGCGTTTCTTTTTTTATTGGACTTGTGATTCTAGGGGAAAATATAAGGTAATCCAAAAAGGGGGCATTGCAATCAAAAATGACTCATTTTATCAAATATGACAATCAACAATGACTCATTTTATCAACTTTTATAAGCATTATGAATAAATCATTATCTATACATATTTTAGAATGTGCAAAAGCACATAAACCAAACATTGCATTAGTATCTAGCATAACAAATTAGGTCAATTAGGCTTAATATTATATCCCCATTGTTGTGAAATAGGATAGGCTAGACAAAAGTAACAACTAGTATCATTGGAGATAAAATTTCTTGCATTAATTCAACCAATTGCTCAATGTTTCCATATTATAGTTTTGATATATATTTTGTCCCATAAGATCTAACTCTACTCTGCCTCAGTTCATTTCCATATGATGCATATGAAAAGTTGGGTAGGGATATTATATAGCTTCATTGATTTATGCACTCGATCTTGGTTTATTTGTGTATTCCTTGTATGATGAGTTGAATGGAGATGTTACCTTTTATCAATTCCATTATAACACTCCTTACAGTATGGATGCTTTAAAACATGTTCATGAAGCAAAATCCTCTAAAGAGATTCAAGCTTGACAATCAAGAAAGATTCATTCTATCAAAAACTAATGGGTATCATAGAGATCTAGTATCTAAACATATTTTTCAGAATCTACAGAAGCATATTAACTGTCCTGGCAAATTATTAACAATACAAGATATATGGGCAGAGCTTGGTTATATCAACCCCTCTTGAAAGAGGCAAAAAGGTCATTAAGGTATAAGTATTCAACATTTTATAATTCATGACACATTTGAGATATAGAAGCATATGGAGTAGCAACAAGTTTAATTGGTTGAACATGAGTAACATGTGGAAAAACTAAAGCAAGTCTGAAACAGCACCCACGAATTTAATTACACAAAATCATGCAATTTTTAGTGCCTTGGCATCGATATAATTTCCAAGATACAAGGAGCTCATAGACCTAACGGTTTGTCGTCTCTAGTTTAAAAAGCTCAGCAAGTACATGTTTTTATGCTCCCAACCAGGAAGGTGGTAATGTTTACCGTACATGACTATGATGTACCCATTTTGAAAATTTTAATAATAAATATTCATTAAATTACAAGATTTTAATATATAATTTGTAATATTAAAAATATAAAAATAGACAAATAAATACTTACTATAATTATAATATAAATAAATTATAATATTAAAATACAACGATAGATAATTAAACATAATATAAATATTTTAATACAAGAATATAATTACAAGATAAATAAGGAATAATAATAACTAAGAAATACATCAATAATATATTAAATAATAATATATTAGATACTCTCATCTATTGTAACATAATATACAATATATTGTGACATATATCAATATATAATATATAGCATATGACATTATATAAACCCAGAACGACATATAATATATATTATATGTAACTCCATCTAACAACCCAAAGGTACTGTAACATACTGATGTTTTGGTAAAAACAATGATTAATCCACAACTCGCTGGTTGACCACATAAAATCCAAAGGGCTCAACCATAAAGGAAACATTGCCACTAAAGAAAGACATCAACAAAATTACGAGCGCAATCACTTGGCTATTGAGAGTAGAGTCTACTAATACCTTACAAGGGATTTAACCACAACAACAATACACATCCACTAGGAAGAAAAACATCATCATCGAACAGGAATAAAATGAATACATTAGAATTAGAACATGTTATAACTCAAATTAATATGAACAACCACTACAGATAATGAGAAAGGGAGTTGGAACTACTCAGGAGATCACCTCAAAGTCTTACAACCAAGTCCTGACCCTTCTAGAAGCACTTCGTCATTTAAGTTGAGACATTGTCATTTATTTCTAACCGAGAATTTATAGACTTATCTATGCTCTGTTTTTGCATTGAGCACAAGCATTGATGCAAATTCACTATAATTGTTTCTGTTATTCGTCTAGAGAAGATATCATAAAAATACTACATAGATATAGACAAGGATACTACAGAGCATTGGAACTTTCATCTCATAACATATTCAAAGCAACATAAGATTTACTTTCTCCTTCTATTCCCAAATTAATATTTATAGGCAGTATATACTAGCAGAACAATATCCAATCCTCCTATATTCACAAATTGATATTAGCTTGCATGAAGCTACATACACACACACACATACAAAAAAAAAAAAAAATTGAGATTGCTACAATCAGATCAGAGGTTCATATCAGAAGTAAAATAACCCTTGCTGAATAAAATCACTGACTGTAAATAAATTACGATAGGAAAGGAGTCTCGTGCAATTTCATTTATGAGAGTTCAGTCCAAACCCTAAGAGATTGCATAAGGGGACATTACAACTGGTAATGGAACATTGCAACTCAGCAGCTATATGTCACAATCCCAACTAGGGACATCACAAAGACTAAATAAAATGTTATAGATAGTGCTTCATATTAGCACAGCCAATGAAAGTGCTTATAGAGCCAAAAAAATTGTACGTATTTTATATATAAATTGGACAACTATCCAAGCTAGAAACTTCCTTGATCATGCATTCTTGGCATTTGACAAATTAAGGAAACTCAAATCCTGCCCTTAAAAAAATACAATAACAATTCAAACAATCACAACTAGCAATCTAGAACAGGGTTTCTCAAGATCCAAACTCTAAATATGTTCAAAATGTACCCTCCCCAATTGTGAATTATGAAAACCTAATATCTGGAACAGGGCTTCTCAATATCCACACTCTAAATTTTTCAAAATGTACTCTCCCTAAATTGTAAATTATTAAAACCCAATATTTCATGTTCTTCATGAACCTAATTGGAAGTTCAAAATCAACTTTAAAAGTTCTTCACATTTTCTATGTAAATCACCACAATCCGAACTGTACAACATTATTTAAGACCTACCTTAGGCAACAAGAATATCCGAAAACATCTAAGAAAAATAAGGTCAATAATAAATTTGGATATGACCAATTTAAACAGCATACAATCAAAATCAAAATCTTACGCATTTCTAGAGATCTAAGAAAACCCCTGGCTGAAAAATAAGCTCTATAGTTGATTACATTTTGTTCTACTTAGATTACAAAATCCTACTCATTCAAAAACATGAGAGCTGCAAATAAGCTCTGTAATAGTTCACAATTTTCTCTATGTCAACTAGAAATTGTCACAATGCAATACATACACATTCATTGAGGACTTGATTAAACAATTAACAACCAAAACTTAGCCCCACAATTGTTGACATTTTGCACTTTTTTTTAATGCCTCACTGAAATTTTAAAAGAATACTATATCCAATACCTGTTCTTTCTTTAAAACTCACCAAAGAATGTAAAAATTAGAGTTTTAAATTGCTTATGTGCAATACTTGTAGTAAAATGGTTGAAAACAAAATAAGCATATCAACTTTACGAGATATAAAGAATCTTCAGTGAACGGTAAAGAGATTTTGTAAGCAAAACTCTATGAAAAATAATTCAAAACTGAATTAGACATATACCCTTCAGAAGTCAGCAATGCTTACCATCCCATAAGTGGAAGTTGTTGCCTCACCCAAAAAGACTCCTTTTTAGCTTTTGGTAGCTAAAGCATAAATAACAAAAGGACCTGCCGCAAGAAAAGAGAATGGTCAACTAGGAAAAGCAACAACCACCATTGAAACAGTTACAGCAGGCCAATCGAGGAGAATTCCAGATGATGCAAGGGTAACTGCATGCATTGAAAATGTACTCACAATAAACCTATACAAATGAAATGGATCACCATTCAGACACCGAACACAAAAGATATGATTCTTATTTTGACACTGAAAATCATTTTTTCAGAAGTAACAGTAAAAAATAATAATTATAGAGGTTATACTACCTATAAAGCATCCACTTCAAAAAAGAATGCAAAACAATGTATAATGATTACAAAATGTTTCCAGAAACAAGGTTAAACTTTCCTAAGTATCTAAATATTTTCATTACCTTTTTAATTATAATGAAATAGATGCCTAAGGGTTTCCATTGGATTAATTTACATTTGACATTATGTTTTTCATGAGGGCTGAAAATTGGAATTTGTCACACATTTTACCACTTATATCATGTTAATTTCATCATAACTACTTCCTCTAACTTTCAACACAATATCTGGGGCTTGTACTTTAGAAAAGTTACATCCGGTAATATGATCCAATACAGAGACACTATAATTATGCAATTAGAGCACTAAGGCCAATGTCTTAAAGAAGCTAAAATAATAATAGCTTTACAAGTAATTGCATACATATCTTTTAAATAGTATAGTCTATAAGCATGTGAAAGTATCAAAGAATTGATCGTATGGTAATTATACCTTTAGAGACTTGCTTTATGGCAAGCTCAAAACTCCCACAAAATATTTTTAACTATTAGTACCCTGAAACCATATGAATCCTTGGCTTTAGCTTTACAACGGAAACATATTCAAAAAATTTCTCTTAATAAGACTTAATAGGATATTCACCTTTACCTGTGAATCCTTGTCAAAGATAAGGCCTTAACTTGGGACATGAATTGATAGCATTATCTATCAACCAAGCAATGATTGAGCAATGACTGGATCAAATAGAAATTCATTAAAGGATATTGAATCCACAATATCTATAACATTAAATTTTAGTGTGCTTCCATATATTGCCTATTGTAATAAGCTCCTCTATTGACCATATTTATGATGTGGTGATCATGGTGTTCGTCAAATTCAAAAACCCATTATCCGCATCACAATGATTATACAAATATAAATACAATCTACATAATCCAATCCAATTTTCCGTAAGATTCACATACCTTACCAACACTGTCACCAATCAGGTTCCGCCTTGAAACATCATGCCATGGCTTGTGAATCTGTTCAGCCGTGAAAATGACAAATCATTCTGTGATCAAGAAATGATTCAGAGTATCTCTGTCAAGACTATTTATTATTATGAAAGATCAAAAATATGAACACCCAAAACTTCAAAATAGATAAACCCAAATGCAAAAATCTACAAATTAAATCCTGGCAGAAAACATATGACGATACCCACCTTCAATCTAGACAACTAGCTAACAAACAAGCTCCAACCCTACACCCAGAAAATACCTAATCTCTATAACACAAAGAGGGAAAATAACTCAAGACAGTTTCAAATACAAACAGCAAGAAGCCCTATGAAAAAAGACATGCCCAATTCCATACGAAACACCCAGCATAATTCAACAAAACAGAGGGACTCCGGACAGAACCAATCACAGTTGAGCTTGCTAAGCATAAAAATAGAGTGATGGTTAAAAAGACAAGCAAAAGAAAAATGATAAAGCAGAAGAAAAAAGATAAAGAAGATTGCATTTGCGTGCTTTCTATGATCTTCGTATACCCTGTGACCCTAATTCTAAATTATGCAATTCATAATGACCCAATACTCGAAACCCAAAATCACTAAATAGGGAGTGCTACTGTACCTGAATCATGAGAAGAGTAAAACATTGATGCTTAGAGAAGCAATGTAGTGATCGATTATCAAAATTATCCCTTCCTGTCCAAGTATGCCATCAAGAAGACAGAAGGAGCCCTCCTGCAGGACATCAGCTTCATGTTGGGGGCGTCGTAAATGTGAGAAACAGAGTACGGAATTCATCCCAGAATGAGAAGTTTAAATTGCGGAGTTTATCCCTTCCGTGAAACAAGTTCGCCGTGCAGGGCTTCGTAAATACGAGAAATAGAGTACGAATTTCATCTAGGAGCATTAAAAAGAAGGATGAGGAGTCCGAAAAGCTCTAAAAAGCCAGGTACGATTCAAGACCCCTCTGAATGCTCTCAAATCAAAACTAAAATCAACGGTATGATTCAAGGTATCTCTGAGCCTCTTCCTGTAATATCAATTCGCTCTTCATGTTTCCTTCTCTTCAAGGCCGTACGAATCTCCCTGATTTGTATGAAACCTCCAATACAAATACAAAGCTCAGTCCTGTGCCCTCTCTTCCGGAGCCCCTTCTTAAATGTATAAATCCACCAACGGCATGAACCTCCCAATTATGTTATTGCTATCAATCTGCCAACGGCATTTTGAAAAAAAAACATTACGCTCCACTACACTCCAAACGGAAATTTTTTAAAAGCACTAAATTTTCAAAGAAAGTGCTTAGTCTCCCAACGGCTAGCCTAGCTGCCTATGCAAAGTCTGATCGCCTCCAATTTTAGGACATTGATAATTTGGACCAAGATGTTTTCAAACGATCGACTGCAGTTTTGCTTGATTCCAACTTGACATGGCTGTTTGCTTTTGTTTAGTCCGCGCCATAAGCTGCTTATCATGTTTTATAATTTGATTCAATTTTGTTTTAAATCATTTCTTTTTTTTTAATTATCGAAACTAATCGATGAGATTTTTAAATCAAAATATAAAAAATAACATGCTCTACAAATCAATATATGATATATAAAATTTAGGGGAAAAAATTTAAGATATCAAATATCATAATTTGAAAAAAAGTAAAGAATGAGATAATATAATAAATTAATATAAATTAATATTATTTTCCTTTACATTTTGATGCATTAAGCTAATTAATTCAACTAATAACATTTTGGTATTTTTCAAAAATTTATGTTTTTTTATAGTTTTTAAATTTTTTATATATTTTAAAATTTTTAAAAATGTCACTTATCTACATTGCTATATTGGCTTTTGGAAAAAAGAGTAAGGCAATAATTCGGAATCATTAGCAAATAATTGTAAATATGAGAGGGTTTGTTGTTGCACTCGACATAGTTGCCTTCCCGACCTACTCCACATGAACATTCTTTCCAATTCTTGTCCTTTTGCTTCTCTAGTATAGCTTCTTGTCCCTAAAAGAAGAGATAAAAATGAATGTTGGTGTCCATAACTGCTCAAAATGATTGAATCACTCTGTTGGGACTGCTAACCCAAGATCTTGCCTCCAACTACCTCTCATGTTTCAGCATCCACAACCCTCATATGGACATGTAGGTCATTGCATTCAACCTACGTAGAACAAATTTTCCCATACCAATTCACATAAATGGGCTTCTCAAAAGACACAAAAACACTAATATCTGCAAGATCATAACCAAATGCTAAAACCTCCTCTCCTAACCCATAAGGTCCTACAATCTCAACAAATAGCCTTAGTATTTTTTGTCTCACCAACTATGCACTAATCATCAAAAGCAACATGGATGACAAATCATATTCCTGTTATATTTTAAAATGTTGATATGGCAAATAAATAACGCAAGTCAATTTACAATTTACCTAGGCATACCTATTGTTGGCTATTTTCACCACCCTATAGCCCATTACAAATAACTAATCAGAGATACATTTCATGTGCTAAGTTTTGTATGTTTTCGACGGAGTAAGTGCATGTTGTTTTCTTCATTCTCATAGGCAGGCAAAAACATTGTGTGTTTTCACCATCGGTGTAGCTTGGCTTATCGCTAGAAGCTTTTAGGCCCATATTGATGTAAAATGTTATCCCGGTAGCTCCTATCAAGGTAACATTTTGTTGTTTCTCCAATATAGTTATGCTTTTGGTCAATATATTGTGTGCTTCCTATGTTGTGGGTCTAAGTTACTTTACTTTCAAAGGACATAAATGTTGATCATCTTTTCTGAGATTTTTGACTCAAATTTTATTGCACTTTCACTATAAAATCAAAGGAGCAAGAAATGTTAAATGTGCATGTGTGTGAGGCCAAAAAGGCTTTGTATTTTCAACCACTCATTACAACATTTGGGGTCAATTTGCGATGGTGGTGTAATTTGTGGTGATTTTCCTTTTTTTTGGAATTGTCCCCGACATCGTCACAACACTGACATCAACATGATTATAAACAAAAAAATCATGACATTAGTCATTCCCATTTGATCAATTATGGAGGGCTGGGTGTGAAAGATTATGGAGAGCTCTAAACAAGGGTTTTAGAGAAGTTGTGAAAGAGTGTGGAGATTTAAAATTTTCTAGTCGTGCCCTTGCTTTGCATTTTGTTGATGTGGTATTTTGCTTATAATGCATTCTCTTCATTGTTTCATCTTTCTATTGTTTCACACTATCTCTCAATATCTTTCTGCCTATATGAGATGTTAAACTTATTAAAATGTTTTTTTGTTGTCCATGGCATTGAATGAGCTTGACTGTACTGTAATGCTATTTGCAATGACCTATGATTCATCTTACTATTTGAAAACTTTCGCTACACTAATCTTGAAGTGTTCCCAATTTACATTACATGTAGTTGTCTAGACTAACTTTGTCATCCAGACTAACTTGGAGGGAGTGTTCATATCTACCACTCATAAATAAAGTAGCACTATAAATGTGATGTGATGGGATGTGCATAATCTCTAGTCAATCTATAATCATGCCCTAGCTCTGTGATTGCATTGTCATGCCATGCCCTTGTGATCTTTGTGTCCTTGCCCTTGCTACATACATATTCTTGAATCCAAATAATAAAACAATAAAACTCACTCAACTCGTCCTAAGTGACTTACCTCAAGATCCTGCACAAAAATAATGCATACAAGGAAAAATGGGCTGAGTTCGCAAGAAATTTTACAAAAATGTATCATAGAAGATATTTTTAGAAAAAAACAATCCATAACCTAGTTTAATTGGTCTAGTTGTCGATTAGCTGGGTTGATTACAAATTCCTGTAGAACTGTCATCAGACAATAAAATGAACAATCAGTTGTTCGCAGCTACTAGGATCAAATACAGTTTTCCAAGGTGATAAAATTGCATATGCAGATGCATCACTTACATGTAGACATGAAGCACATTCCCCAAATTATAATGAATGGTTGGATATAAAGGCTCCATACGTTGGCCCAACAATGGAAGCCAAGGATGTAACTATGCATGTATTGGCACAGTCTCCATGAGAGGATCCCAAGTATCTATTGTTGCTCTTAATTTGGGCATCACTATATGATCTAGAATGTTATGAAGTACAGAAGTTCATAGTAACTTCTCCCATGAATCTAGAAAATGTAGCATAGATTCAGGGTCCCTTGACTCCCAAGAATTTGTAGTAGCTATTATCACTGCTAGAAGAATAACTTTAGCGAAGAGTTGAGTGTAAGGAGTCGAAGAAGCAAGTTCTGCTTCTGTGTAAATGCCATAATCATGAGGCTCATTCCCTTGCAAAAGCCTTTGCCACAATGACATTACCTCTAAACCATGCAAAGGATGTTGAAGTGATTCCCAGCCTTGAAACACTCTTATAAGCAATGGAAAAGGAAATGCAAATGCAATACATGACAAATTGTACAACTTCTAGTCCTCCCAGTGATATTTGGATTGTAAATTCTCAAAGACACTTGCAAGTGATTCCAATGTCATAGTACCTACCACAACACTTTCCTAGATTCTATCCAGTGCTCCCATAATATCCTCTATGTTGTCTAGTTGTTGTTTCTATCATGCAGTCTCTTTCTAAAGTCACTCCTTCTCCTTCTGCTATGTTCTCTCTCTCTCTCTCTCTCTCTCTCTCTCTCTCTCTCTCTCTCTCTCTCTCTCTCTCTCTCTCTCTCTCGTCCCTTAAATTTTGATCAAACTTCTGAATATCTGCCTATACCATATCTAAAATCAACTTCACATTGTTTTGTAACTTTGGTATAGGTGTTTGATCCTCGATAGCTTTCATTTCAGCATTCAAGATTTCAAGATTAGTCAACACCCTCACTTGCGAACCTATCATGTCAAGCACTTTCTATATGTATTTATGTATGTATGTATACATATATATTTATACATATACATATGTATATGTATATATATATATATATATATATATATATATATATATATATATATATATATATATATATATATATATATATATATGTGTGTGTGTGTGTGTGTGTGTGTGTGTGTGTGTGTGTGTATACATACACATGCATAGGTGTGTGTTTATGTATGTATGTATGTATATATACAAAGAGATCTTTTTTAAGGTGCTTATTATATATTAGCATAATAGAAAAATTGATCCAGTTGCATACATATTCTAGAATCTAAATAATAAAACAATAAAACTCACTCAACTCGTGCTAAGTGACTTACCTTAAGATCCTACACAAAAATAATGCAAACCAAGAAAAATGGGCAGAGTTCGCAAGAAATTTTACAAAAACATATCATAGAAGATATTTTTAGAAAGAAACAAGCCATAACCCAGTTAAATTAGTCTAGTTGCTGATTAGTTGGGTTGATTATAAATTCTTGTAAAATTGTCAATAGATTAGGTAAAATAAAATGAACAATTAGTTGTTCCCAGCTAGTAGGATCAAATATAGTTTTCCAAGGTGATAAAATTGCAGATGCAGTTGCATCACTTGCATGTCAGGCATGAAGCACATTCCCCAATTTATAACAAATGGTTTGATATAAAGGCTCCATAGGCTGGCCCAAGAATGGAAGCCAAGGATGTAACCATGCATGTATTGGCACAATCTCCCTGCGAGGATCCTAAGTATCTATTGTTGCTATTAATTTGGTTATTACTATATGATCTAGAATGTTATGAAGTCTGGAAGCCAATAGTAACTTTTCCCATGTCTTCATAAAACATAGCATAGGTTCAAGGTCCCTTGGCTCCTAGGAATTTGTAGTAGCTATTCTCACTCCTAGAAGAATAATTTTAGTGAAGGGTTGAGTGTAAGGAGTTGAAGAAGCAAGTTATGCTTATGTGTAAATGAAATAATCACGAGGCTCATTCCCTTGCAGAAGCCTCTATCACAATGACATTACCTCTAAACCATGAAAAGTATTTTGAAGTGGTTTCCAACCTTGAAACATTCTTATAAGAAATGGCAAAACAAATGCAGAAGCAATACATGACAAATTACACAACTTGTAGTCCTCCTCATATCTAGATTTTAAATTCTCAAAGACACTTGCAAGTGATTCCAATGTCATAGTACCTACCACAACACTTTCCTAGATTCTATCCAATGCTCCCATAATATCTTATATGTTGTCTAGTTGTCATTTCTATCATGCAGACTCTTTCTAAAGCCACTCCTTCTCCTTCTGGTATATTGCCATGGACTCTCCCTCGTGCCTTAAATTTTGATCAAACTTCTGAATATCTACCTCTACCATATCTAAAATCAACTTCACATTGTGTTGTAACTCTGGCATAGGTGTTTGATCCTTGATAGTTTTCATTTCAGCATTCAAGTTTTCAAGATTGGTCAACACCCTCACTTGTGGACCTCTCATGTCAATCACTTTCTATATATATATGTATGTATGCAGTCCAACTTCCAAGTACTTTAAAGATTGATCCTTTCTTAAAGATTTTAGATGTTAGTAGGGGGTGGAGCCAAATGAGCTTCCACCTTTATGTGGTTAGCCTTGATTAGCAGAGAATATTAAATTATTCTTGAAACCAAGTGAAGCTCAACATTAACTTATGATTGCATGACAACTAACTGTGTTGAATCTCTTGGTTTTAGGCAATGCAGAAGGAGGCCATGGTTCAATATGCAATCTCAATTCATATGCATACAACATTAGGTGGAGCTGAAAAATGCAATAGCTTTGCATTTTTTTAGGGGTCTTTAATTAGGTATTTTAAGTTATAGACCATCATGAATATTATAACATTGACTCTTATAGGCAAGGATAATGTCCCCAACATGTAAACAAATCAAGGCTTTCTATGTGCTCTCTTGTTGAGGACATTCTCTCGACCATAACAGCTAGAGTTCTAATGTTCATGATGGTCTATAATTTTAAAATCTTAATATACCTATTAAATAGGTGTAAACATGGTGCATTTTTTCAGCTCCACCTATTGTCCATGCATATAAAATGTAGTTGCACATGCATTCTCGATTCAAAGTGGCAGAATCTTATTTCGGATGCAACAAAAAATGACATGCACCAGAAGATGGGAAAATGATGTCACTTTTGTAGGTTTGGAACCTTTTTTTGTTATATTTTGTCACACATGTCATTTAAGAACATTGTTTTCTTCATAGTCTAGGTTGAAATAGGTGATCATATGTTTCTAGATCACCTTTTGGTGGCTCACTTTGAAGTTTTACAAGTTGCTACTAGATTTATTCCTTGTGGGGAAATTGTAAAATAGGTTTATTACTTTGGATTAACATGTTGAATGAAATAATTTTTGTCCATATACTCATTTTTAATTGAAATGCACAAGAAAGCTCTTAGTGATGAACTATCCCATATTTCTTAGGCTTATTTATGTGATTTGTTATGAGAAGTTGACCATACAGCTTTCTTTGGTTACTTTATGGAGCTTGAGATTACTTGCTTGGTTTGCACCATGCCTCTCTATTTGAGAAACTAGAGACTAAAGTTCTTTGAGGATAGTTAGACTCTAGTGTGAGCATCTTTGCTTGTCTTTAAAGATTTGATAGTGTTATGGGTTTGTATTTTGAAATGGATACATGTGATCAAGCGTTGTTTTAACTCTTTGTTAGTTGATGTTGCACTTGCAGCTAAACTCAACAGCAGAGAGAATGTTGAAATAGAATATGAAGTAGATGGTTGGTTATATGTGAGTAAATATATTTAATAAAAAATAGTGCATTGCATCTCTAGACCAATGTATTTTACTAGCTAACCTTTTATATATCTAAATTATTGTAGGTAAGGAAAAAATGACCTTTTATATATCTCAATTGTTTTAATCTTAAACTTATGTCAACTTTTTTAATTATGGAAGTTTTCTAACAATAGATTTTGTTGCTCTAGTGCTTGTTGATGGTGACAAATGGATCGTGCTTGCCAAATATAATGCAAACAAGTTTACTAGGATTTTATCAAAATGTGAAGTGAGGTATGTATTATTTGGTACTTTTCTAATCTATATAGATAATGAAATCTATAGATGGAATTTAAGAGTTCATTATGCCAAAATATGGGTTAATTTAGCTAAGAGATCATAAGGTTATTGCTTTCAAGTGAGGTCTTATATGTTTGGTAATCTATGCCTAATTATGACTCATGATATATATGTGTATTCTAGTCTAAATAACTTAAGGAAGATTATTTTTCCTTCCACAAAAATCTCTAATTACAGATACAAGGGACTAGAATAATCAATTTAACACATATCGACAACTCGTAAGTTTTAAGACCTCCATCTTTGTGAGATATTTATGGAGATTTATATTTAGTTATGGTCTACCACTGAAAAATAGATTTTTCTACTCCAATGCTTGCTGAAAATCATCTATTGTGAAACATATGTAGGAGTACCAAAATTGACCATCATGCTTGAGTTGTTGAGACATTGAACTTAATCCAAAGTCTAAGACATTTAGATTGGTGCTCATAAACTCCCATGTTGTTAGAAAAGTCCACTACATTGATAACTTGTTGGAAGTATTTACTTGCTACATCCTCCTTTATCTTTCCTTTGGCAACTTTGTTGAAGAGTTCTCCTATAATAAATTCCATATCAAAATAGATTTTGGTATTTTTTTCCATGACTTAAAATAGTTGTACAATATTGGGATGCTTGACGAATCTAATCATAGTTGTGCAATGTTGGGATGCTTGACTAGTTTACTCTCAATGTATGACTTTTCATGATTACCAACATCACCACCTTCAATGTAGTAGTTGTGTTTCTTCTTCGATCCATTGGATCGAGTGCTGAGCTTAAATGGCCACAAAAAGTTGTTCGCTTTCATGAAGTTAGGGCCAACAGTAACAATCTTGTGGATAAGATCTTCAATACAAATTATGTCATATTTACCTATAACTTGTTCACAAGAAACAAGGTAGAAATAATAAGCACTAGGAAAGCATACTGAATAACACAAAAAGGGATCATGAACACAAGTACCTTTTCAATGATAGAGTTGTCAGTCAAAGGAATCCACTGCTTATCAACCTTTCCATAACCTCTCTTGTAAATCATCTCTCTTATGCTTTTTAAATTTGGATATCTAGAAATAATTAAGCAAGAGAATTAAATAATAGTAGACACAAGAATCTATGAAATAAGAAAAATCCAATCTAAATAATGCTTATAACTAACCAAGAACATACCCAAAGCTCACATATGGCTCAACCTGATGCAACATGTTCATTGTTGCTTTGTTCACTATTGGAAACACACCATTGAAGATCTGAAATAGAGTGCCATAGCAAGTCAATATCACTAGAATATTGTATATAAATCCAAAAGCAATCACTAACCACTATTTGAGAAACAAAAAGTGCAAAAGAGATAGGTCAAGCTAAAAAAAGGACCAACCTACCTCAAACGCAAAAGTCACAAAATTGTTCTCATCTTTGGATGCATATCATTGATATTGAATAAGAAAAATAAGAAACTCAATAAATGAAAAGAACTACTTAAAAAATTAGATTAGAATTTGGGGAAGACTAATACTTTTGTTTACCTCTTTATTTAAAATAGAAGAGATGTAAATATATTATAATAAAATATGGAAAAGAAAAAAAACATTTGCTCTTTTTTATGAAAAATAGACTAGCGAGCTAATAGTCTACCAAATCTATCACTGTATAAAGACCAAGAAAGTGCAGGGTATATAAATACTACAAATTAGCTACTTACCCACAGATACAAATAATGAACAATAGCTTAGCTTTTGGCTCAACATAAAAGCCTCCTTTCATTTTTGCCTCTCTCTTAAATCTAATAACCTCTGGTTCCTAATTTTTGTCACAAAGTACACAAGAAACTTACTAACATACATTCCTCAACCCTTGATGGCATGATGGCACATCAATTAAAAACCCAACAATTTATTAAAGGATCCACATACTCCCTAGTGACTCATTAATTGATATGAAACTTGCCAAAAAGAAATTAAGGTACACACTTAACACTAGATGGAATGGTGATACATCACTCATAAATCAAACAATTTATTACCTTCTCTATATAGACTAGAGAGCTAATAGTCTACCAAATCTATCACTATATAAAGACCAAGGAAGTACAAAGTATATAAATACTACAAACTAGCTACTTACCCACGGATACAAATAATGAACAATAGCTTAGCTTTTGGCTCAACATAAAAGCCTCCTTTCATTTTTGCCTCTCTCTTCAATCTGATAACCTCTTGTTCCTGATTTTTGTCACAAAGTACATAAGAAACTTACCAAGGTTCATTCCTCAACCCTAGATGGCATGATGACACATCAATTAAAAACCCAAAAATTTATTAAAGGATCAACATACTCCCTAGTGACTCATTAATTGATATAAAACTTGCCAAAAAGAAACTAAGGTACACACTTGACACTAGATGGAATGGTGACACATCACTCACAAATCAAACAATTTATTACCTTCTCTATATGCTCCTTTGAATATTCCTCATCCTTCTTAAATATCAGTTTGCAGTTTGTAGCCTTTTTTACTTTTGCAACTTCCAACTGTCACTTCTTGTCGTTCTCCCATTGTTCATTTATTTTCCTCTTCTTGAGAACTATCTCAAGCACAAGCTTTGCCTCCTCCCAACTCATATATGAAATAACAGAAAAAATTAAATTATTTAGCAAAATTAAACATTAAACAAGAAAATACTTCCTAGAAGTAGTAAGCAGTTTAGAATTTTTGTGGCAAATCACCACAATATATTATATAGATAAAAAACAAAGACAATTATATTTGTTAATTATAGACTAGATGTATTGATATGGGTCTTTATAAGAGTTGGAGATTGCTTTAAAATGACAATTAACTCTCAAAAATCTGATAAGTGAAACAATCTCACTGGTCTCTCTATGCAAGACACTACTACAAAATAGGCACTGCTTACCATAAAATATTTGTTAAAGAGTTTTAACTATTCTAGATTTTGAATGTAGAAACAAACCTAGTGTTGTAGGAGCACCTTAGGGAAAGGCAAACCTTAATAGGAATTTTGGCTTGTAAATGGCCTAGCCAACCACTGACCATAGGTGTTTTTGGATTAAATGGGATGGATTTTAGTCAAAATGGATAGGTTTGAGGTGTTAAAAGGTCACCTTTGAAAATATTGCAAAAGTTGCTCATGACAACTTTTCCACAATTTTAGGAAGAAGCACTAAATAGGTTTGGGATTTGACCTAAGGGTCTAAGCAGTTAAGAATAAGGTATATAAGGACAAAACACTCTATTTTGAAGGGTTGGTGATTGTTTTGTATGTATTGTTCATGAGTAAGGTGCAAAGTATTGACAGGAAAACATTATTTTGGTGTAAGATCTATTGATGCGGATTAATACTCTAATTGTTTTACATGGATTAGTTTCCTAATAGCATGTAAGTGATTTGTGTACACTTTTTTGAGAAATTTGAATACATTTTGATAGTTTTCATAAATTAATTAGTTTTGATTTTCTTGCTGGTATGTACATAGCAACCTGAACAAGAATGACTATAACTTGAATGTACATGGTTAAGACCTAATGGCCTTTGGGATTCAAGTAGTAGCCTTTTTAAATTATTTAAACATGCATTTTGGTGGTTGTGTAAGCAATTTTTCTATTTTCACAAGCGAGCCCTAGGCAAGCCTGGAGTTATTTGGTTGGGAATTGAGACACCTGCAGGAGAGTTTTAATTAATTTGCTTGATTGGTATGAGCCAATCTTTTTTGGGGCAATGAAGTTGAAGGAGTCAAGTTTCTAGATGCAAGAGGAGAAGGCCTGAGGAGAAGATCCCAACATATTAAAAAATAAAATGTTGGCGTTGCCCTAGCAACCCTCAAAAATAGGGTTTTCTGGAAAGGTACAGTACAGACACTTTGGATGGTTAAAATCTAGATAATATTTGAGTCCAAGTTGTTATTAGATAAAGTCTAGAATGCATCACAAGGCTTTGTTAAAGCATTTTTGGATTTATTTCAATTTCCTTGTTTGTAGGAGGCATAATTGGGGCTCGCAAGGCTACAAGGCCTAATAGAGCAAGATTGTGATCTTGAAGACTAGGACTTTGAAATATGGTGTAGAATGGTTGGAAAATGCTAAAGAAGATTGTGAGGGTGATCAAAACACTCATTTTCCTTGTTGGGAACCCTTGGTGAGTTTGTCTACTTTTTAAGCACAAAGTTGCATAATTGGGGTTTGAAGGGTTACGACAATAATTTGAATTGATAGGTGAGTTTCTAGGTTGCAGAGGACTAGGAAGAGATCCTTTGAAGTAGGGTAGCAAGAAAGGACCATAGGAAGGCTAAGAGAAAGCCTTAGATAGAGCAAGAAAGCTCTAAGTGAGAGAAATTCCCCATCAAAGAGGTATTAGAGACATTAAAAGGCTTGGGAAGTGAGTAGTGGATGTCAGTAGAAGGAGAATCCATGGGGGGAGCATCATGGTGACCAATACAGATTTGGAAAGGGATTTGAGTGAGCAATAAGAAAATAACATGCTTCTTGAGGAAGTTGTGGAAGAGATGAAGAAAAAACTAGAGGAAGTTTTTGAGACTGTAGATAAGGTGAAGGGGCAATTAGAAGGAGAGAAAGACAAAGGAAAAGACAAAGAAGAAGAAGAGTTAGAACCCATGCCAAATCCTCCATCAACAAAAGAAGCTTTCCTCAAAGCCTTGAAGGTACTAAGTGGAAAAGCATTAGAGGGCATACCTATTTTCACTAGGAAAATGTATGTAGAAGAAATTATGGAATGGATTGAAGGCATGGAAAATCACTTTGAATGTGATGACATTTTAGAGGCCCAAGGAGTAAAGATAGGAAAATCAAGATTGAGAGGACATGCATTAACCTGGTGGAAGTTCTTGCAGGAAGAAGAGAAAAGGAAAACAAGAAGCCCATAACAAGTTGGAAGACTATGATAGCTAAGATAAAAGGAAACTTACCTACCAGAGGATTTTGATATTTAGATACATAAGAAAAGACAAAACTTGAGACAAAGAAACCTAGATGTGTCTGCCTATATAGAGGAGTTTCAAAAGTTAAGCCTTAGGTCTAGAATACAAGAAGCTGAGAGCATTAAGGTGGCTAAGTATCTGAATGACATTAGATGGGACATACAGGAGGAGTTGAGTCTCTTTTCCCTTACAATTCTACATAGTTATTATTAAATGGCTCTTAAGGTGGAAGAAAAACTAAAGCAGAAACAAGAATATATAAACAAGAGCAGAGGAGGAGGTAAAGTTTCCAAAGGTGGACATAGAGGTGGTTCTAGTGGAAGAGGCAATGAAAATATAGACCAAGGGGACTTTAAGTCAGGAGAAAAAACTCATGACTCCAGTAATAGAGGAGGCTATAGTAAAGGAAGAGGAAGGTCAGATGGATTTGGGATAAGCTCGCACTTTGCTTCCATGAAGTGTTACAATTATGGACAATTGGGTCACCCTTCCTATAGGTGTCCTGGCAAGCCATCATCTTCACAAGGAGAGAAGAAGATCACATATGTGCAAGAGGAGGACTGTAAACATTCAAAGATAAGCTTGGACTTAGAGAAATATGAAAATTAGATGTTCAAAAGACTGTTGATAAAAGAACCTGTTAAGGATGAGCATAAGCAAAGGATGTCTCTTTTTAGGGTCAAATGAGAGATATTGGACAAGGTATGTAGAGTCATTATTGACTCAAGATCCACTAATACTGTTATCTTAGAAGAGGCATTTCAAAAGTTGAAACTTACTAAAATACCTCATGTGTGTCCCTACAAGGTCACTTCATTGAACAAGAGGCAGAACGTACTGGTTAATGAGTAAGTACGGGTTGAGTCCATAGGCAAGTATTAGGACAAGATACTCTGTGATGTTTTACCAATGGATGCATGTCATTTTCTGCTTAGAAGACCATGGCAGTATGACAGGGAAGTAGTCCATCATGGCAAGGAGAAAAAATACCCATTCAATAAGAATGGAGTCAATTATAAGATACAGTCATTACTAGAAGAGGATAGTGTGGAAAAGGAAAAAGCCAATGCATTTTTTATGAGTGGAAAGGAGTTCTCAAAGGATCCTTAACAAGGAGAAGGAATTGGGTGTGCAATCATAGTGAAGCCAAAGGAGGAGGAGTCACCAAAATAAACACCTATACCTACAAAAGTACAATAGTTGCTAGATTAGTTTAAGGACATCATATGTAATGAAGCACTGCCTAAATTACCCCTAGAGAGAGAAATAAGTCATCAAATTAACTTTATACTAGGTGCATATTTGCCAAACAAAGTTGCATACAAGATGACACCTAAGCAAAACAAGGAGATTGCAAGGCAAGTCTAGGAGCTGCTTGACCAAGGGTTGATCAGAAAAATCATAAGCTCATGTCTTGTCCCAGTTATCTTGGCCCCTAAAAAGGAAGGTAAGTGGAGAATGTGTACAAATTCTAGGGCAATAAATAGGATAACAATAAGATATAGATTTCCTATTCCTAGGATGGAAGACCTAATGGATTGTCTTGGTGGAGCTAGATATTTTTCAAAAATTGATCGTAAGAGTGGATATTATCAAATAAGGATGAAAGAGGGTAGTGAGTGTAAATATGCTTTTAAAACCAATGGGGGACTCTATGAGTGGTTGGTAATGCCATTTGGTCTTACCAATGCACCAAGTACATTCACGAGGGTAATGAATGAAGTCCTAAAATATTAGATAGTTGTGTTTTTGGTAGTATATTTCGATGGCATCCTAATATTTAGCGAAACAAAGGAGGAGCATATGAAACACTTGGAAATTGTGTTGAGGGGACTCCAAGAGGAGAAGTTGACCATAAACCTTGAGAAGAGTTAGTTCATGAAGAAGGAACTTGTTTACTTGGGTTTTGTAGTTTCACAAGGCAATTTGAAAATGGACAAGAGTAAGGTGGAGGCAATCTTGAGCTGGCCTACTCCTAGGACTGCTACTAAAGTAAGGAGTTTCCATGGGTTAGCCCAATTTTACAGAAAATTTGTGAGGAGATTCAGTGAGATTTGTGCTCCTATGATTGACACAATTGTAATGATCCCATCTTTTAGCAGTTGACCAAGTGTGTGTGCGTTATCCTTGTTCTACATGGTCCCGAGGGCTAACAAAGGGTTTAATGGGATCCTGGAGTGTTTTGGCCTAGTCATTTCCAGTTTGGGCCAAAACGAAGTTGATTTACTCAATTTTAGGCATACTTACTATTTTTAGTAAGTCGGCAGGACACAGTGCAGGTCAATTTTGGTTATTGGAATTCGATACTCCTCGGTGAGAGCTTTCCGATGAGCTATCACTCGCATTATTTGGAGTCCGATTGCTAATACATTTTAATGCCTGAAGTTTTATTAAAGTAACGTCTAATTTAATTGTAAAATATTAAAGTGTTACTTTAATATTTATTTTATGGTGATGTGTACCCAAGGGAGACATAAGGGGTATTTTAATATATGTTTTATATTACACATCTTTATCCCACATTGCCCATATGAGTTGAGCGGACCCGTGGGAATAGAATAAAAGGAAGCATTTGTAGCTTCATTAGACAGGTTGAATATGAGAAGAAATTGGTGTGTGAGTTGCAGCTTTGTTCTTGGCATTTGAGGACGTCTATCCTCTCTTGTAACATTCTAGACGTCATTCCCTTGGGGTTTGGCCTTTGGAATTCTTTCTTATTGGCTTCATTATCAGGCAGTTTAGTTGCATTTCCGGCTACAGGTAGATTTGATATTTTGCTCATATCTTCTTCACTACTTGTCCGACGCTTATGCTGCTTGGAGGGAATGGTATTATGAAGGTAGTGGACTGATTGGAGGACAAAGTATTGTAGCAGCAAGTTCGTAAGCATGGGCTGGAGTATTATGACAATATTGCTGAAGTAATTAGTGAGTTGATAAATCTGCCATGTATTTGGTTTTATGAATTCTGAAAATAACATTTTATTAGCAGCAGTTCATTTCCACTTTGCATATTGTTGTAGTTTCTTTCTTGTTTATGTTGTATGATACCAATTCCATGCACGAAACACAACAAACAAATAAATGTTTGATTTCCAAAGTTATAAGGGGTTTTAAGTAGTTGAATGCAAACTGTTTGACATAATTCCTTTCAGCAATTTGGTTTAGTTTTTGGGACATTCAAGGGTGCCCATTACAGTGGTATCAGAGCTATAAGTCCTACCATCCTGTGGAGGTCTTATAGGGAATTTGGAACAGCCGGATAGAGGGAAAAAGTGTTCGACGAAATGTCAAAACACTAAAATCAGAAATAAGTAAAACACACAGGCTAAGCATTTATGTTTGAGCATGCGAAAGGGGTCTTATAATTTCCGTGATACCAGAGCAAGACAAAATAGGATTTCAGACTTGCAAAGCAAACAGTCTAGTACATTCGTGCAGGTGGACATTGAATCCAACCATACAGACACGGAGGAGATATTCTTTGATCAGGACAACAATATGGGTGATCGAGATGACAAGAATATAGGATTAGGCGGAGGCGGGAACGCTGGTCCAGATCAGGGGGAGGTACTGTTCAGATAGTTATTGGGTACATTAGAGAAGGGGCAACGTATGCAACAGGAGCAGAATAGGCAAATGGATATGATGTTGCAGCTTATGGCTAGACAGATGGGCATCATCATTGATGATTTGTATGCTGCTCCAGAGCAGAAGGTAGTTGATTCCTCAGGTGGGATCGAGACACGTATAGAGCCAGCTAGTTATGATGTTGGTGATGTGGGCATTTCGACAGAGTCTGTAGAGACATGCGTGCAAAGTCAAGAGACCACATATGAAGCCTTGTCAGGGGATGATGATGTAGCAATAGTGGAATTAGGAGAATGCAAGGGAACTGTCATATCAACAACCACTTCTATGTCAGTTGAACCATCCAATGAGGAGTTTGGTAATAAGCATGCGGTTGTAGATGTGTGCTCTGATGATAGTACACTTGTTATTGCTAATGAGGTGAGCAATATAGTGACAGAGTCATATTATACTATCGATCAACAAAGTGTTAATGTTCACTCTTGGGACAGTACTATGTTCAACATGGATGCAACATTGTCTTATGACAATCTGATGTTTGAGGTTGATGTAGATCATTCACCTGAGTGGAGTTGGGCTCAGTTTTCACTATCTACAAAGATTCAGTTTTGTGTTGCAACAGTTGGGAGGAAGAGGTTTCATAGATCTTCTATGGAGCCGCCTTCTAGTGACATCCAGACTTATACTTCATCAACACAAGTTTTGGGAGCTAACTTGCAGGACATGTGGTTGGTCCTAATGATGTTCATTTGCAATTTGTTTAATGTCTATATGGATATCACACATTACTTCAATTGGGATCCAGGTGGAGGTTGGAGTTCATTATATTACTTAATTGCTTGAGGACAAGCAATTTCAAGGAGGGTGGATTTGTAATGATCCCATCTTTTATCATTTGACCAAGTGTGTGTGCGTTAGCCTTGTTCTACATGGTCCTGAGGGCTAACAAAGGGTTTAATGGGATCCTGGAGTGTTTTGGCCTAGTCATTTCCAGTTTGGGCCAAAACGAAGTTGATTTACTCAGTTTCAGGCATACTTACTATTTTTAGTAAGTCGGCAGGACACAGTGTAGGTCAATTTTGGTGATTGGAATTCAATACTCCTTGGTGAGAGCTTTCCGATGAGCTATCACTCGCATTATTTGGAGTCCGATTGCTAATACATTTTAATGCCTGAAGTTTTATTAAAGTAACGTCTAATTTAATTGTAAAATATTAAAGTGTTACTTTAATATTTATTTTATGGTGATGTGTACCCAAGGGAGACATAAGGGGTATTTTAATATATGTTTTATATTACACATATTTATCCCACATTGCCCATATGAGTTGAGCGGACCCGTGGGAATAGAATAAAAGGAAGCATTTGTAGCTTCATTAGACAGGTTGAATATGAGAAGAAATTGGTGTGTGAGTTGCAGCTTTGTTCTTGGCATTTGAGGACGTCTATCCTCTCTTGTAACATTCTAGACGTCATTCCCTTGGGGTTTGGCCTTTGGAATTCTTTCTTATTGGCTTCATTATCATGCAGTTTAGTTGCATTTTCGGCTACAGGTAGATTTGATATTTTGCTCATATCTTCTTCACTACTTGTCCGACGCTTATGCCGCTTGGAGGGAATGGTATTATGAAGGTAGTGGACTGATTGGAGGACAAAGTATTGTAGCAGCAAGTTCGTAAGCATGGGCTGGAGTATTATGACAATATTGCTGAAGTAATTAGTGAGTTGATAAATCTGCCATGTATTTGGTTTTATGAATTCTGAAAATAACATTTTATTAGCAGCAGTTCATTTCCACTTTGCATATTGTTGTAGTTTCTTTCTTGTTTATGTTGTATGATACCAATTCCATGCACGAAAAACAACAAACAAATAAACGTTTGATTTCCAGAGTTATAAGGGGTTTTAAGTAGTTGAATGCAAACTGTTTGACATAATTCCTTTCAGCAATTTGGTTTAGTTTTTGGGACATTCAAGGGTGCCCATTACACAATAAAAGGAGGTATGCAGACAAAAAAATTATGGACAAAGGTAATAGATGAGAGTTTTGAAAGACTAAAAAATGAAGTAGTCACTCAACCAATATTGGTTTTACCAATTTTAAAAAAATTGTTCATTGTGGAATGTGATGCAAGCAACATTGCAATTGGAGCAGTGTTAAGCCAAGAGGGGAGGCATGTAGCATTTTTCAATGAGAGGCTCAATGAGGCAAAGTCAAGGTATTTTTCCTATGACTTGGAACTATATGCATTGGTTCAAACCCTCAAGAAATTGAGGCACTATCTATTCCCAAAGGAGTTTGTTGTCTATACTAACAACCAGACACTTAGTTTCATAAACACACAAGAGAAGCTTAGCCTTAGACACATCAAGTGGATGGAATTTTTGGAATCCTATACATTTACCATAAAGCACAGGAAGGGGCTCAATAACAAGGTGGTTGATGCCTTAAGTAGAAGTTTGTTGACTGTTCAAGAGGTCAAATTACATAGTATATGGATTGAGGAGTTCAAAGACCTATATGGAGGAGATATTGATTTTACAGAGGCATATAAGTTGTGTAGCAATTTTGAAAACCACTTTCATAGCCATTTGCTGAATTTACTTTACAAAATGGTTTTTTGTTTAAAGAGAAACGATTATGTGTGCCAAGAGGGTCTATGAGGGAAAACCTAATTCAAGAGAAACATAATGAGAGTATGAGTGGTTATTTTGGACTCAATAAGACCCTAGATCTAGTAGAAAGGCTCTACTATTGGCCTAAGATGCAGAGGGAGGTAAGAAGGTATGCAAAACAATGTGGAATATGCCAAAAAGCTAAAGGCACTTCATTGAATGTAGGACTCTATCAGTAATTACCCATTCCAAATAGGTGTTGGGAGTGCATTAGCATGGACTTCATAGTTGGCATACCAAGAACAAAGATAGGATTGGATATTGTATTTGTTGTGGTTGATAGGTTTAGTAAGATGAGTCATTTTTATACCCTACAAAACCACACATGATGCTAGTCATATAGCCCATCTTTTCTGCAAGGAGATAGTTACAATACATGGTTTTCCAATGAGTATTGTTGTAGACAGAGATGCCAAATTCATGGGGCATTTTTGAAAAACACTTTGGAAGAGGTTAGGCACTAATTTGGCTCACAGTTCTTCCTATCACCCCCAAACAGATGGGTAGATAGAAGTAACCAATAAGGTTCTTGGCAATCTACTAAGATGTTTAACTAAGGAGTATGGGCAAGGTTCGGAGTAAGCTACTCCCCAGGAAGAATTTTCCTATAATGATAGTAAAAATAGAACCACAGGACTAAGTCCTTTCCAAATTGTATACGGTACACATCCAAGGGGTATTATGGAGCTTAGAGAGCTACCAGGACATAATAAGGTCAGTGGGCATGCATATGATTTTGCTCAGTCAATGAAGGAGGTTCATGATCAAGTCAAGTAAACATTAATGAAGGCCACCTAAAAGTTGAAAGAAAAGAAAGATGAGGGAAGAAGGGATCTATAGATTCAGATAGGAGACTTGGTAATGGTGTTTTTGAATAAATCTAGACTAAAAAAGGGTATTCCAACTAAACTTCAAATGAAGAGGATTGGACCATGTATGGTGTTGGAGAAGTATGGTGCAAATGCATATCAAGTTGATCTACCAAAAGACATGTCTATCTCCCTCATCTTTAATGTTCAAGACTTGACACCATATAAAGGTCTAGATATTGATGAGGCATAGTATCAGACAAGGCTAAACAAGGATGTGGTAGAGCTATAAGCACTTGAGAAGTTACAACCTCAAGATGAAGGGATACTAGACTCTAGAGTTAGGAAGAGTACTGGAAACAAGGTCTACAAAGAGTGTCTAATCAAATGGAAAGACACCCCTAAAGCTAAAGCAATATGGATTACAGAGAGTGACTTCAAGAAACATGGAATAAGCCTGGAGTTCCTCTCTCCACATGTAACTTAGTCTTTTTCTTGTAGGGGAGTATGGTGCAAGAGCACCTTAGGGAAAGACAAACCCTAATAGGAATTTTGGCTTGTAAATGGCCTAGCCAACCATTGACCAAATAAGGATTATTCATAAAGTCCCAAGGTGTTTTTAGAGCGTGTGTAAAATGTTGAATGCAAGTATTGGTCGTGATCTAGTTGTTAACACCTAGTTATTGCAATGAGGTTCTAATAGAGTCAAACAAAGTCAAAGCAGCCAAATACCTCAAAATTGAGGAATAATTGTCAAAATGTGGTCCATAGGTGTTTTTGGATCAAATGGGGTGGATTTGAGTCAAATTTGGCATGCTTGAGGTGTTACAAGGTCACCTTTGCAAATATTGCAAAAGTTGCTCATGATAACTTTGTAATTTTTCAAAAGTTGTCATGACAACTTTTCCACAATTTTAGGAAGAAGCACTAAATAGGTCTATGATTCGACATGAGGGTCTAAGAAATTACTAATAAGGTATATAAGGACAAACCACTTCATTTTGAAGGGTTGGTGATTGTTTTGTATGGGTTGTTTATGAGTAAGGTGCAAAGTATTGATAGGAAAACATTATTTTGGTATGAGATCTATTGACTTGGATTGATACTCTAACTGTTTTGCATGGATTAGTTGCCTAAAAACATGTAACTGATCTATGTACACTTTTTTGAGGAATTTGAATAATAGGTTTTAGAAATTAATTAGTTTTTCTTTTCCTGTTGATCTGTACATAGCAGCCTGAACAAGAATGACTATAACTTGAATGTCCATGGTTAAAACCTAATAGAATTTGGAATTTAAGTAGTAGCCTTTCTAAATTATTTAAATATACATTTTGGTGGTTATGTGAGCAATTTTTCTATTTTTGCAAGCGAGTCCTAGGCAAGCCTGGAGTTGTTTGGCTAGGAATTGAGATGCTTGCAGGAGAGTTTTAATGAATTTTCTTGATTGCTATGAGCCAATCTTGTTTGGGGAAATGAAGTTGAAGGATTCAAGTGTTAAAATTCCATGAGAGAATATCTAAAAAGAATATCCCAATATATTAGGAAGAAAATGCTATGATTGCCCTAGAACCTGTAAAAATAGGGTTTTCTGGAAAAGTACAATACAAACACTTTGGATGGTTAAAACTTAGAAAATATTTGAGTCTAGGTTGTTATGAGACAAAGTCCAAAAGGAATCCCATGATCTTTTTAAGAAAATTTTGGAGTTATTTCAATTTCCTTATTTGTAGAAGGCCTAATTGGGTCTCATAGGGCTATGAGGCCTAATAGAGAAAGATTGTGATTTTGCAGACTAGGACTTTGAAAAATGGTGTAGAATGGTTAGAAAATGGTCAAGAACATTGTGAGGGTGGTCAAAAAACTCATTTTCCTTGTTGGGAAGCCTTGGTGAGTTTTCCTACTTGTTAAGCACAAAGTTGCATAATTGAGGTTTAAAAGAGAGTAATTTGATTGATAGGTGAGTTTGTAGGTTGGAGATGACTAGGAAGAGATCCTATGAAGTAGGGTATCAAGAAAGGACCCTGGGAAGGCTAAGAGAAAGCCTTGGATAGAGAAAGAAGGCCATAAGTGAGAGAAATTTCCCATCACTTAGAAAGGTAAAACTGATCTCCAAGTGTGAAACTTAGATTTTAAGGGAGGTTGAGATGTTCTCTCCCAATAATAGAACTATTTCTAGAAACCTAATAATAGTGAGCATTTAGCTTGCACAGGACTGATTCTAGCTGATAAAATACTAATAAATGTGTCAATATGTTGATGTTTTTATTATTTTGAGTTTTTATTTTCATGTTGAGAAAATAAGTTATTTCTGTTGAATATCATGAGGGAAGGGATCTAATCATTTTATCAACGTAGGTTGGGCTGATTTGGTTTTCAGCAACCCAAGTTGTTGGCTGTAAAGAAAATCCTTGAAAAGATAAATTCCTTGTGATCTAGGAAGTGCATAGTGAGTTGTTTGTGGGTAGTATTGTATCTAGTATAAAGTGGGGATTAAAAAAGTTATCTTTCACTAGTAGCTATTAATCTTTTACATCCCATGAATTCTTCATTAAACTTGTGTAAGATATTAGGTTTGTGTTTTTTTTAAATTAACATTTTGAATCACTCTCTCTGATTCATCATTAGAAAGAAGTACAAAATTCTATTTTCTAGTATTATCAGAGGCAACGCATTTCTACATAAAACCCATTCTACTTTCATAGACATACTATGTAATATATGTTTGAGTACTTTTGTTTTTATTGTATAAAATTTTCATAGTTTATTGATACCATTTGAAAATTGTCATTGCATACTCTCAAATGTTGAGACATCAAATTATGTTCAAGGACTGCATGATTTTTAACAAAAAATTTAACTTCATTAATTTTCATAAACATCTCAAAGGAGAAGATTTATGGATATCGAGGAGCAGTAGAGTTTTTGAATTGGTAAATACAATTGACAAGTTTGGGAGGTAGGTAGTAGAAATAACTTTGAAGCTTTAGTGCACTTTTGTGTGAGATTCTATAACCTTTCTTGAACCTTTCATTTTAAGTTGTAAAATTTTCAATGCTTTGGAAAAATCATATAAAGAGTTGAGAGAAGAAGGAAAAAGATAGATTGCAACATCGACGAAAAATTCAAGGGAAGACACTTGTGAAGAGTGGAAGGAGATGGAAGATCAGTGGGATGCCAATGAAGACAAGACATTTATTGCAAAGAAAATTCAAAGATGAATTATTTTTTAGAGAGACTCCTTAGAGATAGATTTTAGTCTAAATGGGTGTAGAATTCATTACTATCATCATCATCCTGAAATGACATCTTAGTCTGGAAAAATACTTAACGCCATAATTGATCTAGATAGATGTTTAAGTATACTATGGGACTTTTAATCTAGAATTTAATATTTAAGATGATATAGAATAGTATTCCTTTCAAGGCAAGGGTAGAGCAAGGAGCAATACAATATGGACTCAAAATTTTGTGGAAAGAATAAATGGTAACAAACTGAGGATGATCACATATATGAGAAATATTTACCATTGTCACTATTTGGCATAAATCACATCAGGGATATCTAATAATGATCATTTCAATCAAAAAAATAGAATCACCGACCAACAGTTCTAAAGTGTTTCAAAAGGAAAGGAAACCTTGGAGTAAGAATAAATATGGCAATGAGATATTCAACCATAGCAAAAAGACCTTTTAAACTTAGATGGAAAATACAACTCATACTCCTTCCAAAAATCCAAAATTTGAAAAGAAAAGGTTTGAGATGACTCTCTTATGGGTCAACATCTTTAAGAATATGTTAGAGATCCATTGAAGACAAATTCATATGATGGAATGCTTTTGTGGAAGACCTATAGTATTAGAGAAATAGATTGATGTCTAGGATGGTCATTCAAATAAATAATTCAATTTCTTAAAGTATTAACTAAAACTAACTCACTTAACTACAATTGATTGGAGAGCTTGAAGCCTCTTTGACAATAGAAGTAGCCTAGGTGTTACAAGCAACATTTTTTTTAATTATTCACCTAGCCATCATAATTACGATGACATGTTTGGACAGATCAACTTTGTGTCCATAGCCTAGCTACCGCATGGACATTGTAATTGTGACGATGGACTGGAAGCTTAAGGTGTCATAATTATGATGGTGTACTGTCTCAATTGCGATGGTGAACTAGAAGCTTAAGGCATCATAATTATGATGGCATACTGTCTCAATTGCGATATCATCAACATGAACTCTTTCCCCTTCCTTCTTTCAAGTCATGATAGTTTTATCCATCATAATTACGACATGTGTCCTTGTCGTTGCAATTTGTGACAAAAAAAAGTTTGATTTGGTTCTGTCGGTTGGGCAATGACTTGCCGTTGCAATTCGGGCCCAAAAGTAGTAGTGATTTTAGAAAAATTATTGTGTGCTTTTGCACCTATGTTAATTTTTATTGGTGGCCAACAAAAACCTTGAGGAGAAAATACTTATTTCTAAACTATGTTTTTGGGGTTGTACACATAAAGCAAATACTTTTTCTTCCTGTGTTGCCACTTGCAAAGGGTATGGGTATGTTTTTTTTACTGCATGGGAATTTATTAGCTTATTTCCTATCATTTCATGGATTAGATGTACATCCAATATTGGATTTGTTCTAATTTTAATACTTAGGTTTGTTGAGAAATTTAGTCTCATAGTGAATTGAAGAAAATTCCATATGTAATATACGTTAATATTTATGTGTGTGTGTGTTGATGGATTTATGTTGATATCCTTTAAATATACCATTCTAGGAATATCATATTGAGATGATATCTCTTCATATATTTAAAAGCATAATGTGTTCTATATCAATCCTCCCTAAGTAAGAGGGAGTGTTAAGATTATAGCTATTGTTGGATTGATTTAATCTTAAAATACAATGTTGATATAATATATTATATAATATTATAATTATACTATGTATATATAATATTATTATATTGAAATCGTTTACAAATCTTTTGCTTATTCAAGCAACAACATGAGACTTACAATCTTATTCAAGCTCCTTACGAGAAACCACACTAGAAATAACAGTTGGAAGACCAAGAGTCACAACTTAGAATTCCACAAAGATGTCCCCCTTGGAATTTGAACTCAGGTCTCCATAATGAGAACTAATTGCTTCAACCAACTAAGCTAAACCCCTTGGATTGTGTGTGTGTGTGTGTGTGTAATACATATTTTATATTGTGATTTATATTGTTAATAATGATTAATCATAGAGACATGTCTCCTACTCTTATATTGTTAAGAGATTGGGATATACATTTTGAACACACCTATAACAATGGTAGTGTAATTAAATTTGCAAAAAATGATCCTTGTTAATTAACAAGGTTGACCTTTATTTGTGCGTGTGCCTTCATTTCTAGTTGTTCTCTTTCACTTTTATGATCAAGTGTATGCACATAATTAAATTTTATTTGATATTTCTTAACTTTCAATTTTGTAACTTAAGTCTAGTGTGGTAGAAGTTTGAACTTCATAGCTTGATCTTAGTTATGCCTAATCTATAAAGGCAAGTCTTGTCAATATTATTGGGGTTCTTCTTTTTGGTTCTTTTGTAGAAATCTTTATTTTGCAATTTTAACTTTGTCTTTACATGCATCAATACATCATTATATTTTCTCACATTTAATCATTTGTGCATATTTATTGCCTATGGCTAAATGTTTCTTTTATGTTCTTTGAGTTTATAGGTTGCTCCAATTTAATCTATGGATGTTGCATTGTGAATCATATTTCCTTGTAACATGTCATCGACTTTGACCCTCATATGAGTCCTTAGAGAATAGATCAAAATGATATTTGTATAAGTTTGGGTGCTTATTGGTGCTATGTACATATATAGGTGAGGAATAATTATAGTTTCAATCTGTTGAGAGAGAGAGAGAGAGAGAGAGAGAGAGAGAGAGAGAGAGAGAGAGAGAGAGAGAGAGAGAGAGAGAGAGAGAGAGAGAGAGAGAGAGAGAGAGAGAGAGAGAGAGAGGCTTGGTGTTCTTAAGCCCAAGTCTCAACATGCCAAACCATGTGCAATATTCATATTGGGTGTATTCTATGATAAACTTTTTCAGGGACCAAAAAGTGAGTGCCAACTTTTTGGTCCCCCATATATGTGCTCTTACCCAAACCCTAGATCGATAACCATAGCCAAGGATTAAATTACATAGTGATAGGTATAACTTGGGTCATTACATGACCTATATTGAAATATATCTAATAAAATATAGAAAACTCTTTAATGAATTAGAAAATTAACCTATTATTCTAACAAATAGATAAAATGAAATTTTTTTCCTTCTCATTCTTAGTAAACTTTGGGTATTTTCATCTTCTTCTTTTAGTTAAAAGAAACCCCAAAATTCTAAATGTATTGGAAAAGAGAGTTATACCTTGATAAGAGGAAAGTTGAAAAAAGTACAACTTCTCCAATAAGTGGTTGAGTTGTTATTACAAATAGGAATCTTAGAGTGAAATTATATAAATTTGGTGGTGATAAATATTTCAATCAACAAACCATATCCACTACATGATGTTCATGAAGAGATTTCTTGCAATGAGAGAAAGATATTGAGGATTAAAGACATGGTTAATCAAATAATGCTAAATATCATATAACAAAGAATCACTTGCACTAACTGGGCGATACTTGGAAAAACATATTTCTACCTTGATGAGAGTCAAAGTAGATGCTATAAACTTGTAGTAGCACAATATATGTTGATGAAACAAACCCTAGAGTTGCCAATGCCTGCATAGTAGGATTCACACAAAAAATGAAGAGATAGATTATGAAGCTAAATCAAACAATAAAAAAAGTGAGAGATTCAATAAGGGGGTTAAAAGAAAATATCCAAAGGATTCAACAAATGGTAGAGAGATTACCTCAAAACCATGAATGAATGTCAAGAACAATATTCTAATATGAAACAAGGTAAAAAATGACAAAAAGAAAAACTTAGAACAAAGGTACATTTCCTTAGATATAATAGACTATCATTTCTAAAATGTCTAAAAATCACCACCTCTATCAAATTTGTAGAGAAAAAGACTATGAGATAAAATTATATTCCTTGCATCTTAAAACATCCTTCCTCAAACCACAATAGGAGGGTCACGTATATGGATTCGTAGACCACCTAGTTAAAAGGAGAGTGGAGAGAAAAAACACAAGATTTTTTCAATGAGGATATCCAAAAAAAATCTTAAGAGGATCCTCGACCATAAATGTTTGGGTAAGTGATTTTGACCATATCAATAAGGGGACAACAACAGCATGTACACCACCAAGGAAAGGTGGTGCACTAGTAATAGTTGTTATATCAAATAAAAAAGTAAATGGTGGACTAGTAATACATGAACCAACAATATGCAACATGCCTACAATAAATGAACAAACAAAAGATTAAACACTAGCAGTAAACAAACTAGTAATAGATGACTGATGTAACTAGAATTGGCGAAAACTCAAACAATAATCTTAATATCCATCTTATTGTCAAAGAACTGATAGGTTAGAGGAATCAAAATTTACAAAAATATCCTTACTAATATCTTCAATATCCATTAAACATTTTTTTCTATAGAGGCATTTCATGAGGTTAAACACAACCAAGTTTAATAGTCTCCCATTCACATAGCCTAATTTCTATTCTGGATTGCATTGTTCATAACCCATGTTCTATAAATCTCCTTGAAAACACCTTTTAAGAAAATTTTAAAAATTAATCCTTCTAAAAAATATAAAAATATTATCCCAATAAAACTATTCAATTAAGATTTATGATCTCTACACCGAGACCCATTTATGCTGCCATAAATCAAAAAGAAAACGTGAAACCCTACCTAGAGCATCCAATATCTTTGTCAAAACAAATCCAAATGAAACCAAACCAATTTGAAATTGACCACATGTGTGTCTAGTTTCCAAATCTATAAGCAATTAATTTTTCCAATGCATAAAGCGTTCTACAAGAACAAATCTTTTACTATGACTCTAATGAATATCAGAGGTAGTTTTCACTAATGTTATCATAACTTTCACACATTTTTATCAAAACAACTCAAACCAATGGGAAAAGAAATTTAGTTCACATATATTTCCATTTATTATAATTAGATGTTCTAATTCATCCAAATGTGTCCATACCAAACATTTTAATCTGACTATAGTCAGATATCCTCATATTTGCAAATAATAACTTTTACCAAAATGCTCATAACTTATTCATTTCTCCATGAAATAAACCCAAACCAAAGCCAACAAAAATTATTCAATTATATATATATATATATATATATATATATATATATATATATATATATATATATATATATATATATATATATATATATATATATATAGTTTCTAGGATGTATATGGTCGTACAAGACCTAGAACCACCACAAAATTGAAAAACCAATCAAAATAACAACTTAGAATTACTCCAAATCTCTTTCCTTCCATTCATGTTCTATTTCAACAATAGATCAATTTTTATAGTGGTTGTGGTTTTTTATAACCTCCAAATCACCTTTAAAACTATCTCCTTACATTCTTTTAACCATTATGCATTTTTGACAATATTTAATGCACTTTATGCATTTTTGCATCACAACTTTTGCATAAACCCATCCTAGACCAAACCTATGACTCAAATGAATTTATATGGATAGAAATAGGTCCATTCACATATAAAATAATAATTTTTGACATTATTGACCACATTAAGACCTCCTTGCATAATTTTAACAACTTGTTACAAATGGCTTCTCTAGCCCTTACATCTGATTCAAAGGACTCAAATACATCAAAAATGACTCAAATAATTTTTGAAATCTGATACAAGGACTCATAACATACTTGTGTTCTTTTATTTTAAGTTCTCTTACGCCATACTCTCGACTTTGAAAAAAATTCATGTCCGATGGAAATGCATGTGCTAGTAATGCACAAACAAACTTTGCCCCATGCTTTTGTTGTGCACTCTATCTTGTAACTGACTCTCATGAATAGAGTTCAAATGGCTATTAAATAAAGGTTCCAAAAATCCACCAATCCTCTTGCTACTATTCAACTACCAACATACTATCATCTTACCCATCCAAGACCATGGAAGATGCACTACCACTCTCTCTTAGTGGTTTCTCTCTTTCCACAACTTCATCTTGATGGAAACAATATTAAGACCCCTTCTTAGGTTTTCCACACGCACACCCTCATAAAAAAAAATTATTAAAATTTTGATGGATAGGCACCCTACAACCAAAAACATAACAATCCACAAACAACTTTACCAACATAGATCTTTTGTTGGGCTCTGATACCAATTTGATGTAACCAAAATTGGAGAAAACTCAAACAAGAATCTTCATATCCATCTTACTATCAAAATACTGATAAGTTAGAACAAAAATAAAATTCTACAAAAATATCCTTACTGATACCTTCAACATCCATTAAAAAACTTTGTTGTATACAGGTATTTAATGAGGTTAAACATAACCAAGTTTAAAGTTCTCCCAATCACATAGCTTGATTTCTATTTTGGGTTACATTTTTTATAACTTATGGTCTATAACTCTCCTTGAAAACACCTTTTGCGTAAATCTTCTAAATTAGTCCTTCTAAAACATATCAAAAGATTTGTTAAGACTTGAAAACTGGCACACTTGAAGAAATATCAGAGTAGAACATAGTGGTACAATCCATTTGGTTTCATCTATCATGGATTTAGAGTTATGACATCTTGAACAGGACTATCGATCAATCTGCACTTTAAGACACCAGTAAAACTTCATAAATTGCATATGGAATCGTGTTTGAAAATTAGTCAGACAAATTCGTCATAAGCTCAAATCTAGAATATAGAAAGTAGATGACCCCTAGAGTGTAGTGTAAAAGGAAAATTCTCATTTTGGTCAACTAGGTCAAAGCTATAAATGGTCAAACAAGGCTTCCCAAAATTCTAAGAAATATGCATCAGCATGATAACAGTAAACAACCAACTTTGAGGGATTCAAAACCTAGTCAAAACATATCGAAATGACTTGAAAATTGAAACATAGGTTCTTTGATATGCATACTGAACACTCCTAACATGGTGAATCATAAATATTAATTGGTGCAAGATATTCAAATGCAAACAAGGCTTTCTGTCACTATTTGACACTTAAGAAAAAATACAAATCTAAATAATGCTCACGAAATGATTTGGAATGGAAATTTATCATCATGGGACACATGCATATGTTGAATGCAAGGTGTTAGAAACATAAAACACCTCATAGGTCTTAAAGTGACATTCGGGTACACATGCAAGAAAAGCGCTTATAGGGGCTCAATTTGACTCAAAATTTAGAATGGTATTCAAAATTAGGGATGCAATTTTGAGTCCCATCAGTGGCTCTATCTTGGGATGAATGTCCCTTGTGAGCATGGAAAGGATTCAAATCTTTGGTAGAAGTAGACCACTTCAAAACTTTCTCTCGAACAACTTTATTGAAAGCAAGAAAACTACTCCTAAACTATATAGACAATGGCCTTGGGCCACTAGAATTGAACAAAACTTCTTACCTCTATCATATACCTGATTCTAATTTCCATTTTCATGAGGTAAGATAAAAATATCACTCATCAGTTTCACCAATAAAATAAACATTCTCCATTAGCTCACTTGGCAAAACAAAATCGCTTTCTTCACTCTCATAGTGCATATACCAATCAGAAGTTCTTTCAACATTGTGCTCACTATGAAAGGGTGAATCAACATGCTCATAGAAACTAGAAACAAACCAAAAATCTTCATGAATGTATGACTGATGAATTCTATCAACAGGAAAACACAAAGGCTTCATACTTTACTTCATTCAAAAAGTTACACATATCAAGAGCTTGCAACTCACCTTGTGTAACTAGGTATGAAGAATATATAAAATCTAATTTCTCCTCTTTTTTAGTCATGTTTCTCATCTAATCAGATTTTTCATATGCTGAAACTTCTTCACACTCAAATAATGGATTAGTTACCAAGTTTGAAAAACTATCATGGAAGTGCTCACATAAAATATGCTGATCATAATAATAGTCTTCATCAAACAACTCATTAGAGTGAACTTTGAACTCATCAAACTTATCATCACAAGATTCATCAGCATATAAGGGAAACTCATAATTAGATTTATAACTTCCAACCTTTTCCTCTTCTCCATATGAACAATCAAAACCAACTTTAGTATCATCAGTATGAAAAGAATCTGAAATAGTACCAAATTTCTCCCGAATAGTATTCTCCACATAAGACAAGTAATCATGTGTATTGCCACTTGAACTACTTTCATATACACCTCCAAAATTTGACAAAGAATGTTCTAATTTTATATCACTTTCAACATCAAACTTTTGGGAAAGGATTTCATCTTGACAATAAAAGTAACAAGGGAAAGCATGAGCATCCTGAGAAATATTTGCATACCTTTCAAGATCATGAGCCAATAATTCTGAAATTTCATTAGCATTCAACAATACTTCATCATAAGTCTATTCCCTTTGGTTATGATCATAATTTGGCTGATTTGAAAAACTTATAGCAGTAGTACCATTAGTATAAAAATTTGAAAAAATCTAAATTCTTATCAAAATACATTTCCTCTTCTTTGTACAATACCTCAACACTGGGTACTTCATTGTTATCATTTTCATCACAAGAAGAGTTATCTGTACTATTTTTAGAACTTTCCATACTTTCATACATACTGTCACATGATTCATTTTTAGTTATATACCCATCTTCATCTTGTTGACTAAAATCATCTTATTCATTAGATCTAGAATCCATCTCTTCACACTTGGAAGATAAATTATCATTATCTACAGATTCACTACATTCACTATTACTTTTAGCACATTCACTTTTGTTATCAGAGGATTTAGTAAAATATTCATTGTTACTCAAATCACTCTCAAATTTCTTGAAAAGATCTTCAACATGCAAAATATTTTGTAATCTCAAATGTGTTGGCCAATCAACTGAATTAGGCATAAAAGTATTTAGGAAAACAATAGGCCATGAAGAATCCTTAGGTCTTAAAGAAAAATGAAGTTCTATGATTGCTAACTTAAACTTCATATAAACTTGAATACCAATTTGACCTTGTGTGCTTCCTACTGCATTTCTTATGAAAATAACAAGCTGACTATGGAGTTCCCTTTTCAACATAGCAACCTCTTCAATCACACTTTCATAACTTGGTAAACTAACTTCAGATCTGAGATCTGATTCAATCTTGAAATGAAAACCTCTAACTACCTCTTTCTCCTAGTGCTGAAAATCACTAAATAGAGGTAACCATTTTATTCACTTGACTTTCATGAAAAGAGAACACATGAAAATCAAAATACCTTAAGTGTTAATGCTAAAATTTGATCTGCTGATTTGGCATGGGTGTAAACCTCAACTTCTTCACACCATTAATAAAAACTATGTAGAGGCACCACCTCCTTCAAGTAGACAATGAACTCATTGTTGTGATTGACTTTTTAACATTTCAATTTCTTACTATAACAGATGCATACAACACTTAAACTTAAATCAAGAATTGGTAACTTCTCTTTTCTTGCCAAGATCTTCTTACAAAACTTCCATATCTACACAACTAAGCTAAAAATCCTTGAAAAACATTTACATAAAACTAATTTGCAACTGGTATAGAGATCTTTAGAGAGTTTCCACTTACAATTGTGAGACAAGATTTAAAATATGATTTATCACTTGACAAATCTAAACTTGACTTTCAACTCATGGAACTTGCAAATCATCAAACACTTAGAAAAGAGAAAATATTTTTGATCAATTCTGACTCTAATTTTGACAACAACACTTTGTATACAGATGAACTGATTGATGATGAATTCACTAGTAACAATGCAATTTACGTTTAACTTTCAAAGTACCACTATCTTGAATAAAGTAACCACTGGGAAACATGAATCTTTAACAAAGAAATGGAAAACACATCATAATTTTACAATTGTAGCAAATTCTTCACATGCCTTTCTTCCAACTGTATTGAATCTCTTTTCAGATTCAATACTTCCCCAATAGAGTCACCATTTTGTTGGCTCCTTAATTAACAACTTTTCAATAACCCAATGATGAGAACAAATACATCTAGGGGCAACTAATTCCCATGTTCAACATACCTATTCAAACATCAAGGCCAACTATAAGGCTATACTCCGTCTTCTTCTTCAAGCTCTGCAAGACCTAGGTAGGTGAACCTATAGATTCCATTATGTGACTAGTTCCCAAAACCATAAATCTAAATCTATATTTAGCAAATGAAAAACCCTGAATCTTCAATGCTTATGCAAACAACATAGAGATGAAATAGTGAATAACATGACCTATGAACTTGATAAGTGAAGTGAGGAAAAATCCTTTCAGCTCTTCAACAAAAAGGGAAAAGACTTTGATTAATATCAATTGATTTCAGCATAACCAAGACATGAACAACAAAACATATAGATATTGTAGCTAGTCGGTGCCTTATCTATTAGGCAATTCCATAAACTACTAACACACATCCTTGGATATCAATGATAGATCTCATGTATCAAGACTCCAGATCTATCCTATCACTTTGTGAATCAAACATCTGCATCAAGACTAAATCTCATACTCAACCCATCCCTTCATGAAATCTACAACCCCATTATGGTAAATCAAGCATTTACATGACTCCTTGAATCATAAGCAAAATAAACTAGAATATGCAACCTAAAATAGATTGCAACTAGATTTGTGCTCTTTGTTCACAAACCATAGAAGATTAAAAATGACATAAACAAGAGACAAGAATCAGACTGAAGATAAAATTGTTGCTGCATTTTATTCATCTCCTTGAAACAAATATATGAGGATGCATGAAATTAACTCATGAAATTAACTCATGAAACAACTAAGTAGACCAGAACTATCTCTAAAACTTTATTAATTGTTATTCATACAAGAGATAAATGTTGGGAATGAATGGTGGGATCACAGCTAGAGCTCTACTCAATAGTCTGGAAAACAACCAACCATCAATAACCTAGCTGGTATCACAGCAATGGAAAACCTTCCAATAAACTAGAACCAACCCTTACAAAGAGAAGAGAAGAGACTAAATAGAAATGGAAGCAATTCCAGATTTGCTATGATGTTGCCATTTGTCCACTTGAAGAACCTCCATCTGCTAATGTAAAACTTCTCTTGACTCTCTTCCGTCAATTGAAAATTAGATCTCCATCATTCTATTTGAAAATGCTTGAAACTACCAAAATGATGGAGAAAGAACTAACTTAAAAAGATGTTAGATCTACTGCTAAAACACATGCAAAATGGTTTAGAAGGAAAAAAACATTCCTAAGGACATTTTCCCCAAATCTGGAGCTAACAAACTCCTTTATTTTCTTTCTAGCTTAATCTAAAGCTTCGTCATGAAAAATACATATTTTGCTGAGAATGCCTCCCTTTTTACAAATCTACTTATATCTTTTACTAATGAAGATCTATTTTCCCCTTTCCAACACTATATTACACTTTTTTAGCAAAAGATGAGGCCTCTATTACTCATTCAAAGTTTCAGGCCCTTTGCCATGAAAAGAGCTTTTTAAATGTTGAAAGATTTAAAATTCTATATAGTTTTAACTTTATGAAATAATCAATTTTATTTAAAATCTTCAACTTCTCAAGGTAAGCACTCAATTTGGGGAATGTTTAATTTTAATATTTTAGAATTTTAGAATTTTACCTCATCCCTCCAATCCCTGGGCACCATCCTCATAAGCTAACTTTATGAAGCGGGACCCAAACCTCCTTGAGCATAACTTCACAACCATTAACATTAATTGTTGCAATCATGCATTAACTGCAATCACACCATCACCATAGTTAACCTTACCTGTGCTTAACTCCGTACAATGTTGTGCTTCAAGACTTCTCGCACCCTCACAACTATTTTTTCTAACTACATATTAATCGTTATGAAGCCACACCTGGCGGTTATCTAAACAGTTTGCACCCTCACTGTGGCATCACAAGATCTAGCTTATATGTCACATGGCACCTCCCTATTTGTCCACTAGACACCACATCATCACCTTCTGCCTAAATGGTGTATCAAGATTTTTATGACATCACACTACCAGCTATCTGAGAGTGGCCTCATGCATGTGATTCTTTCCTCTAGAAGGTGTGTATCTTTTAAGACACTAATGGATGGTGTCTTGGGATATTTTAAAACTTCACAAAGCTCCCTCATAAGCAATGTGGGATTAAACATTTCCAACACCTCTTTTGCACAACCAAAAACCACAGCTCTTTTGAAATGCATGAACACCCCTCTACTTCTTCTCCTTCCTATGCATGACTCCTTAGTTATAGAAAATCAAGAACATTATGCAAAAAGCTACTAGCATGCCTTCTGCTTCATCATCTCGCTTGCAGTGCTTTGATCTACAACTAAGAAAATCTTCAGAAACCACTAATCTCCAAATGATGGAAACATCATGCTTACACACAAAATGGCCTTTGGAAACCTAGTTTATGAGCCAAAAGTTATGAGAAACCAAAAAAATCCCCCATCCTACTCATTCAGAGCTTCAACAAGTGAATCATTGGTTTCAATGTCAAGATGGTTAGTCAGTTCATCAAGCAAAAGCAGATGAGGAAACCTTCAAGAAAGCCATGCAAAAATCACATGAATTTTAATCCATCTAATAAAATTTTCATGGGCATAATTTGAGCTTTTCCCTTGAGTCCAAATTCTTTAATTGTCGCACACATCTTCTTTTTCTCAATATCTTAGTACTCACACATCATGCACTACAATGCAAACATTTCAAATCTAACTTTTTAGTCGAATGTTGGTGATACTAGGCAATTTGGAGATGACTACTTTTTTTTACCATGCCATCTAATGGAGTCAAATCATACATTCACACTTCAAACTAGCGATGGCTACTTTCAATTCATTTTGTGATTTCAGTTTGCAAGCATCAGAATGACAAGTAGAGGAGTGAAAATGGTGCCTCATGGCAATTGAGTGGTCAAGCTTGCATTCCCCTTGCCTATTTTATGTTCCTTGATCCTCATGTTCTGGGGTCGATCACATCTGGATAGGCCCTTATTGGACCTTTCAATTCATATGCATCACAACTAAGCTTAGCTTGGTCCAGTTGATCCAATTGAACTAGTAGATCCTGTTGACATATCAGTCAAGTTTGTTATTAGTGACACACACTTATTCTAAATCTGTACAACTACTGAGCTCATTGAATAGTTTACAGCGTTTGCCATATAATTTAGTATCCATCAAGCTTCTATAGTTGCTACCAAGTCCTTTGGACTAATTCCAATGGTTATCAAGCAGATTTAGTTAGTGTGAAGTTTAGCAGTTCAAACTAAGCATTTTAGTGCATACCAAGTTTATCAGTGGTTACTGAGTTTGCAGCGCATGTGGTGCGAAGCCTATGTTTATTGAGCATTGCAGTATCTACTGAGTTCACAGTTTAGGTGATGCAAAGCCAATGTTAAATGAGCTACTTCATGGTAACTAAGTGATTCAGTGTTTACCAAGTTGCACAATATCTACCGAGTCACTAGTGTAGACTGAGTTCAAGACTACTTGAGAGTGATCAGTATGGATCGAGCTTCTATGTCTACGAAGAGCATGATGATGCCAAGAAATGACAATGGATGTTGTGTATCAGAACCTCACCGAGTCAGCTTTCAGAACCTGCGTATCTTGATGTGGTTCGACTTTGTAATATTTGTGTTAACTTGTGTGATGGCTAACTTTGCAATTTTGTAAATTGGATTGCTATATATATGTGATGTATTGTATCATCTTCAATGTATGAAAGTGTATAAGAAAGAATGTGAATGTGAGCATATATATATTGTGAATGCAGGAGATAAAGAATTATAAAGGTCATATCAGTACAAGGAGCAACAGTGAAAAATCTATAGTAGAAACATGATCAATACACTAAGGAATCTCTATTAGCAAACTCAGTTGCAAATCAGAGATCTACTACCTCATCCTAATAGGTGAACCAGTCAAAATCCTCTAACAAGGTAGACCTAACAGTCTTTTTTTAATCTCTTTACCGAGTGCATACTTCATTGTATGTTTGTAAATCCTCTCACAAGGTGGACCTAATAGTCCTATTTTCTCCTAATAGGGCAGATCATTAGAAGTGATCAATGTAAGCCTTAATAGGCAAACTTTATTCTGCAGTACTAAAGTTTGTGGGTATCATCCTCACCCTAGTTTTACTTTCTATTTGGAAGGTTTTTGTTTTACCAAATCTTTGTGTTCAAGTGTTATGGATGCTTTCATGTTTTTAGTTTCTCATGCATACAATTAGATTAGATGTGATGAATTAAATGCTAATTGGTTTATTGGATTAAGAGTTGAAATTGGTAGAAGTTTAAGAAGTTTCTAATTCACCCTTCCCCTCTCAGTAACTTTGCATAGTCTTGAATATTTCCAACAATTGGTATTAGAGCTATGTGGTTCTCAGGAGAAAGTATAACAAGCTTGAGCAAAGATCAAGGATACAAAGATATTCAGACTTGACAAAGCTATTGACAATGAAAAGTTGGATCTTGAAATGACCATTGCCCAACTCAAGAAAGCTGAGAAACTTTCCCAATCCTTGAAAAGAAGAAAAGAACTTGCAAATCAAATGAATGATCATCTTTGCATTGAAGAAAGAATTGAAGACTTTCACCCTTTAAGTAGTTCAGATGAAGCAAATGATGCAATCAAAGAACTCCTAGAGAAGAATGGTTCCCTGCAAGAAGAAGTAAGAAAGTTGAATAGAGAAGAAGAAATTCAATCAGTAAGGTTATGTGAAGTATTGGAATAGATAAACAAGATAAAAGAAGAGATGGATGGAAGAAACAATGAGATCCAAAACCAATCCCTTCAACATGTAGACCTTATTGACCAGCTCTCCAATGCAAATGAGGAAATCATGAGCCAAAGACAAATAAATGAAAGAATAAGGAATGATGTAAATTTTGAAAGGCAAATCAATGAAATAATAAGAAATGAGCTGAGATCTAAAAATAAAATCAGTGAAAGATTGAGAAATGACCTAAACATTGAGAAGCAAATCAATGAAAGAGTGATGAAATATCAAGCAGACATGGATCAACTGAATGAGAAAAACCTCCATAGGAAAAAAGGACAAGTAGGAATTGGATACAAAGAAGGTGAATTCTCCAAACAAGGTGCTCAAAAGAATCAAAGACCTACTTGCAATCACTATGGTAAGATAGGTCATACATCAAACAAATGTTGGAGTAATGGAAAAGCAAAATTTAATGGAAAATGCTACAATTGCAATCAACATGGTCACAAGGCTAATGAATGCAAAGAGAAACCAAAATTTGAAGGCAACTATCATAAATGTAAGAAACATGGGCACAAGGCATTAGATTGCAAAACAAAGACATTGAATCCTATAAAACAAGTTGTAAAGGCAATATTTGGTTGGGATTACAATACCTGGTGTAGATGTCATTTTTGTGGATAATTTGGACACATTGGTATGAATTATGTTAAACATCATATGAGGAAAAGAGATATCACTATAATATGTTTCATTTGTACAAAGCTTGGTCATCTTGCCAAAAATTGTATGAATACTATTAAAACTGGAGATGAAAAGTAGGCAAAGGCTAATAACATTCAAAAGTAGATGAGACAGCAATGGATTCCTAAGTCTACTAAGGATATTGGTCTGAGTAATGATGGTCAAGTCACTCAATAATTGGGTGACTCTACAATTTCCAATTAAGTTCTTAAGGAAGAACTGGAACCAGGCTATCAAAGAAGACATCAGAATCAATTCTATTTGAAAGGTAACAAAGATCCAAATCCGTATGCAAGATACAAAGGGATCACTAAGCAAGATCTATATTAGTTATTACCGAGTTACTTTCTCTACTAAATGAGGTCGGATCATAGACTCTACCGAGCAAGATCAGGAGTAACAAAGGCACTTATGGTTACTGAGTCATGAAGACTTCACGAAGTAGTGGATGATAGTCTATCAAGCATTATATCAACTCATCTACCACTGTACCGAGCTTTAATGGAAAAATTTCTAACAAAAGGCATGAAAGTGAATTCATTTTTCACCCTGAATTTTTGAGTGCTATTGTGAAGAGCTATTTCTGTGCAATCAAGTGACTTGAGTAAATTTCTTTGAAATTTTTTTGAAGTTCTCTCAAGATACCAAGTGAAAATGGCATCCAGTAGTAGTAAGGTGAAGAAAGGTTCTGACATGTTGGTTTGAGGTGTTGAATGGAAGGTTTCAGACTTCAAGCTCGTGCTTGTGGTTGTTGAAACCCTAGACCCAAGTAGACCTTAATTTCAAATCCCTCCCAAGGTACTTCTTACTAATGGCATTCAAAATCATTTTAAATGTACAATTCAAGAAATTAGTACTCTTGAGATGGATGATGCCCTAGGTTAGTTATGTGTTGATGGAACCTTGAAACCCAAGCATCAACAATTGGAATCAAAAGGATTAAGTCACATTCCCCATATGCCTCAAGAGTTTCAAATTAAACGGATAAGGTATATCCTTAGTCGGGTACATAATGGACAACTATGGTTAGAGCAGCCAATATTGATAACCAAGAAAATGATTCATTGAATCACTGGCCTTCCCATGCTCTCCAAAGCCAAAACAACCAAAACCCTAGGTCAATTAGAGTTGGAAAAGAAAACCTTAGTTGAGTGGGATGGTAGAGGCATGAAAATAAGTAGTGTCACAGATACAGAGTTGAAGTTTGGTATCCATGTTATAGCTCATAAGATATATAGTTCAAGCCTTCTTAACATTGTATCATTTGAAGTAGTGGGCTTGGCATATAAAGTGGTGAAGAATAACTTATCTTATGACCTTGTCGAGTTATTATTGAGACAATTCAACAAGAATATGGAAATTATTAGAACTTCCAAGAATAACTTGTCAAATTTAGTTCTCTATTAACATGTTTATTCTTTTATGTTCAAAAGTTCTTCCCTTCCAAAGGCACTGTAGTCTGGAGAAAAGATATGCCTATTCGATACCAAATAAATGAATATATTGCAGAGATGGGAGAGAACTATGTCAACATCATGGACAATTACTTTGATGTGTTCAAAGACAAAATGAACAATAGGTTCAAGATACCTAAGAAGTTAGTTGAAGACTACAAGGATGATGTGTGTTTTATGGTGTATTATGACAAGGTATACATCTAGGCAGTCAAGCCTAGAATTGTGTGGGTCAAGCCTCTTGGTTATGAGGTAAACATTGATGAGACCAAGGACATCATTGAAGCCCTTGTCAATGAAGTTGTGGATCCCAAGGCCCCTTATTTTGGTACTTATGAAGAGGCTAAGGCAAGAAGAGAGTTGGCAATAAAGCTCCCTTAAGCGGTTAACAAAGGGAAGAGAAGGATAGCCAAACTGAAATCTAGTGCACCTCTCATGTTAACGGAGGGTAAAGGTGAAGATGAAGAATAGGTAGAGGATGAAGAAGAATAAGAGGAAGAAGAAAAAATATTGAAGAAAAAGGGCAAGGTGATCACCACCAAGCCTCCAAAGGCATCCATTGCATTCTTCACAAGGAGGTTTCAGAAGAAAGGAAGTGACATTGTACTCAGCAGACCTCCTCCCACCTTTCAAGAAAAATTGAAGCAAATGGAAGGAGCTAGAATAACAAATTTCAAATCTTTGAAATATGAGACAAGGATAAAGACAAAGTAGAAATAAGTTGAAGAACTGGTGTTGAGTAAAATGTGTAAATGGAAGTACTCACCAAACTAGATCACCTCTCAAATCCCTAATGAATTGCTAGAGAATATAAAGCCAAGATGGGATTTTGCAATGCAAACAGTAAAAGACATATATGCACAAACCCTGAGACAATTACTACCAAGCATATCAGATGCTGAGGTAAAAGAGTCTTTAAATAAAAATGAAGATAAAATGACTCTAAGGTTTAATACTTTTTTTTATTTTGATTAAGGATATAGAGCATGTAGTTAAGAATGCTACAAACACTTGGAAAAATAGTTATCATCTTCATTAACCAAGTGAATATCCAATTGAAGTAAAGGATGTTGAGGAAGAAGAGGAAAAGGAGAAAGATGAGGAAGAAAATGTTGAAGAAGTAACTCATTTTGATAATGAGGAAGATGAAGAAGATCAAGGTGAAGAAGCTACTGAGGAAGATAAGCAAGATGGTGAGGATACTGACCCAATAAAAATAGCAGCTGCAGTCATTGCCTCACGTCCTCACTCCCCGAGAAAATCTTTGACAACATCAAGTATGGAGATAGCTTTAGCAAGTTTGGTTGTGACTACCATAGATACATCAAATGTCCAATCACTCTTTGCCCCAACACAACTTAGCATATCATTGATAGAAGTGACTTCCACTTCATCAACTGAGCTACAGACTCCCTCTTCATCTATCAAGTTAAGTTCTTCAGTCATCACCTCTCCAATTTTAACTCCTTCAATTTTGAGTGCATCCATGGTAAGCTCTCCAGTTTTGTCTACTTTAGTTTTGGATTCCATAATTTTGACTTCATCAATTTTGGATTCTTCTAGCATCTCTGTAAGTATTCCACCAATTAGTGTTATATCAGTTTTCACTGCAAGCCTGAGTATGTGTACTATTGTTTCCACTCCAAGTACTAAGGCAATAAGTGCAAGGAAACTTGAACCTAAGGTTCAAACGAGTACAAAATTTTTGAAAGGAAAAGAGATAGAGGAAGATATAAATTTGGATGAGGAAAGAAAAATTCCCAAATGGGATATTTACAATCTTTCTATAGACCAAATGCACATATTTGGTGAATTCCTCCAAAAAAAGGCCAAGCAACAAAGATTGAGAGAGGAAAGAGATAGGGAATATAAAATTATAGATGATGCCAAGAATATTTTGACTAATGCTATTGGAATTGAGGTTGATTCTTCTCAACCTATTTTGTTTTAGCTTGGAGAGGTAGTCCAAAATTTCAAAGAGGACGTCGAAGGACAAGAGAAATTGATTGAAAAGGCTGAAAAGAAATTCAATAATAAAGTATTGGAGCACATTTCTTAGAAAATAGCTATTCACCAAGTTGAGCTTTCAACAATTTTGGTCAATCTTGAGGCATCCTAAACCAATGTGTCATGACTTTTTGCAAAACTATGTGATGTCATTGAATATACCAAGGAAGTTAACGACAAATTGTCCAAAATTGATATCGATCTTAAGGCAAGTGCTCAGCAATTGCAACTTGACCCCAATTCAAGCTCTGCACATTTTAAAAAGATCAAATTTTTGTTAGACTTGCAATCAGAGTTGTTAAGAGAAGAAGCAAGGATCCATTCAACATTGGTTGATATAAAAAATATGATCCTTCCATTCATGGGTTCTATGCAGAAACATATTGTATATTCAAAGACCCTGATTCATGATAACAACTTCTCTGTTGCTGACCACATGATTGAATTATCAATAGAAGTGCAAATTGCTATTCATACATGCAAGGTATTGCAAGAAAACTGGGATAAAACTTTGGCAATTATCCTCAAGGTACACTCTAAATTCTTATCTCATTTTGGTGTCTCCATGTAAATATGTTGAATACATATTTGGCATTACTATCAAAAAGGGGGAGAAGAAAAGAGTTATAGAGAAGAGATGAGATATGAGAAGAGAAAAGTTACAAGGGGAAATATGTATATAAGAGAAAAGTTACATGTACATAGTAGATCACATAGTATGGGGGAGAAATATGCTATGGTGAAGAAATACTCTATATATACCTTACAAAGATCAATTTTGAAAAATCTCAAAAATAGATCGAGCTAGTATCACCTGATGATGAATATAAGGTGTTCAGTTTTGGGCTAATAAGTATTTTTGTCACTAATGCCAAAGGGGGAGATTGTTGACATATCAATCAAGTTTGTTATTAGTGACACACACTTATTCAGATTCTATATAGCTACCAAGCTCATTGAACAATTTATAATGTTTGCCATGTAATTTAGTAACTACCGAGCTTCTATAGTTTCTATTGAGTCCTTTGGACTAATTCTAGTGGTTACCAAGCAGATTCAGTTAGTGTGAAGTTCATCAGTTCAAACTGAGTGTTTTAGTGTATACCAAATTTATCAATGGTTACTGATTTCACAGTTCATGTGATGTGAAGCCTATGTTTACTGAGAATTGCAGCATCTACTAAGTTTGTAATTCAGGTGATGCAAAGCCAGTGTTAATTGAGCTACTTCATGGTAACCAAGTGATTCAATGTTTACCAAGTTGCACAATATCTACCGAGTCACTAGTGTAGACTGAGTTCAAGACTACTTGAGAGTGATCAATATGGATCGAGCTTCTATCTCTATGAAGAGCATGCTGATGCCAAGAAATGACAATGGATGTTGTGTATCAGAACCTCACCGAGTCAGCTTTCAGAACCTACGTATCTTGATGTGGTTCGACTTTGTAATATTTGTGTTAACTTGTGTGATGGATGACTTTGCAATTTTGTAAATTGGATTGGTATATATATGCGATGTATTGTATCATATCCAATGTATGAAAGTGTATAAGCAAGAATGTGAATGCGAGCATATATATTGTGAATGCAACAGATAAAGAATTATAAAGGCCATATCAATACAAGGAGTAGCAGTGACAAATCTATCATAGAAAGGTGATTAGTACACTAAGAAATCTCTATTAGCAAACTCAATTGCAAATTAGAGATCTACTGCTTCATCCTAATAAGCGAACCAGTCAAAATCCTCTAACAAGGTAGACCTAACGATTTAAATTCTAAATCTCTTTACCGAGTGCATACTTCATTGTATGTTTATAAATCATCTCACAAGGTGGACCTAGCAGTCCTATTTGCTCCTAATAGGGTAGATCATTAGAAGTGATCAATGTAAGCCTTAATAGGCCAACTTTATGCTACTATACTAAATTTTGTGGGTATCATCCCCACCCCAGTTTTACTTTCTATTTGGAAGGTTTCAAGGTCACCAAATCTTTGTGTTCAAGTGTTATGGATGCTTTCATGTTTTTAGTTTCTCATGCATGAAATTAGATCAGATTTGATGAATTAAATACTAATTGGTTTATTGGATTAAGAATTGAAATTGGTAGAAGTTTTAGAAGTTACTGATTCACCCCTCCCCTCTTAGTAACTTAGCATAGTCTTGAATATTTCCAACAGATCCAACATCATATCTAGTTGGCTATGTTTCTCAACTTGGACTTGAACTCTACTTCACCATGCATCGATGCTTCATGCTACCCTCGAATGGTATTTTTAAAAAGTTGGGGCCTATGCATTAAGTTTATTATAGGTCTTGGTAATAAAATATTTGTGTACTAATATTATCACTTTAAAATTTATGTGATTTCACCTCCAAGTGAGAGAGGAGGGGCAATCGAGTGCATTTGCCAGAGGAGACCATCCGACTTCGAGGATTTGTTCAATTCCCATTTATTCATCATATGTAATTCTACATATCTAATTATGATAAGTGCATATTAGATGTTACCCCTCTGACTAGGAAAACTCCACCCCCCTTAGCGATCTGATGAATTTAGTTGGGCCCCAAAGTGGTTCCATCTAAAAAAACTTCAAACTCAAACACCCAACCCTTCAAATTGATCAAATGAACACCTGAAATTTTTTTGGTTCTAATTCATTCATTTAATCACCATTCAAAACTCATTTTACCTCTTTTTGCAAACTGTGATTTTCTGCCCTGAAGGCCTATGGGTTGGCTTTAAAAATAGACCAAAACACGTAGTTGAGCACTGGAATCTAACATACTAATTCTCTTTTCCACATTCTTCTACCCTATCTAATTTCACCTTATCACAACATCTAGGTCAAAAGATATTGACCATCAAAGTTATTCACTTGAAACTGCCTACAAACAAACATGTTAGAAAACAATAAAGTGTGTTCAGTTTTGGCTTTGAAAATAGGTCAAACAGATACTTGAAGGCTTGAAAACTAGGAAATTAATTCATTGTCATGAGGAGAGCATAAATCCATGATTTGGGATCATGATAAATAACTAGGGGCATTTTTAAAGTGTGCAAAGTGGGGTGCTCAAAATTGCAGAACTAGGAACATTGGCAGAATATTAATTTTCACAAATGGAATGGACTTGAGAGAGTGTGTAGATGGATTCATCAAGACTTCAAAACTAACACACTTAAAGAATTTTTTAGAGTAGAACCAAATGGTACAATCTATTTGGTCTCATCTATCACAGATTCAGAGTTATGACATCCCAAACAGGACTACCGATCAATCTGCACTTTTAGACACCAGTAAAACTTCATAAATTGCATTTGGAATCGCATTTGAAAACTAGTTAAATAGATTTTTCATAAGCTCAAATCTAGAACATAGAAAGTTTCTAGCCCCTAAAATGTAGTGTAAAAGGAAATTTCTCATTTTGGTCAACTAAGTCAAATCTATAACTAGTCAAATAGGGCTTCCCAAAATTTTGAGAAATATGCATCAGCATGACAACAGTAAACAACCAACTTTGAGGGATTCAAAACCTAGTCAAAACATATCAAAAAAACTTGAACACTAAAACATAATTTCTTTGATATTCATACTAAACACTCCCAAAAATTCAAGTCATGAAACTTAAGCAGGTGCAAGATATTCAAATGCAAAAAAGGCTTCCTGTCGATGTTTGATAGTCAACAAAAATGCAAATCTAAATAATGCTCAAAATGAAGCTTCACAAAATGATTTAGAATGACAATTTATCATCATGAGACACATTCATATGCTAAATTCAAGGTGTTAGAAACATAAAACACCTCATAGGTCTCAAAGTGATAGCCAGGTACGCATGCAAGAAAAGCACTTACAGGGGCTCAATTTGACTCAAAATTTACAATGGTTCTCAAAATCAGGGATGCAATTTTGAGTCCCATCAGGTTACAAGGCTACCTTAGGGTTGATATCCCTATCATATATCAAGCTTACACACAGGGAGAACATCCTCTCTTTTACTTTGACACCACATCACTAATCTTTAGGCTTCCTAGATATCATAGCATTAGCACTAGAATCATTCTTGCTTATCAGTCATACATATTTTTTGCATCCTAGAACATCCTTCCATCATATTTGGATCCTTAAGATCATTTCAAAACACCATCCACTTACATATACTCACACATATTTTCCCAAGCATCTTGTACTTCATCCTTAGGAACATCATCTTTTCATGTCACCTACCACATGTCTCATTAAAAACAAAAGGAAGAAGAAAGACATGGATCCTAATCTTAGCAGTAGTTCAGCTAGTACACAACCATATCCTCTAGTATCATCAATCACACATGATCCACCACTAAAAACTCTAGAAGTGTCAGGTCCTTCACTAGATATAGGTGTATTTCTAAACCAACTAGGGCAAGTAACTACTGTTAACACCATCATAGATCAAAATAGAGAAACCATTATGGCAAATTTCCTAAGTGACAATGTTGGTGTTTTTGGTTTTGGGAGACCACCACCTTTAGATATATCTAATCCTAATCACCATCTATTTGGTAGATTGCCATCACCCATTGGTTCATTTGAACCAAATGATCCCTTTTTCATCCCACAAGGGGGACATCAAAAAACACAACCAAAACCTATGGACCCCAATATCCCATCAACCCAACTCAGTGCTCCTATCCCTCCAAACAATAAACCCATCATTACTCAATCACTAGTCCACACAACACCTTAACAAACTACCACCTCCAGCACTATTGCTACCACTACTTCACAAATTGAATCCATTCCTTTCAATATTGTAGGATCTATCACCTCCCAAAGTGTTGCTTCTACTTCAAATATACCCACTAATAGTGCATCTAGCACATTTCAGCCAAACATTCAATTAGCATCACAATCCATTATGGGAATGTCATTACAAGGACCAACCAATCCACCTTTCATTTCCTCCAATCCATTTGCACGTATGCCAATTACCACCACTCCACTTCCACTTGGTCCTTGGGGTTTTGGACAAACATAAGGGGCTACCACAATCTTCCCATTTAGTACTCCTTTCATGCCAGCTTTCCAAACACATCAAACCCTACCACTAGTTAATCTATTACCACTGATTACCAACTACTTCTTTATGCCACCCTTAGAAAGTGTCCAAACAATCCCAAAGCAACAACTGCTACCAATAGGGATGATTCCCTCCACCAACTATTTGACACCCATTAGCACTTAGTTGCCTTCTCAAGTAGGAGTGCAACCACCATATGTTAGGAAAAATGTACCATCTCAAAATATAGCTTCAATATGTCAACCACCGTCCCTTTAGCAACAACCACACCAAAAACAATATGTCCAAGAACCAATGCAGAATTACCTATCTGGGCAGCAATCTTATATCTATCCACCCTAGCAATAGTCCTCTCAACAGATGCAATAATTTGTCCTCCCACCACCCTAGCAAACAATAAATATTGTCCAAAATTTCATTCAATCCACACTTCATCCACCACAACACACCCATCAAAACTATCCATATTCACCTGCCTAGTATGAGACATACCTTGCACCAGGGGCACCAAGGGCTAGTGGCACCAACATCAACACCTATCAAATTTGAATGGGAAGAAATGAAGAATACTCTTAAGGCACTCAAAGATGGAACAAACTCTAAGACTTTCAAATTTGAAATAGTCTGTCCATATCCATTTGATAGAGCAATAACACTGACACCATTTCCAAAACATTTTGAGGTCCCTAAGTTTGATAGTTTTAGGAGAAAAGGAGACCTGGTCACACATGTCAAGGAATTTTTCATGCACTTCTGAGAAGTGGCTTACAATGATGTGTTTCGCATGTGCCTCTTTCCTAAAAGCCTAGGAGGGCTTGCTCTTGAGTGGTTCTGTTAGATCTCTCATGGCACCATCAAAACTTTTACTGAACTATTCAAGGCCTTTGTAGCCCAATATGCTCATCTAGTTGAGACTGAGTTATTTGTAGTTGACTTGGTTCATGCCAAAAAAAAGGGAGGAGAAATCCTTGCAGATTAATTGCAAAGATGGAAAACTCTCACAACATGGATTTCTTGTACTATCCCAAAGCGTCACCTTGTTAAAATGTTCATCAACAATGCCCATCCTAGTCTTACACATCACATGGTCATGAATTGTCTCCAAACATACAAAGACATCAAGGAGAAGGGTATGGGCCTTGAGCAAGGACTTATCAAAGATAGTGTCATTAAGATCTACAAAGAGAACACCCAAGATCGAGGATAGTACAATGACAAACCACGGTACTTGAACAAGAATAAAAACATAGTTACCGATGGGGCCATAAACACTCGACATGTTCATATAGATGGAATAGCATTTGACACAGCCAACATATTTTATCAACAATAATCCTATCAACAACAACAATTGATCTATCGACAACCTCTATTACAAAACAATCAACACAATACCCAAACACCCAATCCTCAAAATCAAACAAACACTATCATCATCTCAACTGGGCCAAGGCCAGGCATTCAAAGGCAACCCTGAGTATACACCCCTTTAAGTGAACCCCTTGATGTCATTTTTGAGACATTGGCTAAGGATAATCTTAACCAGCACCCAAAGACACAATCAATAGAACACAATCAGTCAAGGGCATCCTGGTATAAAGAAAATGAGTTCTACAAATTCCTTCATGTTAAGGGGCATCCCATCCTCAAATGCATGCAACTCAAGGACTATGTCCAAGATCTTATTGACCAAAAGGAAATTATGATGGGGCCATAAGCCTCATCAAATGTAGGATTATTGATATATATCAAAATGTATTCCCCCTGCAAACAATCCTATCACCAACAAACCAAATAATGCTTAAACCAAACAAGGTGATAACCGAGACAAGTCACAAAACTATACATCGGCCTATTTAGACTATGGAAACTTGATCAAATGCATATCTCAGGTCAAGCCTTCTGCAAATGTGATAAATATCAAAGGCCCAGATAACTAGTACACGGTCACCACTAGAAGAGCTCAATCAACATAGCTGGATCATCTGTACCTACCCCATGAAGACCACCTCCATGAAGACCACCCCCATCAAGACCATGGTATAACATCTTGGAACACCTTGGAAATATGCCAGCACAAATCTCCATTTTAGATCTCTTGTGCACAAGCCTACTTTATCAAGAGATCCTTGATAGTGTTCTTCATGAGTCACGCATCCCTACTGATATCAATGACATAGAATTTCACAACCTAGTAGGCCATCTATCCACATCATGTGCATAATCCTTCAAAACTTTAGACATTCTAATTGTTGAGCCAAATCATATACTTCCACTTTGTATAATTGTCATGGTTTCTAACTTCATTATCAAAAGGGCCATGATAGATAATGGATCGGCCTTGAATCTATGTTCTTTTAAATTCATCAAACAAGAAGGATACACTAAGATGGATATTCTAAATGAGATCATCACTATCAAAGCATATGATAATTTTGAATGGACCATTAAATGAATTATCCTGCTACCTTTCAAAGTTGGCCCTACCACTCAAGAAATAATTTTTCATGTGGTTGATCTTAACCTACCATACAACATCATCCTTGATCGACTATGGATTTACACCGTGAAGGTCATTCCATCCACATATCATTAGGGTGTCAAATTTATGCATAATGGCACTGAGATAACCATCCACACTGATCCTGAACCCTTTGCTTATTCTAGTATGGTAGAAGCATCATACACCAATCATTGTCCTGGAATCGAGATTAGCAACACCATGGCTAGCTCCTCTGGCACTTGCCACAATCCAAACACCATTTTAGCCTCCACTCTTTCCACGGTTAAGATCAACTACCAAGGTTGTAGAGAATACAATCTTTAATATGCTTTTGCTATTGGTGCTTTGCCACTTACTTCACATACTAGAGGGTTCCCGATCTATCAAAGGCCAAAGCCACATACAACCCCCCAGCTCAGAAAAATCAAAACTACCACATTTTTAGCTAATGAGATTGTCAATGAAGAGGAAACAATACCCAATATTAGCACATGGTTATACAAAGATCCACCTCCAAAAGGTGAAGAACTCCTTGACTATTTCAAAAACAAATATCCATAGCCACATTGCCTTGCTACCGAAAAATGGGATTATCAATGAGGTGGTCTAGGTCATGAAGAGTTGAGCATTAAATAGCCTATAGAATCATACAAGGAAGAAAAGAAGAAAGGCCCAGGTTACGAACTCCCCACAACTAGGGGCACCACAAAAGACGATCACACCTTTATAAACATCCAAAACAATCCCATTGAGGTTGAAGACATTCTTGAGGAAGTAAAAAAGAAATCCTATGATGATATCTTCCTTGATGAACTTATCTTAAGAGCCTCTTTGCTCTTCCAACTATCCATTAATCTCATAGACTTACCACTCACTCATCCTGAAATCATTGATTGGAACCAACCAAGTGTTGTCCATGTTGACAAATTCTCCATGGAGCATGCGCTCCTCAAATTCATGGGATCTGAAGCACCACACAAGAAACAAGCTCCACAATTAGCTTATATCTACAAGTTGGATCCATAAGGTTACTTCAAGGAGGAGGAAATCTCCAGTTGCTAAAATGAACAAAGAAAAGAAAAGAAAAAGCAAAAGTATCGCCTGGTAAAAAATCTTCTAGAGCACCATCATATCACTCAAAAAATGAAATGAAAATAAAGGATGGATCTAATGGTGAAAACCTTTTTAAGGCACTTAAGGATGGGGATTTCATCCTTCCCTCACAAGATCATAGGCCTGTAGTGTCATCAATCCTAATAGAGGAAAGTAGACCAGTCAATATCAGTCTAACAAAGATACCAAAGATCACATACATTGCAGCACCTTTACCACCCAAACAAGCATGTTAAGGTGCTTTGAGAAAATATTGGTCACTTTTCATAGTCCTATCAGGACATGTCGGGGCTAGATCCTACGTTGGTGGTACACAATTTGGCTACAGATCTGAAGGTCAAACCAATCAAGCAAAAACTCTGAAAGATGCATCCCAAAGTTTCTTTATTGGTCAAAGAAGAGTTAGAAAAACTACTAGATATGAAGATCATTCACCCAATTGAATACTCAAATTAGATCTATAATATGGTACCTATCACAGAGCCTTCTAGTGACATCAAGATTTTCACATACTTCAGAGACCTCAACAAAGCTTGTCCAAAGGATGATTTCCCATTGTCAAGTATAGACATAATTATCGATCTCAATACAGGGCATGAGCTCTTATCGCTCATGGATGGTTTCTTCAAGTACAATCAAATTCAAAAAGAATAAGTAGATCAATACAAGATAACATTTACCATTCCTCAGGGAACATTTTGTTATAACATGATGTCGTTTGGGTTAAAAAATGTCGGGGCAACCTATTCGCAACCCATGATGGTCATCTTCTATGATCTTATCCATAAAACTCTTGAGGATTATGTGGATGATATTCTCATCAAGTCTCTTAATGCCCTCGATCACTTATCTCACCTCAAGGAAGTGTTTAGTTGGCTAGCCAAGTATTGTCTCATGCTCAACCCCAATAAATGTGTCTTCAACATCACGTCTAGAAAGCTCCCAGGGTTCATTATATCAAGGAGTGGTATTGAGATCAACCCTATAAACGTTGAGGCCATCATGGATATGGCTTCTCCCAAGACACTTAGACAGCTTCGCTCTCTCCAAGGGAAGTTGTAATCAATCAGAAGATTCATCTCGCAGCTAGCATAATAGTGTCAACCATTTACAAACTTGCTCAAAAAGGACCAAAATTTCAGGTGGGATCCTATTTTCTGGTGTGGCTTTGAACTAATCAAGCAATACCTTTCTAATCCACCTATTATGATTCCACCAGTTACAGGAAGACCACTCATATTATACATCATAGCTACCCCAACAACACTAGGTGTGGTGCTAACATAGCTTGAAGACGAAGGAAAAGAGAGGGCTATTTACTACATCAACCAAACTCTAATTGGGTATGAGCTTAATTATAAAACCCATGGAAAAAGATTTCTTAGTTGTGGTTTTTGCCACTCAGAAGCTCTATCATTACATGTTGAGTAACATTGTGCAACTAATATCAAAGATTGATCCTCTGAAATATATGTTATCATGTACAATACTCACAAGATGCCTAGCCAAATGGGTCATGCTTCTCAGTGAGTTCAATATTTAATATGTCGATAGAAAATCCATTGAAGGTCAAGCTATAGCAGATCACTTGGATGATGCAAGCTTGGTTGTTGACCAACCTCCCATTATGGAGTTCTCAGATGAATATCTCTGCCTAATAAAGGAACAATCATCCTAGAAACTATATTTTGATGATCTTACACATCCCATGGTTATAGAGCCAACATACTGTTGGTCACTCCTCAAGATGACTACATTCGTAATTCTTTCAAACTCCAGTTCTAGTGCACCAACAACATCTCAGAGTATGAAGCTCTTATTTCAGGGCTCAAAATAGAAGTTGAGTGGAACATTGTAGAGCTACAAGTCTTCAGAGATTCACAGCTGATTATCAAGCAAGTCCTTGATGAGTATCAAACCAAGGATGATAAACTTCAGCCTTACAAAGAATTGGTAGATAAGTTGAAGCAACACTTTACTCAGATCTAATTCACACAAGTGCCTAGATTGCAAAACAAGGCTACAGATGCCATGGCTACTATTAGTTCACTCCTAGAGATCCCTCAGGAAGCCACACAGTATGAATTCTTAGTCGAGTAGCTACATGAGCTCACATACGAGAAGGATGAATCAATACAGATATGTGTCTTAGTTGGTTCCCAACCCCCATGGTACCATAAAATTCATGCTTACTTATTAAATGATATCATATCTCTCCATCTCGCAATAACCCAATGCCAAAACTTCATTCACAAAGCATCTTGCTACAATATCATAGCTAACACCCTATATCCTTGTGGTTATCATGAAACTCTCTCTTAGTGTTTAGACCAAAATGAGGCTATAATGGCTTTCAAAGAGGTACACAATGGACTTTGTGGTGCTCACATGAGTGGTATAGTCCTAGGTAAGAAAATACTTCGAGTTGGATATTATTAACCTACTCTAGAGCATGATGCTTGTGACTTTGTTAAAAGGTTTCTACCCTGTCAGCAACATGCAAATTTGATCGGAACCCCAACTCAAAATTGTTAACCTATTGCACTACCATGGCCGTTTGTATGCTGGGAGTTTGACCTTGTTGGTGTTATAGCACCTCTCTCTTCAGAAGGACACAAGTGGATAATTGTTGCGACTGATTATTTCACTAAGTGGATAGAAGCAGACCCTCTTGTTACTGCCAAAGGAGTGCAATTTTACAAATTCATCTTGTATCATATCATATGTCACTTTGGCATCTTGGCTACCATTTTCATTGACCATGGAGGTAACTTTGAAAACCTCAGTATGGAAGAGTTGTGCACTTTGCTTCACATCCATCACCATTTTTTCAGCCCCTACTTCTCACAAAGCAACTAACAAAACCTTATTCAAAATCCTAAAGAAAGTTGTTAATGATTCTAGCTACGATTAGCATTTGTAAATCAACCCCACCCTATGGGCCTACCGCACCTCATTCCATACATCCATAGGCACAACTCCATACACCCTGGTCTATGGTGGTGAAGCATTACTATCTATTGAGGTTGAACTCCCATCCTTGCACATTTCTTTACAAGGATAGATATCAGATGAGGATTACAGAGTAGCCAGACTCCCAGCTAGATCTACTTGATGAAAAAAGGCAACAAGCCTATTACCATCTCATGGTCTATCAAAATTTGCTAAAGTGGAAATTCAATAGGAAGGTTCACCCATGGAAATTCCAAGTAGGTAACATGGTCCTCAAAGAGAACATGAAGATCCAAGAAAACTGAGAAAAGAAAGGCAATTTTGAGCCCACATGGCTTGGTCTACATGTTGTTACAACATCTTTTGGCTCTGGAGCTTATCATCTATCAACACTTGAGGGTGAAGCATTGAATGATCCCACCAACATCATTCACCTCAAGAAATTCTATACCTAAGATCCTTAGTGTATCTTGTTAATCCTATTGAATTTTTTTTTTAAAAAAGGTACAAAAAAGTCAAAAAAGGAAAATAGTAAAGAAAAATAAGCGTCCAATGGTGAAAACTTGGCTATTCAAGTGCCTTGGATAGGCACCTTAGTAAAAGCCTAGAAAATAGGCACCATGTGTACTTGACCTTTTTAATTATCTATCAATGATCTACACCTCACACACCTTCTTCCACATCTCATTGCCCAACTTCGCATTTCCCTAAGGTGTACCAAAAATTCCATTATTGCACTATCACTATATCTCTATCATAGCATATTATCTCCATCATAGAATACTATTCCCAACATTGAGCTTGGAAATCTAATCATAGTAGTATATTATATTATGGTTAGCACATATATCATACCCTTTTACCTTACCACATGTATCATATCAGTTGTACCATGTTTGTGTATCATACCCTTATAAAACAATGTACTATATCTGATCACAACATGTTGCCTCATCATCCTAAGCTTTTCCCATTGTATATAAAACCACTCATATATCATACCAAATATCTAGAATGTCCTAAAAATCGTACACAATTCCTTGAACATATATTGATTCATTTTTTGTACATCTCATCTCAATCCTTCTTAGTCTAGTCTTTGTGAACATACCTCGTATTCCCTTTTAGGTCATAGGTTGTGTTTCTCCTTAGTAAGTCATTTTTCAAACCCTCCACTGAGCTTCCATATAATCAAAGAGTTGTCCTAAGAAAGTTATAGTTTCTAACTCTCTCATAGTCCCAAATACTACTGATAGGTTCTTATAGGATGCATCATTCCTCATGTCTAACCTTGGTCCATCAGTCCACAGTCCTACTGATCTCTTGGGAAAAGGGTTACTTTTCATGGATTCATTTCTTTCTCTTGACATTGGATTTCACTTTTGGTTCTTAAAAGTATCTTTTCCAAGCACTTTGTTTGTTCCCTCCTCAAGGTCACCACGATCTTTTATACCATGGTGCATTGCAAATGGGGCAATTAGAGAGCAAGGTTTTGATAAGGTCTTTTATGATTTTGAATCAATCAAATGTGACTCTTGTATGTTCCAAACATGTGCTCATTCATTATCACATGGTGCAATTATGAAATATTATTTGTTTGTGGATTACCTAGTATCATTTCCACTCTTATTCCTCTGGGGTTCATATGTGATGTTGGGGAAATCCTTGCATGCTTGTTTGAGTCAGTCCTATGTAATATTGGGGTAAAGGCCTTGATGTTCTTAGTAACCTTGGAATATACCCAATATTCCTATATCGAAGTAAGTGCTCAAACTACATGGTGATACTTCTTTACGAAGTATCCCACCTTCAAGCTTAAAGCATATTTTCATCATCCCTTCACCTTGTTCCTATTGGGCGTTCATTTTGCACGAGGTCATTAGCAGGAATCTATTGCATAATTCCTCTCTTGAAAAGAAAATCTTTTTAAGGATCCACTCCAAGGTTCAGTATTTGTCTTGCGACGTACCAAAATCTGCTCTGTAGAAGATAAATGTGAGTGTTCACGAGGAGGCTTTTTGTGGTTCCTAAAAAATCTTTTATCTTGGAATTGAAGTAAAATCTATTCACTGTCTCAAAATATCACACCAAAAGAACAATATTTTTTGTATTTTTTCTATTTTTCAATGTATGCAATTCTAACAATGCAGCTAGTATGAGGTCCTACTCTAACAGGGGGTTAGCAAAGCGAATAACAAAACTGAAAGCAAATAACATGAAATCAAATGACTTTGAAATTGAAATTCCTAAATGGACATAAGCTATAGGACACAACACATTGCTAGTTAAACCTTCGAAGAAATCAATAGGAAACCAATGAAAACATGAGCAGCACTTCCTAGAATCCATTGATGCAATCGTCAGTGAGAATCTTTAACAAATCTAATGATGTTTCACTCCTCATCAAATTGCAAGGCCACAAAAAGTGCACTCATGTGAGACAAAAAGCTATGTAGACACAATTGGGTGATCTCTTCTCAAGCTCATTACGTCAGCAGAATTCATATATCTATAGCAAACACCAAAACTAAAAGACCGCACATCCAGAAAAATGGCAATAAACCTTTGGCTCAATCACAATCTCATGAATAAAATCCACAAAATAATGACACATTTAGGAAAGAATAACTACACTCCAAATGCTAGCACCAAAAGCATAATTTTATTGCATAGTAACGGTGACCTTTTTTACATTTTACAATGGGGTATTTATAAGAAATCGTCTCCTCAATTTGTGTTGAGAATGAGAGATATCTTGATGCAATAAAATGCTTTTAAAACATTTAAACAAACTAAATATATACAGATTGACAATCTAGCTGGTGCTTAAAGGGACTCCATCCATATTTTATTCATTAATTGGATGCATGAGTCCTTTACATGTCAAAAATAGAGAAAGCATGAGAGAGAAAGTAGGAGGAAGCCATCAGTCAAGGTGAAATGCATGGAGACACCAAAAATAGAAGCTGCTCCTTAACTAGATGTGTGTTGGGGTTAACTTGTCATTAGAATGTGCTCTCGATGCATGGAAAGTGCTATTTTTGGAACTGGCAGTCAACTGTCAATGCACCTCTGAATTGTGGAGCTGTGAACCTACGAACCTGTGAACTTGTGGACCTATGGACCTCGATTGGGTCAATATCTCAAAATTTTACTAAGTGTCAAAATTGAAATTTTGGCATCTGGGTTTTGTTCATCTTTATCCTAAAGCTATGTTTGGATGTTTGCCCTTGAATTTCTCTATAATCTCAGTAATCTTAGCAGCATCTGAAAGATCCAAAGACTCATGCTTATCTTTGACCTTCTATCTGTAGTTGTCCACCTCAATTTGAGTCTCTATAAAATCTTCGAGTTTGGTGTCTAACTCTAACAGTGCTTCTTTTGTCCTGAGGGCTTGTCTGATGTCTTCATCACTGGCTGCTTCCTCTAAAGTCTTTCTAAAATTTTCCACAACTACCTCAACTGGCAATAGCTTCTCTCATTCTTCATCTTCAAAAATGTCCAAGCATGCATCACTGTACAACTTTTCTGCTTTCAAAATTCGCTCTCAGGCTTGGTCCTTGAGCCTATGTATCTCATCATGCAATGTTTCCATCAGTTTATTTCCATCTACAATATTTTCTATCCAATCATCTATCATGTCTAACTCCTCTCTTGTATATACATTAATCAGAATGCGGTACCTTTTCCCTTGTATGGCTTGTAGAGTTTGTAAATCTTTGCTCCATGCCCGTACCTCATCCATGATATTGAAGTCCTGCCTCAAAATTGCCACGATCTTATCAACATTCTCTTGTGTAGCATGCAATAACTTCAAACTTCCTATGATTATAGTGACACCCTTATCCTGAATGTTGTCTCACCAATCCTGACAAGCTCTAAAAAATGGACTGAGCCGTACACCTTCCCCTTCTCTAAGAATGGTATTCAAAGTCTCCTCAGGGCATTCAGAATCAAGAGGACCAATAACTTCAGCTGAATATCCCTTTAAGATCTCAATTTGGCTTCGAAGTGTTCTAATTTCAATTTCATCCTATTCCATCTGGCTGAGAACCTCCTTCACTCCCATAGTCATCATCTGTCAAGATGTATCCCATGTAGGCTTCCCTGACATAATATCTTTCACTTCATAGTCCTCAAGACTAACAGCTTCTGCATCTGTGCCTTCCGGAGGGTGAGCCACTTGTGTAAATAAGTCTTGGCTCCATGTAGTAGTAATGAACACAAATGGGGTTGCATCATGTAATGGAGACTTAGGCTTGTTCAAAATTTCCGCAATGTCACAAATATCATCCTCTGAAGCAGGGAATTGATGCTTGGCACTTCTCATTATTTCCTCCTAAAACCATCTTGGAATATGTCTTTCTATAACCTTGGCTCTAGATGATGAAGGGATGTGTTCAACTACCTCCTTCCCTCTATTGCTCTTTCTTGGAGTCTCCTATTGTGAGGATTCTTCTTCTATAGTCTCAGTTTCTGTAGATCCCATAGTTTGATCCTCAACTTCCTGAGAAGATTGTTGTGTACATTCTACTATCTATGCCTCTTTTGATGGCTCATCAGTAACCCTTGGTTCTAGTTCTCCTTATAATGATGGTTCCTTCTTAACATGTTCTTCTGAACTCGGAGGTGGAGGTGTTACTGAAACCTTATCTACCATCATAACCTAAGGTGAAGATGGGGGAGTGAGATGAGAACCTTGTGTCTCAGGTGGCATCTGCATCCAATCTTGCTGTTGAAGTTCACCTATAGGGGTATCTCTATTCTTATCTCCAACTAACTCTATACCCATAGGAATAAAATCAAAATTTGGGATGGAGAGAACATCATCACCTAGCTCCCTTTGCTCATTCACCCATCGTTGTACTTCATCTTTCGAAGAAGAGAGTTCTACCATTTTAGCTTGGGTGGGTGGTGGGGTATTTGTGACATTCTTCCTTCTTTCCAATTTTGTGGCTTTGGCCATCCGAGTTCTTCTTTGTAGAGGAACTTGCTCCTCCTCTTCATTTGACTCTATTTCCCCCTCATTTGATTCTTCCTCTAGAAAGGTTTCAAAAATAGATGGATTAGGCACTAATCTTTTACGAACTCTTTGCCTCTTGTTCATTCTAACCTTGATCCTCTTTTGTTTCTATGGAACCATAAGAGAAGCGGGCTCTTCATGCACCAGATGAATGGATGTCTTTGGAATTTCTCCCTCTTCTTGTTGACTTGACAAAATAGGAGGCAATGGAAATTCAACCTAAATATGAGAAGCTCCACCATTTTGGGGCTCTTGGGGACTGGATTCCTATCATTGGGAAGGGGCTTGTTCTTCAACATGCTCTACTTGAAACCTCTGAGGAGAGGCTCTCTTCCTCTTTCCCTTCTTCTCTAGAGGGTGGTAGTATCCCACTAGACAATCAAGCTGGTAGACTGTTTCAAGCCTAATCGAAGACTGGAGCTCAAAGATAGGAACTGTGACTTTCTTTCCCTTTCCCCTTTCTAGGCGAGCATGTGCATGGAAGATCACCGTATCCAAAATTGGATCACGTGGAAAGGGTTTCTTGATCCAACTCTTTGTCATTCTAATGACATGTCTCACTCGATGATTAATATCATCTCCTTCCTCTCTATCAATTTTTGCATTCAGAATGGGTCTCTCACCAACTTTATATGCATTGAATAGGGGATCCAGTAGCTCCTATGAGTCCTGTAGCCTTATCTCATCTGAGATGGTCAAATGGAGAGCCTTCTCTGCTAAATACAAAGTCATTCTATAATAGTCTTTGATACGAACATCATAGTCATTTGTGGCATTCATCCAATGATCTTCAATGGTGTCCTCGTGATAGAACTCTTTTCCTACCAAGTTTTCCACTTTACCAACATTGTTGAAGAATGGCCGGGGAGAGTTATATTCTTCAAGAGGATAATTCTCCCATTCCCACTCAAAAGTCAGAATATCCTACTTTCTCTTTACCTAGTATGCTCCTCTTACAAAAGGTCAATCCCAACAAGGCCTCTATTGTCTTTTGATCCTCTCATAAGCTGACTCAATCTGTCGGGATATTTCCATCAAAACCAACTTGTCACTTGGGTACCTTGGGAGTTTCTTTGGATTGATGGATGCGTCACCAACCCAAATGTATGTGAATTTTTGAAAGTGGATGAAATATGCACTGAGAGCTGTGATCTATATCTTGGCTTCATCGAACAATCTCTTCCCATTATCCCCTTCAATGAATCAAATGATGGCAAAGATGAAGGCATTGTTCACAATTTTGCACTCCTTGCTCTGTGGTGAGAGCTTCTTCTTCACCAGGTGAGGATAAACTATATACGGCCATGCATTAGGTTATTGCATACTGCCCTTCTTGTACAACCTGAGATAGTCAGTTGTCCTTGCTGCAAGTAGATATACCACATAAGAAGTCATATAGAACTTCTTCTTGTCCTTTACTATCCGCAACTAGTCACACAAGTTCTCACTAAGTGTGGTGGCCCAATCTAGTGGCATCTTTGCATGCCTGATGGTCTCAATGAAGTTGGCCATGAATGGAGCGAGATGACCTGTTGCAGGCAATCCCATAACTCTGCTCAGGAGAATGATTGAATATCCGATGTCATCCTTCATGTGTCCTTGAGTCATATCCACTTTGCTGATTATCTTCTCCCAAGGTGGCTTCTCAATGAAGTATAAGGAATATATGATGTCGACGGCCTCCTAGTAATGATCTTTATGCCACCTCTCAGCTGCTTCATACGAAAGTTGGATGAACTGATCGACTTTGGTAGATGAAAAACCCTTTCGATATTATTAGGTCGCAAATCCAAGACAACTTCCCCAATGACGCTATTTATCACCCTTTCATCAAGAACAAAATGTCGAGATAGGGTCATAATCAATTCAGTTGACTGCACGGTCCTGGGATGTGATGCTACATTTACTAATCCAAAACAGATTAGGGCGGACCTCAAAGATGACCTTTCAGTTGGACTGTTACAAACTCTAAAGAACTCTCCCAAGTCTGTGTGTCTGAGGTCCGTGTCTTTGATCTCAACATACTCATCGTGTAACCATGATTTTGGGTTTATGCCTTGGAACTTGTAAACAACTAGTTTTGTTGCTGATCCGGATGTGGACGCCATCTGATTATAATACCTGCGCATCACAGGAAAAAGAAAACATGATTAATCATTAGGCATCGAAAAAGAAAAATGTAAAAAAAGAAAAAAGAAAAAACGTCCTCCTTATGGACTTATTTGTTTTCTTTTTTTTTTCTTTTTTTTTTTTGTTTTTTTTTGTAATTTTTTTAAAATTTAAATGATGGAGCAGGCACGAGGGTTTGCGTGAGGGCGCAGGCATTGCGCGTGCATGTGCGGCTTTGGCACGCCAAAGGGAGCCACTTGGGTGCCACAAGCGTGCCCAAAAAGGGGCGCGACTAGGCACGCCACTCGCACAGTGATGCAGGCACCACACGCATGCCCAAAAAGGGGTGCAGCTGGGTGATGTCAGGCAGGCGCCACGCGTGGGCCCAAAAGGGTGCGGGAGTAGTGCTAAGCAAGTGCCATGCGCGTGCCCAAAAAGGGGCATAGGCACGGGCATCGTGCGTGCCTAGAAGGGTGCTACTTACGGCGCGTCGCTCAAGCGCAGCACGTGCACACCCAAAAGGGCACTGCATGCTGTGTGCCATGCACATGCAGCACCCGTGCGCCCATGAGGGCGTGCGGCTTAGCTGAAAAAGTGGGTTTGCATTCTTAGCTCTCCCTCCTTGCTCTCTGATAAGAATGAGAAAAATAAAAGGGGAGGGAGGGTTTTATACATTCTCTCTCTCTTGTGAAATGTAAAGTGCGTCATGCCTCGATGTGCGTGCACGAGATTTTTTTATAAAAAAACTCTAACTCTAATACTAATTTTTTCTCCCAACTCTCGAACTATGAGTCTAGGAGTCGAAACAAGTAGGGGGTCCCCATTCCTAGATGAGGAATGGGGCATGTGTTGTGGACACCACAACAGTTCCATAAAAAGAAAATCTCATTCATCTCCCTTTTACCACATCTATATTATCAAATCCTACATGTTCTTACTGTACACATCTATTCCACCTTCATAACCAATTTCCATTACTAATAGCATCCCTAAAATCTCCTATCATCCTATCCATATCCCATCCCATCACCTCAGATCCAATCCCCTTTTCCTTTCTTTTTGAACCCCCAACCCATCACACCTTCCTAATATCTCCTCTCCCACAAGTATTATGTTCAAATTTGTGCACGTTGTCCCCCCCTCCCCCCCACCCACCCCAAACCAAGGTTACAGTAAATCAATGATATGCTACCAATCCTACCCCCACATATGTTTCCCTATCATTCTATTTGCATTTCATGTCATGTCCACTCATCTCTCACTGCATTACCATGATCTTTTTTTCATTTTTTAGTCATCACTTGCATCATCATAATTCTTTAAGTCCCAAGTTACTTATTGTTTCCATCATCTCTATCTTTATGATTCATTATAACTCATCATTTTCATTATCATAGTTTTAGATCCATTTTCATTATCATAATTTTAGATCCATTTTTCATTATCATAGTTTTAGATCCATCTTCATTATCATAGTTTTAGATCCATTTTCATTACCATAGTTTTAGATCCATTTTCATTATCATAGTTTTAGATCCATTTTCATTATCATAGTTTTAGACCCATTTTCATCATCATAGTTTTAGCTCCATTTTTGCTTATCATAAGTTTTGGTCCATTTACTTTATCATAGTTTTAGTTGTCCAATTCCATCATCATAACCTTAGGTTCATTTTCATTCTCAGAATCTCAGGTCATAAACTTTTAGGATCATTTTCATCATCATAGCCTTTAGGTTTATTTATCATAGTTTTAAAAAAATTATTTTACAGTTGTCCATTTCTCATCATCATTATTTTAGGTTCATTTTAGTTACCCATTTCCATTATCCTAACTCTTAGGTTTAGGTTCATTATCATAAACTTTTAGTTGTCCATTTTCATCATCATAACTTTAGGTTCATTTTGCATTGTCCATTTTCACTATCATAGTTTTAAAGATCATTTCACATTTTCATTATCCTAGTTTATAGGTTCATTTTTTATCCACTTTTCATAATCATAATTTTTGGTTTATTAGTATTCATTCCATCATCATAGTATTAGGTCCATTTTGCAAGTTATCCATTTTCACAAGTCAAAGTTTATAAGTTCTCCTTGATTCTCATTTTTACCTCATGCATCACATAAAAAACATCACATCATAGAGCGTCAGTAACATCATGCATATTATACATCACATTTTGCACCACAAAGTGTTAGTATCATCATGCATACCATATATCTTATATATTCCAACATCACATCCTACATAACACATGTCAGTCCCTATATCCACATGCATCTCATACAAATCAAAAAATCACATGACACAATACACAGTACTTCGTACACATGTGTCCCACCTTAAAGAATTCTCGTATATATATATATATATATATATATATATATATATCCCACATCCTCAATGAATAAAAAATGTATCAACCATCCTTGAAAAAATACAAGATGTCCATCATAGCCTACTCTACTATCCATATTGTACATATAATCCATACAACTACATATGGTTTTGTGCCTGCAAAAATACATCCAAAGTAGTGTGCATCATAAAAAAATGTAATATATTATTGCTCCTCCTCATCCTCGTCATGAGACACATAAGGGTCCCTCTCTACACCTTGCACTTCCATTGTCATTGATGTTGTTGGTGGCCTCATTTACCCTCCTCTAGTACCTGAGATCTCTACCTCATCGCTCCTCCCACCTATCCCCATGTCTCATCTCTAACTCTACCCCAACCTGTGGCTCTACCCTGTGCACTGAGACCCACCATTCCTTTGTGAGCCCCTAGTGCTCTATCTACTCTCTCCCCCACCCTGCATGCATGTATGAGTATCAGTTGTACCCAACCATGTCGGTCCCCTATAGTGCTCAATCTGATTTGCAGGCACTGTTGCATGATACCTCCCTCTATAGAGTCTCGCTCTCTCCTAAAGATCCTCAACCATCTTAGCTCCTCGAAACCACCTCTCACCGCCATCTACACCCTCAAGGTCGCCACCTCCACCCTCAATCATCCTAGCTCCTCCACCCCTCCCCCCACCACCATCTGTGCCTGCACGGTCACCATCTCCACCACTAATCAATCTCTCTCCTCCTACACCATGTCTAATCTCCTATATAGCCTCTCCCTCTCCTCCTCCTTCACCTCTAGTCTCCCCTCTAACTACCCCAAATCCTTCTGTAATGTCCCTAGCTCAACTTCTACTTGGTATGCCCACCCCTGAGCCACATCATGCTCTTGTCAGAACTGGTCCTACTCTTCCTTGAGCTAATCTCTCTCCTATTGGGCAAAGGTTGATTCCCTATATAATGTGGGGTCCCCCATACCCATACCATACCTAACCTACCTAAAATTATAGGGCCCTATCCCTAGCCTAGAATTTTGTAGGTATAGGCATACCTACCTAAAATGATAGCCCATACCCACCATAAAATTGTAGGGGCCATAAATTATAGGGGGCTAGGACCCATAAAATTATAGGGGGCTAGGGCTAGGGTAGGGGGACCTATACCTACTTAAACTATAGGGCTATGGCTAGGCCATTCCTAACCTACCTAGCAAAAATGATAGCCCACTTCCAACAGCTGGCTCATGGTGTTGTGTGCTTGTTGAAGTGATGCATACCTCCCTGCCAACTCAACAACATCTCCTCCTCCTATGGATGATCTGCCTCCTCCTCCTCCCCCCATAGTTGGCCTCTCCCCCAATGACCTCACCTCCTCCTATTTGCCCTCTCCCCTCTCGGTTGTGGCCTCTCATCCTCCTATCTCCCCTCCTCCTCTACCACCCTTTTCCTCAGCCTCTGTGGCACCTTATCACTTAGGTGATCTCCCCTGCCACCACCATTACCCTCATCACATGTGCCTGACTTACTAACCTCATGTGTTGAAACCCATCCTTGTACTCCTATGTAGAGCCAACATCTACTACCCCACCGAACCAATCCCAATCCTATAGCGCTAAGTCTCACCATGCTTGTTGTAGTGTCTCTCGTGTTTGTAGTATGTACCTTGTCTATTTTTGATTCGAGAGATACTTGTTACTCTTTTTGATATTTGTACTTTGAGATGTCCCGAGGTCGAATGTTATATTTTGATTTCCGTACCATAGATGCTTTGTTGCTATGCTGTTTAGTTTATCATATTTTCATGTTGATGGTATTTTGAGATGATAGTAGATCTATGATAACTGATTATCTGCTTATATGATGTATTGGTCACATCTGTGGTTTTTATGATGTGATGGACCTTATGCTTTGGTTATTTACTTCATTCTTGTCTTTTATGATTAATGTGAATGTGAGTGGTGTAAATGGATTAATGAGTTATTTAATGCTTTAATTGCTTCGGCTATTATGTTATATGCAATTACACTTGATCGTGTGTTTTAGTGTGCAGGAATTATATCCCTGGCAGTGGCCTATGGAGTTAGTGATCCAGTTGTTCATATTTTGCCAATGTCGCTCCTATATGGTCGACGTATCCTTATTTAGTTATTTTATATTAAAAACCTTTCAGTGATTAGTAAATCCAAACTCATTGCATTATGTGATTAGACCGGTGAGCATGTATGTGCATTTAGAAGTTTGCATTCGTGGCGAAAGTGTTTAGAGTTTTTCTGTTATTTTGGGTTTTCAAGTTTTAAATCTTTTTGGATTTAATTTCTGGCAACTTTGCCTTAGGTAAATTTCCATTGCGGATAATAACCTATTTTCGTTTGGGTCGATTCGGAGTTTAACTACTCTAGCTAGCTATTTTCCATAATCAACTATTCACTCAAAATGAATAAATATTAGAAAAGTGAATTCATTATTCACTTCTCACTTTTGGAAAATTAAATTTGGAGAGCAAATTTGGAAATCCTCTTCTGAAGGATTATTGTTTTGCTCGTTGTGGGAGCTGTGAGCATGGGATCTTTGCGAGGTTGGTCTCATTGGATTCATCTCGAGGAGTTCTTGCTTTGCCGTTAGTTTCAGCAGTTTTGGCGAAGTATTTATTTTATTCTACGGGTTTCAGTTTTGGCCCTTTTTGCTGTCAGGTAGGGCCTTCCTGTTTTAATATTTTTGCTCTATTTTTGCTTCCGTTTCTTGTAGCATTATGTTAGGAGGCTGTGAACTAGTTTTCCCCTCCGTTTCTATGTGCTAGTTCTGCCCGGTTGGTCGGGTATGAATGTTTTACCTATTTTTGAAATGGGGGTTTGGGTTTTTGGGCCGTTATGCTGGCTGTTTTTGCATACAGTGTCCGTTTTCAATTATTTTTGGATTTTTGGGGTTTTTGAACCCAAAGACCAAAGGGGTTTTAATTTTGAAATTTTTTCAAACTTTGAGATTTTTACCTCATTTTGCGTGCCACCCTATTTTATTGAGTTTTCTCGGCACATTGTGGTTCGTGGACTTGGATTATCCATTTGGATACCAGTCAGAACACTTTTGCATCTTTTGTTGCATTGGGATGCATGTAGCATCCGTCATCCCGATTATGTTTTCGGTCGATTGACTTTTGTTTGCATTCTCATCCTATTCTTGTGTATGATCTCTATGATGGTGGTGCGCCACACACATGTATATTGTCGGGTGACCTGAGGGGCTCGATCTTCCGTGGTACTTTTGAAAGTTGTGATCATTGGGGTTGGGTTGGGAGTTTGCATGCCTACGGGCACTCATCGCTGGATGAGCATGGGTAGGGTAGGGTAGCATATGGAGGGGGCTTCTATCTCGTAGCCTAGTGACCTTAGTCTAATAGGGTTGGCAGAGGAAGTTTTAAGCAAGTGATAATTAAATAAAACATTGGGTGGTAATAAAATTTAAGATAATAAAAAGTAAATGCGGGCCCTCCGTTGAGGAGTTGAAACGCATGATCTGAGCTTGTGCTTGTCGATGCCAAGCGACTCTCCATGATTTCAGTCCCTACGTAGTAGCCCATTGAGGTGTCTAACCAGGACATGTAGTTTATGCATTGTCTATGTCTTGGATTCAGTCATCATACTGCTTGGCGTGGGTGTTAGCCATGGTTGTTGTTTTGTGTGTGTGGTTGGATCATTATCTCCATCAGCACGACGGGTGTGGACCTACGGGTGCCACGTAGTTGGGAGGTGTAGCTACCTTCACCACTGCTAGGGACCGGTGTACAGAGATGGTCTATTGTTTTAGCGTGATCGTTGTTGGATGTATCACTTGGTACTTCGATTTGCGGAGTATGCTTTCTAGTGATTTATGCTTTCATTGGGATGTTGTTTTCCATGTTACACGATGTTGGTTTTACACATTTCTTATTATGATGTTTAGCATATGGTAGATGATGTTATCTGATTACAGGGTTATCTTATGCTTTCTACTAGCACGTTAGATTTCATTTACTTATATTGTAGCATGTTTAGTAGTGATGTCCCTATCACGATAGCACCGATGATCTGATCGGTGGCTTGGGATGTTATGCGCGGGGCATGGCTAGGGCCCATGATGGTCTTATGATGCCATTAATGGTTGGGAGTAACTGCGTACTTGTGGTTGTTTTGTTCATTGCGATGTTATTTCAGTTGTGGTGATGTTTCCATTATGTACTATTCCTTTTCTGTTTGTTAGATGTTAGATTCTATTTTATGTATTTCAGTTACTCAGTTTTGGTTCGAGTGTTCTAGCCTCGAAATGTGGATCCGGTACTCTCCAGTGTGAAGGTTCTTTTGTCAGTTTTTCCTCGTTTTTGACTTCTAGAAGTGTTTTTATTTTGTATGGGCGACATTTGTTCAGTAATGTGCGATATTTAAAAAGTGTCGCACGCCCACACAAAATGTATCGTACAATTCTATAAAGTGTCGAACGCCTCTTTGAGAAGTGTCGCGCAACACTTTCCAGTATCACATGCCTCTTAGAGTTGTGTCGTGCGACATTGCTAAAGTGTCGCATGCCTTAATGAAAAGTATTGCCCAATCCCTGAAAGTGTCGCACTCTTCTTGATAAATGTCGCGCGACACTTTTCTATGCTACATTAAAGTATCGCATAGTTTTTGTAAAAAACCTGCGTGGGTGGACAGCAGGCACTTTTCGTCGTGATCCAAACTTTTTTAGAGTTGATCTGGATACCCTTTTGGGCATTCTTCGACCCTATGTTGTTGCATTTTGATTTCTGATGGTTTTTCTTGAAATCCAATTTTCAAGTTTTTGTTTTAGTCCTTCGTGGTTTAAAATATATTTAATTTCTTATACTTAAGATATATTTTAATATATGCGACGATTCATTTGAGATGGGTTTCAGACCTCTACGGGCTAAGATTAAGATTCTAGGAAATTTTAGGGCTTCAGATTTCAGACTTAGCCAATTTTCGAGAGCCTGTTTTGGTCTTTTTGCTCGATCAATCTCTTATGTTTTCTTATTTGTGTTTTGGTTAGTGGTGACGTTTGGAGATCCGTTGGGTGTCAGGATGGTCGTTAAGTCTTCCATTGCGATCTGTATGATCTGTGTATGTTGTTGTCATGTGCACTTACACTTGTAAAAAAAAAATATTTTTGACTTGTTTTCATCCTTGTTTCCAAGGATCTCCAAGCGGGGCATTACACTTGTAGCAACCCCTCCCTCTATAACGTTGGCCCAAATAGAGTCACTAACTCTCTTGTAACCCTCTAATACTTGACGGGTGCCCCTCGTACCACCTGTGGCCACCCAAACTATTATAGCACCCTATCTGGTCAATATTGCTTAGCAATATACTCCCTTCGCCCAAAAATGAAACAAGGTGAAAGGGTATACGACAATTGCTACCTCTCCTTAGCCCACAACCCTAGACCCATATATGACCTCCATATGATTGGATGTATCTCATCCAACTGGACTCGCTAGTAGTCAACCTCCTACGTACGGTGATAAATAAGAGGATCACCCCAACTATATACCATAGACTTCCTTAGTTGTCTGTCTCTTCACCCAATCACTTAAATGCTACAATATTCTCCTAAGCCCACACTTGTAGTAAAGTAGAGAAGACCACACTCCTCCCTTGGTGATGCCTTGCACCTTGGTAAACTATTTGGTGCAAGTCCTGGTACATATCTGACAACATTAGTGATCCCCATGCAGCAGGGACTCTGTCATCCATGATCTGAATGATCGTCAGTATTAGTATTAGTGTCACTCATGTATTGTTGGTATCTAGGGCAATATTCCCTGACACTAGCCCACACACATAAAAATATATATCCTCTAATCCATGAACACCTGATCCAAATACTTTTTTAGCACAAACCGGCCCCTCTGGATATGGAACTAGACTTTGGGCCCCACCAGTCATTGCACAACCACCTCTCCTATGACATCCCTACTAGCCATCACTGGTGTACCCTGCACAGGTAGTCGTAAGATCCTATATACATCCTCTAAGGTGACTATCTTCTCACCTATCAATAGATGAAATGTGTTAGTCTCACTGTGCCAACGCTCACATAATAATGTCACCATAGCCATATAGGTCCATGTATGTGGTAGTTTGGATAGCTAACCAAGTTCAATGGTATTAATCCTCACCTAGTATGTCAGTGACCACTGCATCAAGCAAAGAAACACTCATGTAAGTCCTTTATTCCTTACAAAACTGTCTAACTATATTTCATCAACCTCCCTTTTCCCACCCACTTAGTCCCTTGCCCTTTCCCCGCATTCTCGCAAGTAGTTTTGCATTCTCACAAACCTTCTTTCCCTTAGTGTTCTCGTTGCTAAAATTTTTAGCAGGATCGCTCCTTCCCCTTTTCTAATCCCACCCAAACCCTAACTCACATTCTTGCTATCCCATTTACACCTAGCATTTTCGTAGCTATAGATCACTATGGGAATGTGTCTTCCCTGGTCACCCTCTTGGTTAAACTTAATGCATTCCAACATTGACTCTTTCTACCCAACCCTTATCGACAGGATTGCATTCTCACTATCAAGATTGCTAACTTGCATGACATTCCAAGAAAACTTGCATTTCTTGCAAAACCAATTAGCCCAAATCACGTTCTCATGAAAACAGCTTCCAGCACCCATTTCTAGCCCCACCCCCTCAGCCCCTTTATAAGATCGCAAACCTACAAATTCTTAGAGCGATCTTGCCAGACCCATGCCCATGAACACTCTTTGTAAACTTTGGGATCATTATAAAATAAAATGTAAAAATCACAAAGCAAAGATTTTCATGTCTACCGATCAGTCTGTTGTCTGTCGTGCCTACACTCGTCATACCATGTCCATATGATGCTCTAGTTGTCCTTGTACAGCCATTACATTGTCCAAATTAGAGTTGCTAATCATAGTATTTTGTCATAGGTATGAGAGAAAATAACCCTTTCTAACCCTCCTAGACCCCCTATTGTGCCCTATTTCCCTCTATGACCCCTCAAGAAACCCCCTTTTTATCTAGCCCTATTATTTTTGTAATTTAATTACAATTTTAACACTTTTTTAGTCCTTTTGTGTCATCCTACTCACCTTGGTTTGTTGTACATTTTCAAATAGTCATTGAGCTTCGTCTTTTGTCCTCACCACCTTCTTGAGGGGGCATCATGCAGTCCATTCTCTCCCCTTCTATTCAAGACTAGGGCAACTTTGTTTCTTTAAAAATCTTCTTTGCATCATTTATATTTGATTTTTTTTTAAATAGTGTTGTCCCAACACTATGTCAAAGAGGGGCAAAATGTGGACACTGAAATCTGATTACACCATTAGGTAATCTAATCTAGTCATCTCATAGGACATTATTGATTAAATATTATATATTTAATTAATTAATCGTCATCCCCTAGTTAATTAATTGATTTAATTAAATATAGTCCAATTGATAAAATCAAATAATAACCCAAAATCAATTCATCAATTAAATCCCTATTCCTCTATTAATTTAAATAAATGAAAAAATCTATTTAATTTAATCCCACATCCCCCTTTTATTAAATAGAACATTTAATAAACCAATTTCAAAACCCTAACCATCCCTAAACCCTATCAATTGCTAAAACCAACTCATTCACACACACAAACCTTGCTTGGCCCATTAATTAACCTACCTCATTAAGCCCCAACCCACTTGGCTCCTAATCCCATCCTAAGCTAAGCCTAACCCCCCTCCTAAACATGTGCACAACTTTAAGTATGGGTTAAGACTTTCTAACCCAAACCAAGTCAAGGGTCTTCCACTCCCTCTTACATTTTTACCCAAGAGAATTTATGGTTCTTACATGTCTTAAATGCCCTTAAATGCTTCTTACATCCCTCTTCCACACTCCTCCTCCCTCATAATTCCCTTTGACCCTCCACTTTGACCATCCAATCCCCTTGTAACACTTGTCACAAGGTTAGAGCTTTAAAGAAGCACAATCCATGTGCTCCCCTCTTTCTTGCATCCTAACCCTTCCTCACCTTTTTCTCATCCTCACATCTTGACCCTCCATCTCACCACCCCTTAGACTATAAATTAGACCCCTCCCCTCTCACAAATCATTCAACCTCCATGCAAACTTATATTATCCTTTTAGAGAAAAAATCATTAAATCACACCATTGCCATCCATAAATCCTCACTCACCCCATACACCACATTTCATCCATTCGGAGACTCTCACCCTTTGAAGGCTTGAAGCACACTTGAGCACACATCCATCCATACTCTGACACATCAAAGTTATCAAGGTTACACTCTAGGAGCTTACCATTCTTGATCTGCTTTCCTCTATAGTGGTCCCTTCATCTTATTGTACGTATTGCTAATTTACTTAGTTTGTGAATGTTAGCTTACTTATTAATGTTCTTTGCGCACTAGTTTTGGAACCCTACACTGATCACTTGGAAACACAAAATAAGAAGTTAGAACATGTCAAGAGAATTATGATGATGTGGAAGCTGCGCTTGGAGTGACTTGGAGCCCCTTAATAGAATGACTTGATCAACCTCCTAGTGGTTCACAAAGCTTGGAAAGAAGTTGGTGGTGGTTTCCCCATGACCCACATAATGAATGTTGATGCTGGCAACATGGTTGGCAATTAGTTAGATTCTAGGGGCCACGTGCCTTAGCTTTACTATTTTCATTAGCTATTTGTTTTCTTGAAACTCAGTTAACTCCTTAGGGAGTTAGTTTTTGATAAAACTGATTTAGAAGCCCTGTGCGACTATATATACTTTTAGTTAAGTTCTTTAAAGGGTTGACTCTCTAAACATTGAAAAGATATAGCTATCTTATATATACAACATATATCTTTTTTTTGAATTATGACAGGGAATTAATGGTGAATAGTGATTGATCATATGGTTTCTCTCTTGTCATCTCTCTTTAATCATATGGTTATTTGACCAAGATTACATTTCATGTAGAATTTAATCTTATTGTGATAGCTTGTTCTCATTGATCTTCTGAAATAATGTGTTCATCTTTCTTTTATATATAGTTTGAGAGGCTTGGTCGAAAAATATTGAAATAAAAACTGGTGTTGTGTGGTACAGGTTGTAAGTAACTTTATTTCAATCTCGTAATAATCTTTTGTGTTGATGAAAGAATGTTTTCATGGCCTTATGTTCTTTTGGGTTAAAAGAGCTATTTTAGATTTTCTATTTTTAGTTCTTTTGTAATAAAAGGAATCACAGTCAATCTTTTAAGAAGGAAGCTATGCCTTTAAAAATAGAGAGTCTTAGAAGAAAGAAACAATAAGACTCATTTGTGGTAGATGGTGTTTTTCATGATGATAAAAAGATAACCATTTCCAAAAGGAAAAACCATTTGCTAACAATTTTGTGACTTTTATGGGGTGCTTTGAAAGATGACATATAATGGTCTTACCCCATTAAGAAATTTTTCTTGTTCTCCAACCAGGCTTGGGCTTTGATAATACCCAAAAAGATATCATCTTCGACCTTAACATCTTGGCTTGGAACAACAAAACTAATACTGAACAATATCTAAGGGTTAGCCAAGTCCTTGAGGAGGAGGAAGAACGTGCTAAACTAATCAAGGGTGTACCCATAGCCCAAGAAGCAATAATAGTAGAAAGATTAGTTTAGCTGCCAGAAGTAAATAATGGTAATCCAGTCCAAAGACCAAACCCTTGAATTTTATTTCAAGCAGGTTGGCTGGGATTAAGTATACTTGTGGTGATAAATAAAAAGGTTCCATGATTCTTATGAGTTTGTAAAACTATAGAACTTCACTCTTGACCTTACCCAAAGGAGGAAATAGGTAATTAAGTGTAGGAGTAGGCCACCTTCCCCCAAAAGGCACACTTCAATTACCATAAGTATATAAGCCTTAGTGCTACCTAGGACCCTAATCCTGACACATTTCAACACGCAACCAATCAACTTTATATTACCAAACATGGTCGCTAACTCATGGGGTGCCCAAGTAGGATCCCTTGCCCTAGGACCTTATATTGACCCACTTCCAAAGGGAGCTAGGGAAATCCTTCCAAAATTAAATGGTGATGAGAAGAGATCAACAAATGAACACTTGGATGCAATTAACACCACCTGTGGAGTTCTTGCAGTTCCTACTACAAATGTGGTAGTCGGGTTGTTTGTTCAAACCTTGACTGAGGTTGTTGCAGATTGGTTTCATCATCTATCAAATGATGTTATTAACGACTAGGATTTTATGAGGACCTTCTTTGAGGCATGGTTTAAGGCTCCTAATGATGATCATACTTTATTATTGCAATTATCTCAGCTCAAGAAAGAAGTCCATGAGCCCATGCATGACTTCATAGCAAAATTCAACAGGATCCTACACAAAATTCCTACAATAAAAAGACCTAATGTAGAAAATAGAAAGGGCTTCTTTGCTAATGCCATGTTGCCTGACATAAGCTTCCATCTAAGGCATGACAAAGAAGAAGACATTAATGTAGCATAGAGATTAGTTGTTGAGTTAGAGGATAATCTCCTTGCCACAAGAAAATGGAGAAGAGACATGCAAACTCTGAATTCACAACTGTCTACTTCAAATTCAATAGATCCACTAGTTCAAAGGTCATTGAATGATGCCTCATAGATGAAGAGGAAAATGCCAGGAATAGCGACATTGTATCGTGATATCCTTAGGGATGTTCAACACCCTAGAGTAGGAGGAAGACAACCCAACATGCTACCAAATAATCAAAAATTGGCTATTGAAGGTTTTTAAGCCAAAAGAACAAATATGTGCATCTTCCCCTTGAAAATTAAACATGATGGAATTTCTTGTCTAGAATATGCAATTAGCAATTATAGGCTAATCAGGAGACCATAAAATAAGTACCCACATATGAAGAGTCTTTAAGAGGACCTAGTGACTGTAAGTTATTTCCTTGAGTAGGAATTTGACTCAAAACAAGGTCATGAAATTTATACTACTATTGAAGATCCCTCATGTACAGTACTTACTAGAAGTGGTCACAATGACAAGTCCCCTATTGTTTGATCATCCTTCATGCCTTAAAGCAAATGGAGCGAATAGATAGGACAACACAAAGAGGAGTTCAAGGGTCAGAAGAGTCATGTTCAAGAGGTGAAGTTCATAAAGAGACTTGACTCTGAACCTGGTTACATTTGACATCATTAAATTTTGTAAGTGTACAAAGATTCAAATTCCCCCTTTTGATTATTTGAAATCTAATACCAATGAGCTAGATAGATTGGTTGAATATGTTAAAGGTTATATTCCTTCTAGTTCAGCTAAATAGAGCAACTCAGTGGTAACTATCAAGGTACTTGTTGAACCCATAGAAAATCCTAACATAGAAGAGTCTTCTATTCATGTTGAAACAACACAAACTTGCTCAATAGTCAAAAAACCTAACTCCTTTTATTTATCCATGGTCATAGACTAAATAATTGTATTATTCATTCTAGATCTTCTAACAACATAATTCCAACTATAGTAGCCAAAGCCTTGGATTTACCCTTAACCAAAACATTTGGTAGATGTTATGCTATGGATTCCAAGAAAGTGCCCTTAATTAGTCAACTTAAAGACACTCAAGTTTCCTTAGCTGAATTCCCTCACAAAAGAGTCAAAATGACTATTTTAATTATTGATATCCCAGCTAGGTATGGAATGCTTTTGAGCATAACCTTTTGCAAAGATTTAGGTGGGGAGGTTAAATTATACTAGTCTCAAGCCAATATACCTATTGGGGACAAAAGGATTATTCTGAAGCCAGAAAAGAAAGCCAAATACATAGTCTTTCCTTCTAAAGATCCTAGGTCACATATCTTCTACAATGATACTAATTTTTCTAATTATCTTGTGCTCCCTAAAGAGGAAGTTGCAGGATTAGAAGATTTGATAGATGAAGAACTTTGGACCTTAGAATTTGATGGTAGTTGTGCCTCGGTTAGTTCTGGAGTTGGGTTTGTTCTCATTTTGCCCTTCGGAAAGATCACTCCAAAGGCTTCTAAGCTTGGTTTTGAAAATACAAATAACATTGCAGATTACAAGGCCCTACTTTTGGGTATTGAAGAAGCTAAGAAGAAAGGGGTCAAAACACTGAAAGATAAGAGAGATGTGAAACTAGTTGTTAGGAAAGTTCGAGACATATTTTTTGTAAAGAATGCAAGGCTTAAACATATAGAAACAAAGTATGGGATGAGCTAGAAGGCTTTGAATCCTTTTCATTAGAATCAATGACCAGAGAGTACAATACTAGAGCGATTGTGTTATCTAGTTCAGGTTCCTTATTGATTCTACATCCTGATTTTTTTGATGATGTGTATACCATTGTATTAATCCATCACCCTAGTGTACCAAACAATGTAGCCTCCTGGTAGGTTTTTGATGATGATCTACATATTAATTTATTTCTTCAAGGGTCTGGACAATTCCAATCCTCTTATTCAAAGATTTCATGTCGTGGATGTTGAAAAGCCACTGTAGAAAAAAGGAAGGGTGATGAAGAAGATCTTGTTTAATTGAAAGAAATTGCATCCCATGAGGTTTGGTAACTTTAGAATCATTATTTGAAAGAAAGGACCATTGTTACGGTAAATACGCCAATATAAATGAGGAACTTTTAGGAGAATATGAGAAGGTCAATATTGACACTGAAGATAATCCCGAGCTAATTAATTTAAGTAAGCATTGCAATGAGTCAGAGAAAGGAAAATTCTTGAAATTGCTTAAAGAGTTTGGAGATGTTTTCTCTTGGTCTTACGAAGACTTAAAATACTTTTGATAAGGAAAGTTTAAACATCAGATTCCTTTGAAGCAAGGACTGACCTCTTTTTGCCAAAAAATGAGGAATTAAAATCTTAGGCTAGCTGGTGTCATCTTCAAAGAAGTGGATAAGATGTTAAAAGCTCATATAATATACCTAATTCATCACTCCATTTGGACAGCCAATATAGTCCTTGTTCAGAAGAAAAGTAGAGAGATCAGAATTTGTGTTGATTTTAGGAATCTAAACCAAGCTAGCTTAAAAGATAATTTTGCCTTACCACATGTGGACCACATTTTTTAGATGGTGGTAGGTTCAAAGATGATGTCTATGCTTGAAAAATTCTTAGGATACAATAAAATCAGTGTGTCTCCAAAAGATAAGCACAAAACTACTTTCACTACTCCCTAGGGTACTATCGCTTATAATAGAATACCATTTGGTCTTATCAACATAGGTGCCACATTCCAAAGAGCTATGAATTCATCTTTTAGGCACCTATTAAACAAGATAATTATCATATACCTAGATGATATGATCGTTTTCTCAAGGAGGAGGAAGAAGCATTTGCGTGACTTGAGGCTAGTCCTTCAGAGATGCAGAGAACTATTGGAAATATAAGAGGAGTAACTAAGAGGGGAGAGGTGAATCAATTACCTCTAAAATAAATCCCAGATCCCTTAAATGATAGTACAAAATAAACTTTGAAAACTAAACTCTGTTGATGCTCAACAAACATAGAAAAATGTTGTAACTCGGTATACACTAAAAATGCTTGATAAATACTTAACATGAAAATATTTGAGATGTTATCTATGATTAATGTTACTTTAACTCAATTGTAAATACATAAGAGAAATAGCATGAACACATTAGACACCAAGATTTAACATGGAAACCCAATTTGGGAAAAACTGCCAATTGCAACTATTTACTAATTTTCACTCTTCTGAAGTGAGCCCTGTTAGGAGCAAACCTTGTTAAAGGTTTCAAAATACACTATTAGCTGTGACCCTATTAGACAATTTAATAACCCTATTAGGAGTGACCTTGTTAGAGGTCTTTGGACAATCCAATAGAAATGTCACCTTGTTAGAGGATTTACAAATACCTATTAAGCCAACTCTATTTAGAGATTTAGATCACTGCTACAATGGTTAGAGAGTAACAATGAGATGAGCTGATTTTGGATGCAACTAAATTGCTGATTATAGATCTCAATTCTGGCTTGTATACTTGATTCTTCATGATCAAATATATCCTTTCAGCTCCACAAGGATATTTTACTTATCCTTTTGATTTGCTTCCTCTTAGCATCATTAAGTCTTCAATTATCTTCCATGCATTCACACATTCTAAATCTCAACTTGACCTTATATTTATATCTTTCATATTGTCAAGTCAGCTATCATATAACTTAGAATAATTAATATTCATCTCCTCAGTCGGCTAGAACTAACAGACAATTCAATTGAACTTAATATTCCAAAAAAAGAAAATCCTTCATTAGCCGACCTTGCTTGGTAGACACTAACTTAGAAACAATTTTCCCATGTAAACCAAGTGAACTCAATCAACACTACATATTTACAAAGTTCCTTTAGTAACTGAGTGAGCTTGGTTAACACTGGTTCCATCCAACATTCCCTTCATTAGTCGAATGAGCTTGGTTAACATTCAACTTTTGCAAGCCTTTTATTTGATGCCCAAGTGAGCTCGACATACATTGATTGGTAATGACATGACATTTCATGTAACATCAAATATAATACACAATTAATCAATTGTATTCAACAATATCCCTCTTTAGAATTGATGGCAACACAACATGTCATAGTGCAATGAAATTTTTAAAGCAAGAATAAAGTAAGGAATTATCCCTAGTTTCATTTTGATTCTCATCCATGAGAACTCCCTCTATTAGTGTGAACTCTTTTTGCCTTCATTTTCTCCATCTATCAAAAAACTTATTTCTATTACAATTTCTTCTAATAGCAAACTTTGTCTTTGATATTACACCAAGTTCATTTTCCCTCTTTGACATCATTTTCTCTTTTTGTTTACAAAATTTATATGAGATATGATAGCAAACTTCTCCCTCTTTGACATCTCATGCCAAAGACAATAAATAGTGAATATCAATTTACCTCAAGTACTGATTCATTTACAATATGCCCTTGTCAATACTGCACCAACTGAATGATCTTCACCATGCTTTGGTTGATGCATCACTAAACTTCATTTAGTGACCTTCAGATAGGGGAATGACCCCTAGCTTACCTCTTAGTTACATAGATACATCCTTAGGTAATGGCTTGGTGAATATGTCTACAATTTGTTCTTTTGTATTCACATATTCCAATCTTGCTTCTTTATCTTGTACCAATTCTCTCAAGAAATGATATTTTATAGCAATGTGTTTTGTTTTGGAATGCATTACTAGATTATTTGATATATTGATTACATTAGTATTATCACAGTATATGACTATTGGATCCTTGATCTCTATCTTCATACCTACCAACAATTGTTTGAACCAAATAATATTAGAACAATTGACTACTTGTTGCCACATATTTTGCCTCTGTCATGGACTGAGAGATACAATTTTGTTTCTTGCTTGTCCAAGACACTAGTCTTTTATCAAGAAAGAATACTCCATCACTGGTGCTTTTTTTGTCATCAATATTTCCTGCCCAATTAGCATCTGTGAATACCTTCAAGTCAAAATTGCCTCATATTTTGTACCATAAACCATATTCTCCAATACCTTTCAAATATCTCATGATTCTTTTGATTGCCATCATGTGATTTTCTTTGGAATTTGTTGAGAATCTTGCCACCATACCAACTTCTAATGCAATATCAGGCCTTATGTGCACTACATACTACAATTTTCCAATCATTGATTTGTATGTGGTTTGATCTACCTCTTTGGAATCATCATTTTTGAAAATCTTATCTCCAGTAGACACAGGGGTTCCAACTTGTCTAGAATGTTCCATTCCAAATTTCTTTAGTATTTCCTTGATATATTTAGATTGAGTAATGTAGATACCATCTTTCTTCTCCTGGATCTACAATCCAACAAAGAATTTTATCTCTCCAGATATAGACATCTCAAATTCTTTACTCATTTCTTCTAAAAATTCCTTACATAAGTCATCATTTCCTATAAATAAAGTGTCGTCCACAAATATTTCTACCAACATAATCTTCTTATTTGGTCCTTCTTTTATGTACAAACTACTATTGTCAGTTGTTCTTTGAAAAGCAATATGTATCAAGTAGTTATGAAGTCTTTCATACCAAGCTCTAGGAGCTTGCTTGAGACCATATAGAGATTTGTGTAATTTGAAAACTATATCTCTTTTGCTAGGATCTACAAAACCTTCAAGTTGTTCTACGTAGACTTCCTCATCAAGAATTCTATTCAAGAATGCAGGTTTCAAATCCATTTGATAAACCTTAAATCCTCTATGTGCTACATATGCTAGTAAAGTTCTAACACCTTCTAATCGTGCAACAAGAGCAAAAGTTTCACCATAATCAATACCTTCTTTAGAATAACCTTTACATACTAACCTTGCTTTGTTTTTGGAAACTTTTCCATCTTCATTTAGCTTTTTTCTAAATACCCACTTTGTGCCAAGTACATTTTTATCCTTGGGTCTAGAAACAAGAGTCCAAGGTTTGCTTTTCTCTATTTGTTCTATTTCTTCATTCATTGCCTCAATCCAACTTTCATTATCCAAAGCATCTTTAACATTTCTAGGTTCAAATTCAGCAAGTAAACATGTACCTTTCAATTTGTTTCTTGTCATTGTTCCATCTAATTTGTCTCCAATAATTTGATCAGGTACATGATACCTTCTGACATATCTTGCTAACACAGGTTCTTTGGATTTGGAGTTTGTTTCACTATTTTTTTTTGGAAATATAAGAGGAGTAACTAAGAGGGGAGGGGTGAATCTATTACTACTAAAATAAATCTTAGATTTCTTAGATATCAAATAAAATCCAAACTGATAAAATTGATTACTATTGATACTCAGTAAGCATACAAAAATTGTTGTAACTCGGTAAATGCAGAATGTGTATTACTTATCGAATCTTTAAGATATTGTCAATAATTAACTTGTAAGCATGAAAGAAATAACATGAACACATATGACACCAAGATTTAACGTGGAAACCCAATTTGGAAAAATCCACCAAATGCAACTAGTTATTGGTTTTCACTTCTGAAGGAAGCCCTATTAGGAGCCAACCCTATCAAAGGTTACAAAACACACTGTTAGGTGTGACCCTATTAAAGAATTTAATCACTGTTAAAGAATTTAATCACCCTATTAGGAGTGGCCTTGTAAGAGGTCTTGAAACAATTCAATGGAATTGCCACCTTGTTAGAGGATTTACAAATGGTTGTTAAACCAACTCTATTAGGAGATTTTAGATCACTGCTACAATGGTTAGAGAGTAACAAAGAAATGACCTGATTGTGATGCAACTGAATTGTTGATTATAGATCTTAGTTCTAGTTTACACTTGATCCTTCCTGATTGAATAACACTTTTCTGCTCCACAAGGATACCTGCTTATCCTTCAAGTTTGCTTCCTCTCTTCTTATCTCTTCCAAGTCATTCAACTTGCATATTTTCAAATCACTAATTGACCTTTTATTTATACCTTCTAGATTGTCAAGTCAGCTCAAATACAAATTAGAATAACCAATATTCATTACCATAGTTAGCTAGAATTAATAGGTAAACTAATTAAGCTTTACATGTCAAAATAAGAAAATCCTTTAGTAGTCAACCCAACTCAGTAGAAACTAATTCTGAAGAAATTTCTTGTGTTAACCAACATGAGCTTGGTTAACACTACAAACTTACAAAATCTCTTTGGTAATCGAGTGAACTCAGTTAATAATAACTCTGTTCAACTTTCGTTTGTTAATCAAGTAAGCTCGGTTAACACTCTTTTCTACATAACTTCCTTCGATGCCTGAGTGAGCTTTGTAGATACTATCTTCTGTACATAGCATACTCAAGAAAACTCAGTAGATAAGGAAAACTATCTTCACTAACCAAGTGACCTTGGCATGCACAGACTATCAACTGATATGACATTTGTGCAACATCAAATACTATACACAATTAATTAATTGTATCCAACAATCTCCCTCTTTGGCATTGATGGAAACACAACATGTCATAGCACAATGAAATTTTGAGAACAAGACTCCCTCTGTTAGAAAGTTTTCTCCCTCTTTGATTTTACATAGAAAACTTCTCCTATAGTATTCTCCCTCTGTGAATGAACTACTTAACTTCTCCTTGGAATTACAAAATTTCAGAGAGATATGATAGTAAACTTCTCCCTCTCTGACAACACATGCCAAAGACAATTTTGATTAGCATCAATGTACCTTGAGTACAAATTCATCTGCAATATGTCCTTGTCAATGCTGCATCAACTGATTGATCTTCATGCATTCACTAAACTTCATTTACTGAATTTTAGATAAGGGAATGACCCCTAGCTTACCTCTTATATACAAGAATGCATCCTTAGGTAATGGCTTGGTGAATATATCTACAATTTGTTCTTTTGTATGCACATGTTCCAACCTAATTTCTTTGTCTTGTACTAAGTCTCTTACAAGATGATATTTTATAGCAATGTGCTCTGTTTTAGAATGCATCACTAGATTCTTTGATAGTTAATTGCACTGGTGTTATCACAATACATTACTATTGGCTCTTTGATTTTAACCTTCATTCCTTCCAACAATTGTTTAAACCAAACAATGTTAAAGCAATTTACTGTTCCAGCCACATATTCTACTATTGCAGTGGATTGAGATGTGTAGTTTTGTTTCTTGATTGTCCAAGATACCAACATTTTACTAAGAAAGAATGCTCACCATTAGTTCTTTTTCTATCATCAAGATTTCATGTCCAATCAGCATTAATAAATACTTTTAGGTCAAGGTTGCCTCCAATTTTTGTACCATAAGCCATAGTCTTTAGTACCTTTTAGATATCTCAAGATTCTTTTTATTGCCATCATGTGGTTTTCTCTAGGTTTTGCTAAGAATCTTGCCACTATTCCAACTGCTAAGGCAATATTAGGCCATGTATGTAATACATACTGTAATTTTCCAATCATTGTTCTGTATAAGGTTTGATCTACTTCTTTGGAGTCATCATCTTTGGTAAGCTTAAGTCTAGTACACATGGGGTTTCCAACTAGTTTTGAATCCTCCATTCCAAACTTCTTGAGTATTTCTTTGATATACTTAGATTGAGTGATATAGATACCATTTATATTCTACTATATCTCTAATCCAACAAGAATTTTATTTCACAAAATATGGACATCTCAAATTCTTTATTCATTTGTTCTGAGAATGCTTTGCATAAGTCATCATGTCCTGTGAATAGAGTATCATCCACAAATATTTCTGCCGACACAATCTTCTTATCTAGTCCTTCCTTGATATACAGACTATTGTTATCATTTGTTATTTGAAAATCAATCTGTATTAAATAGTTATGTAACCTTTCATACTAGGCTCTAGGAGCTTGTTTTAGACCATATAGGGCTTTGTGTAATTTGAAAACCATGTCTCTTTTGTCTAGATCAACAAAACCTTATGGTTGTTCAATGTAGACTTCCTCGTTAAGAATTCCATTCAAGAATACAGATTTAACATCCATCTAATATACTTTGAATCCTCTGTGTGCTGCATATGCTAGTAAATTGCTAACACCTTCTAGTCTTGCAATAAGGGCAAAAGTTTCACCATAATCAATACCTTCTTCTTGAGAATAGCCTTTACATACCAACCTTTCTTTGCTTCTTGACACTTTTCCATCTTCATTCAACTTATTTCTAAATACCCATTTTGTACCAATCACATTCTTATCTTTGGGCCTAGGAACAAGAGTCCAAGTTTTAATCTTTTCTATCTATTCTATTTCTTCATTCATAACCTCAATCAAACTTTCATTTTCCAGTGCATCTTTAACACTTCTATGTTCAAATTTAGCAAGTAAACATGTACCTTTTAGTTAGCTTCTTGTCATTGTTCCATTTGATTTATCTCCAATGATATAATCTAGAGCATGATGCCTTCTAACATATTTGGCCAATATAGGTTATTTTACTTTTAAATGAATTGTACTATCTTCATTTTGAATCTCAACTTCAGGCTCAGGTCTTGTCTGTAGCACGGGTCCTTTAGACTCGGTATGCACTAACTCAGTAGCCTTTGAATGTAACTAGGGTCCGTGTGACTCGATTTACACTTCCTACAACTCAGTAACTATTGAAGACTTGGAGAACTCTAGAGATGAAGTCTCCTTTTTATCAAATGTGTTTGGCAATGTATCAAGTTCATAGTAGAGAAATTTTCTATAATCTTCTAGCTCCTTTTTACTTTCTTCTTTAGTCTTTTCTGCAAACTCATCAATTCTTACATGTGCACTTTCTATGATTTTGTGAGTGGACAAATTTAGACATTTGTATGCTTTACTTCTGTAGGAATATCCTAGAACTATACCTTCATCACCTTTTACATCAAATTTGTCTTTTCTAGATTATTTCAAGATATAACATTTTGTACCAAATACTTTCAAGTAACTTACACTAGGTTTGTAGCCATACCATAGTTCATAGGGAGTTTTGTTTGAGTCCTTCAACTGAACTTGGTTCAAAGTATGAACTCAGTGTTGATAGCTTCCTTGAAGTATTTGATAGCAACATTCTTCTCAATCATTAGTGTTCTTGCATAATCCATGATGGATCTATTTCTTCTTTCAGCTATTCCATTCTACTTAGGAGTACCAAGGGTTGATAATTGTCTTTTGATCCCTTTTTCAATGCAAAAATTGTTGAATTCATTTGAGATGAATTCACCACCTCTATCTGATCGTAAGCATTTTAATCTTTTTCCAGTTTCTTTTTCTACTCTAGCTAGATACCATTTGAATTTCTCAAAAGCTTCTGGTTTTTCTTTAAGATAGATAACAGTCATCATTCTAGAATAATCATCAATAAATAGAATGCAATTTTTTTCTCCACTATAAGTTTATATTTGAATGGGTCCACATAAATCAGGATGCACAATTTCCAAGACATCTTGTGATTGATAGTTTTTGCCCTTAAAACTAGTATTTCCCATTTTACAAATTTGGCAATTTTTGCATAATCCAACATCGGGTTTCTTCAAACTAGGGATACCTCTTACTCTTCTGATTTTTCTTATCATGACCATATTATCAAAGTTTACATGACATAGTCTTCTATGCCATAACCAACTTTCTTCTACTTGGGCAATAAAGCATAAGCAATCACCAAGATCAAGATAAAATAGGTTACCTTTTGTTTGCCTGCCTGATCCAATCAAATTTCCTTGGTTATCCAACAATCTTGCCTTGCCATTCACTAACTCTACCTTGAATCCAATGTTGTTCAGTTGTGCCACACTCAGTAAATTATGTTTTAGTCATTCAACCCAATAGGCATTGTCACATAAAAGTTCTTTGGTTAATGAGATACAACCTTTTCCTTTTATGCAACAAGGTGCATTGTTTCCAAATCTTACACTACCTCCATCATAGTTTTCAAAATGTTCAAACTTAGTTTTACCTCCAGTCATATGGTGAGAACATCCACTATCTATGATCCATGTGTCATTTTTACTAATATGAGAGACAAGTGCCATCTTATCTCCTTCATCATCAGATTCATCTTTTACATTAATAAATACTATTTCATCTTCACTATTATCAGAATATTTAGCCATCAAACAAATTTGTTTGCCTTTGTCTTTGTAGGATTTGTGACCTTTGAATTCCTTCTTGCCTTTGTACTTGTGGCTTTTCTTCTCTTCCTTACTTTCTTTGTTTGGACACCTAGCAACAATATGACCAATTTCTTCACAAGAGAAACAGATTAAAGGAATTTTGCCTTTGTACTTTCCTCTGCTCTTGGAATATTTCTTTGCAAGTAGAATTTCAACAATTTCAAGATCACTATCAGAACTTTCTTCAGTTTCTTCCTCACTTTTTGATTGATTATCTTTTATTTTCTTTCCCTTTTCTTTGAGTGAGAGTTTAGCTTTAAATGCATACTCAAGCAGGAACATAGTTGTCAAAGTTGTCTAGTTCAAAGGTTGTCAATCTTCCTACTAGGGCATCCAAGCCTATCTTGTTATTTGGTTCACGTCTCTTTTCTTGAATAGAAAACACTCTGATTACATAGATGGGAAGCAAAGTTTTAATTATTTTGCTTACAATAGTTTCCTCTTTGATTTCTCCTCTAGATGCTTTGATTGCACTGACACTGGCCTTAATTCTTTCCACATATTTTGCGATGTTTTCATCTTCTCTCATTCTCATTTGATCAAATTTTCCTCTAAGGCTTTTTGCTTTGGCTCTTCTTACATTTTCATCTCCTCCATAGATTTCTTTAAGTTTGTTCCACATATCAAAAGCAGTTTACGATCGTTGACCTCATCAAATTTAGCATAACTAAGAGTAGATGCAATATCAATCATCATGATATTATGGTTATTTTTCTCAAAAATATCTTCAACTGATAATGTTCTAGTAGGAATTTTGTATTCTTCGTCAAGGTATTTTCATCCTAAGTCACTGATGGTAGCTAGATGAAGCCTCATAAGTCCTTCCCATGCTACAAAGTTGTCTCTCTTCAGCTTTGGAATCTCTCTCTTGTAAGACATCCTGATCTTTAGCTTAGGTCCTTGAAACCTTCTCTACAAGCACCAAAAGCTCTGATACCAATTGTTTTAAATGTAAGAGGAGTAACTAAGAGGGGAGGGGTGAATAAATTACTAATAAAATAAATCCTAGATCCCTTAGATATCAAATAAAATTCAGATTGATAAAATTGATTATTGTTGATACTCCAGAAGCATACAGAAATTGTTGTAACTCGATAAATGCAGAATGTGTATTACTTATCAGATCTTTAAGATATTGTCACTAATTAATTTGTAAGCATGAAAGAAATAAAACAAACACATATGACACCAGGATTTAATGTGGAAACCCAATTTGGGAAAAACCACCAAATGCAACTAGTTATTGGTTTTCACTCTTCTGAAGTGAACCCTGTTAGGAGCCAACCTTGTTAAAGGTTACAATACACACTATTAGGTGTGACACTGTTAAAGGATTTAATCACCCTATTAGGAGTGGCCTTGTAAGCTCTGTCTTGAAACAATTCAATGGAATTGCCACCTTGTTAGAGGATTTACAAATGGTTATTAAACCAACTCTATTAAGAGATTTTAGATCATTGCTACAATGGTTACAGAGTAACAATGAAATGACCTAATTGTGATGTAACTGAATTGCTGATTACATATCTTAGTTTTGGCTTATACTTGATCCTTCTGGATCGAATAACACTTTTCTGCTCCACAAGGATACCTGCTTATCCTTCAAGTTCACTTCCTCTCTTCTTATCTCTTCTAATTCATTTAACTTGCATATTTTGAAATCACGAATTGACCTTTTACTTATACCTTCTAGATTGTCAAGTCAGCTCATATACAAATTAGAATAACCAATATTCATTACCATAGTTGGCTAGAATCAATAGGTAAAATAATTAAGCTTTACATGCCAAAATAAGAAAATCCTTTGGTAGCCGACCCAGCTTGATAGAAACTGATTCTAAAGAAATTTCCTATGTTAACCAACAAGAGCTTGGTTAACACTGTGAACTTACAAAATCCCTTGGGTAATCGAGTGAACTTGGTTAATACTCACTCTGTTCAACCTTCCTTTGTTAACTGAGTGAGTTTAGTTAACACTCTTTTCTACACAACTTACTTTGATGCCTAAGTGAGCTCGGTAGATATTGTCTTCTATACATAGCAGACTCAGGAATGCTCAGTAGACAAGGAAAACTGTCTTCATTGACCAAGTGAGCTAGGCATGCATAGACTATCAACTGATATGACATTTTTGTAACATCAAAGAAAATGCCCAATTAATCAATTGTATCCAAAAATTTCATCATGAACTTCAATATTAAGCTTGGGTCCCACTAATTGTGACATGGGTCCATTAGACTCAATTTGCTCTTGTAGTAGCTAGGTAGCTTTTGACTACAACTCAGTTCCTTTAGACTGTGACTTGGGTTGTACTGTCTACAACTCGGTAGTTGTTGGAGATTTTGGGGACTCAAGAGGTAAAGCCTCCTTTCTTCCAAATAGATTTGGAAGGGTATCATGTTTGTATTAAACAAATCTTCTATAATCCTTAGGCTCTTTGTTACTTTTTTCTTCACTCTTTTTTGCAAACTCATCAATTCTCACATGTGTACTTTCTATGATTTTATGAGTAACCAAACTCAAACCTTTATATGCTTTACTTCTGCAAGAGTATCCTAAGAATATGCCTTCATCACCTTTGACATCAAATTTACCTTTCCTAGATTCCTTCAAGATATAACATTTGCTACCAAATACTTTCAAGTAACTTACATTAGGTTTGTAGCCATACCATAGTTCATAAGGAGTTTGATTTGAGTCTTTCTTCAGTTGTACCATGTTTAAGGTATGTACTGCAGTGTTGATTGCTTCCTTCTAATATTTGATTGCAACATTCTTTTATATCATCAATGTTTTTTCACAATCCATGATGGATCTATTCCTTCTTTCAACTATGTCATTCTACTGAGGTGTACCAAGGGTTGATACTTGTCTTTTAATTCTTTTTTTAAAGCATTATTCAATGAATTCATTGGAGATGAATTCACCACGTTTGTCGAATCTTATATATTTCGAATTCTTTCCACTTTCTCTTTCTACTCTTGCTAGATATCACTTGAATTTTTGAAAAGCTTCAGATTTTCCTTTTAGATACATTACAGTCATCATTATAAAATAGTCATCAACAAAAAGAATGAAAACTTATCTCTATTGTAGCTCTCTATTCCAATAGATCCACATAAGTCTATCTGCACAAGCTCTAAGACTTCTTTAGAATGATAGTTCTTGCTTTTAAAACTATTATTTCCCATCTTACCAATTTGACAATTTTTGTATAGACCCATATCAAGTTTCCTCAAGCTAGGAATACCTCTTACTCTTCTGTGTTTGCTTATCTTTACTAGGTTATCAAAGTTTACATGACATAATCTTTTGTGGCATAACCAGCTTTCTTTTACTTGAGCAATAAAACATGGACTTTCACTTAGATCTAGATAGAATAGATTACCTCTAGCTTGCTTGCCATATCCAACCAGATTTCCTTTTCCATCCAGCAGTTTGGCCTTTCCATTCATACATTCCACCTTGAACCTAGTATTGTCTAACTTGTTGGAGTTTGAAAATGTTATCGATTTTCAATTACCCTGATGAGAACAAAACACATCTAGGGGCAGCTAACTCCCATTTTTGACATGCCCATTCAAACACTAGGCCAACTATAAGGCTAGACCCTTCTTCTTCTTCAGGCTCTGCAAAACCTAGGCGGGTAGACCTATAGATTCTTTATATGGTACCAGTTGTCAAAGCATACACTGAATCTATTATGAAGCAGATAAAAACCCCTAAATCTTCTACACTCAACCAGGAATCACAAACATGAAATAGCTAAGAACATAACTCATGAAACTGGCAAGCTAAGTGCGGGTTAACATTGAATAGCTTTCAACATAAAAGGGAAAAGTGATTTAATATGTTGATATCAGCAAGACCCAAGTATGACCAACAAAACTTAATGATCCTATCTCTGACCAGTGCCTTATCTATTGGGCAATTAAATGAATCATAACCATACATCTCCTGGAAACCTCAGACGTATCTCTACATCAAGATCCCTGATCTATCTTTCACCTTGTGAATAGACATCTACTACAGAATGAATCTCATACTCAGAACATCCTATCACGAAATCTGCAAACCCTATGACAAATATCAAGCAATTACACAGTTCTTTGTTCCATAAGTAAGAAATTTTAACCACATACATTTCAAAATGAAATGCAACCTAATTCATGCTCTTTGATCACAAATTAGAAGAAATAACAGAGCCATAATCAGGAGACAAGACTCAGACTGAACTTCAAACCTTTGCTACACTTTATTTGTTTTCCTTGAAATCAAATACATGAAATGTATAGAAAATAACTCATAGATCACCTAACAGAATAGAACTATCTGCATAAAACTTAAAAATGTTGTTCAATACAAGAAGAAAATGCTGAAGAATGGTCTCTCAGTGCAAAAACTAGAACCCCTACAAATGAAGAAAGAAAGAAAGATATAGCAAGAAATGAATTCTCGGATCTGATATGCAATTGCCAGGTGTCCACTTGAAATCCAATCCTCTGTAACTGAAAAACCTCTTTCTTCTTTCATCCCTTCTGATTTGATTTTGTTTCATCATTAATCTGTTACTGACTTGCACAATATCTCTGTTGAAATGATGAAACCTTGCTGAGTCACCAAAATATCTGATTTACCCATTGAAAAGCTTGGCAAAAATCGAGTTAAATTGAGTGAATGCGAGAAAAGTGAACTCCAACCGCATTCTTACCAAGTTTTACTGATCCCTTAACTGGATTTTCGGTTTTTTACCCATTCCATTGAGAAAGCCCCAAAATTCACGTTTCTGGCTATAGCTCAAACCAGGAAGCAACTGTGCAAAAACTGACTTCAGAAATGGAAAATTTGGATTCTCATGATTTCGGCGGTATATGATAAGGCATATCTAGCCTCTCGAAAACACCTGAAATCTTTGTTTGAAAAATAGTCTTCTGGTAGAGACATCAGGTCTGCATATCTTTGAATTTAAAATCCAAAAATTTATAATAATCTAATGTCTTAACATTAGAATTAAAGCCCTACTTGATTTTAAAAACTGCCGTGCATTTTCAACAAAAATAATAATAAAATATTATTATTTTTAACTCTGTAAATTTTCCTGACCCTTTGAATTCGGGGTCAACCTTCAGTTGACTGACTGCCACGTGTCACTTGTTGATTTGCCAGCCTGATCTGCTCCATCTGCCACGTGTCGTTGCCATATCATCCCTCACTATGTCACTATAGGAGTCAGCAATTGCCATGTCATTGGCGACATGTGTCACCTTCTGTCACGTTAGCACCTGCTTCAGAATGCCACCTCATTGCCTTGTCACTGCTTGGCTGGCACTTGTCACTCTATGATTTGTTGTTGCTCCTCCAAAACAAACTCCATGCTCACTTTCATCTGATCGGATGGGTGGGGCCCCATCACGCATCACTTTGCCTTCAAAAGGCGTCATCTTAAAGACACAATGCCTATCGAGTGGTTTATTATTTAAACATTCTATGTTTGCATTTGTAACCAATGTGGGATAACTATTGCTAAACTGTTCCTGCGCCCATGTTTTAAAATGCCTTCTTGTGGCTACTCCATACGATCTAATCCTACCCAATCACCATTGTGAACAATGCGACGCTATCAAATGCCACTCCCATTAGAATCGCTGCCCATCATTTTAGCGTGAATGTGTGCTCTACTTTTTTAACGGCACGAGCTTCAAACTTTTATACTTTTTCTGATGTAGTTTTCTTCCTTTTTGTAGTCGACTTCCCTTGTTCACGCATTGGGTTGACTGGATAATTTGACGCCTCTCTTTATCAACAGCGTGGGCCTCTTACCTTGTTCGAACATGGGTCTGCGGCTTTGACTTGGGGCTCTTCTCTGCCTCCTTTCTGAATGCGTGTTCTTTATGGAGGTTCCCCATTTTAGTTGTTGCATTCCTCGCAAGGGCTAATAACCACAAAACACCACTATTTAATGGCTGACTGGAAATGCTGCTCCTCTGACTTTTAGTGTTAACTATTATTCTTTCTATCGGCTAGCTTAAACTTTTCTTATGCCATGGAGCTACTCTGAACAATGGCATCTTTCATTGTTAGACCTGCGTGCTTCTTTGTTTGTGTGTTGGCTCGGTGCGGGGTGGACCTCTCATGAAATGGCATGATCACTTTAAAAAATGTCTCCCCTTCTTGTTAGCATGGAGCTTCTTTGTTTGCAGGGGCAGCTTGTGCCATGGATGTCCTCCACTCTTAATGGTGGCTCCTTTCAATGGCGTGACTGTATTCTTAGTAGCCTGCTAAATGCGTGTGTTCTCTTCTTTATACATGCATCGAGTTGCTCTTCTCGTTGCCCAATCTATGCATGAATGCCCTTTTATGTGCTTTGCTCTCTTGCAATGTAGATTGAATTCTTCAAATTTGTTCCTCTTCTAGTAGCAATTCTTTAAATCTGCCGCACTTTTGAGTTGGTTATAAAAAAAAATGCTTTATAAAACTACAACTCACATGTGGGAGTTCTAGACTTGTGACAACACGTATGATGAGGCTCAGTTCTAGTGCATTGGCATGGACTACCTTTTACATAATGCATGATCTGCTATGAGCATTTTCCATGTCTTGGTCTTTCAATGTTTCTTCTTCCTCTTTGAGAAAAGCTTCCTCCTCATCTACAATGGTACAATCATGCCACGAACTTACAAGAGAATCACTGACACCACTGACAAACATTTATGTCTTCTTGCCGATAGTCAAGGCCCAGACTTATCTTCGCGCTGGTCAAAAGTTGCAATACATTCATTTGACTTAACTGTCCACAATTTCAACAAGTCATCAACACCAAAAGAAATAAACTATGTCCCACAAGCTAGGAATGAAGCTTGCAATACACTAGTAGTATGTCCACAAAAAGACTGATGGAATCAGTCGGACCCCAAAATGGGTCCGGCTAAAAGAATTTCATTTTCGGACAACTAAACTATCAACTTGATCCATTGACCATCTCGAACTGACTTAGACACAAATTTGAGCAATAACTAATCGTTAAAAAACTCAATTTATCACTTTCTGCTAACTGTCAAATTTGTGCCAGGAGCTCCTTTGACTGGCCTTAAAAAACTAACTCAAACTTCTGACAAGGCTCTGAAATTTGGCACACTGAATCTTTGTTCCGCATACTTTTACCCCGTCGAATCTCATCTCATGAAGAATTCCCAGTTGAAAGATATTCTTCGTTAAAATTGCCTTCTCAAAATTACCTGCAAGTAAACAAGTCAGAAAACAACAAACTGGGTTCGGATTTGGCTTTGAAAACTGGGCAAACAGACACTTGAGGTTCTGAAAATAGGGAGATTAATACTTTGCCATGAGGATAGTATGATTCCATAATTTTGACTCATGAAGAATAACTGGGCGCAAATGGCGGACGTTCAAAGTAGGCTACTCAGAATTTTGCAACTAGGAACACTGACAAAAAACATTTTTTGCAAATGGAATTGACCTGGAAAAGTGTGAAGATGGATTCATCAAGACTTAAAAACTGACACACTTAAAGTATTTTTGGAGGAAAACACAATGGTACAATCCATTTGATCTCAGAAATCATGAATTAAGAGTTATAACGCCATGAACAGGGGTACTTACAAATCTGCAAGTGCTGACACCAGTAAAACTTTATAAGTTGCATTTGGAATCACGCATGAAAACTGACCAAACAGATTTTTCATGAGTTGAAACTTGGAACATAACAAGTCTCTGACGTCTATAATACAACGCAAAAGGAATTTTCTCATTTGGGTCAACTTGTCAAAATTTATTGCACGTCAAACAGGGTTTCCCAGAATTAGGTGCAAAGTGCAAAAGCATGAAAACAGTAACTAACCAACTTTGAGGGATTCGAAACCTATTCAAACGGACTTGAAACAACTCAAAATCTGAAACATAGGTTCTCAGGTATGGCTATTAGATACTCTCAGAGTGGAAAGTCACAAAACCTTTCTGGGTGTGAGATATTCTAATGCAAACATAGCCTCCTGTCACTATTTGACACTTTGGGCAGAATTGTAGCTTTGGCAATTGCTTAAAATAGGACTTCGCCAAATAGCTCGGAATGATGTTTTAACTTCATGGAATAGGTAGACAGGCTGAATGGAAGGTGTTAGAAACATTAAACACCATTTATGCATTAACTCAACAGCGGGGCACAAACTGACAGCCACGTACAAAGTCATTTTTTAAGCATTTATAGGACTCAAAATTTCAATGGTACTCAAAATTGACCATGCAATTTTTTAGCACCAACAGTGGCTCTATCTGTGGATGCATGTCCCTTGTGGGCATGGTAAGATCTCAGATCTCTTGAGGAAGCAGACCATTCCCAAAAACTTCAAAACTCTTCTCGAACAGCTAATTGAAAGCAAGGAAACAACTACAACTACCAAGACTATGTACACACGATGGCCCCGGGCCACCGAACTTCAGCAGAATTGTTTACCTCTGTCATAAACATAATTCTCATGTGAACTTTCATGAGCTAAACTTAAAATTCTGCTCCTATCAGTCTCACCAATCAGATTATCATTCTGAATCAACTCATTTAGCAAAACTGAATCTAAACCTTGACTTTCACAATGCAAATAAAAACTATATTCATCTTCAACCGTTAGCTCATTATGAAAGTTCTGATCAGCATGCTCAAAAATATCAGACTGAAACTGAAAACCTTCTCTAACAAATGACTCATGCATGCTATCATTTTCAAATATGAAGGCTTCATATTCAACTTGGGGAAAGGGATCACACATACCTTGAAAATGTGTTTCCTTATACATAACCGGATGATATTCAAACAAACATTCTAACTTGTACTCACATATATCATCAATGTCAAAATCTGAGACTAATCTATAATCTTCAAATGGTTCTTCACAATCAGCAAACAAATTAGTCTTCACATCAGAGAGTTCAACATGAATCTCATTGCAAGGTGCATACTGATTTTCAGAAACAACTTCGTCAAATGCCATGTCATTTACCTCATCAAATGCAATATAATCATCAGTTTTACTATCATACTCGGAAGAAGAACAATTTGATTTCTCACAGCAGTAGGATAAAGTATCATCATTAAACTCATTCTCAACTAAATCTGAATTGTCTATGTGTTCTTCAAAAAGAGGATTGATAACTCCATGCAAAGCACCTTTGTAGACATTAGGACAAGTGATGTGCTAATCAACATCAAACTCCTCACCATATAAAGGATTAGTGAAAACTTTAAAACCATTTCTAACATCACTGTCATGGACACTTTTAGCATATGAAGAAGAAAAATCAGAATCATATGAAGACTCAACATCCACTCCATTAACAAAGCATGTAGAATACAAATCAAAGTTACTTTCATTGTCTCCATATAGGTGATTCAAATGTCTTGCAAGCACATAATCGTTTATCTTACCAATAGGTGTTGATGCATTAATCTCAGGATCAATCACGTTCTGATCATCACTGTACTCATCTTCAAGACACTCTTCTACACAATTAGGTAATACGTCTCTATGGATAACCTCTTTGTCTTCATATTGTGTAGACACATCTTCTTCATAACTTTCAATCTCAAACTGATTTACACAATTCTGAACTGGAAACTCACTTTCAAATTTAAGAAAAGAATTCATACCTTTACTAGCAAGAGAACACTCACTTTCATCATTACTTTCTTCTTCCCAATTAGCATCTGATTCACATGAAGACGCATATGTACTATCACAATCCTCTTCTTGACTTGAGCAACAAGTCTCGCCATTGTCTTCACACGATGCTTCTTCACAATATGTCAGATCAACAACTTCATCTTTATCACTTGATACATCACTTCTGGTTTCTTCTTCCTCATACTGAGATGAATATCCTTCAACTTCAAAGTTTATGACATTCTCAACCAAAGGCATATTATCAATAGGAGGAGAAACAACTGAATTTATTTCTTGCATGTACAATTCATCAAGTGAACTATCTTTATGTTCTACTGTTGTAATACCATAAACATGTGCATTTAATTCAGCAATAATGGAATCATTTCTTCTTTGCAACAAAGGGATTTCATGTTCACATGTTTTTATTTCTGAATCTTTAACAAAGCTATTTACAATAGCAGGGGTGTCTATTTTCTGATCTAAAATCAAACACTCCTTATGACATTGATTTGTTCTTTGCATCTCATCTTGCCGGCAAACATTTCTAGAGAAGTGACTCCGAGTTAAGCCATATTTTATGTTATTCTCAATCTCTATCGCTGTCATGAATGCCTGATGCAAATTCTTGGGTTCTTTATCTCTCAACAAATAGCTCATCTTTTTATCAAATGCACCGAGATAAACCACTAAACACATTTGATCATCCGGCTTGTAACTTTCAGGAATTTCATTTAAAATCTTTGCAAATCTGATATTAAATTCAAGAACTAACTCACCATTCCTGATTTGAATTTTCAAAAACTTATCCAAATAATCAGAGATGCTTACTCTTTCCCCAAACCGCATCATTAAGGCTGATAGTAATTCATCCCAGGATGAAATTGAACATGCTGGTAAAAATGAAAACCAGTCCCTAGCATCATCCTCTAAAGTTTGAACAAACAATTTCATCTGAATGTCTTCATGAGCAATTTCAAAATCACTAACCAAGTCACTAAACAACTAAACATGATGACTGGCTGAATTTCCATGGTTCCCACCAAACTTAGGCAAATACTTTCTGAGGTTACAAGGCATAGTATTCAGGAAACCATGAATACCATTAAAATTTAATGGCATATACCTCCGGGTAGAAACAGATCTAAAACTTTCACTAACAGGCTGCATATTAGATGAGATGAAACTTAACATTCTTCAAAGTCAAGACTCATTCACCATTAAACACTTCCAAAATTTATTAATTGCAGCATATCTGGAGTTCTTTCTACCAATTCAAAACTTCAAACATACTTTGACATATAAAACACTTTTGCTGAATCTACTTTCCACAAAGCATGTTGAACTGTACTGAACCAATCTCCTATTTAATGCTATGAACCATTTGATGGAGAAACTTTTGAAATCTTACTTTCATGTAAATGAGAACACATGAAAGTGGAAAATACCTTTTAATATGGATGCTTACAACTACTTCAATGCTGCAAATGACAGCAGATTCAAATCTTAACCAGATTTATTAACACTTGCACTGCATCTCGTTTCATTCTTTTACCCAGTGTCAAGAACTTGAAATGAATTCTTCAAACCTGCCTTCCCACTTTTGTTTCCTTCAAAATACCTTCACATTTTGAAGCACTGGTGCAGAGATATACTTAGAGTCGCCACTCACTTAGTGAGAAAAGATTAACCAACTTGCAAAACAAAACAAGATGCTCCAGAACTTACAACTGGTATTTGCAAACTATATTTAACAACAGGGGAATTTCACATTCTTGACATACTAAAAGAACATGACATTAACTCTAAAATTTGACAGCAACTTATCAAAACTTCAAGTGACTTTGATATTGCAAATCATTCAATTCAATTAAACTTCTGTTGTCAATGAATAAGAACACTGGGGGACATGAATCTTCAGCAAAGAAATGGAAAACACTTCATGACGCTGCTATTTATACCAGAAATTCCAGTAGTTCCAACAATGAATTTCTTCATAGAGTCCCCAACAGAGTCGCCATCTTGTTGGAGTTTGAAAATGTTATCGATTTTCAATTACCCTGATGAGAACAAAACACATCTAGGGGCAGCTAACTCCCATTTTTGACATGCCCATTCAGACACCAGGCCAACTATAAGGCTAGACCCTTCTTCTTCTTCAGGCTCTGCAAAACCTAGGTGGGTAGACCTATAGATTCTTTATACAATACCAGTTGTCAAAGCATACACTTAATCTATTATGAAGCAGATAAAAACTCCTAAATCTTCTACACTCAACCAGGAATCACAAACATGAAATAGCTAAGAACATAACTCATGAAACTGGCAAGCTAAGTGCGGGTTAACATTGAATAGCTTTAAACATAAAAGGGAAAAGTGATTTAATATGTTGATATCAGCAAGACCTAAGTATGAGCAACAAAACTTAATGATCCTATCTCTAACCAGTGCCTTATCTATTGGGCAATTAAATGAATCATAACCATACATCTCCTGGAAACCTCAGACGTATCTCTACATCAAGCTCCCTGATCTATCTTTCAGCTTGTGAATAGACATCTACTACAGAATGAATCTCATACTCAGAACATCCTATCACGAAATCTGCAAACCCTATGACAAATATCAAGCAATTACATGGTTCTTTGTTCCATAAGCAAGACATTTTAACCACATACATTTCAAAATGAAATGCAACCTAATTCATGCTCTTTGATCACAAATTAGAAGAAATAACATAGCCATAATCAGGAGACAAGACTCAGACTGAACTTCAAACCTTTGCTACACTTTATTTGTTTTCCTTGAAATCAAATACATGAAATGTATAGAAAATAACTCATAGATAACCTAACAGAATAGAACTATCTGCATAAAACTTAAAAATGTTGTTCAATACAAGAAGAAAATGTTGAAGAATGGTCTCTCAGTGCAAAAACTGGAACCCCTACAAATGAAGAAAGAAAGAAAGCTATAGCAAGAAATGAATTCCCGGATCTGATATGCAATTGCCAGGTGTCCACTTGAAATCCAATCCTCTGTAACTGAAAAACCTCTTTCTTCTTTCATCCCTTCTGATTTGATTTTGTTTCATCATTAATCTGTTACTGACTTGCACAATATCTCTGTTGAAATGATGAAACCTTGCTGAGTCACCAAAATATCTGATTTACCCATTGAAAAGCTTGGCAAAAATCGGGTTAAATTGAGTGAATGTGAGAAAAGTGAACTCCAACCGCATTCTTACCAAGTTTTATTGATCCCTTAATTGGATTTTCGGTTTTTTACACATTCCATTGAGAAAGCCCCAAAATTCACATTTCTAGCTATAGCTCAAACCAGGAAGCACCTGTGCAAAAACTGACTTCAGAAATGGAAAATTTGGATTCTCACGATTCTGGTGGTATATGATAAGGCATATCTAGCCTCTCGAAAACACCTGAAATCTTCGTTTGAAAAATAGTCCTCTGGTAGAGACATTAGGTCTGCATATCTTTATATTTAAAATCCAAAAATTTATAATAATCTAATGTCTTAACATTAGAATTAAAGCCCTGCTTGATTTTAAAAACTGACGTGCATTTTCAACAAAAATAATAGTAAAATATTATTATTTTTAACTCTGTAAATTTTCCTAACCCTTTGAATTCGGGGTCAACCTTCAGTTGACCAACTGCCACGTGTCACTTGTTGATTTGCCAGCCTGATCTGCTCCATCTGCCACATGTCATCTCCATATCATCCCTTTCTATGTCGCTATAGGAGTCAGCAACTGCCATGTCATTGGCGACATAGCGACCTTGCGACATGTGTCACCTTCTGTCATGTCAGCACCTGCTTCATAATGCCACCTCACTCCCTTGTCACTGCTTGGCTGCCACTTGTCACTCTATGATTCATTGTTGCTCCTCCAAAACAAACTCCATGCTCACTTTCATCTGATCGGATGGGTGGGGCCCCATCACGCATCACTTTGCCTTCAAAAGGCATCATCTTAAAGACACAATGCCTATCGAGTGGTTTATTATTTAAACATTCTATGTTTGCATTTGTAACCAATGTGGGATAACTATTGCTAAACTGTTCCTGCGCCCATGTTTTAAAACGCCTTCCTGTGGCTACTCCATACAATCTGATCCTGCCCAATCACCATTGTGAACAATGCAACGCTATCAAATGCCACTCCCATTAGAATCGCTGCCCATCATTTTAGCGTGAATGTGTGCTCTACTTTTTTAATGGCACGAGCTTCAAACTTTTATACTTTTTCTAATGTAGTTTTCTTCCTTTTTGCAGTCGACTTCCCTTGTTCACGCATTGGGTTGCCTGGATAATTTGACGCCTCTCTTTATCAGCAGCGTGGGCCTCTTACCTTGTTCGAACATGGGTCTGCGACTTTGACTTGCGGCTCTTCTCTGCCTCCTTTCTTAATGCGTGTTCTTTATGGAGGTTCCCCATTTTAGTTGCTACATTCCTCGGAAGGGCTAATGACCACAAAAAATCACTATTTAATGGCTGAATGGAAATGCTGCTCCTCTGACTTTTAGCGTTAACTATTATTCTTTCTATCAGCTAGCTTAAACTTTTCTTATGCCATGGAGCTACTCTGAATAATGGCGTCTTTCATTGTTAGACCTGTTTGCTTCTTTCTTTGTGTGTTGGCTTGGTGCGGGGTGGACCTCTCATGAAATGGCATGATCACTTTAAAAAATGTCTCCCCTTCTTGTTAGCGTGGAGCTTCTTTGTTTGCAAGGGCAGCTTGTGCCATGGATGTCCTCCACTCTTAATGGTGGCTCCTTTCAATGGCGTGATTGTATTCTTAGTAGCCTGCTAAATGCGTGTGTTCTCTTCTTTATACATGCATCGAGCTGCTCTTCTCGTTGCCCAATCTATGCATGAATGCCCTTTTATGTGCTTTTCTCTCTTGAAATGTAGATTGAATTCTTCAAATTTGTTCCTCTTCTAGTAGCAATTCTTTAAATTTGCCGCACTTTTGAGCTGGTTATAAAAAAAAAATGCTTTATAAAACTACAACTCACATGTGGGAGTTCTAGACTTGTGACAACATGTATGATGAGGCTTAGTTCTAGTGCGTTGGCATGGACTACCTTTTACATAATGCATGATCTGCTATGAGCATTTTCCATGTCTTGGTCTTTCAATGTTTCTTCTTCCTCTTTGAGAAAAGCTTCCTCCTCATCTACAATGGTACAATCATGCCACGAACTTACAAGAGAATCACTGACACCATTGGCAAACATTTATGTCATCTTGCCGATAGTCAAGGCCCAGACTTATCTTCACGCTGGTCAAAAGTTGCAATACATTCATTTGACTTAACTATCCACAATTTCAACAAGTCATCAACACCAAAAGAAATAAACTATGTCCCACGAGCTAGGAATGAAGCTTGCAATACACTAGCAGTATGTCCACAAAAAGACTGATGGAATCAATCGGACCCAAAAATGGGTCCGGCTAAAAGAATTTCATTTTCGGACAACTAAACTGTCAACTTGATCCATTGACCATCTCAAACTGACTTAGACACAAATTTGAGCAATAACTAATCGTTAAAAAACTCAATTTATCACTTTCTGCTAACTGTCAAATTTCTGCCAGGAGCTCCTTTGACTGGCCTTAAAAAATTGACTCAAACTTCTGACAAGGCTCTGAAATTTGGCACATTGAATCTTTGTTCTACATAATTTTACCCCGTCGAATCTCATCTCATGACGAATTCCCAGTTGAAAGATATTCTTTGTTAAAATTGCCTTCTCAAAATTACCTGCAAGTAAACAAGTCAGAAAACAACAAACTGGGTTCAGATTTGGCTTTGAAAACTGGGCAAACAGACACTTGAGGTTCTGAAAATAGGGAGATTAATACTTTGCCATGAGGATAGTATGATTCCATAATTTTTACTCATGAAGAATAATTGGGTGCAAATGGCGGACGTTCAAAGTAGGTTACTCAGAATTTTGCAACTAGGAACACTGACAGAAAACATTTTTTGCAAATGGAATTGACCTAGAAAAGTGTGAAGACAGGTTCATCAAGACTTAAAAATTGACACACTTAAAGTATTTTTGGAGGACAACATAGTGGTACAATCCATTTGATCTCAAAAATCATGAATTAAGAGTTATAACGCCATGAACAGGGGTACTTACAAATCTGCAAGTGCTGACACCAGTAAAACTTTATAAGTTGCATTTGGAATCACGCTTGAAAACTAACCAAACAGATTTGTCATGAGCTGAAACTTGGAACATAACAATTCTTTGACGTCTATAATACAATGCAAAATGAATTTTCTCATTTGGGTCAACTTGTGAAAAGTTATTGCACGTCAAACAGGGTTTCCCAGAATTAGGTGCAAAGTGCAAAAGCATGAAAACAGTAACTGACCAACTTTGAGGGATTCAAAACCTATTCAAACGGACTTGAAACAACTTGAAATCTGAAACATAGGTTCTCAGGTATGGGTATTAGATACTCTCAAAGTGGAAAGTCACAAAACCTTTCTGGGTGCGAGATATTCCAATGCAAACATAGCCTCCTGTCGCTATTTGACACTTTGGGCAGAATTGTAGATTTGGCAATTGCTTAAAATAGGACTTCGCCAAATAGCTCGGAATGATGTTTTAACTTCATGGAATAGGTAGACAGGCTGAATGGAAGGTGTTAGAAACATTAAACACCATTTATGCATTAACTCAACAGCGGGGCACAAACTCACAACCACGTACAAAGTCATTTTTTAAGCATTTATAGAACTCAAAATTTCAATGGTACTCAAAATTGACCATGCAATTTTTTAGCACCAACATAACTATTAGTAGATTATGGTTTAGTCCTTCAATTGAATAAGCATTATCACATATAAGTTCATTGGTCAATGAGGTACATCCTTTTTCCTTTTATGCAACAAGGTTCATTGTTTCCAAATCTCACACTACCAGCATGATAATATTCCATGTGCTTAAACTTTTTTTTGTCTCCAATCATATGATGTGAGTAGCCATTGTCAATAATCTATGTATCATTTTTGCTAACATGAGAGATAAGTGTCATCTTATCTCCTTCATCATTAGATTCATCTTTTACAACAATATATACCATTTCATCCTCACTATTATCATAATATTTAGCCATAAAACAAGATTTCTTACCTTTGTCCTTGTAGTCCTTGTAGTTTTTGAATTCTTTCTTGCCTTTGTACTTATTGGTTTTCTTTTCATCCTTGTTTTCTCTATTTGGGCACCCTGCAGCAATGTGACCAACTTCTTCACAAGAAAAGTAGATTAGAGGAATCTTACCTTTGTACTTTCCTCTTCCTTTGAAATATTTCCTTGCAAGTAGGGCTTCAACAACTTCAAGATCAATATCAAAACTTTCTTCTTCTTCTTCTTCTTCACTTCTTAATTGATTGGACTTTGATTTCTTACTCTTTTTCTTGAGTGAGAGTTTGGCTTCAAATGCAAACTCAATACCTTTGGAACTAGGAACATAGTTATCATAGTTATCTAACTCAAAAGTTGTCAATCTTCCAACTAGAGCATCCAAAATTATTTTGCTATTTGGATCAATCTCATCTCTTTAATAACAATACACTCTAATTGCATAGATAGGAAGAAGGGTTATGAGTACCTTGCTTACAACTATTTTGTCATCAATGTCTCCTCCAGATGCTTTGATTGCACTCACACTTGCTTTGATTCTCTCAATATATTTTGCAATATTTTCATCTTCTCTCATCTTCATCTGATTAAATTATCCTTAGAGACTTTCAACTTTAGCTCTTCTTACATTATCATCTCCTCCATAGATGTCTTTTAGTTCGATCCATATTTCATGAGCTGTAATACAACTTTTGACTTCATCAAATTCAACATAATTAAAAGTAGATGCAATGACAATCATCATGATATTATAATTTTTCTTTTCAGTAATATCTTTAACTGATAATGTACCAATAGGAGTCTTGTATTCATTATCAAGATACTTACACCCTGAATCATTGATAGTTGCCAATTGTAATCTCATAAGTCCTTGCCATACTACAAAATTGTCTCCGTTCAGCCTTAGAATCTCTCTTCTATAAGACATCCTGATCTTTAGCTTAGGTCCTTGAAACCTTCTCTGCAAGCACCAAAAGCTCTGATACCAATTGTTGGAAATATAAGAGGAGTAACTAAGAGGGGAAGGGTGAATCAATTACCACTAAAATTGTAGGAATTTGCCTTAGGGAAAAATCACCCAAGACCAAGAAGTACAATAACTAGCACAAATAGACCAATAGAGTGTGATCATAATAACAATATGATATTCAATTCATTGTACAGTACACTAGAGGTGTCTGTATATAAAGGCCTCTATGATGCATCTAGAATTTCTAAGAGTTAGCAATATGATAAGCCTCACAACTAAGCACATGTCCACCAAGAATGGGTTATCCTCTATTAAGCACAAGAGTTAGTGCGATAAATGAGAGGATAAGCCTACAAAGAAGTGTCATGTAAAATTATGTTGTAGACAACATGTGTTGAATTGAGAGTGTGAACAACTATGTTGTCAACATGACAACTCAGTTGATTATGCAAAATCCAGTGTTGTCAACAAGACAACTCATATGAGTACGCAAACTCCTAGGTGTCTAACCTAATAAATAATAAAATAATACATTTATCCTAAGTAAACTTAAGTACAGTGTAAATAATTATTATTTACACTAACACCCACCCTTAAGTGCAACTTAGGGGAATGCACTTAAGCTCACAAAAGCTATGATGAAATGCATAATGGGTCCTGACTACTAAACCATGTTAGGTACCCAAGTACAAATGCAATACTAAAATGCAATGAAATCTCTCTACAAATGGAGAAAGAGGAAAAACTTCATGGAAAAAACCCTCCCCCAAAAAGAGAGATATGTACAATATAGAAGAGAAGGATCATGTGACCCCCTTGGTGAAAAATCCCTCATCCCCAAGAGATCTCTCAAATGAATATACTCAACCTCCGTGAAGGGCTTGGTGAAGATGTCAGCTACCTACTACTTAGTAGGACAATAGTGCAATGCAATGACCTACTCATGGATCACCTCTCTAATGTAGTGCATATGAACCTCAATATGTTTTGTCTTGTGATGTTGGATTGGATGTTTCAAGATTTCAATAGCACTTTAGTTATCACAATGTATGATAGTGGGTCTGTGAATGTCAAAACCAAAATCCTTCAGGATCTACTACAACCAAATAGCCTCTGTTGCTGCATTCATAGCTCCTCGATACTCAACCTCAGTCAATGAAAGAGCAATGGTGTTTTACTTTTTACTCTGCCAACAAATGAGTTTGGAACCAAGATGAAACATATATCCTAAAGTAGACTTGTGAGAATCAAGGTCCCCTACATAGTCTAAGTCTATATATCCCACTAATTAAAGTCATGTACCAACTGCATAAGTGTATCCCATGTATATGTGTACCCTAGATGTAATGTAGGCGTTGGTCTCAGATTAGTTTTGACAATTGAGTGTTAACACACTTAACTAATTTCCAAGATGATGCTCAGTATAATATAGATGCTGAGCTATAGTATGTGCCAAGTAAAATATTTAATAGGTGTCGAGTGAATTTCATGTACCAAGCAAGATTCAAGTGTCAAGCGATAAGTGATGCCGAGTCACTATAGTGTTGAGCAAAGTATAGATGCTGAGTGAGATGGAGTTACTATAGGAGCCGAGTGAGACAAAATTCCTATATGTGTCAAGCATCAGCAATCAGTAAGTGTCGAGTAACACAGAATCATCATCTGAGTTTGTGCCTTCACAAACTCAGATGTAAACTATTTTTGAAGCCAACTTAAGATGAATCTCGAAGGATCTAAAAGATAAGATTGAATCGTTTACATTCCCTATGTAATCAGCATGCAGCCAATAAGAAAAATGGAGAAAGCATGCAACAAATAGGAAAAGTGTAAAGATTTGAGCGAGAAAAGAAGGATGAATACTATTCATAGATTCATACCTAACCCTAAGTCTTTGAAGCCTTTAAAAGGAGGATGATACCCCATAATTCATGCAAGAGTGAGAGTTGAATGGGAGAATGATAGTGAAGTTTAGAGGGGTATAAAGATTTAAAGGAAGAGTAACATTGCAGAATCCAATTGGTTAGAATAAAGTATCAGCACTTCGAGTAGAGACATATCAGATCAGGAAGGATCAGAACACACTGAGCAGAACAAGGATCTGGAATCAAAAATTGAAGATTGTAAGTCATCAGGTCAACACATTCTAATACTTTCTAGCCATTGTATCAGGAATGAAAATCCTATAATGATAGGTTGGTCTAACAGCCATGTTGTAAACCTTTAACAAGGTGCTAAATCCTTTAAGAGGGTAACATTCCAAATGAGTGTTTGTAAATCCTTTAGACAAGTCACTTTTAATAGAGTGTAAAACCTTTAATAGGGCAGGCCTTTCACAGGGTAGGCCATTGGAAGTGGTCAAACTTTGTAACCTTAATCAATTACATATTGCTGCAGTGATAATTTGTGGGTGTCATCCCCACCCCAGTTTTACCTTCTCATTTTGGAGGGTTTCTTGGGTGACCAAAATCTTGTGTTATATATTTTCATGCATGTCTTTACTTTTATGTTAATTAGATATCGTAGATGCATGATCTCAGTTAAAAATTTTAGAGGTTAAATACTATTACTTCTGATTCACCGCCTCCCCCCCCCTCTCTCAGAAGTAAATCTTTCCACCTATAATTTCAATAGTAGGATGTGTTTGGCTACCTTCCAATGAAGTTCATGTGGCTCTTGCATGAAGCAAGAAACCATTCCAACTACAAATGAGATGCCAGGGCGTGTATGTGTCAAGTAGATAAGGCTTCCAACCAACTATCTATGCAAAGTTGCATCAACAAGTGGACTAGAACACTTTGTTTCTAACTTAACACCGAAAAGGAATGGGGTAGATGTAGCTTTGCAATCACTCGTGAAAAATTAAGCAAGAAGATCAAGATCATACTTGGGCTATGATAAGGTGATCCCTAATGAAGACTGATGTATCTCGATACAAAGGAAATAGTATAGTAGACCCAAGTCTGTCATTGAAAACCTATCCTGCAAAGTAGCCTTGACATTGTTGATGATGGATGTAGTACTTCTTGTAATGATCAAGTCATCCACATAAAGCACAAGGAGCAAATGTGAATCATCCCTCTGAAGAATGTAGACATTTGGATCAAAATGACATCTGGTGAAGCCTTTGGAGAGTAGGAAGGAATCCATGTTGCCATACCAAGCTCTGGGAGCTTATTTAAGTCTGTAGATAGACTTCTTCAATTTGCAAACCAAGGTAGCATCCTATATGAATCCCTGCGGTTGCTCCATATATATCTCCTTATATAAATCACCATTCAAAATGTGCTCTTCACATCCATATGATGAACAACCCATCTTTGAGTTGCTACTATAGCTATTGTCAAGCGAATGAAATTCATCTTTGCAACTGGTGCAAAGGTCTTAGTGTAATCAATGTTGGGTACCTAAGAAAAACCTTTTGCAATGAGTCAAGCCTTATGTTTATCAACACTTCCATTTGCAGCAAATTTGGTTCGATAGATCCACTTACATCGAACCAATTTTCTTCCCTTAGGAAGATAGACTAAGTCTCATGTTTCATTTCTCATAAGAGAGTTATACTCTTCCTCCATTGCTCTATCCCATTCCAGAATACCTGATGCTTCTTTAAATGATTATAGATCTGAAGCAACTGCAATATATGCATATGGGAGTAAATTGTGTTGTGATGTTGTCCTCCTAGAATCTGAAGGATTCCCTGCCACTGGTCCTGCTCCATCCAATATCTGCTTAGCCCATCTAGGTCTAGTGGAAGAAGATGTAGTAGGAGTATCCTCAATCTCAACTGGTTGATGCCTCTGTGTTGGTCTGGGATGAACATCTTCCAAGTTACTATTATCACTATCACTCTCTTTACTAAAGGAGGAAGAAGGAGGAGTTGAAGAAGAAAAGATTGGACAACTTTCTTCAAAATGTACACTCCTCTCATAGAATATATCATGTGTCTCTAGATCCATTAACTAGTAGACTTTATGTGAGTTCACATATCCAACAAAGATGCAAGGTTTGCTTTGAGCTTCTAATGCCTTGCATTTCTGTGGAGTAATTCTTGCCCATGCTAGACAACTAGAGACTCTGAAGTGTTTAACTGTAGGTTTCCTACCTGTTTATGCTTCAAAAGGAGTTATACCATCGAAAGCTTTATGAGGACTCCTATTTTGAATATAGTTAGCACAATTCATTGCTTCAACCCAAAATACTTGATCAAGAGACTTGTTTTGTAGCATGCAAGTGGTCATCTCCTTGAGAGTTCTATTTTTCCTCTTAGCAACACCATTCTGCTATGACATATATGGTAGTGAATGTTGAAGGTCAATACCCTCTTGAGTGCAAAAGTCTATTAGTCTTGTGTTCACATACTCCCCCCCATTATTCGTTCGAAGAACTTTGATGACTTTTCTTGATTGTTTTTCCACTTGAGCCTTGAAGCGGAGAAATTTTCCATACACTTAACTGTTATGAGCCATAAAGAAAAGCCAAGCAAAGTGAGAGTAGTCATCTATGAAGGTGAGTGCATAGCGAGACTTGCCAAATGATAGCACTAGAAATGGGCCTGCCACATCACTATTAACCAATTCAAGAACACATTGTGCTCTCCAAGACTTCCCCTTTTCATACAAATTTTCTAGATGTTTTCGAAGTGAGAAACTTGAACAAACACCTTCTAAAAATTGAATTCGAGGTAGACCATTGACCATTTTCTTGCTGCTAAGCTACTGAACATATCTATAGTTGAGATGTCCAAATCTCTCATGCCATAGTTTACTTTCTGCATTTGAATGTAGTAACAAGGCTTGTGCATTTGATTTTAGCACAAAGGAGGAGAAAGTGTAAAGCCTTGAATCATGATTGGCTTCACCTATTGCGATCATTAAGTCATCGTTAATGTTTTTCACTACCACTAAATCTAGAAGAAATTCCACTTTATTTCCACCTCCATAGTGAGTCCTTTGGTAGACTGAAAGAAGGTTGGAGGTAAGATTAGGAACATATAGAACATCCTTGAACACTCCATTGTTCATCTCAATTTCTCCTTTACCTTCAACTTCCACCTTAGTATCATCACCTACAAAGATGTGTGGTATCTTTGAATGTGTCATGGAAGAAAAATATCACTTTGATGCACCCATATGATGTGTGGCACTTGAATCAATGATTCATTCTCCATGACTAACAGTGTTTGTGAGTAAAGCATGCCCTTTACCCTTAGAATCTGAGGATGAAGATCTTTTCTCCTTATAAGCATTAGGCAATGGAACAATGTGTTTCTTCATGATGTTCTTCAACTCATCAATCTATTTATGCAAACACTGATGTTCATCATGACCCATCTTCTTACAATAGGCACATTTTTCTTCTTTTGATTAGTGTCCCTCTTCTTGTTTGTATTTGAGGAAGACTTGCCTCGTTGATTTGATTTTGGTGTTGTCTTTTCTATATCCTCTTATTTATTGTTCTTCCACTTCTTCTTCTTGCCCTTTCCTTTGTTTGAACTTTGACTAGCTAAATTTTGAGAACCCTCATTATTAGCCACCAATGCCTTAGACTTTGATGACTTGAGTATCCCCATTGTTTGCAACTTAGCTTGTTCATCTTCTAAAAGTTGAGCATAATCATCAAAATTGATTTTCTTATAGGAAGCCCCTAATGTAGTCTTTGTGGTGTTGTAAGAAGAAACAAATGTGGAGTACTCAGATGGCAACTTATTATGAATGAGATAGATCAACTTGCCATCTTTAATAAGACTACCACAATCATCAAGCTTTGTTCTCAATTCGTTCACCTTAATGATAAAATCCTGTATAGAATCAAATGTCTTAGGATCTAGGGAGACAAGCTCATCTTCAATTTTGTAAATATCTTCCTCAGTCACTTTACCATATAGGTTTTTGAGCACATCCCAAGTTTCCTTAGATGTATTATACTTCATGATCTAATAAAAGATCTTGTCTTCAACCCCCATCCTAATATCACCTAGGGCTTTCCTATATGCCTATTCCCAAATAGTAATATCACTTTTAGATACTTGATCACCTATTGGTTTAGGAAGGGTACCATCTACATATTGAGAAACTTCATTATGCATTAATTAACACCACATTTTAATAGACCATGTGGCATAGTTATGTGGTGTTAATTTTGTAAACTTAAGATTTCCCATAATGCAAGAAATGAAGGATAATAGCAGAAAATGAGGAACACAACATCAAGAGACACCCCCTTGCTTACTCAATCAAGAAACCCCCCCTAATTGAAATATTTTGGCACTTTATACTCAGTGTGATTACAATAGCCACTTGCCAATTTTGGCCATAGTGGTCTTCTAATTTTCTATTTACAACCTCCTTTTAGAGTTCAAATATGGAGTTTTGCAATGTATCTCAGATATACAACAATTATGAAATTTTATCAAAGCATCACAATTCAAAAAAGGACCTAATTCTAAAAGTGGTATGTTTATCCATACAAGCCTATAATTTGATTGTAGATCTAGAAAGTAGACAAAAAATATATACACTTTAAAAAAAATTGAACCTAATTTGGAGTCCAAATGAGCCTGTACGGAGCAATTGAAGTTGCCAAATGCAAGATTGGACAAGTACAATCACCAAAAATTGTAATTTCTAACAAATTCGTGCACCAAAACTAGAAAATAATACCACCACTAAAAAGTTCAAGAAATTCTACCCAAAAAAAATAAATAAAATGCACCTAATTTGGAGCCCAGATGATTGAGATATGGCCTCCCAAAGTCAGACTATCAAATCAAAACTGAATTTGAAGAGGGATCTTGGCAGAAAAACACGAGGTTAAATTTGAAGTCTAAACAACCATCATAGTAGTTCAATTTGGCCTTTGGATGATGGTCAAATAGTCATCAATTTTAACATAGTGATTGTTGACATCATCAAAAAATATCCTCCTTATTGACATGGCAATTGACGTGTTGTATAGATCGTTGATGTCACTATGTATAGACGTGTGGAAAATGATGGCGTGGCTAGTTCATGTGTCAGCTTGCATGGTAGTCTATCTTTTTGACATGGGGGTGTGTTGTATGCCTACGTGGTGAGCTAACTGGTATGTTGACTGTGCTCCACATGGAGGTTGATGAATGGGAGTCGCAAAGCTGTTGTGGTGGCAAGTTTTCCACGTGGATGCCATGTTGTATATAGATGAGTTGGTGCCAAGTTTTATTTGTAGGAGGTGCCAATGATTGGAGTTTCGGCAAGAAGATTTTATGTCATCGTCGATTGTAGCAGCGATGCCAGAGTATTCGATCAGTTGGCGTTGAAACAATAGGTTGGAAGTTGGGGAATCCGGTGCCAAATTTACAACGGCTCATGAGAACTTGTTAGTCCCACATTCACTGTGGGTTTTTCTACTCAAGTAATTAAAAAGAAGAGCCCGCAGTATTGAAATAAAGCGAGAGTCACCAAATGTCGGCCGAACCGCTGGGTTTGGCTTGTGTAGTCACTGTGAAATGATATGTGGTTGTCGGTAGTGTGATTGTGGTCATCGAGAATATGGAAATTTTGTCAATGGAATATTCTAAAATAACAAGGAATATTACCTGCAGGGGTCAGGGTTTCACCGCCTGGTTCTTGTAAAAGAAATTTCTCTATAGGCCTAGTAAGCCTTTAAAAAAATTGAAAAATATTTTGAAAAATATCGAATAATTGTAGAGAAAATTGAATATAGATTTGAAACAAATTAAATGCATAGATCTAATAGATCATACCAAATTTGCAAATCAAGCCTTCAATTGTTAGTTTGCAAAATAATTTTACCCCAAATTTGACTATTGCTCAATATAGGCAAATCTATAGTCAATTTTCACCAAATCGACGCTTCAAATGCAAGCCTTTTCTTTGACACCCAAGTGAACTCAGTAGATACTATCTTCTGAACTAGGCAAACTCTAGAATGCTCAACAAACATAGAAAATTATCTTCAATGCCCGAGTGAACTCGGCATACACTGACTGGTAATGACATGACATTTTGTGTAACATCAAAGACAATGCACAATTTGTATTCAACAAAGAACATGGTGTTTCCCTCAATCCCAAGAAATATATGTTTTATGTGAGTGAAGGGAAACTCCTACGACACCTTGTATCAAAAGATAGAATTAGGATAGATCCTGAGTGAGTTCAAGAAATTCAATAATTATGTTTTCCTTCTAATGGTAGTGGCATCCACTCTTTCTTTGGTCAAATAAACTCCCTAAGAAGGTTTGTGTCTGACTTTTTTGAAGCTACCAAGCCTATTGCATATTTGTGTTAGGATTAAACCACAAACCAAAATAACAATTACATGCAAATATAAACAATATCATAAAATATTGAATCGTATAGAAGAGAACACAAGACACCAAGATTTAATGTGGTTCACCCAATCCCTAGGCTACATCTACCAAACAAGTCCAATATTATTATGATCTAGTGATTGCAACCTGATTACAATCTATAATCCCTTACAACTCAATATCGCCACAAGAAACAATTATTGCATCACATGCTATGAAAAATCCCTAACCCTAAACACTTTATACATTTATTTTTTCCACTTTAGGGTTATAATTAATTACATGTCGGCCCAAAATTCTCGATAAAATAGGGCCCAAAAGTCCCTAAACCCAAAGAATTATGATGTATGTACAATACTTCCCTAATCAGTCACCATAAACTAACAATCTCCCACTTGGGGACTGATCGAGCTCCACACTAAACAACAATCTCCCACTTGGAGACTAATCTTGTAGAAATATTGCTACCATACGGGATGCCCACTGGATCAAATCACCCTGAACTCTATTGTTCTTTTACTCTATTCAGTCTAGAAGACCAACCAAAGTTGAAGAGGATTTTAGCTTCTCCCTTGTCACTACCTTTGTAAACATATTCATTAGATTTTCATCTGTATGTATCTTATCCAACTTTAACTGTCCATCATCCAAAATTGACCAAATGAAATGGTACTACAACTGAATGTATTTTGTCTTTGAATGCAAAGAAGAATTCTTTGCAAGATGAATGACAATTTGGCTATCTATAAAGAAATAATTATCCCTCTGTGGATGTCCCAATTCTTTCATGAAAAAATGAAGCCTTATCATCTCCTTAGCTGCCTCTATAGTAGCAAAATACTCTGCCTCTGTAGTGAATAAAGCATTAACCTTCTTCAATCGAGAAACCCAGCTCACTATTGCCCCACCAACAGTAAATACATAATCTATAGTACTCTATCTGGTATTAATATCCCCTACCAAAAATGAGCCAACGTATCCCTATAAATCAATAGTAGATCCCCCATAATGTAGACACTTACTGGATGTTCCTCTCAAATATATGAGAATCCATTTTACTGCATTCTAATGCTCAATTCTTGGATGACTCATATACCTACTAACAACTCCCACTACATGTGCAATCTGGCCTCGTACATACCATAGCATACATCAAGCTTCCTACAACTGAAGCATAAGGTACCTAGGATTTTTTATCCTCCTCTTCTTGTGTCTCTAGACACATGTCCTTAGTCAACTTCAAATGACCAGGTAAAGGTGTGTTGGTAGCTTTAGTATTCTCCATAAAGAAACATTGCAATACCTTCGCAATATAATCAGCCTGAGATAATGTCAATTTTTTATTTTTCCTATCTTTGCAAATCTTTATACCAAGGATTTGTTTTGTTGCCCCCAAATCCTTTATAGCAAATGAATTTGCTAATTGTTCTTTTAACCCCTTAATGTGATCCATGTCAGAAATATTGTCAACATATAAACATAAAAAAATGTAGCTGTCATCATCCAAACTCTTAAAATAAACACAATGATCTGAATGACACCTACTATATCCATGCTCATGCATAAAATTGTCAAATTTTAGATACTATTGCTGAGGTGCTTGCTTCAAGCCATATAAACTTTTCTTCAATCTACACACTAAGTTCTCCTTACCTTTCACCTCAAATCCCTGTGGTTGTGTCATATATATCTCTTCATCCAAATCACCATGAAATAAGGTTGTTTTAACATCAAGCTACTCCAAATGCAAATATTCACTAGCCACAATACATAAAACATTACGAATAGAAGTCATTTTAAAAATAGGAGAGATTATCTCATCAAAATCAATGCCCTTTTTCTATGAAAATCCTTTTACAACTAACCTAGCTTTAAATCTTTTCTTACCTCCATCCTCCTCTTTCAACCTGTAAACCTATTTATTTTGTAAAGCCTATTTACCTACAAGCAACTTGCATAAATCCCAAGTCTTATTTTTTAGTAAGGAGTCCATTTCGTCTTCCATAGAAGACTCCCACTAAATCTTAGTACCCACCTGCATAGCTTCATCATAATATTTAGGTTCACCAGCATCTGTTAGTAAAATAGAGTACAAAGAAAGAGAAAATCTTTCTGAAGGTCTACTTAGCCTTTTTGACCATCTAACATTCACTGGGGTGTGTGGTATTTGTTGTTGCAGTTGTTGTAGATCATGAGGAATTACTAGAACATCATCTTTTGGAGTATCATCTAGCACTACATAATCATCTTCTTTCTTCTCATGTTGCTGCAATAGATCTTTGTACAATACTTTCTCATTGAATATGATATCGCTGCTTCTTACAATTTTACAATTTTCAAAATCTCAAAGCTTATAACCAAATTCATCAATGCCATATCTGACAAATCTCAAAGCTTGGTTCTATTTTCAGAATCTATATGAGCAAATGCTTCACAACTTAAGGTTTTGAGAAAAGAATAACTCACCTTCTTACTAGTCCATGCTTCCTATGGAATACCATAGCACAAAGGAGTAGAGGGACCTCGGCTAATCAAATATACAACAATATCGACAACCTCTACCCACATGTTTAAGGGAAACCATGCATGTAACCTCATGCTCCTTGCATGCTCCATTATAGTCTTGTTCATGCATTCAACCACTCCATTTTCTTATGGAGTCCTTGGAATAGTTTTATGTCTACAAATACCATTAGTGGGTAAATAATCTTCAAATTCATGACTATTGTGAGTAAACATATTTTTCCCTTCAAAGAAAAATGTAGATAATGACTCGATATGCCTGAATAAAAGAACAAAATGTACTAGTAGTTGGATGAGTTATCATTGATTGAAAACTCTCCTCTAAATTGAGAGGTAAAACTCCTTCATGAAAGGATATTCAATGAATGTAAATAACAACATGTATCTTTAACTTGAAGACACATAGGATTTTTGGCATTCGTCCATCAACATGGAGTGAATGTGATTGCAAGGTTTACAATGATATAATGAAAGAAAAATAAACAGATGGCCATAAGACCACCTATTAAGTCTTTCACGTTACTAGAAGAGAATAGAGAGGATCAAATATATCATTTTGCAAAAGACAACAACACAGGATTGTATTTGAAATGGGATAGAAAAGACCATAGGATCTTGCTCTATCAAAAAATAAATATCTAGACCTCAAGATCTAACATACAAATGTTCCTTTCAATTTCTAAACATAACAGAAATAACTACAAAATTATTTTGTCCCTTCCATTACAATTAGATGTAGAAAATAAAAGAAATCAACTCTCTACACTCCCTCTTACATCCAAAGAAATATTCTTCTCCCTCCTCCTGCAGGTATAGAACTCCAGAACCAAAAAAGAAGAAGCTTTACAATTGATTTTCCCCCATTAAATAATTTCCCAAACAAGTTTGGCAACCACCACAACTTCTTACCAAACTGATTTTGTCTTCTTGGGCACATTTCTATAATAATTAATTCTCATTAAACAATTAATTATTTTACATCTATTTTCCAATTTAACCTATTTCCCAAGATTTTCTCCATACAAGTTTTCCCATATATCTCATATTACAATAATAATAATTAATTCTCTTAAAAGAATTAATTATTTCAAATTCTCTTTTCAATTTACCTTACCCCCACCAACTTACCATTTATCATTTTTACTTTCATGATCACATTACAATAGTAATAATTAATTCTTTTGGAATTAATTATGTGGAAGATCATCTTACCTTAAAAGTTTGATATTTAATTATTTTGCATGTAGTAATATTTAATTATTTAAATAATTAAATATAATGCAAAATAATTTATAATGATTTTACTTTGAAAGTATTTTAATTTTTTTAAAATTTTGGGAGTGTTAATACTTAGGGTTTCAAAACCCTAGGTAACAATGGCTCTCTCTGGGAGCTGCATTCTATGTCAAGATGCAAAGAACTCTAGAATCTCCATCTAATGTTATCTAGTGCCTTGATCATTATGCCATAGAGTCATTATTCAATGTAAATATGAACTTGTACCCTTTCAATGAATATTGTAGTAAAAATTCTTGCTATTTGATGGATGTTGTTCTTACATTGTAACGGTTCAAGTTGCTTGAAACATTTGCAATCATTTGATGGAAAACTTCCCAAGCCCCATTACATGTAGCTTTAAAGAAAATGCATATTCATAAAGCTGAGACTTTATTGCGCATGTGAACCTAATATAAAAATCTTCACCTTTAAGTTCCTTCTATGAAATTCAATTTGGATAGGAATGTAGTTGCATGGATATTTTATCTTATGTTGCTTGATATTTTGCTCAATAAATCACCACTGTATTCATGTCTCCATTGTTTCCATGCTTAGTCACATGAGTGCCATTCAAGAATGAGTGTGGGACGCATGTCAAGAAGTTATTCACAACATCTAATCATGGTGCATTCAATTTGCATCCAACAAAGAAATAACTTACTTACTGTAGCATAATAAATAGATCTTTCCATGTGTTGAGTCAATAGTTCTATGTAATGATTTTCTTAAACACTCCAAGAGAATATCATTTCTCTACCATTGTGCACCTTCACTTTTATCGTGGGTATCCTTAGTATTCTAGGAAAAGCTCATCTTCTTAGCATTGTGGGTATGCAATTGAATGACACGATGAAAAAGCTGATATCACTGAATTGATGGATAACATAAAAGTCTCTGATGGATTTGTGTGCACCACAGTGGATGTGAAGACCTTAGGGCTCGAAACTAGAGATGATCCATGTGAACAAGAGTCCTCCAGAGGTTGCAGGTGAGAAGATCACTACTGTGTTATCAATTCTTCGAGTGTGGCTTCTGACTTCAAACAATCAAGAAATCTTCTTACATCATTATTCTACATGTTGCATAACCAAAACTATTCCTAAGGCATTCTTATCAATATAGATCCCAATCTTGAAGTTCTTAACGAACTGTTATTTCACCTAGTCTAGATCCAACAACCCCTTTATCATTCTTCCAGATGTTGTCTTCCTTAACAAACTCACAGACATCCGAACCTTCTGTTTAAATGCTGACATGTATGGAATAGTCACAACAGAAGAACCCATCAATGAAGTTGTTGATGAATACCTTCCTTTTTAATGATGTCTCCAACCCTTTCATTTAAACACAATGATTAAAATGTAATTCCCTCTTGTAGTGGTCTTCTCTTATTATGAGACAAGTCTGGGTTGTGATTGCGGTGACCTTATGCAAATTTTGATAGGAATTCTACCCCCATTCTTTGATTCTGACGTTGATATATATATATATATATATATATATATATATATATATATATATATATATATATATATATATATATATATATATATATATATATATATATACATGTATCTATACATATATGTATATGTATACATATATGTATACATACATGTATATATACATATACATATACATATACATATGTATACATACATGTATATATATACATGTATATATACACATATGTATATATACATAAATGTGTATATATACACATGTATATCTACAGATACATGTATATATACACACATATATGTATATATATATATATATATATATATATATATATATATATATATATATATATATATATATATCGATATGTATATATACATGTATATATATACATATATATACATGCATATATATACATATATATATATATACATATATATATATACATACATATATATATATATACATACATATATATATATATATATATATACATACATATATATATATACATACATATATATATATATATGTATATATATATATATGTATGTATATATATATATATGTATGTATATATATATAGATAGATAGATAGATAGATAGATATATATACACACACACACGTGTGTGTGTGTGTGTGTGTGTGTGTGCATTGTGATTGATTAAAGATGACAGATTGAAGAACTTGAATGTTAGATTCTCTCACATTGACTAAAGATGATGAAATGCCAAACAACACAACTAGTAGACTGTATACTAAACACTCCCAAATCGGAGAGTCATGAAACATTACTAGGTGCAAGATATTCAAATGCAAACTAGGCTTCGTGTTGTTGTTTGACACTTCGGCAAAAATGAAGATTTAAACATTGCTCAAGATGAAACTTCACGGAATGACTCTGAATGACAATTTAGCAATATGGGATGCACAGATATACTGAATGCAGGGTGTTAGAAACATTAAACACTTCATAGGCCGTGAAAGGATAGTTGGGTATGCATGCATTAAATGTGCTCATATGGGCTCAAAATGACTCAAAAGCTTGGAAAGGTACTCAAATTAGGGATGCAATTTTGAGTCCCATCAGGAACAATAAGACATAGACAACATAAAATGTAATGACACAAAGAAGAAATGAGATACAAATAGAGGAATGTCACAATAGGTTGATTCCTTCACCACTTTGGGCTAATGGAGCAACAAGGGTCGTCTAATTTTTTTTTAAAATAATCATAAAACAAGTATCACATTATGACAAAAGTGCATTATAATAAGAGATGACAAAGGATCTACCGCATATGAGGAGATAACCAAGCATATTTCCTATCCCCCCATCTTGGTCTATAATGTTTAAGGAAGGTGGATGCCATGTAATAGGAGAAATACAAAGAATGACATATGGAACAATAGACACAATTCCAAATAAGGACCATAGGGTGAGTCACTTTGTTAGTCACTATGAGTAAGAGATAATTATGTTGCAAATATAGCTAGCAAAACATGATAATCAATAATAAGCTAATACACATTGCCATAATCATTAGTATGAATGTATCATTATCTGCCACATTGAAAGAATCATCGAGAGTATCTTCTTCATCTAAACTAATTGTAAAAAAATCCAAGATTTGAATAGAATTATCATATTTTGTTAATTTCATGTTTTCCAAACTTACTTTTGTCTTTAAGCTATGCATAGGTTGGTCAAAGAAAATCAAGGCATTACTAGGTGCCTTAGAGGATTCAAGAATATGGGCAACACACTCACAAGTTATAACATAATATTTACATCAAAGATCATGACTACAATGATTACATTTGGTTTTAATTAAAATTTGACTTGGCTTAGGATCAATCAACATTTGTGTCCTTTTCTTCTTTAGGATGAATAACAAAAGGGAGAAAATTAGGTTGAGAGATAACATTTTCAAAATATCTTATAGGATATATGAGCTAAAATATAAGTATAAAAATGAGGTGTATTTGTTGGAAATATAGGATAGGCTAGGTTACTAAGAGGGGAGGGGTAAATTAGGAACCAATAAAGCTTAATCTTATTACACCAAATAATCCTTCATTTATATACTGATTTGATTGCATACACGAAAGACTGGAAGTAATAAAACATTCATAACATATTGACACAAGATATGGTGACCTAGAAACCTTCCAAATAGAAAGTAAAACTAGGGTGGGGATGATACCCACAAGCTTAATACTGCAGTATAAAATTGATTAGTTAAGGTTTATAGTTGATCACTTCTATTGATCTTCCCTATTAGGAGCAATAAGGACTATAAGGCCCACCTTGTTAAAGGATTTATAAAACATACAATGAAGTATGCACTTGGTAAAGAGATTTGCAAAAGACTGTTAAGTCTACCTTGTCAAAGGATAAATAATTGTTCCACCCATAAGGATGAGCCAATGGTTGATCTATGATTTGCAACTTTGATTTGTTGGCTGAGATTCCTTTGAAGTGTAATGATCACCTTCCTGTGATAGATAAATCTTTGCTGCTCCTTATACTACTTGTAGCTTTCTTAATTCACAATTCTACTCTTATTATATCTCACATATATTATATGTCCTTTGGATGTGATACAATACATTTCATATATACCAATCCAAATTACAATTCATCAAATTTGGCTCCAATACAAGTTTCACCAAAGTGCACAAAATCAGCTCAATTATTGGTACTCAGGTTTTGAAGACAAACTTAGCGAGGTTCTGATACTCGGCAACCATTTTCAACACTCAGCATCATTATGCTCTCAGTAGACATAGAAGCTTAGTTCATACTAATAACTTCCTGTAGACACCTAAAAATCCTTTAGAAAATAAAGTATTTTTATTTTCTGAAAATGTCCCTAATGACATCATCATTAATTAATTAATTATTTATTTAAATAATTTATTTATTTTTATGCCATTAAATCCCTTTATCTTAATTAAAAATATTTCATTAAGGAATCCCTCCCAAAAATGTTTAAATCTTATTTAAACATTATTTCCTTATTTATTAATTATTTAATTAATAAATTGACCAAAAATCCCAAAATAAATAAATAATTTATTTTTTGCCCAAAACTTGGCCAATTTCTTTAAGACCACTAACCTTTTCCAAAATCTTCTAATCCTTCTTTAATTTTGATTAAAGGCTAATCCCATCATTTCCTATCCCTAATCCCAACTCAAAATATTTAATAAAGATTAAATATTAATCCCCATGTTTATTAAAAATATTTTAATAAATATCTCCTCAACCCAAACCCTTGAAATAAATAAAACTTTATTTATTTCCTAAAAACCTTATTTATCCTCATCCTAGGAAGTTCTAGACTCTTCTAGAAAGTCTTCATCCTCATCCAAAGCCTAGACTCGTCTAGAAGATGTCAATCCTTATCTTTTGACCCTAATCCGAATCCCCCCCCTAACCTTGTCACATTTCCTAAACATGGGTTAAGACTTGCTAACCCAAGCCAAAGCCAACAAATATCTCCTCCTTCACCCACCCTCATTAAATGCCATCCACTTGCCCACCTCTAACAAGCCTAATCTAATCTTAACCCAAGCCTAATCCAAGCCTTAATCATTTGCACATTCCTAAGTCAAGCTTAAGACTTTCTTAATCCAACCCAAGTCAAAATATCTCAACTCTCTCACAAATATCCCAACCATAAAATTTATGAAGCCCACAGAGCCATAAATGACTCTTACAAGCCCATTCATTGCTCTTACAAGCCATTATGAGGGTCTTTATGAGCTTTAAGCCTCCTTTGTTGACCCCTCAACCTCTCTTGCTCTAACCAATGATCCTGTGACATGTGTCACTCCCTGATTGGTTGTAAGGAAGCACAATCCATGTGCTCTCCTCTCATTCAATCTAAACCTTCCATAAGCTTTCTCCCATCCTTGCATCCTAGCCCTTGATCCCTCAAGCCCTTTGCCTATTTAAGGAATCCTCTCCCAAGCCATTTTAACACAATCACCCATAGTAACAAAGTAATGCCATTTTGATCATGAAGTAAAGCCATAATGCCATTTTTGAGAAGCCATTTTACATCAAATCCATTCACTCAAGCCAAAAATCCATCAAGAACACCATTGAAGCCTTTGGAGAATCGAGCATACATCCTATCTAATTAGACAAAGCTACTCAACAAGAGAGCTTCTCATTGAGAGAGCCCATTAATGGCTCATATTCTCAATTGAGAGCTCATCTTAGTCTATCTTGAAGTTACGTTTATTTAGTTTTGTGAATACTTTTGATTTGATATTTAGTGTTCTTTGCATTACTAATCCTCGTATACACTTCCAAGTAGTCTGAACTCGGTTAGCACTGGTGACTCAGTAAACACTACAAAACTTGTCATATAAATTGAATCACTTGGTTGACACTACATGGCTCAATCAACACTGACACTGCAAGCTCGGTATAAACTAAATCACTTGGTTGACACTTCTTGGCTCGGTCAATACTAGATTCACATCACTAATACTATGAACTCAATAGATGCTGGATACCAAAGTTGATACTGTGCAACTCGATTAATACTAAGAAGCTCAGTTTGCACTGTTACTTATCAACTCGATAGATACTACTCGATGTGAACCAAATACTAATTTTGGAACTTGGTAGCAACTATAGAACTCGGTAGAGCTGGGATTACTCAATTAACATTGTAGATTGCAAGATAAGCTCGATAGTTGCTAACCACTTGACTAAGTGTGAGTCACTAATAAACAAACTTGACCATAATGTCAATAGTAGTAGGTGTAGGAAGAAGGCCACATGTTGGGAAAGGAGATGAAAACATATTAGGGTCACTAAACTTACAAATCTTGTGGATTTTGAAATATTTTTTCTTGCAATTTTATATTGGTTGAGGCATGTAAGGCTAAAGGAAATTAAGATCAAATTTCCCTCAATGTGCTAAAGGCTAATAGAGACTATGATTAACCATTATGATTCATCCATCTTAGGGGAATTTTTAACACTCGTGGATAGAAGATATTGTGACTTTCATGGAGGCAAGCCAAGAAATTGATCAAAAGTTGGGATGAGAAAAAAGGTAGCATCTAAAATTTTACCAACTTATATAGGAAAATTAATGGAGCTATGGATAACATAAGTGAAACCATTAAAAAGAATTATCACCACATCAAATTTGTCATAAAAATATTGTTATAATTGTCTAGTGTAAAGATGTTCTTCAATTATCACATTCACCATGTGGTACAGGAGCACCTATACCTCCACTCTCCAAGGCATCCATTATGATTCATCCATCTTAGGGGAATTTTAAACACTTATGGATAGAAGATATTTTGACTTTCATGGAGGCAAGCCAAGGAAGAACAAGTTTAACTTGAAATTGATCAAAAGTTGGGATGACAACAAAGGTAGCATCTAAAATTTTACCAACTTATATAGCAAAATTAATGGAACTATGGATAACATAAGTGAAACCATTAAAAAAATTTATCACTGCATTAGATTTGTCATAAAAATCTTGTAGATGTTCTTCAATTATAACATTCACTATATGGTGCAGGAGCACCTATACCTCTACTCTCCAAGGCATCCACTCCTTCAAGCTCTTTAGGAGATTCACTTAAGGGCATTCATGCCTAAGAGTCTTATATAACTTTTAGAAGTTGTTTTCTTATTTGAATAAGCCTACTTGTAAGGCCTAGTCACCATTGGTGTTCTATAAACCATTGGTTTTTTACTATGGTCATTGGGCACATTTTAGTCCTATGATAAGGTAGGTGTGTTCTTAGGCTTCCATACGTGTTTTAGGTCCCTAGGACACTAGAGGAAGGTCCTAGCATGGTTATAGAGTGCATTTTGCATACATTACAAAAAGTCGAACTAAAATGTTGTCAGCTTTTGCATAATAGCCTCCCAATGGTCACAACCTTTGAAAATCAGTTGGATTAGTTGAGAAATGTCTTCAAATATCCCTTTCAGGTGAGTGGAAGACATAGAATATAATTTTGCAATTGAAATTAATAAAAACTCCCTATTTTCCTTGTAATTGGGTTGCAACACATGTGTGTGCGGATTGGTACATATTGAAGGAAGAAAATGAATGATTGAACCAGCATCTAGGATGATCTAACAAGAAAATGCAATTGGTTTGAATTGTTGAAGAGGTATGAGTCAAAAGATATCGAAACATATCTCTCGAGGGCATTAAAACCCTCTTTTCATTGGTAGTTTTTGGCAAAAATCCCCTGACTTGCTTTTCCACTATGGGAATTCCATGTCACTCAAGAAAATGAAAGTTAGGTTGGTGTACTCTAGGATTCCAAAAGGATGGGAGATGGGGATTGAGTTTACAATTTTTGCAACCTATCCCTAGGCCAAACATCTCTATGTGTTTGGTTTAGGACAACAGAGATTGAAGTGGTAGAAGCACTTTGGGGATGGATAAATCATGTTTGATGGTGGATTGTGATCTCATATAGATCCCTCCAAGTATCTCAATTTTTATCTAAGAGTAGACAATAGATTGGTATGCACTTTCTTCACAAACCTAGCCAATTAGGCCTAATTAGGACTATTGTTGCATTTAGGGTTTGGCACTCATCTTGTTGGTTGGGAGTCTGAAACCTTGGAGTCTGAAACAAATTCCAAAAGGGTGTCTAAATATCCACTTTTTTTTCTAGGTCCTTTGGAGAAATTTCTAACTAAGTTCCAATTTCCTCACTTGTAGGGCTAATAGTGCTACTAGGCCTAAAAGCCAAAATTTATGTTTAGGCTCTTGGGCATAGGTTAGGCTATCATAACCCATCACTTTGAGACTAGTAGATGTTCTAGAACATTTCCATTCCCCTTTTAACACCAAGGTTCCCATTTCAAGCAACTTCTAAGTATTTGGTTGTATTTTGCTAAGAAACCTAGTAGTACTCTAGAGGAGTGCCTAGTTGATGTTTTGTTTGCAGGATTGTACAAAGGTGTAGAGCCCTCTCCCAATCTTATTTTGGGGTATAGAATAAGACACAAGGCCAAAACACATTAAAGTTGCCTATTCAAGGGAGAACTCCGCATCACTATGCAAGTATGACTTATAAGTACACCACAAGAAAGAAGACTATCATTTTTTTTCTACAATGTAAAGATGACCATCATTTTCTTTGATAATCTTTCTAGGATCAAATGTAATGAAACTCTCAAGTTTAGGTTTGGCAGGTCAAATTGATCAATAAGATTGATGATGTTGCTAGATTCAATACGCTCAAATGTCATAATAAACAACATGAGTGGAGAAAAAAGGTAAAGATTGAGTGGACTCAACAATATTAGATGAATACGAAGGTAAAGGGTTGGTATAGATTTGAAATTTTGGGTTAGGAGGTATAGCAAACTTGTTCCCATCATCACTAACACTCTCAATATATATAGAATTGGAATCAATGAGCTTTTGAATAATATTTTCAAATTGAATCATTTCTCAGTGTCATGGCCAAGTTGGTGATGTTATTGGAAAAAACATGTGTAATCAAGGACTTGGGGAATTTTGAATGCGTCAATTGATTTTAATAGGAGGAGGTGTTAACAAAATTGCATTATCAACTTCAACATTGCACTACACGCAGATTTAAAGGGAGGTACAAAATTATGACAAGAACTAAAAACAAATGACAAAGGAGCCATGCCTAATTTGGATTTTTCTTGTACTTGCTTGTCAATATTATTTGTTGAATTATTGATCTTGATAGAGCCCTTAGCTTTTTTTAAATTTTGAAAGGATAGAGATGTAACATCACTCTTATCAATCAAAGCCATTAGTGAGATGCTCTCAAATTGACTCACTTGAAGCTAATCATTAATTTCATTGTACACAATTGAGTAAAGAAAGAGAATTCAAAAAATAATAGCTCATCTCTAATATCTTATTGTAAACATGTAATAAATAATATATTACACATCAATATCAGACACAATAAGAAATTTGAACATGCAAATTCTTAAAGCTACAACTAAAATCAATCACTTTTTCTTTAACACCTTATTCATGACACATTAAATAAGTCAAAGAAATCTTAGGTCCAATATTATTTTGAAACTGGTAGATGAAAGCATTGACAAGTTTTTAAAAGGAGTCGACAAAATAAGGAGGCAAAGAAAAATACCATTATAAGGCTTTATCTCAAAAGGTTCTAGTAAGTAGTTTAGGTAAGAACTTATGATCATGAGAAAAATTACTACATAATGTTTGGAAGGTTTTAGCATGTGTTAGGGGACCACCTTTACCATTACAAGTCTCTAAATGAGGAACTTACATGTATTGAGGGATAATAACACAAATGATGTCTAAGGAAAAATGACCAACGATGCCATAAATATGAATATGTTGAACTTGGATTGAGTTGTGGTCACAATTTATTGTTGCAAGGCTGAAATAATTTGAGTCAAGCCATTGCTAATGGATGGTAGAAAGAGTTATAGGAGATGTGTGTGAAAGATTTGGACAATCATGGGAAATGGAAGGAATGATGGGATATAAAAATGAAATACCATTATAAATGCACATGGATGAAGGTAAATAAATACATGAAAAACATAGAGGAGGGGGAACAATAGGATTAGGAATGCTAATGTGTTTAGGATTGATGTTTGAATAAAATTGTTATGAGATGTAGAGCATAAGTGGACACACCAGGTATTGAAGCATGAATAGGAATGGTAGTCTCAATAGTAGTGGGAGGTGGAGTGAAACCAAGTCCTTGAGCACAATCTCTAAGAGTTTTGACATTGTTATGAATAAGAGGAGAGCTACTATGCAAGATATTAACACCATGTTCATCATTATGAATTAGCTTTCTCAAATGCTCTACTACAAAGATGGCCTTGGGATTGGAGTTATCTTATCCTAACCATTGCTCAAATTTTTGAAAGTCATGGGAAAAATTTCGCACTTGCATAGGAGGAACTCCTAAGGTCTCATCTTCATCACGAGAAGAGTGGAAAGAGTTGCTCTTAGCAATAGGATAAATATCATTGGTAGTCATGTTTGTCTTATCAAGATTCAGATGAAAAAAAAGGTCCTCAAGATCAAAGGAACCCATAAGTCTACAAATTCTCCTAACTAAAATGATGTAGGTAGGATTCAAGGTGATAACACTCATGCTCAAAAAAAGGAGAGATAAATATATCTAATGAAAATATGAAATCTAAAAGAGATATATACAACCACTTATCACTTAAGTTCAAATTTCAGGTTTGATGAAAAATACATCTAACCATCAAATCAAACCCGAAGATCTAAAATATTAAGGGGATCTAATGCCAAAATTATAATGGAAAAGTTATCTGTCAAGTTCACAAAAAAATTACATGATAAAAAGGGAAGCAATGCAAAGGGGTAGATTACTCATTTTTGATCTTGCACGTTCATAACAAAGATATCCTAATAAGATAAAGTAGGACACAAACACTAAATGAACTAATTGCCTATAATGTCCCAAGATAGGGATATTTCGGAGTTCTTCAATTCCTTCTATCTTCTTAATTTTTTTTGTAATTGAACTTGGTTTGAGAGATTGTGCCCAATATTGGTGTGCTATATTGAATTCCATCTACCTATATTCAATGTGATTTACCCCATACTCACACACGAACACACACACACACACACACACACACACACACACACACACACACATACACATATATGGTGTAACTCCTTTCTTCTATATTCATTATGAAGAGTGCCTAAATATTTAATATTCTCTTAGAAATAGATCCTCTTTTGTTTGGTCTTCCATGTTTGAGTTGATAATGCTTAATTTATAGCCTCTCCAAATGTATATTTGTCAAAACTGGTCAATATCAGAAATGGAGATTTTTGATAATGATAATGTATTATTGATACAAATATCTTCCTCTCATTGATTGGATATTCTTCCTGAATAACTATTTCTACTGCTATTGAATTGAATCGATTAACTTATGAACATGTACCTATCATCTTTCCTTCATTTCTTTTTGTTGTCTGAATGTAAAATGTGATCCCTAACATCGTATATTCCTAATTTTATGATTCTCCATTAATAATATTATATACTTATACGAATTGGTTTCTTCGTCCGAATGAAGGAACATCTTCGTGCTCTTCCCCTTAGTCATAGCTTGCTTGTTGTTTATTGTGAAGATTGTATAATTACTTCTTTGCATTCAGATTGTGTATAAAATCTCATTATTGTATTTGTTATTTCAATTTCCGCTCCTATGATTGGCCTCTATAATTCTGTCTTTTTGAGAGCAGAATTCCTCAATACAAATTTTGAGTCAATATTCTTTCTCCTTCAAGAGTGGTGATTAATTTTCCAACTACAAGCACCCCCATAATTACTTTCTAAGTTATACAATTATTTTCTATGTCCATGATTATGTGTGATTTGATGAGGACCTCTTCATTGCATGTCAAGTAACAAATGTTGATGTTTGTCCTGATATAGAAGATAGAGCTATGTTTTGATATGCTAACCTGTAGCTTGTAATGTTGAATAGATAAAATAAGGATATTTTATTCCTTCTTCTCGAACTGTTCCCTATCCAAACATTGTTGTCATGCATTATCACTACAAATATTTAATCACAACTCTCTTAGGATTGTTGTATGTATTCCCTCCAAGTTGTTTGTTCGACATCTGATTCTTATTAGGTGATGACCCGACACTTTCTCATTTACTCGCTATTGTTCTCTTTAACTTATTGCTGCTTTGAAATGGTTGATCAATTCCTGGCACACATGGCTTACAATGATGATTTCTATCTGCTTCCTTTAGTAACATGTTCAGACTAGAGTGATTTCTCCTGAATGATGTAGTTTGTAACCTATACAAATATTCTTGTTTGTTTTCTCTTCCCTCCTATTCCTCTTTCGCTGATCTCTCCTTGCCCATTGATTATTCAATCCGTCTTGTAATATTTGCAAATCTCTTTTTATGTTTCCCCTGAAAATCTTCCTCCTGCCACTATCTTATACCCAATGAGTATGAGAGATCATGTGTGGAAGAGACGTGTTTGTTCCAGAAACACTTCATTATTTATTCAATTAATTTATTACTTATAATATTTAGTAATTCCATTTATTAATTGTATTTTCAATTAAAATGTACATATCTTGTTATTCAAGCATTGGATATTATAATAATAATTATATAATATTAATTAGATGATATATTATCATTATATATTTTGTTATTGTAAGAATTCACCTTAGGGAAAAATTCACCTAGGAACTAAGAACTCAAACACAAGCACAACTGTAGACTAGAAAGAGAGAGTATGATCAGAATGATGATATATTCATTTGATATGCGTTAAGAGTACACTAGGAGTGCCTGTATATAAAGGCCTCTAAGATGTATTTAGAATGCCTCAGGATTAGCTACATGATAAGTCACACAACCAAACACATGTCCACCAGATATGGGTTATCCTCCATTAAGCACGGAAGTAAGTGCGATGATGAGAGGATAAGCCTACATGGGTGTAACACGCAAATCAATGTTGTAGACAACATGTACTAAAAAGGGATTGCGAATAACTATGTTGTCTACATGACAACTCAGTGAATGATGCAAACTCTAGTGTTGTAGACACCATGGATTGAAATAGAGTTGCGTATTTTTGTGTTGTCAACATGGCAACTCAAAAAGGTACAAAAACTCCTAATTGTCTCATGAAATAAAATAATAATATAATGCAAAATAATAAAATAATGCATTGACCTAAGTAAACTTAAGTAAGTCTAAATAGTAAATACGCATTTACACCAACACCCCCCCTTAAGTGCAACTTAGGGGAATGATGCCCTTAAGCTTAATAAAACTAGGATGAAACGTAAGATAGGTCCTGGCTACTAGGCCATGTTAGGTACCCATGTACATAATGATATGCAATCTTCCATAAAGTGAAGAAAGAGGGAAAACCTCATGGGAAAAACCCTCCCCCAAAAAGAGAGATAAAAGGGATGCATGGATGGATGGAGTAATCAAGACCCCCCCATTACAACATACATCCAGTATATTCAAAAGTGAAGATTGAGAAGAAAAAGACCTCATAAGAGGAAAAAGTCCCCCCCCCCCCCCTCCCCCACCAAAATGAAGAATGCCTGTCAGTGAAAGCTGCTCCAAGGAAGAAGCTAGTCCATGGATACTGAATAATGTTCCTCCCCTTTGGAAGAAACAATGGCAAAGGTACAATCCTAAAGATGTATGGTGGCCCTGTAACCTGCTCAAGTATCCCTGTGCTGATGCTAATGTTCACTCCTTCCAACTGTGTTGAAAAGAATGAATGCAGATCTAGCAAGGATGTCTATTGAACCTATTCCAATGAACCATCTGTCTCCTTAACTAATAAAGAGACCACCAACAACTGTTGTTCATAAGGATCCACAATCACGCCAACCTGTGAAGATTGATCATGTAGAGAATGAACATGAGGGTCAGAGTGAGCCCTCACAACAACTATAGAAGGATCACTTTCATCAAAGAGAAGATGCAAATCATCAAGGCTATCTCCCAAGTTTGCGGTGAGTGACTCCACAAACAAACCTGCAATGTCTACCATGTAGTCATCAACTGAAGCTGGAGGTGGAAGACTAAATGTACCATGCTGTGTTGGACCTTTCGCTATGGCAATATATGCATGTGGAGTAGATTGTTGATGTGATCTCTCACTGCAACTATTGATAGAACCCCACATGTCTGATTCTGTTGAAGCACTATTATTGGTGTCACTATCAGTTTCCACTATGTGTGATGTGCGGAGAGGATTAGAGGACAAGCTTGGTGAACTTTCCTCAAAATGAACATCCTTCTCCACAAAAATCTAATGTATCTCTAGATCCATAAGTCTGTAAGCCTTCATTCCATCTTCATATCCTATGAAAGTACAAGGCCTAAGTGATGGTGCCTTCCATCCTCTAGAAGATAGGTTTGCCCGTGCTAGACAACTGAAGACTTTGAAGTGACTCACAACTGGTTTTTTGCCACACCATGCCTCAAAAGGAGTCTTATCATCTAAGGCAGTATGAGGAGACCTGTTAAATATGTGAGTAGCACTACTAATGGCTTTGACTTCTAATGTAGGATCAAGAGACTTGGCCTTTATCGTGCAACTTGCCATGAATTTGAGAGTCCTAATCCTTAGTGTTGCAAGATCTGTCTTATGTGGACTGAATGCTAGTGTACTCTAAAGATCAATCCCCTCAAGCTTACAAAAGTCCTTAAGTCTTCTGTCCACATATATGTTCTCATTGTCCACCCGTAGAACCTTGATGACTTTCCTTGATTTGTGTTCAACATGAGTCTTGAAGGCTTGAAGCTTATGAACCGCTTCACTCTTGTGATGAAGGAAGTAGACCCAAGTGAATCATGAAAAGTCATCAACGAAAGTAAGGATGTAGTGGCCTTGGCTGACTGATGTCACTACAAAAGATCCTGCTAATACCATGTGAACCAACTGAAGAACAACTAGTGCTCTTGAAGAGTGCCCTTTATCATACTTCTCCTCGAGATGCATATTCTCTGAACATGATGAATGCTCTCCCTTAGAAAAGTTGATTTTAGGTAGAGCTTTGACCATGTGTTTAAAGCATAGTTGCTGAAGAGAGCGGAAGGCAAGATGACCAAACCGCTCATGCCATAAGTTGATTTGTGAATGTGAGTGAGTCAACAAGGCTTGAGAAGGAGACTTAGGCACAAAGTAGGAGAAGGAATAAAGCCTCTTTTCATCATTGACTTTCCCAACTACAACCAATGAATCATCTCTAAGACTATGCACCATCATTGAATCTGGAAGGAACTCAACTTTGTGACCATCTCCAAGGTGAGTGATTTGGTAAACTAATAGGAGATTGGAGCTAAGGTTTGGAACATAAAGAACATCTTTGAATTCCCCATTGTCCATTTCCACATGTCCTTTCCCTTCAACTTCCATTTTGGTATCATCTCCCACGAAGATGTGTGGTACCTTTGACTACTTCAATGAAGAAAAGTCTCCCTTTGAAGAACCCATATGATAGGAGGCACCTGAGTCAAGTATCCATTTCGAAGAAGAACTTGTGTTTGCCATAAGTGCTTGCCCTTTTCCCTTTGAAGAGGTTGGAGTTGAATCCTTGGAAGTACTTGACACTTGAATCTTGTTCTTCTTGAGTAGATTTTCTAACTCATCGATTCTTTTACTTTTGCAATGATGCTCGTCATGATTTGGCTTTTTGCAATATGCACAAAAAAGTTTGTCTTTCTTTTCATTACTTCCCTTCTTGTTGGAAGAAGAATTGCCTTGTTGTGAGGAGGATTGTTGTGTCTCAAATTGTGATTTCTGCTTCCGTTGCTTCTTGTTGTTGTTGCTAGAATTTTTCCCTCCTTCACTTGATTGGTGCTCATCACTAGCCACCAAGGCTTTGGTCTTTGATGACTTGAGAAGTCCTAAATCCATCAAGTGAGATTGTTCAATAATCAACATCTCTGTAAATGCATCAAATGTAGGCTTCTGGTAAGCAGATCCCATGGTCAACTAGTGAGTGTTAAAACTTGAAACAAAGGGAGCATACTTTGAAGGTAGCCTCTTTAGGATGTGATGAATCAACTTGTCATCCTTCATGGGATTTCCAAAACCTTTAAGAAGTGTCCTATACTCATTGGCTTTGTTGATGTAATCTTGAATTGTGTCAAAGTTCTTTGGATCCAAGAGGAGTAGATTGTCCTCAATCTGAAATCCCTTTTCTTCATCCACCTTACCATACAATGATTCAAGTTTATCCCAAGCTGGTTTGGATTTTGTGCAACTAGCAATGTGAAAGAAGAGATCTCTATGTACACAACTCCTAATAATTCCTAAAGCCTGTTGGTCTTGTTTTTTTCATTCAATGAGTTCTCTAGCATAGTAGGTTTGGTAATTGTACCATCAACATAAAGACTATAACCTTTTTCCATTAATTTACTCCAAGCAATATCTTTCCAAGTAGAATAATTGCATGAAGTTAGAGGTGGACATTTAAATGAACCCATGATGCAAAAACTGAAAAGAGCACAAAAGAGAGACAGAAGAACACAGTTTAACCCCCCCTCCTTTCACTTAATCAAAATACCCCCCTAAAAAAGATGCTTTTGGCACTTTATAAGTAGTGCATGTACAATGGGCCACTTGTCAAAATGAACAAAGTGGACTTTCTAATTTTGCTTTTACAACTACAATTTGAGGCCCAAATCTGTCACTAAGTATTGTAGCTCAAATGTACAACAATTTTGAAAAATAATCAAAGCTTTACAATGTAGAAAAAGCCCTTGCTCTAAAAGTGAGAATTTTGTCCACACAACCCTAGAATCTGACTACAGATCTAGAAAGTAGATGAAAAATAACACACTTTAAAAAAAATGGAACCTGGAAAGGTGACCAAATGAGCCCGTACGGAGCGTTTGAAGTTGCAAAATGTAGGATTATGCAAGTACAGTCACCAAAAAATGCAATTTCTAAAAATCCCAGCACCAAATCCCAAAAAGAACACCACCACTTGAAAGTTTGAGAAATTCTACCCAATTTCAAAAAAAAATGCACCTGAATCAAAGTCTGGATGGCCAAGTTATGGGCTCACAAAGTCAAGCTGCCAAAACAAAAAGCAATCTGGAGAGGAGTCTAGAAGGAAAATAACTAGCTTAAATTTGATGGTTGAATGACTGTCGCAATAGTTATAAAAGGCCTAATTTTGACAATCAAATGACCGTCAAATTTAACATAGTGCTTTGCTGATGTTAGCAAAAAAATTAGCAGCTTGGGGTGATGTGGCAGCTGATTAGACTATCCATACAGTATGGACTATTAATGTGGCATAGGGTACGGTCGACAACTGATGCATGTCAAATGATGTGGCAAACAATGTTGATGTCAGATCCTGCGTGGCAAAAGCTGACTGACATGTTAGGCACATGTCTGATCTATGGTAGAGGAAGGGATGCCTGCGTGTCTGAAGAGTTAGATTGACGTGGCAAAGGAAGGGATGCTTGCGAGTCTGAAGAGTTAGATCGATGTGGCAGGCGATGTGCAGTCAATGTGGCAAGCACTTTCACAAAATGGCACCATGTAGCAAGCAAGGGACACGTGGAGCTGCTGTGAGAGGACATCACAAGGGGCTGAAATATATTGTTGCGGCCATAATCTTCACTGTGGGCCAAAAAAATGAGTTTGTGATGGCTGATAGTTTTAAAAACTAGTGGGGGACATAAAAATTAGTCCCACATGCATAGCAATTCAAACTCTACAATAGTTTAAATGAAGAAGGCCATGAAACCTTAAACAAAGAGGTCACTTGGAGAATGTTTGATTGGCGATAGGTTATACGTTGGAATTGTAAATAATGTGCCTGAAATATTGTAAAATATGCCACTGGTATGGATTAATGCTTGTGTAATAGTAAATAGAATATCCCGTACGAATATTCTCTGCAGGATAGAATATTCTCTACGACAAAACAAAATATACTCTACGCAGGGTGAGGATTTGACAACTCAGTTCTGCAAAAAAAGTTTTCTTTGCTACCTGCCCAAAGGGCAAATTTTTTTTTCGAAAATAGAAATTCGAAATAATTGTAGAGATTAAATACAAATACCAGATTTGAATTAAAAAATTGCAGATCTAAAGATCATACCCGTGTTGCAAATCGGGGCTTCCAAGTGCCGATTTGCAAAAAAAAATTGGCTCACGATCGAATTTGGCCTAAGGTAGTTGAGTTTATAGTCGATCTTGACCGAATCAACATTCCAAACACAATGGTGAGGTCTGATTTGGCTCTAGACGCTCTCAATTTTTGTAGTATTTTAGATTCGGGCCGAGGTGTTGAAGCAACAATGGTGTCAAATGGCTATGTGATGAGAAAATCTCCAAGCTCTGATACCATGTAATAATTTGCCTTAGGGTAAAATTCACCCAGGAACTAAGAACTCAAACACAAGCACAACTGTAGACCAAAAAAAGAGAGTATGATCATAATGATGATATATTCATTCAATATGCATTAAGAGTAAACTAGGAGTGTCTGTATATAAAGGCCTCTAAGATGCATCTAGAATGCCTTAGAATCAGGTACATGATAAGTCACACAACCAAATACATGTCCACCAGATATGGGTTATCCTCCATTAAGCACGAAAGTAAGTGCAACGATGAGAGGATAAGCCTACAAGGGTTTAATAAGCAAATTAGTGTTGTAGACATGTGCTAAAAAGGGAGTGCGAATAACTGTGTTGTCTACATGAAAACTCAGTGAATGATGCAAACTCTAGTGTTGTAGACACGATGCGCTGAAATAGAGTTGCGTACTTCTATGTTGTCAACATGACAACTCAAAAAGGTACACAAACTCCTAACTGTCTCACAAAATAAAATAATAAAATAATGCATTAGCCTAAGTAAACTTAAGTAAGTGTAAATAGTAAATACGTATTTACACCAATAGTTATTATATTCATAATAATAATGTATAATTTATTATGAATATTTCAATTATCAATTTGGTAAACCATAATCTGCCTTGAAATTTATTTATATATTATTATAATATCTTATTATTAAATTCTACTAGAGGAAAGGGACGTGGCATTGTCCTTCATTAAAAATATGTAAAATTGTGAAATACAAACAATAATAAAATGTAGAAGGCAAAATATGCAAATATAGACAAAGAAAATTATAGATTGTTAACTAATTGCTAGAAGCCATAAATTACCTAAATCAAGACCTAGATTTTTATACGAACCAATGATTTAATTTGGGCTAGAGTTTTAGGGTACAAAATATTTAAAAAATTATGATCTAGGTACTCTTGATTGGAATTTGCGTGGTCTCTTTGGCCCAATAGCTTTGTCACTTTTTCTTGTTCAAATTAAAATAAGGGAACTTTAGGGTAAACATAGTTTGCCTTGGTCCAAACCTTGTTTAGGAATCAACCTTGAGAATGACAGAAAATTACATCAAGAAATGCATGTAAAAGGTTAATGGTTGATTCACCTTGTATAAACTCTTATGAATGGATGCAAAACTTACTCATATTCATGAAGATGCTTGAATTGAAGGTGTTCACCTTGGGATAGAAAATGGAATCAAGGATGCCCTTAGAATGCATGGATTTTCGAATGCCACTCCTAGATCTTCAATGTAGATATGCTTGATAATCATTTCCAATAAAGGAAGAATGTTTGTGGATGAAAGGAATGAATTCCTTGCTTGATTGTAAACTCCTCAACATGGACTTCATTAGAGAGAAGCTTGCTACAATGGAGAACAATTTATCTTAGATGCTTAACTGAAGATTAGACCTCAAATCCTCGCCTTCAAATCTTGAACCCAATTGCTAATATACTTGATTGCTTGCAATAGATCACAAATGTACATGAGTATTCTTTAAAACAAGAAGAGATAAGGTGTTTATATACCTCATCCTACATTTAAGGATAAAAAATAAGCCAAATCGACCGCAAGATCCAATTTGCCACCAAAATTCTGACATAGGTCTCTGACCTAGATTGGAGCCAAAACAAGTGGGAACGTAACATCTCAAATGTTTTATTCTTGGGTACATAAATGTTATATTGCTTGGAAAATCAATCCAAATTTGAATTGGGTACCGAGATGATAGGACATATACGAGAAAAGAGGAATCAAGTTGCTAGGATCAAACATAACAAACATCAAATCTCAAAATCACCAAACTAGGGCCTAAGAAAGCATCCAAATATGGGTACTAACTTTTTAAGATGATACAATTATATACTTGGACTTATTCAATTATTGGATGAAAAAGTAGGCTATACGTATTTATGAACAAGTCCTAAGTTTGAGCTTTGAATAATGTTGGACATTTCTTTATTAGGTGCCCTAAATGCTTAAATGTATAACCTAGATCTTTGTAGAGTGTGTGCCATACTTATATACTATTCCCTTAGATTATATTTTTCAAACAAGGTCTAACTCTTTTTTGTTATTAAAAGTGAATTATTTATTTTTAAATTAAAAAATACATACATGTAACTTGTATATTGACATTACAATTGTATATTGACATTACAAAACCAAAAACCATTTATCACGAATAAAAGCAGGCGGGCAATTGAGGATGATCCCCACTAAAAATAGTGGGGAGTGGCCAAAGTCTAAGAGAGCGCTAAAATTAATACAAAATGAAGGAAATAATGCCTTGTACACTTTTTAGACCTCACAAAGAGTAAACCAAGTCCATTTGTCGGAACCCTAAGAACAAAAGTTCTCGGTACAGATCTTGTTTTTAATTAAATGACAATTAATAACTATCAGCAAGATTCTGGTCCATAGGACATCCAGTCTTGCATTATTCTCATAAACTTATAGCGAATTCATCGGTGCTGCGAGGCAAAATTCAGCCTGGAAGTATTAGGAAAATATGGGTTTGCTTAATTATTCCAGGATTTAGGGTTTTATGGGTTTAGTATATTCATTCAGGGTTATAGGGTTTAAGGGTCAAATTGAGTTATTCAGGGTTTAATGTTGTAAAGGTTTGATTGATTTATAAAGGGGCTGGTCCATTTGTTTACGTAATAGGGTTTTAAAGGTTTGAGTGGATATGCCAATGGACGTAACAAAGAAAGATCCCAGATTTCACGACGACGATAATGACGAAGAAGAGGAAGAAGATGCAGCAGGGCGATGGGACGACTGGGAGGACGACGACGAGGAGTCTACGCAATGCCTTTGTCTTTTCTGCAATCAGCATTTGAATTCAGCTGATGCTGTCTTCAAGCATTGCTGCAAAGATCATTCTTTTGATTTTTCAAGCTTAAGAAAATCGCTTGCTCTCAACTTCTATGGAACTTTCAAACTCATCAATTACGTACGAGCTCAGGTTAGTCACATACTCTATTCCCCTTAGTTGAAAGAGTTACCGAGTTCGATTAAAATATTACTGCTAATTGCTAATAAAATGGGTGGAAAAGAATCACAACTTCAGGTGGCCTACACATTTGAATGCAAACATTTGATTTTGTGTTTTCAAACTTCAAATTGTTTCTGGAATTGCAATTTTTTAGCTTTTTGGAATCCTAGGTAACGTTTATATAGAACCAAATAGGTCCTCCTTGATTAATTTCTATTTTTGGATTAGGCATATTACTTTGCTCTATTCTTTGACATTACAAGATTTAACTTGGGACCCCAATGTTATGATGCTGGCATGTTTTTTAATTTGAGTCGCTTGTTTTAAAGATACACTTTAATGGCGTTCTATTCTTGTCGCATGCACTTAGTTTCAAAGATATATTGTAAATTCATTAGTTTGAAAAATATCATTCTTTATTGTGTGGTGAGTTGGCAACACCTGCCCATTTGTGATGCAATGAAGGCTTGGAAAACTATTTAATTCTTTTGTACGTTTAGGAAATGGATCTGTTGTTTTGAATACAGCGAGTTGTTGAGATGCCTTCTGACTTGTGATATAACGAAAGCTTAGGAGATAGTCCCGCTCAGATTATATGTACTGAGTGCTCTAAGACTTTTGATGTAATGGAAGCTTAGAAAAAATTGTAATCTTTTAAAGTTAAAAGAATTGCAAAGTAAGAAAAGCTTAGAATAGTTTTCTATTCTTTTATATGCAGTAAGTCATGAAGATATCTTCTCACTTGTGATCGTAATAAAACTTGAAATATCAGGAGAAAGAAAGGACAACTAGCGACAGGTTGCCAAGTGGCCTAGTCTGATTTATGGAAAACTTAGGGAATAAAGTTAACGCGAAGTACATGAAGGGCTCTTCTGTTTCAGCTTTAAATATTTTTTTCCACTGATTGACTGAGTTTTTTTGTGCTTGTCTTGTCAAGGAGTATGATACTTTTTGAATCCTTTTGTTATTAAGCTTTGCCTTGTACAAGTAGGTCAACAGTTTCAAATGTGAATTCTCAAATAGTTTTTAAATTATTGTCTGACAATCATCTAGACTAATTGTTAAGAATTGTAGCAGACAGTTGCCATCAGGAACTAGCAACAACCATAAGAACATGCCAATCAACTGTAAGTTGCCAAATCATTACATCGAGTATCATCCATTAACAATAGCAAATCAATTTGTTGTAGGCTATATTACCAATTTGCCCCCCGCCCCCCAGCCAGGGTCCTGGTTCAGCACATACCTGGTCGAGGTCTTTTTCTGGATCCTTGTATGGGAACAGATGCCCCCGGGCAAAATGAACCTGGCTTGGTCTGGGTTTGCCACGTGGTGTAACCGGGCAAACCCAGGAAGATGGTCAAATCAAGTTGTCTCAAGTTCATTTGATTTCAAGGAAATGATGAATAAAGTGTCTGTGCACCTTGTTGCTACAAATGTCCTGCATCTTGTCGCTGCAAATGGCAGGGGGTTATAGACAGCACCATTTTATTTAGAAAGCCAAGAAGTATGTGTCCGGTGTACTGTTTCTCTGCTAAAGCCTAAAGGTGTGATTAGTACTTTATCTAATGATAGCTGATGAGTATGTGCAAAAACTTGATGGTGGTATTTTACTTGTTGCATTTTCTCACAACTATTACTGGCTTCAGATTACTAAAAACAGCACATTTTTTACTTTTTAGTGCATTTATTGTTCACCACATTCTGTTTATGGGTACTTAGAATGCATGCATTATTATGACAGGTTTAACTTTTGGCTGAGATATATTAATAACTGATAAGTATGAGACATTTTCCACAGCAAGTCAAAGGGTGATTTTCTATCAGGATTCAACTGTGTAGTTTTTGAGCTATGTTATCCCAAGTTTCCAGGACAGGGGGACAGGGAAACGGGTTTTCCTGGTCTTTTTTTACCAGAGCAGGGGATGGATATTTATAAATGTGTGCGTGTGCGCACGCATGTATATATATATATATATGTATATATCATTGAATCTCAACTATATTCATCAGTTTCACATTCATCAAAGCAGCATAGTTTATAACTTCAAAATTATCAATTCCATTCATCAAATAATGATTTGTCAATGATCACAGCATAGCAATTAGCATCTTAATCGAATCATCATGAAAATTATATATATATATATATATATATATATATATCATGGATTTTTAAAAATATTCATCAGTTTCACATTCATCAAAGCAACATAGTTTATAACTTTATAACTATCAATTCCATTCATCAAACAATGATTCATCAATGATCAGAGCCTAGCAATTAGCATCTAATCGAATCATCATGAAAGTAGCATCATTTTCAATCATCATCTAAGAATACCAATAAATATTAAAAACTTTAAAACAAAGAAGCCAAGTTTTTAACAATAAATTACAATGTTTAACTTCATTATAAATTTACAGCGTCAATCTTAGCCTTTAAGATACAGCAGGTATAAACAGAAATTACACAGTATTTTAGTCAATCTTAGCATTTTAAAGTTTTAAAGAGAGATTACACAGCCTACCCTGTGAATTATAAACAGAGAATATCCCGCAACTCTTAAAAAAATTAAAAAAATGAAAGATAAAAAACTAACCCCAGCCTTGAAAATCCTTACCGTCTCTCTCCAAGTTGCAACCTGCTGTCTTAGCCTGCAATGCTGTTGAACAGCTGCGTTAAAAGTTTGCAACTCTGCATTTAAACCTTTCAACCCGTGTTTAAATTTTAAAAACTTTTTAACACCTGCCTTCTGCATAATGTTTCAACACAATACGGTCGTCAGTCTCTGTCGGGCAGGAGAATGCAAACTAAAATAAAACTTTGTTACGTAAACAAATTTATAAACTTAAAGCTGTATAAAATATAAAAACTTTTATTTTATAATTTATTTGAAGTCTTCATTCCAACATGTGGGGCCCGTAGGGAAAAAAAAAAAAAACCTTTTTTTAAAATTATTTTTGGGGCCAAAATTTTATTTTTTAATTGGAAACTTTTTGCAGTCCCCAAAATGGCTAGGAAATGGTAAATTAGCCCCCAGGACAGTCAACAAGACTCGGAAACTTGTTGATTTTTTTCTTGGCTAGATGGGGACGACTTGGAAATGTCCACTGCCATCCCCCCGTCCTTAAAACTGTCCTAGTTTTTGAAATTTAGTGCTTAGGGGTGGAAATGTGTCCCTGAGTAACGTAGTTTTTGACTCAAACTGATTGACCCATGTTTTATGAATAGTGGTTCAGAAGAACCCATTCACACGAGAATGAATTTCTACTTAGCACTCATTGCATGTAGGTGATGCTCATAGGAGTAAAGAATTGGGCCTTCTCGAGAGGTCACCCATCCCAATTTATCACAAGAACCCATTTGTCATTAGATTGAATGGAACAGTTGACACTCATTGCATCCAGGTGATGCTTATAGGAGTAAAGCATCAAACCTTCCCAAGAGCTCACCCATCCTAGTTTATTAGTATTCAACAGGGTTGGGTGACCTCTTGAGAAGGCCTCATGCTTCACCCTTGTGAGCATCATCTAGATGCAATAGTGCTAAGTGTTCCATTCATTCTCATGAGAGATGGATTCTTGAGAATCACTACTCGTGAAACATGAGGCCTTTTCAAGAGGTCACCAATCCTATTCAACAGGGTTGGGTGACCTCAGAAGGCCTCATGGTTCACCCTTGTGAGCATCATCTAGATGCAGTAGTGCAAATGTTCCATTCATTCTCATGAGAGATGGATTCTTGAGAATCACTACTCATGAAACATGGGTCAATGAGTTTGACTCGAAACCTACACAGTTGAATCAGTTTGACTCGAAACCTACACAGTTGAATTTTGATAGCAATATCACAACTATATTGATAACATTACCTAATGGTCCTAATCTTTAGCTAGTATATATACAATTGACAAACATTAAGTATTTTTATGTGGCTAAAATTTGCATATATTTATGTTTATCTTATGTTATTTCTATGGATGTGTGTGGGATCAAAGTGATGCATATGAATCCAAATCACTCTTAGGTTGGGGGAGAATTTCAAGTCAATTGGATGATAAATCATTATGTATCAACTAATAAGTAATATTGTTGATGTGAATGTATATGTTACCTAACTAGCTCTTTTTTTGGTCTACTTCATACATAGTTAAGTTCATTTAGGGCAAATACATTTCTCATGTCTTGTCATAGGACTAAAATGTGCATCATAATCATATGTTCATTGTTATCATATGTATGCCTATAGACTTTCATTGTCCAGCAGTCTATTGTCATTGTATATTTGTGTCTTTGGATAGAATGGGTTTATTCTATCATTTTACTTTCTTTGTGCATTCGTTGAAGTTCCTCGATGTTGGTAGACTATCTCCAAAGCCAAATCTTACATTGCATCAGAGCTTGTGGGTTTGCTTTTTGTTAGCCTTTTTGGAGATCTAGGTTGCAAATCTTGTATTTTCTTGAAAGTTGAGTATATTCTCCTCTTGTTTTGAATGATGACTTGGAGAATTATAAAAACTTGATAGGAATCTGGGGGTTCCCATTTGTGATGTTGTACCGTAGGTGCATTTTGGAGTTTATGGAGCAAATTTGAGCACTCCATTGTATCTTAAGGAGTTTAGAAAGTTATTGCCTTTTGTTGTGTCCAAATTAGATATAGGAGGCCATATTTGTAAGGGTTTAATTGAAAGGTTTTTATTCTTGGCATCTGCGGTCAGTGGTCAGTAAAAGCATCTTATGACAGATTGATGTCGCAATTGTGTCTAGAAGATTTGAAAACTAATTAGTTAACTTACAAATTGTTGTAATCCAAGCACTTTGTTCTTCTATGGAAAATTCCCCGCTCTCTCTCCTTGTTTGTATGGATTGCACAATCACAAAGTATTCTCTAGTGGATGTTGGCATAGGCAGAAATGGCTGTTAGATTTTTTTTTCTTCCATAATTAGAGGACTTCTTTGTAATAGGGTTTAGGTTGTACCTTATGCACTTTGTTGGAAGCAGGTATGTTCACTATTGTGAGAGTCGCATGGCAGCCATTGATTGTGTATCTAAATTGGTGGGCCGTCTTCAATGCAATGGTTAACTTTAAAGGCCCAATTAGCAACATTGTTAGTATTAAGCTATGACACTAGGTGGCGATCCTCACCTTCAAAGAGACATGCATAACATATTAAACCTTTGGCCCATCTTTTTTAGATAGTAGAACTCAGTAACTCTTTGTATGCATAAAAATGGTTAGATCGTAGAACTCAATAACTGTTTGTATGAATAAAAGTGGTTTCATGCTGGCAAAACATTGGGTTGAGCTTAGTAAGAGTGGTTATAACATTAGGCAACAATATCATGGTAAGATAAGAATAATTTTGCAATGATAAAATACTCTATTGGCATGGGAGTGTATTTTTTTAGGTGATTGTTGATGTCAGCATTGTAATGCAAGTCCTTACCCCATCTTGCTCTTTTTACAATAGGAGTTTTGCTTTATGAACCTAATTTTTGGAGGGTCGTATTTTGAATATGAGTTTTTCACTACTGCATTCTTTTTTTATTTGAGCTATTTTTTCATAGTTTACGGCAATGCAGTTATTTTTATTTCAATTATGGTTTTTGTAAGATTTTTAATTTTTCTTTGGTGTTGTTTCATAGTTCTTGTTGCAGGACCTTGTAGTTCCCTGCATGGGCACATATAACCTTTTTGAGATCATTATTTTGATCTCTATAGTCATACTATTGGTTCATTTTAATTTGCTCCTAATTTGTCTTTTCAGTTTTGAGTTTGTTTTTGATATTGTAAAACATATAGATCAATTCCACTTGGTTATGTATTGGTGGCAATTGTATATGCACTAAATATAAAGTGCCTGGATGATATTGTGTTGGGGATCATTGATTAAATGAGGGATCAATCTTCTTGTAGTTGTGCTTGCATTGCTCTTGATTTGTGATATATCTTTCTTGCCTTGTCACAAAGCATAACTCAATTCCTTACCTAACACCTTACATCTATTTTGCATGAAAATTTGAAATGAAAAATTGCTTAGACATAAGAGGTTGTACAAGATAGTTCATGTGCTTGATGGTGATGAGTGTACAAAGACTAAGTGGTTGAATAGTTGTGAGAAAGCATCGACAATTTGTGCTTGGATGTCTTTATAAGTTATTTCACCTTAGCTCTCCACGCCAATGACTATGTGGACCACATTTTTAGCTTGCAAGGAGATGAAATCGAGAGGCGTTTGTTGGAAAATGGAGCAAGTATCAATCCATACAATTTGTACAACATATAGGACTTCATTGCTAAATGCGAGTCAGTCAATGCACAAATAAGTATTAAATGTTCTCTCTAAGCTAGAACTTTACTATCTAGTGTTTGTGCCTACTTTCTATGCTACAAAAAGTGCTTTGGGGAGTGAGTTTAAGATATCTACCTTTGAGTATTTTGCTATGTTACTCGCTAGGGAGCTGGGTGCGTTGAAGTCTTCAAAACCACAAATTTTGCTTGCAAAAGACAAGAAGGCTAGTGGCAAATAGAAGGACAAGAACAAGAGTAAGAAGAACACAAAACAAAAATTCACATCCTTATCCGTATAACTTAAAATTAAGGGGAATCATTTAAGAAGGAGAAACCCAAACATATTTTTCACATTTTCTAATCAAAATCAAATTCCTTCAACTATGTTAGGAGGTTCTTCTTCTTTTATACATAGATAGAGAAACATAAGGCAATGCATCCTTGATTCCAGAGCTTCATATCATGTGGCTTTATTCCAAAGTATGCTCTCTTCATTTGAGCTATTTTCATCACCAGCATCTTGATTGTAACAGCACATTTGTGCATCTTTCTGGAAGACCTACTAAAATTTGTGAGAGATCCTTGAATGATGACGTCCTTCGTGTTTTGTCAGTGTCAACTATTCTTCATTTAAACTATTAAAGCACACAGGGATTTCACATGAGATTTTGTTCTTATTCAGGATTCACACAATAGATTCCTCTTGGTTTTCACAAAGCATACATCGGGAAGGGTCTTCAAATCCCAATTTTCTAAACCATTCAGCACTAATAATCTTTTTCTATAGAGCATCTCATAGGAAATTTCCAGCTTTAGGAAGGCACTGGTTGCCAATAGAGATGAATAGGTAAATTTGAATCTTGCCATTGTTGTTCATTTACCAGAGCATTGTACCATCTTTGACCTTGTAAGAACTGGATTTAGAGCCAGTCCAGATGAGTTTATCCTCCTTAAGTTTAGGAATCAGCTGACGAGTGTTAAGAATATGCTCAAATTCCAGTTTTTATTAGAAGTTAGAGGGGTTTCATGTAAGGATCTCCATTTCCATGAAAGGTTGGGGTCTCCTTCTAGAAACTTAATGTAATTATTAAGATATTTACCCCAAAGATTTGACAAGGTGTTTTTGATGAAGGTAATTTATTTCTAATGATGTCTATGCATTCCAAAATGAAATTCCAAGCTCTAGATCCTTTGGGGCGATTGTCCATTCTAAACATTCTTGAATGGTCATTTTTGATTAAATATTTGTGTAGCAGAATCTAAGCCCATTTGCTATTAGGTTCATAGTAGATTCTCCAAGCAAGTTTGCTCCTAAAGCTAAGTTTTGCCATTGGGTCTTCTTAATCCCTAACCCTCCAGTCTTTAAGGGTCTATAGATGTTGTCCCAACTGACAAGGACCATTTTTCTTTTGTCTGAGACTCCTTGCGAGAATTTTTTTTTAATCTTTTTACCCAGCTTGTATTTGGCATTTTCTGAAAGTGGCATACATGACATTTGGTAAGATGGTACAGCAGAAAGAACAGATTTAATCATGGTGAGATGACCAACATTTGATAACCATTTACCATTCTGTCCATCCATCTTACTTTCTAATTTATTAATAAGGGGATCCCGATTTTAGTAGATCGTGTGCCTTTATCCATAGGCATCCCAAAATATTTACATGGGAATTCACCTTTCTTGTATTCCAAAATTTGACATATTTCATCTTCAAGTTTACAATCTATTAACGAAAAATATTTCTGATTTATCTGCATTTACAAATTGACTTAGGCTTTCATATATAAATTTAGTATTTCCTTATGTTCTACAGTTTTGTTTATTGTACACTTTGCAGGGAGTATGGAGTCATCAGCAAATTGTTGGTGGGGGTAATATTTGGAACCCCATATGTTACCTAAATTCCAGAAATTTGACCTAGATTGTGGAACCCCATCCATTACCTTAGTGTGCTTACTTGAACCTTGGCATCCGTTCATTGACTATGGTTCTAGAGACATTTGCTAACATTTCATCTCTTTCATCTCTTGTTTTCTACGGGATTCTCATGGCTCTTTGCTATAGTGTTATATTCATTGTCTTCCAAATACAAAATCTCTGGACGACTAATACTACATTTATTTTGTGAATTCCTTCTTGTTTGAGGATCAATTTTGAGGCTTTTGCAGCAGTTTTGCTAATTGTTTTTCTCCCTAAGTTGCAATTAAAGGAGGTGTATTGGTGTGAATGAGGCATAATTCCTAACTAGCAATTTTTGGTCTTTTTCATAAGTAGTTAGAGAAGCTTATTTAGAACATTTGCTTTTTGTGTTTCAAGTAATATGTATATGATTATAGTCCTATGCTATGCTACCAATTCTGAGTTCAAGTTCGTGTTCAGGAACAAAAAAGTTTAGACGAAGTTCAGTAAGGAGAAAAAAATTGAAACAAAATTTGTGATTAAAGCTGTCTATAAATTTGATCTTTCAAAAAGCAGAAGTAATAAATCCATAGAATTCAAATGATAATATATTAAATTTGATTACATCATATTTTTTGTTTAAAAAATTATAAAAAAATCATAAAACAATATATAAAAAATAATAAAATTTAATGTAGTTACATATATATATATATATATATATATATATATTGAATTTGGTATATTAAATAATAAATATATTATATATTTAAATTAAAAAATCTAATTTCAATATTTTGAAGTATTAAATTTTAATGTGAGTAAAAAACAAAATTAAATAACTAATAAACATGGTTTAAAAGTTAAAACATAGAATAAAGTTATAAACTTTATTTGAAAAAAAACATAGAAATTATAATAAAAACTAAAAATTGAAATTGAAATGTTAAATATTGAACAGCACCTGTGTTGTCTTGTCTGATCCCTGTGTTCTGTTTCTTCTCTCTACAAGTAAAACAAGTTCGATGATCAGCTCAATCCCTTGCAACAGCCATCCTTGAACAATGAACGTCCTCATTTGCTCCTAGCTGCAGAACTATTGTAATGAATATATTGTGGTCAGGATACATTCGGTTGATATCTTTTTTCTGACTTGGAAAAAAACAAGAAAAGAGAACATCCTTTTGAAATATATTTTATTGAAAAATGGCTCTTAACTCATGAAGTTTAGTTGAATTTCAATGATTTTTTTCCTTCATGTTTTGAGTTTTGCTGTATTTGGAACCTCAAGGTCAACATTCAGCGAACCCTATGACTTAGGTCCTATGTATCATTTTTGCCTATATAGAAAGGTTCCCATCTTCATTTATCAATTGTTGTTATATATTTGCAGCTTTTGATGGAATAAAAATTATTTACCCTATTTGGGTATCTTTGTGTTTTCATTAAAGCTCCTTGATTTGGGTGGCTATCTCTATATCCAAGTCTGACAAATATATCCAGCTTCAGTTCTGGATGTAAGACATAGCCAGCCATTGTCTGCCCTTAGACTGGGTCTTGAAAAAAATGTTGAAATGCCAATATTTTTATAAAGCCTCAGCAGCTGGACCTTAGACAGATTGCACCTTATTAAGTAGAAGTATAAATATTTAATGCAGTTCTTAAAGCCTTAGCAACCTTACTAGCGTTAATTGTAGCATGGAGTTTTTATATTTTAAAACTTTGAACTGTTTGAGCCTCCATATATCTGTCCAACATCTGCCAATACAATATGTCTAATTCTAAGGGTGTCTTTTGATTCATTAATAAGCATTGTTACCAAGAGGCCTTTAGTGGTTGGTGCTTGTATCCTGTATCTTATATGTGTGCTTGTTGTTGTTCATGGGGACAATAGAGATGTTAGGAAATTTAAAAATGATGCTTACTAGCTTCTTTTTACCTTTCATGGAAGCATGTCCAGTGAAAATTGAGCAACTTCATGTAGATATTTATAAATTATGTCACGAATTACATCTTTTTTCCTTGAGTATGAATAAATGACTTGTTGGTTAGAGTCAGATGATCTGAAGAAAAACACTTACAGATGTGTACGTCTCAATTTTTTAATAGAAGTATGTATAATTGTGTAGTAAATTTTTAAAATTTTCCTATCAAAGCTAAATATGATAATAGTAAGAAGAGAAGTAATAATAAGAAGGTTTGATTTGTTTGTGTAATGAAGCTCTATCAATTGTTTGAATTTAAAGGATGAGTACTCCATGCTACTATTTTGTATTATTCACCAAAAGGCTTTATATTTAATCCCGGCACTAGAATGAAGAAATCTAAATATTTACAGTTGGTTTTCTATACATTTGTTATTAAATGTGTGTTCCTGAGTGGCTCTTTACCATGCATATATTATATTTACAAATCTGTTACAAAGATTAAGGTTATGTCTTTTGAAGACTAAGTAGCATTCATATAATTTTATTTATCATCCACAGACTATTTACGGTACACTAAGCTTAGTGAATGCACTTAAATTGCGTAATTACATCATGTGTTTTGATAATTTTTCTACAAACACAAATCTTCGTAAACTTGAAAATCACCATTTTGACAGTCCTTTTCTCACAAATCCAATCCCCGTGACATATAGGGCCAGATCAAGTTGCATTTATGAAATGAATTAATATTATCTCAAGCTGGAGTAATACATTGCAGCTGTGGTTGATATTTTTGTACACTCACAAGACCTATCCATGACTTCTTCAGCTGCTGATTTTTGATTCACTTTTGTTGATATGGAGGTGAAAAGTCTCTTGTAATTAGACCGTATTAGCAATGAGGCTCTCTCTTTTTTCGTACACTCTTCGCTTACTGCTACTTTGTGATGTTTTCTCCATTCCAGTTGCTTGAGCTGTTGCTAAGGTGCACAGCGTACATTGTTTCTGAAAATAAATGGTTCAATGGCTCGATATTAAAGGGAAAGATGATTTCTGATACAAATCTTTGAATTCTTCTTAGGTTGCAGAAAATAGATGTTGGAGTTGTGGATTAGTTCATGAATCCAATAAAGCTCTTCTTGAGCATTTGCATGCATCAAACCACTCTACTGATTTAATGGATTCAAATGGAAGCATAAACGGTCTAGTCACCTGGCAAGATGACAAATATCTGTCCCCCTTTTTGAAAGATGATCCCCTATTGTACAGCTTTGAAGAAGAAGAAGAAGATAGTATGGAGGGTATCAATAGCATTGATGTGGTTGACAAAGAGGAACTAATTAGAGAACTAGGAGGTGATGACTTCATCAATATGAAACATTTGGTTGAGAGTTTGTGCAATGATGAGATTTCAGATTTAGCTCCTACTGAATCAACTAATGGAGCTAAAGATGCACTGGGAAAAGATAGACATAATGACAGAATCATATATGGTCTTAATACAGACACTAATCATTACAATGGAAAGGGCACACTAGAGCAGAATTCTAATCCATTATCTGTTCAAAAGACAAAGGAAAATAAGTCAAAGGTTACTTTTGCAAATGTGGCTAAGAAGGAGATCAAGAACATCGATGAGAATTACTTTGGTGCTTACAGTCGGTTTGGAATTCACAGAGAAATGCTTAGTGATCAGGTGAGCTTTTAATTCTAAATTATCTCTTCAATCTTAACCTTAAGGCTTCAAATTTTTATGTCAACATTAACAAATAAAAGCATTGAAAGGCTATTATGTGTGCTTTTCTTCTGTTAATATGCTTTTTTTATTTTAAATTTTTTGGTGTAGCACTATATAACTAATGCCTTCATAAAAAAAGGAGATAAATTCTAAACATGGATAGCAGTCCAAAAGAGAAAGTATGGAAGTGAAACCTCCAATGTCTGCAGTTTTGGGGTACCAGCTTTTACTGATTGTTATATGTTTCATACTTGGTTGTTTGTTCACACTGAATAAAGGAGTATGATTTACATTTGGGACTTTGTTGCAGAGTTAAATTTTATCTGTTTTATGTTGTAACTCTATTTGTGACTTTATTTAGCAGAGAAGTTAGTGATTGCCTAATGAGTGCTTTGTTTTTTCAGGTCCGGATGGATGCATATAGGAGAGCAATTTTAAACAATCATTCTCTTTTTAATCAAGCCGTTGTTATGGATGTTGGCTGTGGAACTGGGATTCTAAGGTGGTATCTATTTTCTGGAAATTGCCAATTTCTCTTCCATAATCTTGTTTGTTGTATTTACATATTCAAAGCATGTAGCTAATGTAGTCAATGTGCTTTACAAGATATCGTCTATAAGCTGTGATGGCTACTGTTATTGGTAGTTTAGGACTGTCATTCGATGCAAGTCTATTTGTTCAATTGAGAGGATGTAATGGTTAAGTCCAGCAATGTTTAAACTCTGTGTTGAGAATGGTCTTAAACTTACCCTTGAAGTTTGGAAAGTTGTAACCTAATGTGCAAGGCCCTTCCACAGGACTTTGATATGATGAGCAGGAGATATTTATTCTTGGTGCTTCAAAGCTTTTTAAGTTGTGGGGCACTAGTTGTAGGTATCTTTGTGCGTTACTAGATATTATCTATAAGCTGTGATGGCTACTTTTTTCAGTAGTTTAGGATTGACATTCAGTGCAAGTCTATTTGATCAATTGAGAGGATGTAATGGTTTTAAGTCTAGCAATGTTTAAACTCTGTGTTGAGGATGGTCTTAACCTTGCATCCTTGATGTTTCGATAGTTGTATCCTATCTAACATGCTAGGTCCTTCCAAATGACTTTGATACAATGAGCAGGAGATATTTAATCTAAGTGCTCTAAATCTCTAATATTGTGGGGCACTAATTGTAAATATCTATTTTCTGGAAAACATGTTTCGTTTTCTTCGGCAAACTCTTGTTTGCAGCGTGTACAGATTGTGGCCTCTTCATCATCCAAAGAGATTGTGTTAAGCCATGCGATATATCCATCCAAGTTGGAACACTTAGGGGTTACAGCCCAATTTCTCATTCCACCTTGTTTCTAGTTGACTTGCTTAAGTGATACAGGTCGTAAGTTGGAATGCACATGACCAGCTCTTTTGTTTTTCCGCAGTGCACTGGTCGCACTTATCCAAGTGGATAAAGGAGTATGTTCTCTATGACAAGGCCCTTCCACAGGACTTTGATATGATGAGCAGGAGATATTTAATCTTGGTGCTTCAAAGCTTCTTAAGTCGTGGGGCACTAATTGTAGGTATCTTTTTGCGTTACTAGATATTATCTATAAGCTGTGCTGGCTACTTTATTCAGTGCAAGTCTATTTGATCAATTGAGAGGATGTAATGGTTTTAAGTCTATCAAGGTTTAAACTCTGGTTTGAGGATGGTCTTAAACTTCCATCCTTGATTTTTGGAAAGTTGTATCCTATCTAACATACTAGGTCCTTCCAAATGACTTTGATATGATGAGCAAGAGATATTTAATCTAAGTGCTCTAAATCTCTTAAGTTGTGGAGCACTAATTGCAAATATCTATTTTCTGGAAAACATCTTTCACTTTCTAATTTCTTGTGCAAACTCTTGTTTGCAATGTGTACAGATTGTGGCCTCTTCATCATCCAAAGAGATTGTGTTAAGCCATGCAATATATCCATCTAAATTGGAACACTTAGGGGTTACAGCCCAAGTTCTCATTGCACCTTGTTTCTAGTTGACTTGCTTAAGTGATCTAGGTCGCAAGTTGGAATGTGCATGACCAGCTCTTTTGTTTTTTTGCAGTGCACTGGTTGCACTTATCCAAGTGGATAAAGGAGTATGTTCTCTATGTCTGGCTGGCCAAAGAAGGCTTGGCAACATGTTGGAATTGGAGATAGTTAATACATTATGTAATAATAAAACATAACATATAGGATAACATATAGCTGCAAAAGAATAATAAGAATTAGAAAAGTGCACTTATTCTCTTTGGAAATAATCACTTGCCCTTTGAAATACCGAAATGGAGGACAAATGAGAAGAGAGCAAAATAACAAACAAAATGATATGTTAAAAAATGACCTTATAAAAGGCCATTTTGGGGGTTTTGTGGGAAAAGTAAAGTAAAATACTATTTTTTAAAGCACATGCTATAAGTCAAGTATTCACTTTTTAGAAGTTTTTAAATTGGGCACTTAGCATTGGGATGTGCCCGGGTGTGAGTGGATGCTCACAGGGAGCACATTTTCTCCATGTGGGTGCACAGCTCAACTAGATGCACCCACAGGGAGAAATTGTGTTCCTTGTGAGCACCCCCTTCACACCCCTCCTCCACTCCACATCCGGAGGCACCTGCATCCAGAGGCAGGGGGTGCACGAATTCGGTAATTTAGAGGAAAATGCATCATGATGCTTTAGTCAGTGTCACTAAAACAGAAACCCCAATACCTAAACAAAGATGCCCAGCTTTGCTCTAGAAGAATTGACTCCTGATTCCACCATGATATCCACTCAAGCGAAGAGCTTCATACACCTCAAAAAAATGCTACAGCCTCCAAAAGGACTTCGAAATCATGCTCAGAATCATTGAAGCTCCACAACCCATTGATTCATTCTCAGAATAATTAAACCCAATACCTGACTGACTTCATTCTCATGTCAAACCATAATATTTTTTTCTGTATTATATTCGACTCGCATAGCTCCTCCAGTTAAAAACTTCACTTGATAAAAGCAAACCTATCTCCCTTTTATGGATCTGCAACCACGTCCCAAAAGAGTGGCACAGCTATACTAGATACGTGTGGCTCCTTGATTTAAGAAGTTACACAGACGCTGCTGGTCAAAGAATTAAAGAAGCTGCTTCCACACTCACAAAAATCCATTGCCCATAAGGAGTTTTCAAGAATGAATCATGACCATTACTATATGTGATGCATATGCAGCTACATTTAAAATCATTGAAATTGATCCTTAGAATATTCAAATGCTGACATTCAATATGATCTGATTTGGCACACATCAGCAGGTGATGTAGACATGTAGGCAGCTTAAGCAAACACCCAAGTAGCTCAACCAGACAATGTAGTAGCTCAACTAGACAACCGATCAGCTCAAGAAAGCAACCAAGTAACTCAAGCATCCATGGAGCTCAACCATGCAACCAAGCAGATCAAACAGCTCAAACAGATAAAGCAGAAAACTTGGCAGTTCATTCTGAGTAATCCTCTCAAATTTAGACAATCTTGATCAACCCCTTTGGCATCAATTACAAAATATTCAATACTTTAGTCATCTGAATTATACACGTATAAAATGTATGGCAATTCAAATAAATCAATTAAAGGAGTACGATGATTAAGTCTAGAATTGTTTGCACAAAGGATGATAAACTTGCATCCTTAGGGAAGATATCAGAGCAAACTCAATCTTCCAGCGACCTTCCTTCTATGGTTAACGTGAAATGTTTTGATTGATCCTTTTAATTGTTAAGTAGTGCCTCAGTGACTTGCAATTGTTTTCAAAAATCATTATTTGAGTTTAATTTGAGTTCTTTTGACCAAAACTTTGAGGACTTCTTAGAAACTGATATCCAGTGCATGTAACCAAACTGTTGTACAATATACTTGTGTACTTCCCACGAATTGGTCCTTCTATGATCTGCAGATTTGTAAGCAATTTTGTGGGCAGATGATTCATTTGGACAATCTTGATTCAACCCCTTCGGCATCAATTACAAAATATTCAATACTTTAGTTATCTGAATTATACAGGTATAAAATGTATGGCAATTCGAATAAATCAAGTAAAGGAGTATGATGATTAAGTCTAGAATTGTTTGCACAAAGGATGATAAACTTGCATCCTTAGGGAAGATATCAGAGAAAACTCAATCTTCCAGGGACCTTCCTTCTATGGTTAACATGAAATGTTTTGACTGATCCTTTTCATTGTTAAGTAGTGCCTCAGTGACTTGCAATAGTTTTCAGAAATCATTTTTTAAGTTTAATTTGAGTTCTTTTGACCAAAACTTTTGAGGACTTCCTAGAAACTGATATCCAGTGCATGTAACCAAACTGTTGTAGAATATACTTGCGAACTCCCCACGAATTGGTCCTTCTATGATCTGCAGATTTGTAAGCAATGTTGTGGGCAGATGATTCATTTGGATCCTTGGTTACTTGGTTAAAGTTATTTTGACAATTTGATTGTCTAGATTGTAAATATTTCCGTTTGCTTCATGTGGCACCTGAGATTTAATTTTGGTACTTAAAACTATTGAATGCACTTGTTCAAATATTGTAATGGTCACTCAAACTTCAGAAAATACAGTGTTAGTGCTATTTGCATTTTCTATAGAGGATTTTATCAAAAGTAACAAGGAAAGAGAATTGCTAATTTTTTTTTGGAATATGGCTATTGGTTATAAACTAAATGATGGTTACAGGGATGTAGTTTAGGAATTGGAAGTAATTGTAATGAAGAGATTGCCAGTAAATTTATGTACTTGTGCTTCTTCTCACGTGAATTTTGGCAGTTTGTTACAGGGATGTAGTTTAGGAATTTGAAGTAATTGTGATAAAGAGATTTCCAATAAATTTATGTAATTGTGCTTCTTCTCACGTGAATTGTGACAGTTTGTTTGCAGCTCAGGCAGGTGCTTCAAAGGTAATTGCTGTTGAGGCAAGTGAAAAGATGGCATCTGTGGCTCGCCAGGTAAAATTTCAGCTGATTCTCTTTTTTCTTCTATGAAGTACCTGCGTATTATCTTTTGTATCGATGCATTTTATCTTATATTGGATTTTTAGTGCATATTTTGTGTAATAGCTTTTTAATAGCCCATGCTGGTTCATTGCACAGATTGCAAAAGAAAATAACATGCTCAAGGAAGCACATGAGAGTGGCAAATGCGAGAGTTTGTCTGGAGTTATTACTGTGGTTGGAGGCATGATTGAGGAACTTGATGATCGTATGCCAACTGAACATCATAGTGTGGATGTGATAGTGAGTGAGTGGATGGGGTACTGTCTTCTTTATGAATCGATGCTTAGCTCAGTGATTTATGCTCGTGACAATTGGTTGAAACCTGGTGGGGCTGTCCTCCCAGACACAGCAGAAATGGTCAGTTTTATTGTTGATGTGTGAATTAAAAGTCTTTATTTTTTACTAATTTCATATACACGTAATGAAAATGTTGTTTGTTGAGCAGTTTGTGGCTGGTTTTGGGAAAGGTGGAACTAGCCTTTCCTTTTGGGAAAATGTTAATGGCTTCAACATGTCTTGTATTGGGAAGGAAGTAGTAGATGATGCCACTCAACTTCCAATTATTGACGTCCTAGAGAGCAAAGACATAGTAACAGAGACCTCTAGTCTGCATGTAAGATTTTGTTTGTTTCCATTTAAAGTGACATTTTCTTACTTTGTTTTCAGTTCTTCCATAATGTTGCCATTATGAGAAAATGCTATTAAGCCTTACTTATAGAATTGTATTTCTTAGAAATATTTTACTGTGTTTTGCAGGCTTTAGATCTTATGACAGTGAAATCAGAGGAAATGGATTTTACGACAACATTTGAGTTGAAACTAAAATGTCAAAAAGAAAATGGGTCATCTGGCTCAGAACAAGCTTTCTTTTCTGAGGGAAAAAGAGAAACAACAGCTTCCATTGATTTTAAGGATTTGTCTTTACCTAGCACAGTTTGGTGTTATGGACTTGTATTATGGTTTGAAACAAATTTTACTGGTAGATTCTGCAAGGAGATGCCGACCGTTCTCTCAACATCTCCTTATATGCCAAAGACACACTGGTCACAAACACTCCTTACATTCAAAGAACCAATTGCTCTTTCTTCATGTACAGTTGCCAAAGTAAGTGGTTCTAAGCAAATGTTAGGCACAGAGTCTGTACCTGCTTCATTCATCAAAGGTCGTATTAGTATTGCCCGTAGCTTCAGACACCGTAGTATTGACATCTCGGTTGAAGCCATGGCAGTTGGTTCAGAGAATGAAATTAGGGTATGGCCTGTACAGATATTTAATATCTAGATGTGCATCATATTTACTATGATCACCATACATAATCCTGCAGCAATGAACCTGATTCTTCTTTTATCTTTAAGGTTTATTTATTCCAATTTTAATGGGCCTTGCAAGGCTCGTTTATATTTTGATTTAACAGCTAAAACTTGGTAGCTACTACATAGTTTTGACTTACTCTTATAGCAGTGCACAGATTTTTTTAGTGACGATGTATTTTAGGATTCAAGTTTGCTATGCAGCCCATTCTCACAAGATAAGAAAATTATGGGTTTGGAATGAATATGGGTTACGGTTTTTGTTGTATTTTATGGCTATTCAGCAATATTTCCTTCAAAAATTGTTATTTTATCAATTTTGTATTGTGGCGGAACCAGTTTTGGCTCAGGCTTGGAGTCTTCAATTTACAAAAATATCAATATACGTATTACATACATATAAGGCAATAATGTAGCTCACAGAATTAGGTATATGTTATACACACCTGATATTGGCGTATCGTAGCAGATCAATGAAATCACCATCTGTCATAAGATATGTGTTCTGTAAAACCCAACATGATCCCACAGAATTTGCCATCAGTGCCATCTGATCCGGTTTGGAGCATCTGGCACCCTTGAATTAGTATGGAACATTAACAGTCTCATTTGCTGTGAAGGCCTTGAAGATCAAGTTTCTGCTGCTTTGTTGCTTTCATACCCTACCATATATCAATGAATAAGGTCCCACAGCTGTAGTCATGATCTGTGCAGTGGTTCTCTCTTGCTTGCTAGAAGCCCCATGACTCTTTGTTTTGGCAAAATATTACACATTGGTGTTTTTTACAGACTTGGGGCTTAAAAAAATTGATCATCTGGTTACATTTGTTTTCAGTATCGGCGAGTTGTGATTTTGGGTGGACTCGCTGAATACGCCATTATTTGGACTTGTGAGGACTTAGCAGCAAGTTATAATATCATGGAAGTGGTTACATGGCACCTGCTTCAAGAATTAGTTTTGTGAGTTTCAAGAGACAACAATTTGCTACTAGATGAAGTAGAATCTTGCTAGGGAAATAAGAGCCAATACTAAATTTTGAATTGTCTGAATTGACAAGGGGTTTCTGTTGGGGTGGGACTAGAAGATTCCTTCACGAGCTTATGACATTTATGACATGTGTTGTCATGTATCTTTCATCTGCAATTTCGAGATTCCCATATATAAATTTGGGAATAGGTTTTCAATTTGATTCATATTTTAATATTTGTTTAAAAAAATCATGAGATCAGCAGCTATCTAAAATTTTAGAGCTTAAAGGTTCACGTTTGCCCATTGTACAAAATCAGTGGGACTGACTGCTTCTGAAAGTTATTCAATATTCTCAACAGCACTCATCAAACATTGTAAGAAGCTCCACTGCATGAGACCTGTTATCTAACTCTCAGTGATGCAAAAGCTTTTGTTTGGGAGTGTGTTTTTAATTTGTGGTTCAAAACAGTAGAAAAAAAAAAATTAACCAAACGACCCAAGGCCACAAGTTTGCAATGTTTTGTTGCCTTTTGACACTCAGGTTTATCGGTCAAAAATGTTAAGGCCACAAATAGCCGTTAACTAGCTCTAGAATATATGAAAAACAATAGGAGATTAATAAAAGTTTACAGACAAGAACAAGATAATTAGAGAGGGGAAAGGAAAGGGAAAGGGGGTTTTATAGTCCACGACACTATGCCATAGTTTTTGGGTTTACTATGGTGACAGTGATATGGGACTACCTCGTACTCTTTTTTGAGAGGTGCTTGGTGTTACAAACGATGCGTACATACCCTCCCCCTAGTGGGATTTGAACTTGTGACCTCTCTTTCAAGAGTACAAATTCTCCACCACTAGGCCAACTCAGGCTGTACAAGACACGATAGATGTCTAGGATTTTCATATGCAATACAATTATGTCTTTGCATTGCTCTTTATGGAGACATCTTGTGCTCAAAACATGAACAGTTGTACGTGTGGGTGCCAACGATACAGCATTACGGAATTAGAGGCAATAATTCTTGTGAGTAAATTTTGGTTCTTGGACTGCAAAGAAATGTAAGGTGCAATACGTTTCTTTGTTTTGAGAGTTTATTCTTTCGATTTTTTAATTTTTTTTGAAAGCTGAACACCTAACATTGTGCATTGGAATGGTCAAATATTCAATGACATTGGGAATGATGAAATAAGACTTGAATTTGTAACCAATTACTCTCGATCCTTTATATTATTTGATTATGGGTAAGCGTTCGTGACCAAAGTTAATGAACTGGAAATAACTGTTTGAAAGAGCCTCACCCTTGGACAAAGACAAAATTTAGCCATGCAAAACATCATGGAACAACAGTAAACATAAAGAAAAAGATAGTAGACGAAACATTCTAGTAGTACCTTGTAAGTTAATTAAGAGTGCAAAAGAAAAGTATAGAACAACAAGACGCATAAACACAAATGTTTATCGTGGTTCACCACAAATCATGGCTACATCCACACTGAGAGCAGAGGAATTATATTGATGAAATAGAATGAGTTTACAAATTGATGCCATCAGCATTTATAGATCACAAATGATCAGCTGAAGAGACACAATACAAATAGAATTTTAATGTTTTCAATTAAGTCCTATGTGTGGTGGCATAACTAGGATGGTAATTCGATGAGCCTTCTAGGTATAGCCACCTAGGACAATGTATGTGTTGATTTTTCAGTTATGTAGTTTTCTTTAAGTCATAATTTTGGGTGTTCAATAATTAATCCAATCAAATTCTGGACTGTGACAGAAAGTTGGTGACAGTTTTTTTCTGATTTCTTGGATTCTCATGATTTCAAGAAATGTTCTTGAGAATGAGATGTTTCATATTCTGACTGAATAGAGAGAAAAGCCAGTGTTTGATGTAATAGAAGGATCGAATGCTCTTGCCTCCAGGGTCAAGGGAATAAAATGAAGAAGGCAAATGGTTTTAATATTTTGAAGATAAAAAAAGGACCATTGAACGGCAATACAGATGAGTGCTACGTATTCATTTTGTTGAAGATCAACATTGCTGTGTCATTTACAAAGGATATGAAAAAAAATCAGATAAGAAACATAATCTTGGTTGGTTATTTGCATATATTTAGGGTGATTGGCCATTATATGTGTGTTCTTGTCAGCACAAAATTAAATTCAATAACCATATGACTTGGATATAGGAGTTATCGGTAGTGCTAGATACATGATCCACCAAATAGATTGGAAGATAGCAGGCGAATCCTTTGCCAATTATGTATTCGAAGAATGGTATAAAGGGTATTAGATTGCGTCCCTACATTGAAATCTGCTGCAGTCTGATCAAAAGGGTAGCACCTATAACAAACTACGTTCCAACTTGGGTGCGACTATATGTATATATAATACCATATGTTTAACCTTTTTAATCATAGAGCTAGAATTGTTTGACAAATGGAATTTGAAAATAATCTCAGCCGTATCCTCTCCTTAAAAACACCTCGAACACACTATTTGCTATACGAGGATACCTTAACATTCAATCATCTTAGGATATAGTCCCATTGATTTCACTTTTATAATACTAGCCTAATATGTGATCTTGGTAAAGCAATGTGTTTTAGACTAAATCTGTATCTTCAAACTGAATCTTTCTAAGTACTAATGGAATGGTGTTGGGCTAGAACATGGAGTTCGATCTGGAGCGGCCCTTAATGCTATAGTTTTAATCTTTAATCTTGCTTTATTCTCTCGTGTTTGTTAAATTAATTTCTATCATATTTCAAAGGAGATTGTGCTGCAGTGGCAGATCAGAAAAATGCTACAGAAAGTAACATTGTTGAAAGTGCAACAAGAAGTTAATGTTATGTTTTATGTTTTTTTTTTAATTTTAATGTTTTCAATTAAGTCCTATGTGTGGTGGCATAACTAGAATGGTAATTCGATGAGCCTTCTAGGTATAGCCACCTAGGACAATGTATGTGTTGATTTTTCAGTTATGTAGTTTTCTTTAAGTCATAATTTTGGGTGTTCAATAATTAATCCAATCAAATTCTGGACTGTGACAGAAAGTTGGTGACGGCTTTTTTCTGATTTTTTGGATTCTCATGATTTCAAGAAATGTTCTTGAGAATGAGATGTTTCATATTCTGACTGAATAGAGAGAAAAGCCAGTGTTTGATGTAATAGAAGGATCGAATGCAGAGAGAATATAATGTTTTTTCATGTTTTTTTGGTGTTGATTTTCTGCGTTTTCAGTTGGAAATGTGATTTTTCCTTTTGTACCATCTCTTGGAAATCAACATTCTGAAAATATACGAATGTTCTAATTTTGCAAATCATATGTAAGTTGATTCTTTGTATTCCTTCATAGTTCAGAGTTTTTTTTTTGGATTGTATTACAGTAGGATCGATTTGGGTGTTGCAAGTCTGGCATAAACTATTTTGAGAGTCGTTCCTTGTTGATGGAAATCATTTAACTCTCTGTGATCAGTTCTATGGTCACAGATGAGTATGTATATAAGTTTATTTGCTGTTTTATTTTCTTTTCCATCCTTGCTATCGATGCATGCAACCGCGCGGGTTTAAGTTTGTGAACCGGTTGAATATTTCATATATTCATCGGTATGTGGAAGATCACAGAGTTTAAATGTGATAAAGGGAAAAGTTTCTTATATATATGGAATTTCAAAGGTGGTAAGGGTCTGAATATTTCAATATCGGCGGTCAATGTTTATTAAGATCAAGTTTAAAAATCCACACATGAAAATATAGTGTAGGTTTAAAAATTAGTAAATGTTATTTGCTGGTCAGTCTGTGGTCGGGTTGATTTTAGGTCTTATTTTCTCGAATATGTATTACAAATACGTTGCAAAAGATTCAGGTCGGATTTCATTAAGTTTGGTGCAGAAAAATGTCGTGACAAATGGTTAGGAAAGTTCATGTCGCAGGTCAGTTTTCCTTGGGTATTGAAAAATCAGTTTGTTAACAGTCAAGTTTGGTTTTAGTTTGATCCTGGAGGGTGTATGTGCCCCTTGAAGCAACTCAGTTGAGTGATTAATTTCCTCTCGAGTTTTCCAAGGTGAGGCTTTGCATCATTTTTGGTATCAGAGCTAAAGAGTTGCAGGTTGTGTGAATTTACATGTTGTACGTTCTTGATCAAGATTCTTCAATAGGGTCAAGCAAGATGGTGACCAATGCAGAGTTAGCTAAGAAGGTTGAGGAGCAAGAAGAACTTCAAAAAGAGAATACAGAAATGAAGGGGATATTGGTAGAACTAGCCAGTAAGTTGGAACACATGAAGAATGTGGTTGAGAAGAAAGAGATGAAAGAAGTAGAAGAAGACAAAGAAGTACCAGATGATGAAGAGGATGAAATATCTGAGAATGAAAAACCATTTTATAAAGCTTTAAAGGCTTTGGGAGGAAAACCCCACTGAATTACCTATGTTTACGGGAAAGATGGATGCTGAATTTGTGTTGGAATGGATTGAAGCTTTAGAGAATCACTTTGAATGTGAGAAAGTTTCAGAATTATAGCAAGTTAAGTTGGCTAAATCCAGAATGAAGGGAGCAACCCTTACATGGTGGAATTTTGTGCAAGAAGAAAGGGTAAAGGAAGATAAGAGGAAAATTTGTTCATGGAAGAAGATGGTGTCTATGATAAGAGAGACATACTTCCCTGAAGACTATGAAGTACAGTTACATCAGAAAAGGCAGAATCTCAGACAAAGGGATATGGATATCTGCACTTATACAAAAGAATTTCAGAAATTGAGTCTAAGATCAAAATTTGCAGAACCTGAGAGTATCAAGGTAGCAAGATACCTAAATGGTTTAAGGATGAACATACAAGAGGAATTGCAGTTGTTGAGTCCTAACACTGTAGCTAAGTGCTATCAGTTAGCTTTGAAAGTGGAAGAGAAAATCAAGAGGAGACAAGAAAATAACAACAAAGGTAGAGGAAGACAACCATTCAGAGGAAGAGGTACATTTAGAGGAAGAAGCCCAAATTTTCAGCCACAAACAGAGATATAGAACAAAGTTAATAAGTTTGATAATTTCAGAGGAAGTTTCAGAGGTAGAAGACCAAATTTTAGAGGAAGATCACCAGGAAGAATGAATGGACCAATAAGATGTTACAATTGTAATCAAGAAGGTCATATGGCACACAAATGTCCAGCAAAGGCAAGTTCTAGTACTCATGGAGAAAGGAGAATACACCTGACACAAGAAGCTGATTCACAAGAAGATTCAGAAACTTATGGCTATCCAGAAAAGGGAGAAGCACTTATGATGAGGAGAACACTGTTGAAGATGCTTGTAAAAGAAGAACCACCACAAAGGAAGTCCATTTTCAGAACTACATGTAAGTCTGGAGGGAAAATTTGCAAGGTATTGGTAGACTCTGGTTCTACAGAAAATTTTGTAGCTCTTGAAATGGTAGAAAAATTAAAGTTACAAAGAATATCACATCCGTATCCTTACAAAGTATCTTGGCTAAATAAAGGACAACAAACCATAGTGGAAGAGCAAGCTTGGGTGGAATTTCAGATTGGAGCATACAAAGACAGATTATTGTTTGATGTTGTTAATATGGATGCATGCCATTTACTTTTTGGCAGACCATGGCAATATGATCTCAAGGCATAGCATGATGGAGTGAAGAATACATACACCATTACAAAGAATGGAAAGGTCATTGAATTGATACCTTTAGCTGAACCAAGTCAAGAAGAATCAAAAGCTACAGAAGCTAAGATCATGGTAATGGGTAAGAAAGAATTTCTGAAAGAAGTGAAAGGAAAGAAGTGTCCACTCTTTGCACTAATTCCTGTACTCAAGGATAAATTATAGAATGATGCTGAAAGTCAGATTGAGGAAGAAAAATCAGAAATGGAATCTTCAAACTTGAAGGTGGAAGTGATAGAAAAGAAGCAAAAGGTAGCAGAAGAAGTGAAACCAATTCTGGACAAGTACAAGGAAATCATAGATGATGGAATATCACAAAGTCTCCCACCTATGAGAGAAATCAGTTATTGTATTGATCTCATACCAAGTTCAACATTACCCAACAAAGCTGCATACAAACTAACACCACAACAAAATGAAGAAATGGCAAGACAAATTGAAGAGTTACTTGAGACTGGTTTGATTGGTAAAAGTTTAAGCCCATGTGCAGTACCTGTAGTTCTAGCCCCAAAGAAAGAAGGAACATGGAGATTATGCACAGATTCAAGAGCATTGAACAAGATCACTATAAGGTACAGATTTCCAATGCCTAGAATAGAAGATTTACTTGATTGTTTGGGGAAAGCAAGATATTTTTTAAAGATTGATTTAAAAACTGGGTATCATCAAATAAGGATTAGGCTAGGAGATGAATGGAAAACAACATTTAAAACAAATGAGGGATTATATAAATGGAAAGTAATGCCATTTGGATTTTCTAACACTCCTAGTACATTTATGAGACTTATGAATGAAGTTCTCAAAGATTTTACAGGAAAGTTTGTGATAGTGTATCTAGGTGACATTTTGGTTTTCAGTGAAACAAAAGAGGAGCATCTGAAACATTTGGATTTAGTGTTGAGGAGGTTACAAGAAGAAAAATTAATGATTAATTTGGAGAAATGCAGTTTTATGCAAGAGGAGCTAACATACCTTGGATTTGTGATCTCAAAGGGAACACTCAAGATGGATCAAGATAAGGTAAGTGCAATTCTTTTATGGCCAATTCCTAAAACTATTGCAGCAGTTAGAAGTTTTCATGGTTTAGCCACTTTCTACAGAAAGTTCATTAGACATTTTAGTTTGATTTGTGTGCCTATTTTGAATACCATAAAAGGAGGGTAGAAATGTAAATTTGTTTGGACAGCAAAAGCCAATGAAGCCTTTGAACTTCTTAAGCAAAAAGTGGCCCAACACCCAGTCCTTGCATTTCCTGATTTTTAATAAAGTCTTTCAAATAGAATGTGATGCAAGCAACATAGCATAGGAGGTGTTCTTAGTCAAGAGGACAAACTTATAGCCTTTTTTAGTGAGAAACTCAATGAAGCCAAATAGAAATATTCATCATATGATTTGGAAATGTATGCCCTTGTCCAATCTCTTAAGAAATGGAGACACTATTTGCTGCCCAAGGAATTCATTGTATACACAGATAACCAAGCCCTTAGTTTCATAAACAGTCAAGAGAAATTGAATCATAGGCATATGAAATAGGTAGAGACATTGCAAGCATTCACGTTTTTTATTAAGCATAAGAAGGGAGTTGCAAATAAGGTTGCTAATGCGTTAAGTAGAACTTTAACTACATCACAAATTTAGTTGGAAACTATAGGAATTTCAAATCTGAAAGGTATGTATGTTGATGATGCTGATTTTAAAGACATTTATCAAGCATGTACTAATTTGGATGAAAGATACAATCATGAATATACTGATTTTCTGATTCAAGAAGGATTATTATTCAAAGGAGGACAACTTTGCATACCAAAGTGTACAATGAGAGATAATATCATACAAGAGAAACATAGTGGAGCATTATCCGGTCATTTTAGATTAGATAAGACTTTGGAGTTGGTTCGTAGAAATTATTTTTCCAAAGTTACAAAAGGATGTGAGGAAATTTGTGGAAGAATGTACCATTTTTCAGAAAAGTAAAAGTAAAAGTACCAATGCGGGATTATATCAGCCCCTACCTATTCCTTCAAGACCATGGGAAAGTATTAGCATGGATTTTGTTATGGGATTACCAAGAACTCAAAAGGGTTATGATAGCATTTTTGTTGTTGTGGATAGATTTAGTAAAATGGCACATTTCTTACTATGTAAATCCACCAAAGATGCATCATACATTGCAGATTTATTCTTCAAAGAGATAGTGCGGATTCATGGATTACCATTGAATATTGTTTCAGATAGAGATGACAGATTTGTAGGTCATTTTTGGAGAACCCTTTGGAAGAAACTTGGCACAAATTTATCTTTTTCATCTGCATATCACCCACAAACCAATGGCCAAACAGAAGTTGTCAACAGATCTTTGGGAAACTTATTAAGATGCCTTACAAAACAACATGGAGAAAAATGGGATTCTATACTTGCTCAAGCTGAATTCTCATACAATGATACAGTGAATAGAAGTACAGGGAAATCTCCATTCCAAATCATGTATGGTACACATCCAAGAGGAATTCTCGAGCTGAGGGAACTTCCAAACACTTTTCCAAGTAGTTCACATGGTGAAGAATTTGTTGAAGCTATTAAAGAGGTCCAAGATCAAGTCAAGTTACAGCTACAAAATTCAAATAAGAAGTATAAAGAAGTTGCTGATCAGAAAAGCAGAGAAGTACAATTCAAGGTTGGTGATTTAGTATGGGCATATCTGAAGAAAGAAAGGTTACCTCAAACGAAGCATACAAAGTTATTACCTAAGAAGGTTGGTCCTTGTCAAATTTTGGAAAAATATGGACATAATGCATACAAAATTCAGTTCCCTACAGATATTGGTATTTCACCCATATTCAATGTTTGTAATCTCACACTATACAAGGGTTCTGAAACACAAGCAGCACATGAAGACTCAATAATAGAAGATTTGCAACAAGTACCTAAACCAGCACCACCTCAATTGGAGAAGATACTAGATACAAAAATAAAGAAGACTCGAAGAAGACAATACACTCAGTACTTAGTCAAATGGAAGAACAGACCAGCGAAGAAGCTATTTGGATGGATGAGAAACAAATCAGCAAACATGGTTCATCAGTACAACATCTCATCTCAAGTGGACTTGAGATTCACATTCTACAGGGGAGTATGCTGCAGTGGCAGATCAGAAAAATGCTACAGGAAGTAACATTGTTGAAAGTGCAACAAGAAGTTAATGTTATGTTTTATGTTTTTTTAAAATTTTAATGTTTTCAATTAAGTCCTATGTGTGGTGGCATAACTAGAATGGTAATTCGATGAGCCTTCTAGGTATAGCCACTTAGGACAATGTATGTGTTGATTTTTCAGTTATGTAGTTTTCTTTAAGTCATAATTTTGGGTGTTCAATAATTAATCCAATCAAATTCTAGACTGTGACAGAAAGTTGGTGATAGTTTTTTTCTGATTTCTTGGATTCTCATGATTTCAAGAAATGTTCTTGAGAAGGAGATGTTTCATATTCTGACTGAATAGAGAGAAAAGCCAGTTTTTGATGTAATAGAAGGATCGAATGCAGAGAGAATAGAAAGTTTTTTCATGTTTTTTTGGTGTTGATTTTTTGCGTTTTCAGTTGGAAATGTGATTTTTCCTTTTGTACCATCTCTTGGAAATCAACATTCTGAAAATATACGAATGTTCTAATTTTGCAAATCATAAGTAAGTTGATTCTTTGTATTCCTTCATAGTTCATAGTTTTTTTTTTTGTATTGTATTACAGTAGGATCGATTTGGGTGTTGCAAGTCTGGCATAAACTATTTTGAGAGTCGTTCCTTGTTGATGGAAATCATTTAACTCTCTGTGATCAGTTCTATGGTCACAGATGAGTATGTATATAAGTTTATTTGCTGTTTTATTTTCTTTTCCATCCTTGCTATCGATGCATGCAACCACGCGGTTTAAGTTTGTGAACCAGTTGAATATTTCATATATTCATCGGTGTGTGGAAGATCACAGAGCTTAAATGTGATAAAGGGAAAATTTTCTTATATATATGGAATTTCAGAGGTGGTAAGGGTCTGAATATTTCAATATCGGCGGTCAATGTTTATTAAGATCAAGTTTAAAAATCTACGCAAGAAAATATAGTGTAGGTTTAAAAATTAGTAAATGTTATTTGCTGGTCAGTCTGTGGTCGGGTTGATTTTAGGTCTTATTTTCCCAAATATGTATTACAAATATGTTGCAAAAGATTCAGGTCAGATTTCATTAAGTTTGGTGCAGAAAAATGTTGCGACAGGAGGTTAGGAAAGTTCATGTTGCAGGGCAATTTTCCTTGGGTATTGAAAAATCAGTTTGTTAATAGTCAAGTTTGGTTTTAGTTTGATCCTGGAGGGTGTATGTGCCCCTTGAAGCAACTCATTTGAGTGATTAATTTCCTCTTGAGTTTTCCAAGGTGAGGCTCTGCATCAGATTGAGAGTCGGACTTGAGCATTTGGGTGGGTAAAATTGTGTAAGTGGAGCTCTCGAGTTCTATCGGCCACTAGTCTCGTTTTGGGTGGGTTGTTCGATATTATTTGTTTCAGTATAAAAATCCTCGTAGTAGCTTTTCTTTTTTATTATAATCAACAATATAGAAAGGGGGAGGTGGTAATGAGAACAAAGAGAGAAACACAAAGACACGTGCTGGGTGGCTGGCTTTTACAAACAACACATGAACAAAATGGGTGTTACCAAAAAAAAAAAAAAAAAAAAAAAACAATATACTGGCACAAAGGCTATTAGCCCTCCTAAGGGTAGGAGGGATGCTCGCTCACCTGCATAAAAGTGTGAGTTTAAATAATTTTTCTTCGTGCATCGTTGGACAATACTCCAGACATGCTATCTTGAGGATCCCCACCACCAAGGGGAGTCTGTAATAAAGCTCGATTTGGATTGTTATAGGAGCTTTTGTTTTGCAACTTAAGGGCTACTCATTCTTGTAAGTATTTTCATGACTTGTCAATTAGCTTTAATGTTTTCTCTTTTCTTGGTTTCGTAGATGGGTTGAGATCCGTTTTAACCTATGTTTTATTCTTAATGATAAGCCAAACATCCTTCATGAGCACTTTGGTTAATTTTACTAGATCTCCATAATCTATGAGAATCTTATTTGTAATTTTTAAATTTGATCAAAATTTGTAATTTTAAAATTTGATAAAAAAAAAAAATATAATGGCAAACACAAAATTATAAGGTAAGCTATCTAACTCCCTATAGTGCATCCACAAATCTTCTAGTATGTGATAACAATGTAGAGAGTTCAAGCACTTCATGATAGATTTCTTTATTGCTTGTAGATTGCTGCATACCTATTAAGCATAGATTTTATACTTTTATGATACAAATGAGTGTGATTATGTATATCTTACTTCATAGTGTTTTAAGTAGACAAACAATAATTATATGGAGTTTTATCTTGATATTATTTAAGAAACATATATTTGATCCAATTCATATTGCATATATTATCATTCCTAGCATATATTCACATATTATTACGTGCTACAATGCTACTTGAACACAATCATCACCTTTCTACAACAATAGATCCTTCAACCTTACTACTATGTGTACAAAAAATGTCACACTTCTATAAACCATTATTTTTTAGAATACCCATAAAAGAGGGCATCTTAAGAGGCGGCTTATAGCTCTCTATCTACGATGTGCAAAGGCTATGAGATGGTGGCTTTCAAATGAACCAAGCTATGCAACCCTTGCAAGCTGCACCATAGAACGAGAAATTCAAAGAGTAGAGGCAAGAGTGCTAATATTCAAGAATCTAAAATAAAATGCAATGCAAATGTAAGCTAACAAAGAGAACTAAGCTAAAGCATAAAGGAAAATAAGCTAAAAAGTATGCTATAATGTAAGTAGAATGAGAGCTCAGCTAAAATGCGAAAATGCAAAAATGGTCCAAGTCGCCAAAATCACCAAGAAAACTTGCAGCATAACTATAGCATGAGAGACTAAGATCTTTGAATGAGGAGAGAGCCCTTCCTTTTAAAGAAAAATGTATAGTAGAGATTAAGAGAAAAAGGAGGCATAATCAAGGGAGGAGAATGCATCTTGAGTGATCCATGTGCACAAGAATCTCCACCAATCGTAATGAAGAGTTTACTTTTGTCCCCCATGTGGGACAAAAATATCATTTCTTTTATTTTTAAATAAGGTAAATGCTTTTGTGTGTGCAAATTAGGATAAAAGATGAGTGATGAATTTTATTTAATTAAAAGGGGGACATGTTTTTTAATTAAATGTGAACTTAGGATAAAGTGGTCAAACTATATGATAAAATCAAATAAATTGATTTTTTGGAGATTTGATCAAGGATAAGCATTAGATAAATTATGCAAAAATGCTAGAGAGGGGGCTCATAGTCTAGATGACCATGTTTGGGTGGTTACTTTTGTCCCTCTTTGACTAATGTGTGATCGGTCTAGGAACACATTAAGTCAAAGAATGAAGAAGCCAAGATGATAGAGAGATCTAACTCTGAAGAACAAAGCATAGAGAGATAACAGATCCTGAATGCACAATCTATTTAGCAGAAATAGGAACATTTGGAGAGAGAAGACACAATATCAATACCTGAGATGAACACTTATATGTCAAGAAAAGAAAGCAGATAGATCAATTGAAAATAAATAGTTGTAGTAGAAAGCAATTTGCAATAATGATAGAATATTCCCATCCCCTCAGGATTGAAATCGAAATGAGATAGAGGAGATGTAGAAAACAGATATATTTGATCAAATCATAACAAAGAAAAGTTCATGATGATAGACAAGAGATTAAGACCAAAGAGTGAGCACCAAGCAATGAAAATATGTCCCAGTTTGACTAAGTTTGACTAAGAAAGATAAAGCATAAGAATTAGGTCAAAGAAAGAAGAAAGAAGAAATGGAAATGAAAGCGAAGAGTGCAAGAGAGTAGAAATGATGAAGAATGATGAAATGATGACTGGCCTAACAAGATTCAAAGATTAAGCCTCAATAGGTCAGCCAACTACATAGAAGAAAGAAGAAATTTTGACTAGCAACATGAACCCAAATTTGGATTTTGATCGCGAAATTGGATCCAAGATGTCAAGATTAGAAAAGATATGTCAAAAGCATAGATGTGATGGTAAGATAGAAAAAGAAGAGAGAAATAGGAAAGAAGAGATAAGATAAGATCAACAAAAGGTAAGAGAAGGATGAACACAATTAGTTGACAAGTCCATGAAAGATAAATAAGAGAGCTCTCTCAACATTTAAAATGCAAAGCTAAGCTAGAATGAAACCTAGAATGCAAGCTAGTATGAAAAGGTACAATTGCAAGGGTTACATAAGTAGGTCCTAGTTTTTATCATCGAGTCTTATTAGGGACATCAGAAGATCATACAATCATCCCTAGTATAACTATGAGGATATGAATATGATCTATATCATATAAGAATTGGGAATCCAACCTAAGCATCAAAGACATGTAAGTCAAGATGACTATGCAATTAGATTCCCTAGGTTTAATACAACACGAGTACGCCTATATCAAGGCATAAGCGCCAGGATAACCCCTGAGTGTAGTCTTGCAAAAAATAGTCAAGGATGATATGTTGTAGGTCCAAAGTTTCAAGTAGGACAAACATGAATGCTCTAAACACCTTAAACTAACAAAATATACCCATAAGCAGAAAGAAAATAAAACATGCCCCATGGGCCAAGTCTTTTAGTCCATGACATCCTTGAAAGACTATTAGGGAGGGAACACTTAGCAAAGAAATCTTCATAAACAACACACAAAGAAATATAAATTTGATCATAGATCAACAATTTTAATGTTTAAGTGCATGTGTGTAAGTCACATAACCATTTCCTCAATGCTTGATTCTGATAGTGAGAAATATTGTAGCACCCTAGACTATAGGTAGACTATCCAAAAAGTGTTGAGAAATATTTGATGTCAAGTTGGGGTAGCGTTGAAAAACATTGTTTTGTGAGTTGCCAAAGAAACCCTAATGCACAAGGAGACCTCAATAGGCTAAGAAGTTGTGCCCACTAGATGAGGACAAGAGAAAATTCCAAGCTAGAAAATGTATCATGAAAGGAATGGGTGTGAAGTGAGATTTATAGACATATGTGCAAGGGTCTCAAGTAGCGTCAGTTTCCAAGTTTTCACACTTGATAGATTTTTTTAGGACTTTTTTTTCAATTTTTTTGTACTTTCAATTTTTAATTTTTAATTTTTAGTGATACATCAGAGCACCTATTGCTAGGTTTTCACTAAGATGATCATATTTTCAAGACATTTTCATATTTTTAGGATTTTTAAGCATCATATATATATATATATATAAAATTTGTTAGAAAGATTTAGAGATTACTTGTTCTTAAGCAAGATCGCATCATTTGTCCCAATGTATAGCAAGGTGTAGGACATGATGGAGCAATAAGCTAGTGGATAAGAAGAGATGGATAAAAAAGGAGTATGAAACGAGTGAAAGTGATCCTCAAGCACTGACTCCTCAAGAGTACCCAAGCTAGGGAAAATTAGCCACATGAAGCAGATTTTGGATAAGCAATGGAAGCAATGAGAAAGATAGCATGAAAGTGTGTAGTCTAAAAGAGTAGGCATTTCAAGAGACCTATGAGAACCATGTTTTTCTTTGTGTGATCAAGAGCAAGAGGTTGAATGGATAGGATAGCAATGTGATAGATAAACATGAATGAAGCTAGATGTGAAGGCTATGAATGAATGCGAAAGCACAATAGGGAAGTTGATGGATAAGATAGTTAATACTCAAGGATAGCTCAACATTGTCAAGATCAAAGAGGAAAGATGAAATGGATGGATTATGGAATAATTACACATGACGCTTGTTTGCTAGGTTTTTATCATGGTACTTATCCAAGGCACCACAAGAAGTGGTTTTCACCATAGGACGAATTTATTTATTTTTACTTTTGCTACCAGGGTGCCACAAAAAGTGGTTTTCACCAAGACACATTTTTTTTTGTTTGAATTTTTAGAAAAAGCTCAAGTTATTTGAATTTAGATAGTGCTCCTATAGGAAAGATAAGTCATGACAAGCCAAGACCATAGAAAGGTATGCTCAAAGATGCTAATAGTGTGGAAAGGAGAAGGTAAATACTGTATATGGAGGAAATAGCTTGAGGTTTAGATGTATGAGGTAGTAGAGAAATTTTGGAAAGAGATGGAGTGGAAGGCATTGGAAGTTTCTTAGGAAGAGTTTTGGAAGAAGATGGAGAGGAAGCCTTTGGAAGCTTGAATGTCAACTTTGATTTATTTTCAAGATTCAAGCCTTTCAAGAGAGACTTGGGAATTCGTATAGCTTTTGATTTGGATGCTTTAGAACGTATTTCTTCAATGATGAAATTAGAAACCCATATTTGCTTAAATTTCACTTTTTGAATAGTAGACCATTGGGGTCTCTTGAATATTTTTTCTTTCTTAACATTCACATGTTGATTAGATGAGACATAATGATCTTCATTTTTCAACACATTCTTGTATTTCTTATGTTGAACATCCAAATCACTTCCAAAAGACTTGTGGATGAATAAGTTTGGTATGACTGGATGCATGAGAATTAATCAAGGATGAGTGTCTTTGTCGATCTTGAGGTATGATAGGAGGGATAGAACTGGAAAGTGTAGGAGACGAAGGAACATAAGGCCCCAATATAGATGGAAGGTTTGAAGGATTTATATTTGATAGATAATGACCAAAGATAGATTTAGGAGATGAAAATGGATAGTGGATATAAGTATGAACATCTTTAAAGTGAGCAACATGACCATGGCCATCAATAGACTCATGGATAACTTTGATAGGAGCAAAAATTTTAATAGGAGCATTTGAAGCTTGAGCATAGTTTTGAAGTGGATATGGAGAAGTAGAACATGAGGGGACACTTTGATCTTGACATGTTTCATTAGATAACATAGGCATGGAATTTTTCTCATGATTTTTAATAAGCTCAATGGAGGTAGAGGAAGTGGTATCTTCATCATACTTGGAGGTGGATAAGACATAGGATATGGAGGGGGGAAATCTTGAAAGGAGATGAAAGGGTTCTTGATCTTGATCTTTCTTGACATTTATAGCTTTTTCAATTTGAGATTCCTCTTGACATGGAGTCACTTCTAAGGACTAGGGATAGTGTATGGTTTGCATGATGGGACCTTGAAGAGGTAATGAAGGACTAGCTAGAGTAGGAATAGTAGGCATAGAATTGTATGAAGGTAGAGGATTTTTAGTCTTAGTAGCATGGAAAAGGTTTGCAGCTAAGCAAAGGTTAGCTTCAGTTTCTTTTAGATGAAGCCTTTGAGAGTACACATAGTCCATATGGAAATTATTAGGTTCTTTGTTTGATGGAGGCATGTTGGAAAGCTTTGAAGTTTTGAGAGGTTCATGAGTATTGGAAGAAGTAAGAGTGTCAAGGAGACCATCACTAGAAATAGGTTCATAAGAATGATCTTGCTCAAGAAAGGTATCCTCACCATATGAGTCATTAGAGGTATTAACAATCCCATCATCAATAAGATCTTGGACTTTATGTTTCAGCTCAATACAATCTGAAGTACTACACTTAGTATGTCGATAATAAGCACAATAAATATCCAAGAATGGGTTTCCATATGAGTTAGACTCAGGCAATGTGATGAGCTTAGTGCCAAGAAGTGTTTGCAAAATGTCATCATAAGAATATTCTAAGGGAGTTAAAGTTCTCTCAAAAGTATGCCTAGGCTCTTTTTTTTGTTCATGAAGTGCATAAGATGCATCAATATCTTCATTAAGGATAGGTTTATCATGAAATCTTGGCATAGGCTCAAATGAGGTATCACTTGCTCGTGCTTTAAAGAGGTATTTGGATCTAGAAGATAAAGACACTAGAAGATGAAGACAAGTGATGTCTTGGAGTAGAATATGCAAACCTATATGAAGAGGATGACCTTAAAGAAGTGGACTCACATGCATGTAAAGGCCTTAAGGAAGATTCATGTAATGATGCAATCTTCTCCTCAATCCTTTTCTCAAGTGTAGAGTGCATTCCCATTATGCAATTAGTGAGATGAAGGTAAGTAGGATAAATTTTCTTTTCTAGCTCTTTGTATTGAGTGTATAGATCTTTAAACTCTCTAGCAGCATAGAAGAATTCATGATCATCTATACTTGGTTGAGATTCGGTAGCACAAGGTTTGAAGCCCATAACGGTAGATAGAAAATAAAGCATGAAGGAGATTCGAGGAAGCTAATAAGGTGACGAAAGATAACTTGACTTCCAAACTAGAGAGGTAGAGTGTTCACTTGTCAAATAGAGGTAGCAATGAACAAGTGACTTATCAAAAAAAGTGTCCAAGAAGATTATGACACTAACGACTCAAGCCAAAAGCTAGGCAAGAAGCCCAAATAGCCAAGTAGATAGATAAGCAAAAACAAGTGAACAAATCTTCCAATCAAGGATTGTATTCAATAGATCAAGGTAACCTTAAGAAAAAGAGGGTCCTAGAAATAGGACATAGATAAAGAAGGTGAAGAAGACCAAATGCCACTTTACGTATGTTCAAGCACTAGAGACATAGCAAATTAAAGTCAAATGATGAAAGGAGTAAGCAACACAAGAAAAATGTTTAGATTTGATATCTTGATTTGGTTGACAAAGTTGATAGCATATAAAGTTCAATTTTCAAAGCAAGATGTGACACATGGAGTAGTCTTAAAACAATCAAACAAGGGACAAAGCAACCTTGCATGATACAAGCATATGTGAGGTCTCAAAAGAAAGCCCTAGAACTATCGTCATGCGTATGTTCAAAAGATTTCCACTATTCTAGCACATTCAAGAACACATCAAGCAATATATACCTAAAGGACACAATTCATTACTCAACAACTTGGCCCACGCTTAATGACCCTTCGCCTCACACCAAGTGGTTACCCACGAGAGATATTGGCTTTGTCATAGAGATGTCATTGGCATAACCAAGGGGACACAAATGGTGAGTGTAAAATCTTGGGGTGATTCAGGTAATCCACTTGGATCGATCTTTGCACTAAGATGTTGAGCGACAAAATAAGGTAGTTTCTAACCTAGGTTCTTAGTAAGGGTTTATGTTCATAGCACTCCTCTTGCTCCCAATATGGAATACCTTATCATATGATAAGTAATGGACCTCGTGGCCACAAGAGTACCTTAAGCATTCTCACCTAGTGATTTCCTCATGGTCACAATCCCATAAGTACTTCCAATAGATGAAGACAAGTACTATGTCTACCAAGGTCTTGTGTCCTTGGTAGCCTTGAGTTTATAGTGGATTGGAAGATTTAGGTTTTCTTGTCCTCACTTGGGTTGTTCCTCTTTGATGCAGGAGCATCCAGAGGTATAAGGGCAATCCTGTGTCACCCCAAAAAATATACTTAGACTTAGTTTCTGTTTCATGTGTTTTCATTTTTGGATACCCATTTAGGTCAAATAAAGGTTCCAACTCTCACAGTTCCACTATCAGTGTTTGTGTAAATCCCCCACAGTTTGAAAGTTATTACAGTTTTTCAAGTTGTGGAGACCTCCTAAGAATGCTTCAAAGTTAGGTTAGGGGCATTAAATGACCTCAAAAAGGGTCAAAAAAATGGGGACAAACAAAGCTTTTCCATAGGGCTATAGAGCGCTTCGAGAGCTTTTTGAAAATGTAAGCGGTTCGTTAATCGAAGCTATGGTTCAAAAGTTATGCCTCCTGGAAGTTCGATTACTATTTTTGGATTCTTCTAGATTTGCGTCGACTTTTAACGCAGCTTATGAAACCTTCTATTTGGTCGGTGGATGCCTACTAGCACTTTCTAGAATGTACTCCTAGTCCTTAACCCTTTGGGGTCTATTTAAGGAGATTTCTGGCATTGTAAAAGGCAGTTCAGAGTGGAGTTTGAGAGGAGGTACTAAAAGGAGAAATTATCTCCACATTTATGCTATTGTAAACCCTTAGGGCATGTTTTGAAGTTTATTCTCTTTGTACTAAATGTACTAGCTTATTTTTTAGTTAATACAATTTCCCTTTTCTGTTGTGTCCATTCTGTCCTTGGGTCATGTCCCCATCAAGTGGTATCAGAGCCGATTTTCCTGAGTGTGTAGACAAAGCGCCGACTGTGAGGCAGTTTGCACCAAGACTGTGTGGTTGTGGGTTCGAGTTAGAAGATGCCTCCACGAAGAGAGCATGGTGGAAGGGCCAGATCTATTAATCCCGAGGAGGTTAGAGCCCTCCAAAGGCAGGTACAGGCATTGCAAGAGGAGCTCCGTAGAGGAGCAAATGTTGCCGCAGGTGACGACAGTGAGGATGACAATGAAGAAGATGAAATTGGACCAGAAGGGGAATTTGATGGGGAAGTTCTGAATCATGCAGAGGAAAGGCTTTTTAGGGTCATTACTAAGTTTGGGAAAAGACCTACAATTGAAGTGGGTGTATTTTCAGGAAATCTGAAACCAGATGAGTTGATCGATTGGATCAATGAACTGGAAGAATACTTTGAGTATGAGGATATCAGGGACCTAGATAGGGTTAAGTTTGCAAAGGCTAAACTGAAAGGCCATGCCAAAATCTGGTGGCAAGAGGTTCAATTGGAAAGAAACAGAAGAGGAAAGGAAAAGATCATAAGATGGGATCGCATGGTGGACAAATTGAAGAAGCAGTTCATTCCTATGGACTACGAGCTTGATTTGTTTAAGAAGATGCATGGGTTAAAGCAAGCAAGAAGATCTGTCCAAGAATATAAAGAGGAATTTTACCGACTCTTGATTAGAGCGGGGCATGCAGAAGCAAATAAGGAGAACGTTGCTTGTTATATTAGTGGGTTAAGACCTAGCATCCAGGAGGAATTAAGTCTGGTAAGAATGACCAGTGTTGAAGAGGCATACCAGTTTTCCCTACGAGTTGAAGAGAAGCTGAACAAAAGGTTTGAAGGAAGACAAAGAGGGTACGGTCAAGGAGGAAGGGGAAGCGGTAGATCATCTAGAGGCCGCAACGAAACCCAAAAGAAAAATGAAGATGTGGGTACTAGTAGAAATCAGAGGAATGAGGGTTTCAACCGCTCCCATGATCAAGACTTTGAAAATCAGAGAGGAAGAGGTAGAGGACGTGGACAAGGAAGAGGAGGCTTCCATGGTACCTATTTCCATTGCAATGAATAAGGTCATCATGCCTTTGAATGCCCTCAACGACAAGGAAGGACAGATAGGAGAGCTAAGGGCCAAGCTAGGGTTGCTCATGTGGATGAGGATGCAGAAAGAGGAGAGACCTTGGTAAATGAAAGAGTCCTACTAAGTGGTGAGATTGAACCAGGACAATGAAGGAGTTTGTTCCATACCAGATGCAAGTGTGAGGATAAATGTTGTGACGTGATCATTGATGGTGGTAGCACTGATAACTTGGTATCAGAAGAGATGGTCTCTAAGCTGAAGCTAAAGAGGGAGAAACATCCCCAGCCCTATCAGATTGCTTGGGTAAAAGATGATCATAAGGTCCTGGTAAGTGAACAATGTCTAGTGAAATTCAAAATTGGGAGTTACCATGATGAAGTTCTCTGTGATGTTATTCCGATGGATGTTTGCCATCTATTGTTGGGTAGACCATGGCAGTTTGATAGATATGCAATACATGATGGGCATGCAAACACATACTCTCTGACAAAGGATGGAGTTAGCCACAAATTGAAGCCCATGAAAAAGGAAGGTGAAAAGGTATGTAGTAGTGCTAGGATTTGTCTTGTTGATAGAGGGATGTTTTTAGATGGCATGAAACATCAAAATATGTGCTATGCCTTGATTCCTAGGAAAGATAAAGAAGGTAGTAGTGAAATACCACTTGAAGTTTCAGGGGGAGTTTACTAAACGAGTATTAAGTGAAAACGGTCGTATGATGATTCATCAACCTCATATGTCTCCTTATGATCGTCGTCGCCACGATGAATCCGGCTCCGATGCAGAGTTTATGAGCCTATTGCGGACTTATATTTTGGAAACTTATATAAGAAGGACAAGCCAAGAACCCGAACTAATTGAATGTCTCTTAGAAAGAGATATTTTTCTGGAACCAGAGGACGCAAAAGGTGTTTGTCTTATTGAAGAGAGAGAGAAAATGGCCCCTACCTAGTATTTGATGGGTGGGCTATGGGCCCCTCCCTTTCCTTATGAGTAGTAGGGGTATAGGACCCTATTATATACGTAATATGCCATTTATTAGAAATAGTAGGGCATCAGAGCCCTACTATTTATAAGGGCTCATTTGTGGCATGCAGGAAGAGCTTGTGCAGCTGCAGCAGGATTTGAGAAAGGAATTGATCGTGATTTTGAACCTGTTCTTTCCATGACCCTCTTAATTAAACCAGAGATAAAACTATAAAAAACCAGAGATAAAACTATAAATATCTAATTTATTTTTAGATATTAGAAGGATAGTTATATCCTTTGCCATTATTCTTCCAACTGAATCCTTGTTGCTCGGCTATATACTAGGGGAATTTGGAGATATTATCTCTAATAATGTTCGAGATGGATTGCCACCAGTAAGGCAAATCAGTCATCAGATAGATCTGATTCCAGGAGCTAGTTTTCCTAACAAGGCTTCTCACAGGATGACTCTTACTGAAATAGAGGAGCTAAATAGACAGGTTCAGGAGCTGTTGAGGAAGGGCTTGATTCGAGAGAGCCTGAGTCCATGTGCAGTACCTACAGTACTCGCACCAAAGAAGGATGGAGAGTGGAGGATGTGTACAAATTCTTGAGCTATAAATAGGATAACCATCAAGTACCGATTGTAATGACCCTTACTATAAAGGCCACTGAAACCCTCAAACTGGACTTAGGAATTTTGTCAAACAGTTGGCATGTAACCGAATAAGGCTGCAATATTACTAATTGTTGTACAACGAAACCTCAATATATGATGCCAATAATGTATGAACAACAATTTCCAGATTATAACACTACCAATCTAAGAGATAGATGACAATATGAAACTCAAATATGAAGTCCAATGCAATTCTGATTTTATGACAGCAAATAGAACTAATTACAATGAGAGACTGTCACAACTATGCACTTCTAATACATCAAGCTCTTGACAATGCAATGTTATGACATGAACAATAACCCAATTCAGATTTGGAATGCAAATGATGAAACTTTTACAACAGTTATTAATGACTGGAAATAACTATTTATGCAATGACAGTGTTGACTGTTCTAATCCATAACATGCAATATTTTGGCAATCAAAACTTCAGTTTGTGCACCTAGAATAGCTCCAATTTTTCCGGATATAAATGTTGAATTGATGCCACATGAAGACCTCACAATCTGCCCCAAACCGACTCACAAAATTGCTGCTGCTGCCCAACTGACAGGGCCGTACAGGTACGGCCTGGTATGACTGCTAGATAAAAGTATTGCAGCATTTTTGTCACTCCAAAAGAAATAAATCTGGGTGCCTAGGGTTTCTGAATAACCCCCTAAAATATGAAATTAATTGGTCAAACCAATTAGGAGTTATAAGCAAAAACGTGGGTCCAAACCCTGGACTGGCAGTTTGAAAATAATGCACAACTGTGTCTTCAAACCCTGTTAATCAATCCACAAATGTTGGGGCACAACTGAAACCCTTATTCCAACCAAAGTAAACCCTTATAACTAAATCTCAATGAAGTCCAAATGAGATGGCTGAATTACCAACTCCTCAAATGCAACAATTCAGGTGATATTTCACACCCTCAAAGTCGCCAATCCAAGGGAGTGATTAGTTCCCAAAGATCAAATAATAATTTGCAGACCCAAGAGACTACAAATTTGCTCCACAATGGAAGAAGTAGAAGAAATCTCAAATCTAAGCATGCCCAAAATGAGAGGCCCAGCCCTCTATTTATTCACTTTTCTAAGAAGTTGCTAGAACTTCTAGAAACATCCTTTATAAAATCTCATTATAATGCACTTTTTCTAGAACTTCTAGAAACATCCTTTATAAAATCTCATTATAATGCACTTTTTATAATAAAGTAATTTTATAAAATAAAAAGTGCAACTCAACTTAAAATTATAACATGTAGGCCCCAATAACACATAATAATAAAATATAACCTCTTAACACTTCTTCAAGAGCAAGATATGACCATCTGATCCGTAGAATTGACTCTCTCTCCACACCATTTGCCTACGAGAGTCTGGAATAGGAAAAATCCATGATCAATGTCATGTCGAACTAAAGAGGGGACATTACAGTCCGCCCCTCCTGAAATTGCTTGGCCTCAAGCAATCTCAATGCTGGGTGCTGCAAAATAGCTTCCCCCTCCCAAGCAGCATCCCCAACAGGTAGATCTTTCCACTTAACCAAGTATTCTCTGATCACTCTTCTATGAAGTTGCTTTTCTCTGCTCTCCAGGATGGATTCTGGCACTAAAATCAATTTTCCCTCATCGTCTAAAGGAGGTAATACTGCGGAAGGCACCACATTCTGACCCAACGCCTACTTGAGGCGGGACACATGAAACACATTGTGCACCCTGCTGTCTGCCGGAAGCTCCAACTCATAGGCCACCTCACCAATTCGCCTGATAACCCTAAATGGTCCGTAATAGCGTGGCTTGAGTTTCTCTGCACCACTCTTCTTAAGAGTAGATTGCCTGTATGGCTGCAACATGAGGTAAACCATATCATCCACCTCAAAACTACGCTCAGTCCTCTTCTGGTCTGCATACTGCTTCTGCTGTTCTGAGCTCTCGCAATATTATCTTTGAGAGTAGCAACTATATCCTTACTCTCCTGTAATAATTCTCCTGCACTGGGTACCCGGCTGTCGCCCAACAACAAATCCAAGAAACTAGGTGCTTCATAACCGTAAAGTGCCATGAAGGGTGTCATTTGTATAGTGATGTGATATGTAGTATTGTAACAATACTTGCAGAGATATATCCATCTGACCCAAGCTCGCTGCTGAGCTGCCACATAATTCCTTAAATACCCTTCCACCCATTTGTTCACAATCTCCGTCTGACCATCGATTTGTGGGTGATAGCTAGTGCTGGGTGTAAGCTTCGTGCCACATAATCGGAATACCTCCTGCCAAAAATGACTCATGAAATGGCTATTCCTGTCACTCACAATGTTTTGAGGCAATCCGTGCAATCTGAAAACCTCCCGAAAGAAAACTTTGCCACCTGAGCTGCTGAGTGGGTAGTGGTGATAGGAAAGAAATGAGCATATTTTGTTAATCTATCTACCACCACATAAATACAATCCCGTCCTTGTACCTTGGGCAAACCTGTGATAAAGTCCATGGAGATGCACTCCCACTTCCTGTGAGGGATCGGAAGTGGCTGTAGGAACCCTGCCGGATAGGTGTGTTCTTGTTTGTTTTGCTGGCAAACAAGACACTCTCAAACGTACTGCAAAACATCAACTTTCAGCCCCTTCCAAGTGAACCGCTCTCGAACTGACCTGTAAGTCTTGAAGTACCCGGGATGGCCTACTGTCGGTGAGTCATGAAATGCTCTCAAAATTAGTTGCTTAACCTTCGATCCTGGGACTAGGTAAATCCTGTTCTTGTAAATGATTAAATCATCTACAAGTGTGTATCTGGTATCAATCACTATTCCCTCCACTATATCGGAGGCCCATGTATCCCTGGCATACTCTGCTATAATCAAGTGTCGTCAATCCTCTGATATCTGAACCATAAGAGTGAGGTGTGGCCTTCAAGAAAGAGCATCTGCAACAACATTCTGAGTTCCCTTGACATATGAGATGTCAAAATCATATGCCTGCAACTTACTTACCCACCTTTGCTGGCAATCATTCAGGTCCCGCTGTCCCAAGAAATGCCTCAAACTGTTATGATCAATTTTAATACAAAACTTGCTACCCACAAGATATTGTCTGAATTTGGCTAAAGCATGCATGATGGCCAACATCTCCTTATCATATATACTGAATGAACGCTTGGGGCCTCTGAGCTTCCTGCTCTCATAAGCTATGGGGTGCTTATTCTGCATAAGTACAACACCTACTCCCTCTCCAGATGCATCACATTGAAGCTCAAATGGCTTCGTGAAATCAGGTAATGCTAGAACTGGGCACGTAGTCATTATCTCCTTAAATCTCATAAAACAGTCCTGTGCCTTCTGAGTCCACGCAAATTCCCCTTTTTTCAGTAGATCTATCATGGGAGCTGCATGTCGTGAGTAGCCACTAACAAACCTGCGATAGAAACCACATAAACCAAGGAACCCCCTCAACTGTGTAAGGTTCTCTGGTGGAGGCCAATCAACAATAGCGCAAATCTTTTCAGGATCCATCTGCACTCCATCTGCACTAATAATGTGTCCCAAATATAACAGCTCGGTCATCCCTAAGTCAAATTTGGACTCTTGTGCATACAAGGACTCCTTCTGTAAAATGCTCAACACTGTCTCCAAATGATCTAGATGCTCCTGCCATGATCGGCTATAGATCAAAATGTCATCAAAAAACACCAGCACGAATTTCCTCAACTGATGGTGGAAAACTCTGTTCATAGTGGACTGGAAAGTGGTAGGTGCATTGGTCAATCCAAAAGGCATGACTACAAACTCAAAGTGCCCACAATGACATCTGAAAGCAGTTTTCTCAATATCATGTTCACGGACTCTGATCTGGTGATATCCTGATCTCAAATCAATTTTCATGAAATAACAAGCCCCATGCAATTCATCTATCAACTCATCAATGCGAGGAATGGGATACCTGTTCTTAATGGTTCTCTTATTTAATTCCCTGTAATCAACACACATCCGAAGAGTTCCATCCTTCTTTTGTACCAAAACAACAGAAGATGCAAAAGGTGACTTACTTGGTCGGATGTGCCCCATAGCTAGCAACTCCTCGATGGTCCTTTCGATCTCATCCTTGAGTCGCTTTGGGTGTTGATATGGTGTGATCATGATAGGCTTAGCACCTTCCTCCAGCTCAATAACATGCTCAATGCCTCTGTCCGGTGGCCTGCCTGGTGGAATCTCACTGAATACCTTTTCATACTTAATCCTCAATTTTTGAATATCAGGATGATATTCCGTCTTATGTTGCTCCTCCTGTGTAGGTGTCAAAGTACAAACTGCTGCCCACTCTATATCATTATGCCTAGTTAATCTCTCCAACTGCCTAAATGAGATAGTCCTGATGTCTCCATTACGGATAGCCTTAAGCACATGAGTCCTACCATTCACTTCGAATTGTATCTCCATATCCTCTAGTCTCAGGGTAACCACCTTCAATGAATGTAGCCACTGCATTCCAAGTACTATATCCATGTCACCCATGTTGACCACATGATAGTCCGCCTTAAACTCATAGTTGTTCAGGCGCAAAGGTAGGTCTCGTACCATCCTGTCACAACGAAGAGTGTATCCATCAGCTACCTTGACTCTTAGTCCTACGAACTCCTTAGTAATGAGTCCACACTTCTCCACGAATCGTGCATCAATGAAATTATGTGTGGCACCTGTGTCCAATAATGTAATAACCTTCTGCCTAGCCAAAACTCCTCGAAGTCTGAAAGATCCCTCTCTGTGGATACTAGACAGTCGTGCTTCCTATAAATGTAGCTCTGTTCCTTGCTGTTGCCCTACACTATCTATCTCCTGCTCTCCCTCTGCTTCATCAGGATCCTCATCATGATGTTCTGAACTATCTGAATCTAAGCCTTCGTAATAAGCCACATTGCTCGGTTGGTCTTCCCTTTTGGCCTCATAGGACAGTCATGGCCATACTCATACGGGCCTTTGCAATAGAAGCATAGCTTCTTCCTACACAAGTCATTAAGTGTCTCCTTGTCCAACCTCTTACTTTCCTCCTTAGGTAGCTGTGCCTCTCTATGAAAGGGTTTCCTGTCCCTATCTTTTACTGAAGGGAAACTCTTTGCCTGGAATTTATTTTTAGAAGCTGAAGAGGAATCCATGTCACGAGATTTCTTAATGGCTTCCTGCAAAGTGGGAGGGTTGAGAGCTTTAATCCACCCTCTCAACGGATCAACTAGCCCATCCATAAATAAAACCAATAGCCTCTGTTCAGATACATCTGTTACTAACACTGCAAGTTTCTGAAATTCTGAAATGTATGTTTCCAATGATCCCCATTGTTTAAGCTGAGCTAACTCCTTGAAATGGAGTTCTGGATCCTTCTTATCAAAACGTTCAATCAGTCTCTCCGTAAACTCCACATATGAGGTAATGTGTCCATGACCCATAGTGATCATACCATGATGCCACCACTCGTGTGCTAACCCATCCAGGTGAATTGCTACATACTTAATAGCTTCTTCCTCAGACATAGGGTTCAATTGAAAGTATGTGTCAAGTTTTTGAACCCAAGCTCTTGCTGTAGACTTCCCCGAGCCATCATAATATGGTAACTGAAGTTTCCCTACTTTCTTTCGTAGCTCATAGCTCTGAGTCTTGTCATGTCCACAGGGCATATGCTTCATCCGCACATCCATATACTCTCTAAAGGTGACTGCAGCTGTAAAATCTGGACCTCCTGCTTCCCAATCTCTCCTTAGCTGATCTTGTATGTCAGTGATCTGGGGTTCTAGTACTGGCTACTCTGGAGCTCTAGGAAGGAACGTGGGAATCATAGGTCTCAAACTCACTGTCCTAGCTTGCTGGGGTGCATGACCGAAATTGTTCCCAATTTGTTCGCCTCCATTATGTATCCCATCCTGATTATTCCCATTCTGATTGTTACCATTCTGATTATTTCCTCCACCTATGTTAGCATTCAACCCCATTTGACAAGCCATCATGTGCATCATAAGCTCCATTCTCTGATTCTGTTCCTGTGCTCTTTGTTCAGCTAATCGCTGTCCCTATGCCAAGGTGTCTAATAACTGTAAAAATCTTTCCTCTCGCTGATCTAGACCAAAATTCCCGCCTCTATCCATATTGTAGTCGTAGTCTTGATCAAAGAATACCTCCCCTGTGTCTGTATGACTGGATTCTATGTCCACCTATACAGATGAGCTAGATTGTTCGCTCTGCAGGTCTGAAATCCTATCTTGTCTTGCTTTGGTATTGCGGAAATTATAAAGCCTCTATCGCATGCTCAAACATAAATGTTCTGATTTTAGTGTTTTGACATTTCGTCAAACACTTTCCCTTCTATCCAGCTATTCCAAATTCCCTATAAGACCTCCACAGGATGGCAGGACTTATAGCTCTGATACCACTATAATGACCCTTACTATAAAGGCCACTGAAACCCTCAAACTGGACTTAGGAATTTTGTCAAACAGTTGGCATGTAACCGAATAAAGCTGCAATATTACTAATTTTTGTACAACGAAACCTCAATATATGATGCCAATAATGTATGAACAACAATTTCCAGATTATAACACTACCAATCTAAGAGATAGATGACAATATGAAACTCAAATATGAAGTCCAATGCAATTCTAATTTTATGACAGCAAATAGAACTAATTACAATGAGAGACTGTCACAACTATGCACTTCTAATACATCAAGCTCTTGACAATGCAATGTTATGACATGAACAATAACCCAGTTCAGATTTGGAATGCAAATGACGAAACTTTTACAACAGTTATTAATGACTAGAAATAACTATTTATGCAATGACAATGCTGACTGTTCTAATCCATAACATGCAATATTTTGGCAATCAAAACTTCAATTTGTGCACCTGGAATAGCTCCAATTTTTTTGGATATAAATGTTGAATTGATGCCACATGAAGACCTCACAATCTGCCCCAAACCGACTAACAAAATTACTGCTGCTGCCCAACTGACAGGGCTGTACAGGTACGGCCTGGTACGGCTGCTAGATAAAAATATTGCAGCATTTTTGTCACTCCAAAAGTAATAAATTTGGGCACCTAGGGTTGCTGAATAACCCCCTAAAATATGAAATTCATTCGTCAAACCAATTAGGAGTTATGAGCAAAAACGTGGGTCCAAACCCTGGACTGGCAGTCTGAAAATAATGCACAACTGTGTCTTCAAATCCTGTTAATCAATCCACAAATGCTGGGGCACAACTGAAACCCTTATTCCAACCAAAGTAAACCCTTATAACTAAATCTCAATGAAGTCCAAATGAGATGGTTGAATTACCAACTCCTCAAATGCAACAATTCAGGTGATATTTCACACCCTCAAAGTCGCCAATCCAAGGGAGTGATTCATTCCCAAAGATCAAATAATAATTTGCAAACCCAAGAGACTACAAATTTGCTCCACAATGGAAGAAGTAGAAGAAATATCAAATCCAAGCATGTCCAAAATGAGAGGCCCAACCCTCTATTTATTCACTTTTCTAAGAAGTTGCTAGAACTTCTAGAAACATCCTTTATAAAATCTCATTATAATGCACTTTTTCTAGAACTTCTAGAAATATCCTTTATAAAATCTCATTATAATGTACTTTTTATAATAAAGTAATTTTATAAAATAAAAAGTGCAACTCAACTTAAAATTATAACATGTAGGCCCCAATAACACATAATAATAAAATGTAGCCTCTTAACACTTCTTCAAGAGCAAGATATGACCATCTGATCCGCAGAATTGACTCTCTCTCCACACCATTTGCTTACGAGAGTCTGGAATAGGAAAAATCCATGATCAATGTCATGTCGAACTAAAGAGGGGACATTACACTGATTTCCTTTGCCAAGGATGGATGATCTTATGGACTGTTTGAGTGGAGATCAATGCTTCACAAAGATAGATCTCAAGAGTGGTTATCACCAGATACGGATTCGAGAAGGAGATGAGTGGAAAATAGTCTTCAAGACCAAGGAGGGTCTTTATGAGTGGTTAGTCATGCCCTTTGGATTGATGAACGCTCCGAGCACCTTCATGCGGCTCATGAATGAGGTACTTAAGAAGTTCTTGGGAAAATTTGTTATTGTCTATTTGGATGATATTTTAATTTTCAGCAAGACTTTGGAATAACATTTACTGCATATTCATAGTGTCCTTGAAAGGCTAAGGGAAGAGAAACTGTTAATTAATCTGAAGAAGTGTATCTTTGCAAAAACGGAGTTAGTCTATTTGGGGTTTGTTATATCACCTGAAGGTCTCAAAATGGATCTGGAGAAGGTAAAAGCCATCTTGGAATGGCCTACTCCAAGGTCTGCTACTAAGGTAAGATCATTTCATGGTCTGGTTAGTTTTTACAGGAAGTTTATTAAGAATTTCAGTGGCATATGTGCATCCCTAACTGATACAATAAGAGGGGATAGAAAAGAGTTCAAATGGACTGCAGCAGCTGCGAGAAGTTTTGAATTACTGAAGAAGAAGGTGACGCAACAACCTGTGTTGGCACTTCCAGATTTTAGAAAAGTGTTCCAGGTGGATTGTGATGCTAGTGGCAGTGCTATTGGGGCTGTATTAAGCCAAGAAGGTAAGCCTATTGTATATTTTAGTGAAAAATTGAATGATGCAAAGAAGAAGTATTCTGTTTATGATCAAGAGTTCTATGCAATAGTTCAGGCCTTAAAGAAATGGAGGCATTATTTATTGCCAAAAGAATTTGTTTTATATACTAATCATCAGGCATTACAGTACCTAAATAGCCAAGGTAAATTGAACCAGAGGCATATGAAGTGGGTAGAGTTCTTGCAGAGTTATACATTTGTGTTGAAGCATAGAAGTGGAAAATCTAACAGGGTTGCAGATGCACTAAGTAGGAGACAGTTGTTGCTTACAATAATGCAGGTTGAAGTAGTTGGGTTTGATGAAATCAAGAATTTGTACCCCAAGGATCCTGATTTTGCTGAAGCATGGAAAGCTTGTAAAGAACCTGTTGCTGTAGATAGAACCAAGTGGTTAGACTATTTGATTCAAGATGGCATGTTGTTCAAGGGTAGTCAATTATGCATTCCAAGGAGTTCCATGAGGGAAAATCTGATTAAGGAGAAACATAGTGGAGGGATGGCAAGACATTTTGGTCGAGATAAGACCATTGCCATTCTTAGAGAACATTATTTTTGGCCTCAAATTTCATAGGATGTGAAGAAGTTTGTACAGAGTTTCCAGGTTTGTCAAGTTGCCAAGGGGTTTAGTCACAATACTGGCCTATATCAGCCATTGCCTATTCCATCAAGGCCATGGGAGGACATAAGTATGGATTTTGTTCTTGGATTGCTAAGGACACAAAGGGGTAATGACTCAGTATTCGTGGTGGTTGATAGGTTCTCCAAAATGGCACATTTCATTCCATGCCACAAAACTCATGATGTTGTCCATATTGCAGACTTGTTTTTCAAAGAGGTGGTAAGACTACATGGACTTCCAAGGAGTATAGTTTTTGACAGAGATACTAAATTTGTGGGGTATTTCTGGAGGACATTGTGGAAAAAGTTGAGAATAGACTTGAAATTCAGTTCCACGCATCACCCACAAACTGACGGCCAAACAGAAGTGGTAAACAAAAGTCTGGGCAATTTGCTGAGATGTTTAGTTGGGGATAAGCCCAAGGGATGGGATTTGATTCTACCACAATCAGAATTTTCTTACAATAACTCTATAAATAGGAGTACTGGAAAATCACCATTCCAAATTGTATATGGGACAAGTCCAAGGACTGCACTAGAATTGAGGAAGATAGAACAAGGGGAGAGGGCAAGTGCTGAAGTGAAAGAATTTGCTGAACATATCAAGCGTCTACATGAGGAGGTTCAGGCACACATTACCAAGATGAATCAAGAGTATAAAGCTAGGGCTGATCAAAGGAGAAGACATAAGGAATTCCAAGTAGGGGATCTTGTCATGGTGCACTTAAAAAAAGAAAGATTTCCAGCCGGTACTTACAACAAGCTGAAAATGAAAAAATTTGGCCCCTGCAAAATTTTGAAGAAACATGACTCAGGAAATGCATATGAAGTGGAGCTACCAGATGGTATTCACATTTCTCCCATTATCAACATTGCAGATTTAATAGATTATCATGATGATGGTGCAGATGAGGAGCTGGTGTTAGAGCCATGTCCAATTCCTGCTTCTAAGAAGGAGGAGACAGAAGACATTCTAGATCATAGTGTGGGTAGGAGTACCAAAAATAGGCAGTATGAAGAGTATTTGGTCAAATGGAAAGGACGACTGATCGAGGACTCAACTTGGATTTCAGAAGCTGAGGTTTCCCATTTGGGATTTCCTCTACCATTCATAAAGTGACAGGGTCACTTTTCAATCTACCCTGGGTGTCTGATGCAGGAGCATCTAGAGGTATAAGGGAAATCCTGTGTCACCCAAAAAAAATACTTAGACTTAGTTTTTGTTTCATGTGTTTTCATTTTTGGATACCCATTTGGGTCAAATAAAGGTTCCAACTCTCACAGTTCCACTATTAGTGTTCGTGTAAATCTCAAAAAAATAGGAGTATGTAATTGAGCCATCATTTTGGTGAACTAGGAGGTGTAAATTGGCTAGATGAATGTAATTGTAATTTAGAGCATTCCAAAAAAAGAATCAGGTCAAAAGTCCCCACGGTTTGAAAGTTATTGCAGTTTTTCGGGTTGTGGAGACCTCCTAAGAATGCTTCAAAGTCAGGTTAGGGGCATTAAATGACCTGAAAAAGGGCCAAAAAAATGGGAAGAGTGCAGATGGTCTATAGGGCTATAGATCACTTTGAGAGCTTTTCAAAAATGTAAACGGTTCATCAATCGGAGCTACGGTTCAAAAGTTATGCCTCCCAGAAATTCAGTTACTGTTTCTGGATTCTTCTAGATTTGCGTCAACTTCTAACACAGCTTCTGGAACCTTCTATTTGGTCAGTGGATGCCTACTAGCACTTTCTAGAATGTGCTCCTAGTCCTTAACCTTTTGGGGTCTATTTAAGGAGATTTTTGGCATTGTAAAAGGCAGTTCGGAGTGGAGTTTGAGAGGAGGCACTAAAAGGAGAAATTATCTCCACATTTATGCTATTGTAAGCCCTTAGGACATGTTTTGAATTTTATTCTCTCTGTATTGAATGTACTAGCTTATTTTTTACTTAATACAATTTCCCTTTTCTATTGTGTCCATTCTGTTCTTGGGTCGTGTCCCCATCACTCTTGATCTCTCAAGAGCAGGCCCTCTAAAGGATTCTAAACTACAAAAAAGGATCCACTTTTGGAGGTCAAGATTTTTGATTTACCGCAAGGGTGAAGAGCATACTTTCTTATTCCAATTATTTCCCCAGACACACCAAGAAGCTCAATTAACCCACTTACTTTCAAAATCTAAAGGTGGGTCAAGATTTATGATTCATCACAAAGACATATAACTTGCAATTGGAAGAGATCCCAATTGCAAGTTTTATGTGCCTATGAAATATGAACAACTAGTAATATTTCCATTCAAAAAAAAAAGGGAAATAAAGCACATTTGTTTGTTTTTCTTGTTTTCTTTTAGGCAACCCTACAAACAAGAATTAGTAGCCTCTTAGCATTTGAAAATTTGACGTGCATTCTTTTTAGCAATGAAATGAGAAACTCCCTACAAAACAACCAAGGTTAGGGAATAATAACCAAGTAAGACCTGCAACACAAAGTGATTAGTTACCTTAAAAATTTAATTTATCTTTGAACCAAGTGTATGTAAAGAAAGTGCAAGCTAATCATAAATGCTCTCATTTTTAGTCTTTTCTTTTGACCTAATCAACAAGATTGGACTTGTTTGCTATTATTTTGGCTCTAAAAACAAAAATGAGAAGAAGAGACCCCTTCTAAAAAACAAAGAACTTTCCAAAAATGAAAGAAAAACAAAAATATCTCTTCATTTGTGCCCTAGGGACCCATTTTGTCAAAATAGACCATATTTATCAAATCATTTTGTTGAGCCCTAATATGACCTCTAAATTTAAAACACAAAGAACTAACCTCCTGTAGAATTCAGAGACCTTTTTAAAAATTTAGAGGTTTTGAAAAAATTTCTTGATTTTTGACTAGAAATTATTTGTTATGAAAAAGAAAAAGAAAAATTCATAACAGATGCAAATCAACTTAAAATAGTCTACAAATTGGACTGAGACATTTTAGATGCATACTTAATCTGCAAATTCTTTTTTAGATCCAAATTCAAAGTGGTTTGGAAGATATGCTCAAAGCATTAAAAACCTAGGGTTGTAGCCTTCAAACCAATTTGCACAAGGGTTAGCCTTCAAAGCAAAGTAAGAAACTTGCAAAACCACTTGATTAGATCCAAGAAATTTCTGTTAAAAACTATAAATAAGAATGCAATTAAAATGCAAGTAAGAAAAAGTGCCAAAAATGTGTGTACAAAAAGTGTCACACTTCTATAAACCATTATTCTTGAGAATACCCATAAAAGAGGACATCTCACGAGGTGGCTTATAGCTCTCTATCTATGACATGCAAAAGCTATGAGATTGTGGCTCTCAAATGAACCAAGCTATGCAACCCTTGCAAGGTGCACCATAGATGAGAGATTCAAAGAGTAGAGGCAAGAATGCCAATATCCAAGAATCTAGAATAAAATGCAATGCAAATGTAAGCTATTCTAAATGAAATGAAAGCTAACAAAGAGAACTAAGCTAACATATAAAGAAAACTAAGATAAAAAGTATCCCATAATCCAAGTAGAATGAGAGCTAAACTAAAATGCAAAAATGAAAAAATGTAATAATGCTCCAAGTCTCGAAAATCACCAAGAAAACTTGCAACATAACAATAGCATGAGAGACTAAGATATTTGAATGAGGAGAGAGGAGAGAACCCTCCCTATTAAAGAAAAATGGATTGTAGATATTAAGAGGCAAAAGAGGCATAATCAAGGGAGGAGAATGCATCTTTAGTAATCCATGTGCACAAGCATCTCCACCAATTGTGATGAAGAGTTGACTTGTGTCCGCCACGTGGGACGAAAATGTAAAAATGCAAGAATGCTCCAAGTCTCCAAAATAACCAAGAAAACCTACATCATAACAATAGCATGAGAAACTAAGATATTTGAATGAGGAGAGAACCCTACCTTTTAAAGAAAAATGGACGGTAGAGATTAAGAGGCAAAAGAGGCACAATCAAGGGAGGATAATGCATCTTGAGTGATCCATGTGCACAAGCATCTCCACCAATCGTGATGAATAGTTGACTTGTGTCCCCCATGTGGGATAAAAATGTATTTTCTTTTATTTTTAAATAAGGGACATGCTTTTGTGTGTTCAACTTAGGATAAGAGATGAGTGAGGAATTTTATTTAATTAAAAGGGGGACATGTTCTTTTAATTAAATATGAACTTAGGATAAAGTGGTCAAACTATAGGATAAAATCAAATAAATAGATTTTTGAAGATTTGATCAAGGATAAGCATTAGATAAATTATGCAAAAATGCTAGAAAGGGGGCTCATAGTCTAGATGACCATTTTTTGGTGATTACAACTACTACTCCAAACCAAACCATAATGATTATATGGAGAAATTAAACTAGACTATACAAATAGAGCATGAATAGGATTTGTCCTCTAAAACTTAGACCATTGAAAATACAAATAAAAGAGTAAATTCCTTTTGAAATCGAACTTAAGGCAAGAAAGAAGGAGATGGAAACAAAGCTCAAATCAATTGAGTAAAATCTATTTTGAGAACTTGTTTTTAGACTTGTAGACAAAGAAGTTACTGAAACCAAGTGGGTTTTCTAATTTTTTTTTGATAAGGATGAAAATGTTTTGAGAAACAAGGTAGGTCGATCTACAAAGGCTACTCTTAAATTGGGACATTAATTTTGATAAAAAAATTGTTTCCCAAATGGAAGTTGTCATAACATTTTTGGCATTTACAACATTCAAGGATTTTAAAATTTGATGGATGAGTAGACAAATTTGTTGAATGAAGAACTAAAAGAAGAGGATTACATTGAATAATCAAACAATTTAACTTACCAATAATTCATAGTTTGTATGGATCAAAGAACGCTCCTAGAACATGGCATGGAAGATTGGATAGTATTTGATTGATGAAGATTTTTATCTTGAGCATCTATGAACAACAAACTTTATTTCAATTTTGAATTAAAAAAACTTAGTAGTTTTGGTTTTTATGGATTATTGAATTGTTAGCATAACTGATGTTATGATTGTAGGTGATGTCTAGTGGTGTCATGATATATATTTGATTGCATGATGACCAATAATTGTCTTGTCATTGATGTCAACTATAGACCTAGTGTTCCTAGTATGTTTCCAAGCATAAACATGATGAACAAGGTGTCGTGTAGAGTTTTAATGGTAGTGATTATTATGAGAGAATTAGGTATGTCTCTAGATATCTAGGGTATGACTGCTCTTGTTGAAGTGAAGTAATGTATGATCAGGATAATTGGTAATGCAACTACTAGAATAATTAGTGATAAGCTATAGGTGATTTTATTGGTTTGTTAAATCTACTACGAGTCAGGTGGAGTGATCATAAGATATAATAATCAACATAGTCCAAAGGATATTGTTGCAATCACAACTCATTAGGGTCATCAGTGAAGCAATGCCAAAATGGATAGGTGATCAAAAAAATAGAGACAAAATTGTTGAACAGGTTAAAGTGTGGTGTTCTCGAGTGACAACTAGTAAATTGATGATCAATGATTGATGTTGAGGTTACAATGGTTCAATTGAGTTAGTCATGATCTGGTGGCATGTCTTCATGATTGGAGGAGATGATCTGACATCACATTGATTGATGATAATGTTTATATAGAAGATTCTAGAGGCTATGTAAATCAATGGATTGGATGACACAGTCTAAAAAATGTGTTTCGTGGTTTGAGATGTATCTTTCGGTGCATTGGATCTAAGTGGAATATTTGAAATTCATATTGATTTCAAGATTAGGGCTTGATTACAGCAGTGAACTTGAAAGTCCATTATATATTGGTGGAAGTTAAAAAATTTGTGTTGTTGAGCATGGTTGGACAAGTGTGGTGAAGGGTTGTGGGGTAAAATCACAAACCCGTGCCACCTTTTATAAAGGAAAAGGACATCTGAACTTAAACTGTTCAACTTTAGTGACATACAAATAGAATTTGTGTTTAGAATTTGAAGATGATGTAAACTAATGAAATGTATAAAATTGGAAGAAGTTTATGCCTGTAATTTATTTAAAATGAGTTGAGTGAAAATTTTAGCATTTGTTTAATTTTTAAAGTCTATTTTCTAATTTTAAAAAAATGTTGAAAATATAGAGTTTTGTTCCCACCAAACAAATATATGCAAATGATCTTTTTTTGGTCTAATTTTGTAATATGTTATAGTTGATATGTATACTTAGTGGACAAAAAAACAAAAAAAGATTTTGGATTTATATTTTTCAAGTTTTAAGTGGTCAAAGTCAAACTTATCAGAAATTGACATTTTTTTCCCACCAAACTTTTTCTATCACATCTATATATATTTTAAAACAAATTACATATTCTTGAAGACGACTCTCTCCTCTAGAGGTACATATAATTTTTTAAATTTTTTAAACATGATTTACTATTTTTTTCTCTTTTTTAAACTGACATATTCTTGAATCTTAAAATACTTACTTGTAATATTTTAAAATTATAACATATTATAACTACTCAAAATACTATTCAATTTATATGAACATAATCTTGACTCCGAGATCTTAAAAAGGATATTTTTAATTTTTGAAAAAACTTCATGTTGTATGGAGAAACTAGCCTTGAAAGTGAGAAGTTTGGAAAAATTATATTTTTTGCTTGTGTGGCTGCCACTTAGAATGCCACATAAACAGTTACAACTGAAACACTTTCAGCCTTAATTGTTTCAGTCGTAACCTCTGTCAGCTCAACGTAACTACTAGCGAACATGGTGGTTTCATATAATTTATTTTTTCCATTTTATAATAAATATAGTAAATAACAAAAAAATAAAGGAGCATTTTGAGAAATAAATATTCTTTGAAGCCATTTTCATCAATTGTTTCGTGGAGTTTAACAATTGCAAAGGATCGTCAATAATGTATGTTATTTTCACCTAGTTATTTTTATACTCTATATTGAAGCATTGAATTTTATTTAGTGGAATTTAAATTAAAACATTTTTCTATAGATTAAAGTATTCAATGGTTAATAAAAAGGCTAGATCAAGGAAATATGATAGAATAAGAGATGAAAAAATGAAAGGTCATACAAAATGTAATCAAAACCAACCTACTAAAGTTCATCAAGAGGATGAGATTCAAGAAGAGGAACAAATTGGTAGCTCTATTGATAGAAACAAATTATTAGGCGTAGGAATTTTGATGGATTTGGACGAGGAACTACTTTTTAGTCAAATTCCATCTAAACATATGGTAAATGAGAACACTATTAAAAAACATTGTCCAAAGATGTGGGATGAATATTTCAAAAATAAAAGTATATTTGGAAAGATACGATTATTTGTCAAGTGATTTAGGAGAAAACAACCTATTTTGGAGTTGTTGGGTGTTGATTAAAGAAAAAACCATGTGCACAATGTTAATAAAACAATAGTTGAGAATTTGTAAATTGCGTATAACAAAATTGACAACACAACTCGAGGAGGCGATTTGAGCACTGCACGTAGAGCATTGATGACTACTATATCTAGTAGAAAGTTGACATATAGAAAAAAAGTACGTGCAATTCCTGATTTAGTACATCTATCTAGAAGAATTGTTCCAAGATACATTAGGAGGAGAAATATGCTAGATGAAAACATTGAGAATAATTTGGTAAATATTTGTAGAGTTCCTAAAAAAGACAAAATTTATGAAGATGTAAAAAGATAGGTTATTGAATTTTGGACCACATCCTCTCATGTTTCTTCCAATAGACGTGATATTGTACAAATTAAAGATCAACAGACAGGGGCAAAAATTGAACATTTAGAACATTTTATAGATATAACACAATGAACTATTTCAAACATTCAAGCAAGAATTTTCAAATGTGAAAATATGTCAGAGAATGTTTGAGAGCATGCGTCCTTCCTTTGTACACATAAATTAGATATGTGAAACTTGTTGTTTTCGAAATCATGTTGAGTTTGGTCTACATTCACAATCATATAAAAAAGTTATGGTAGTATTTGATCCAAATTTGGTTATCTCTAGCAGTACGACACAATTTTTGAGTTTATATTATGTGATAAATTATAAGATTTAGATGAGTTAAAAGTATAATGCATCAAAAATTAATGTGAAGATTGTGGAGATTTACGTAAATTGAGAATATTAATGAATCAACGTCAGTTTCATGGATTAGATATGAGTATGAGACATACCAAAATATGACACGAGTTGAGTCCAAAAAAATGTATTGAAGGAGAGTGAATTGCGGTATGATGAGTTTATGACCAAGTTTTGTCCATTGATATATCCACATATCCAATATTATCATGGTGCACGATGACAAGCTAAACAATTTTGTGATTCAAAAAATTATTTTCCACCTGGTTGTATTCTTTTAGTTGTAGATTTCTCTGAAAACTATACATTTTCACCTCAAATAGATCTTCAAAGGCAATATTATCATTATGAACATGTTGCAATATTTGTGCAAGTGACCTATAGACATGTATAATTTAAGGTGGATGAGATATAAAGTTCAGAAAAAAATGAACGCATTATCATCAAGGAGGTTCATTTCTATATTAGTGACGATAGAGTTCATGATAGGAGTTATGCGGCTGATTGTTTTGTAATGTTCTTTGAAGATCTTAGAAATCATGGAATAAATATTTCAGAGCACTGGATTTGGTTCAATGGTTGTTTAGGTTAGTGTACATGTGTACGTATTTATTTAACCTTATTTAACTTATATTTATTTTTACATGTATTCAATTTGATGTATATAATTATTTTAAGCTCATTTCATCTTCATATGACATTTAAATCTGCAAAAGCATTTAATTGGTTGGTCATGCAACATGATAGAAGTAATGTTAGGTTTTTGTGGAATTTATTTGAAAGTGGACATGGAAAAGAGGAGCACGATGGAGCAGGAGCATGTATAAAGTGTGAACTTTGACAACATGAACTTGCAAGTACATATGCATATAGTGTGTTCAATATTTATAACATATATCTTCTCTAAATCTAGACATATATAGATTTAGTGTATTTGAAATTATATATATGCATGTTACACATACAGGTAATAGGATAGAGAGTGCAAATCAAATTGTTGAATGGTGCACTGATTATTTTGCTACTCAAGATACTGAATACAATAAGCGTTATTTTTGGAAAGTGAAAGGTAATATATATAGTGTATTCTTCAAATTCAATTTTTTAATTATATTTATTTTGAAACCTGACAATTATTTTTCGTATTTGTAATAGATATAAGATCGATCTAATCCTTACAATTGTGAAATGATTCCTGGTATTAGAAGTTTACATGAAGTGATGACTACATGACACCATATCAAATGTATCCAAATAACATATAAAACATAAGGTCTCCATATCAAAAGTATCCAAATAAAATATAAAACATCAAGGTCTCCATATCAAATGTATCCAAAATAACATATAAAATGTCTCCATATCAATGAAATGGACATCTAAAATAAGACAAGTTCACTACATATACATGTAGATCAACTACATCACCCTCTTGATCCATGACCCCAAAGGCTCTATGATCTAGGTCTGAACCCTATGTCAAATGAAAGAAATTTGTTTTAAATAAAGTTATAAAATTATGTACACACATTATATCATGTATATATCAAATATATATAAATTATAAAATACCTCTGACTCACGTTGTGTGGGATCTGTCGATGTTTAAAGATCACCAAAATAAAACATATTGTCACTAAGACCCTATAACACACATGTATACATTACACAAGTTAGATTGAATCTAGAATATATGTATGTCTCTAGGTACATGTATTTAAGCTCAAGTATGTGTAAACTTATAAGTGTAAACTATAGTAAAAAATAAATTTAAACATAGATATATTTATCATAACATCATGTAATGCTCTGCCGATTTGAATGTTATCCAAATCATGTAGTGATAAAATAGGGCCAGTGTCTAGGTTGATCGTCTCATTTGAAATCATAGTGGTAAATAGATGTTGTTGTACTGTGGAGGCCAAAGTAGGGGCGTGTTATAGGAGGTGTTGTAGGGTTTTGAGTAGGTGGGGTGGGTAACATGTTGTAGGGGCCTTTATAGGAGTAGGTGTTGTAGAAGATGCATGCATATCCTTCTGTCTCTATAAGCCCTATGATCTTGTTGTGCCACTGCCACATTTGAACTTGAATTGTGATGGCTGACCATTGCCCAAGTGATAGTACCAAGAATTATCTCTCGTTGGATGGGCATCAGACTTTTGGCATTGGAAATTGCAACGAAAACCTCATCCGTTGTAATTACGATGACAAAGATCATCACTATTTGGTAGAAGGCCAGGTCAATATGTCACCATGAAATTTTTGTAATTGCGACAGGCCAACATCACAATTACGATATCAAACAGTTTCACTTTACCGTCATAATAGTGACAATCACGCTGCATGGACGAAAGTCAAGTGTCAAAATGGCCATCACAACTACTATGGTATGCGACAACAGTATCATGGGTGTGAAGGCTCTCTGTTATCTTTATCTGTCGCAAGTGCAATGGATATGTGAAGACAATGCTCTTGTTCCAACGATGTTCCATCAGACCTTACCATTGCAATTGCAATAGCCTACTTATATATTTAAAAAACATTTTTTCTTTGTTAGAAATACATTTTACTATGTTGATCACACACATATGCTATTTAACACAGGTCATGTAGTTTCCTCTTTGGCCCCTCTCATGGAGATTGTATTTGACATTCTTCTACGTTATCTAATTGATACTACTTCTACTCAAGAATTTTACAAATAGTGTTGCATTTCCATTTCCTTTTTATGTTACTGTAGATAATAAGCCCAACATCATTATTATTTCTCCATGCAGGAAGCCATGGATTTAACAAACATTTTGTGTGCAACATTAGTTTATTAAGGACTTCACATGAAAATAGGTGGACCACCACCAAATGTTTCCAAGTGGCCTTTTGGCGATGATCCCTCTTCATTGACATCCATGGAGGAAGGTTATTGTTGATAGAAAAAATAGGCCAAACCGAGTAAATGGATCTCATCTCTCCATATGGATTGATACCGTCAGTTGCTAGAGAAAGCCTAAGATTTTGAGGTTCTTCTTTAAAGTTCGGTCACTTTTCCTCTATGTCATTAAATTTTGAACCATCTGTAGTCATTTGAATAATGTCATCTTGACTTCTATTGCATACATGGTAATCCATAAATTGTGCCGAGCTACTGCACCTGAATAACCATTTATGGGGATGTAACAAAGAACCTTACGAGGCACCTTTTTGTTAATTGATCATCTTGATATTTTCTCGTATGGAATCCAGGGAATTCTGTTGCATTTTCATGTTCTTTATGATAAATTACATGATCTTGAGCACAAGCATCTATTGATTGATACCCCATTCCTATATGTTTCATAGTGGCACATAATTCTCGGTATGGGCGAGGGACAACATTTGATGATGGTAACAAATAGTCACCTATCAATCTACAAAAAAAAAATTAGTCATTAGTATAAATAATTTTAATGGTACACATTTCACCTTTTATAGACTATAATGATGTATATCACAAACCTTAGCATACGTGACATTTTTATGTTGGATAAACTATTCATAACCTTCAAATTCACCAACAACAATACACCAGAGAGAAGAGTTGATTGGGATCCTTCATAAAGGTCCATGTTTGCCTTCTCAAGTAGAGGTATATCATGGATCGCTTCAATGTCATCATCATCAATAGTAGAAACACCAGTACCAAATGTGTTATGGATCAATCCATTTGTACCATCATCTTCAAATGTGTTTTTTGGCGCATGATTGTCATCTTCCATGGGATTATGATCTTCTCCTTCAATACTCACACCTCCATGTTCCTCCATATTCACACATCCATGTTCCTCCATATTCACATCACCGTGTTCCTTCAAGATGTGTTGGTCCATATCACATACTACCCTAGGGAGATTGACCTATATAAAAAAGATGATAATCAAACCCCCATTCTATGGTTCATAAGTATATTAATTATGAAAAAAATATAAAAAATAAATTACCAATTGATGATAATCAAACCTCACTTTAGTGTGACCATTCTCCAAAAAATGTCTCTTAGCCGTTTTGATTTTGATTCTTCTTGTCTTTAAGTTGTTACAATGCTTGCAAGGGCAATAACATTTGTCATCGCCTGGTCTTTGAAAGTCGGACAACAATCTAGCAATTATCTCCCTATTTTGATCAAACTCCCTTGTATTATCTAACATGACCCTTCTTAGCAGGAATAATTTTTTTATGTACCCTTATTGAGTTGGTTGTACTTAATGTTTATATCTGCACATATGGTTTTGAAAGAAACATTTGGTGTAATTAATGTGTATATCTACAAAAATGTTGGACATGTTGTACTTAATGTTTATATCTTCACATATGGTTTTGAACAAAAAATTTGGTGTTGAAAAAGTACATAATTTTTTACAAAATTAATATTTTACAAGAAAATGCATGTGAAGAACTATTAGCTCAGAAGCAAGAAAATGGTGTTGAAATAGTACAGAAAGTGCTCGACATGAGAGGTCCACAATTGAGGGTGTTGACCAAACTTGAAATGAAAGCTATTGAGGATCAAAAACCTATGCCCCTTGTCCTCTATCCCCTTCCTATTCATTCCTCTTGTTTGTAACTCATTGTCACTCCCTCCATTCTTCTTCTTGTTTTCTTGAACATTCAGGGAGTTGTTTACATGATTCCTCATTAGTTCAATTTTCAATTGAATTATTTTTTCCTTCAACTTAGCCATCTATTGGTTTACCCATGTGTGAGTGAATGGTGTTAAACATGAGTTAGTATTGTGTCAAAATTTCATCTTTGTTCGACCAAATTGTAGTAGGAATTACATTCTTTCTTGTTCTATCATGATCACCTTGGAAATAGCATTTGCATTTTCTTAAACCAACATATCCTAATATCTTAAATGTTGGTTTCTTAGATTTGTTCGTTTGAAACATTTTTCTGGTTTTTGTGTATGTTCTTTATCTGCTTTCTCCATTCAAAGTTTGCATGCATGGTATCTTTAAACAAAACACACTTCTCATAAGATTCTTACCCTCCAATTTATTGCATTTAATATATTAAGATATTAGTATTTTTCATGATCACCTTGGAATTTGTCATGTATTGCATCTACATTTTCTTTGCCATTTCTTATAAGAGTGTTTCAAGGTTGGCAACCACTTCAACATCCTTTGCATGGTTTAGAGGTATGTCATTGTGGTAGAGGCTTCTGTAAGGGAATGGGCCTCGTGATGATGGCATTTACATAGAAGTAGAACTTTCTTCTTCAACTCCTTTGACTCAACTCTTCACTGAAGTTATTCTTCTAGTAGTGAGAATAGCTGCTACAAATTCTTGGGAACCAAGGGACCCTAAACCTATGCTACATTTTCTAGAGAGATGGGAGAAATTACTACCACATTTAGTACTTCATGACATTTTGGATCATATAGTGATGCCTAAATTAACAACAATAGATACTTGGGATCCTTGTAGGGAGATTGTGCCAATACATGCATGGTTAAATCCTTGGCTTCCATTGTTGGACCAGTGTATGAAGCCTTTATATCCAACCATTCATTATAAGTTGGGGAATGCACTTCATGCCTGGCATGCAAGTGATGCATCTGTATATGCAATTTTATCACCTTGAAAAATTTTATTTGATCACTAGTACATTTGGGTTCATTTTTTGACCTTTATTGGTCAAATTTTTGACCCAAATTTTGACCAAATTTGACCAACCCATTCATCGATATTTTTCTAGTCAAAATTTTGACCAACTCATTGGTTGGTCAAAATTTTGACCAATATGTTGGTCAAAAACCCACCAAAAGGAATTGGTCAAAATTTTGACCAACAAAGGTAGAAAAAAATTTATGCATTGGTGGAAACTTCAACCAAAAAAAGTAGAAAAAAATTTAGGCGTTGGTGGAAATTTTGACCAATGAAGGTGGAAGTTTTGACCAACAAAGGTAGAAAAAAATTTAGGCATTGGTAGAAATTTCAACCAACAAAGGTAGAAAAAAATTTAGGCATTGGTGGAAATTTCCACCAACAAAGGTAAAAAAAATTTAGGCATTGGTGGAAATTTCGACCGATGAAGGTGGAAGTTTCGACCAACAAAGGTAGAAAAAAATTTAAGCATTGGTGGAAATTTTCACCAACAAAGGTAGAAAAAAATTTAGGCATTGGTGGATATTTCCACCAACAAAGGTAGAAAAAAATGAGGCGTTGGTGGAAATTTCCACCAACAGGTAGGTATAAATTTTTTTCAGGCATTCTATAAAACAATTCATATGTCTTTCTTATGATATGACATTTTACATGCATGCTGCACTCTCTCATTCGGTTGATGATGGATTACACAGAGTGATCTGAAACCATGATTCTAAAAAACACACACAATCAAATCCAGAATGAACTTGCACTACAAATGGATTGTGGAAATCTGATATTGTTAATTTTGCATGCATGTCTACCAGGACAATTATATGTTTAAGTTGTGATTGTCCTAGTAGACATGCATGCAATTTTACCAATATCATATTTTCACAATCCATTTGTAGTGCAAGTTCATTTTGGATTTGATTGTGTGTTTTTTAACATCATGGTTTCAGATCACTCTACGTAATCCATCATTAGCCAGATGAGAGAGAGTGCAGGATGCATGCAAAATGTCATATCATACGCAAGGCATGTGAACTATTTTATAGAATGCCTAAAAAAAATTGACAGCAACTAATATGAAGAATATATAATTAGTTATATGATTGAGAAAAATCATGTACCAGTGAGTTGGTCAAAATTTCGAGCAGAAAATTTTTGACCAATGGGTTGGTCAAATTTGGTCAAAAATTTGACCAATAAAGGTCAAAAAATGAACCCAAATGTACTAGTGCAAGTATGCTCAACTAGTTGACTCTTTGAGTTTGGTCATCAAGTCACCCCACCAAAGTGCCTCATCAAGGTCAGTCTTTAGGTCCGCTCATCAAGCTTGCTCACCAAGTCAGCTCGCCATGTCGTGTCTCTAAGTGGCCTCGCTAAGTTGGCTTGCCAACTTGCTTCACCAAGTTGCCACTTTAAGCCCACTCACCATGTTAGATTGCCAGGCCGACTCCCCAAGTCAGCTCGCCAAGCTAACAATTGAAGTATGCTTGCCAAGTTGACTGTTCAAGTGCGCTCGCCAAGTTGACTCAGAGTTTGTTCATCAAGTTGCCCCACCAAAGTGCCTCATCAAGGCCAGTCCTTAAATCCACTCACCAAGTCAACTCACCAAGTTGCCTCACCAAGTCAGCTCACCCACATGTCCCACCAAGTCCCCAAGTCCACTCGCCAAACTGACAATTCAAGTGCGCTCACCAAGTTGACTCTTTAAGTTTTCTCACCAAGCCCATTCCCTAGGTCAACTCTCCAAGTCAACTTGCCAAGTCACTCCCACCCAGTCACCTCAATGAGTTGACTCTTTTAGTTAGCTCACCAAGTCTACTATTCAAGTACGCACGCCAGGTTGGATCACCAAGCCAGCCCACCAAGTCATGTCACCAAGTCGATTGTTTGAGTACGCTCACAAAGTTGACTCTTTAAGTTCGCTCATCAAGTCACCCCACCAAAGTGCCTCATCAAGGTCAGTCTTTAAGTCCACTCACCAAGTCAGCTTGCCAAGTCACTGCACCAAGTCAACTCACCATCTTGCCTCACCAAGTGGACTTGCTAAGTCGGCTCGCCAACTTGCCCCATCAAGTCGACTATTCAAGTATGCTTGCCAAGTTGACTCTTTGAGTTCAGTCATCAAGTCACCCCACCAAAGTGCCTCATCAAGGTTAGTCTTTAGGTCTACTCATTGAGCTTTCTCACCAAGTCAGCTTGCCATGTCACGTCTCTAAGTGGCCTCGCTAAAGTTGGCTCGCCAACTTGCCCCACCAAGTTTCCACTTTAAGCCCACTCACCATGTTAGGTCATCAGGCCGACTCCCCTAGTCAGCTTGCCAAGCTGACAATTGAAGTACACTCACCAAGTCGACTCTCTAAGTTCACTCACCAAGTCTACCCCCTAGGCCAACTCTCCAGGTCAGCTCACCAAGTCACCCCCACTTGCCCCCCCAACTCGCCACTTTAAGTCAACTCACCATGTCAGCTCGCCATGCTGACTCCCCTAGTTAGATCGCCAAGCTGACAATTCAAGTACGCTCACCAAGTTGACTCTTTATGTTCGCTCACCAAGTTTTCCCCCTAGGTTAGCTCACCAAGTCACCCCTACACAGTCACCTCAATGAGTTGACTCTTTAAGTTGGCTCACCTAGTGGTTTTACCACCTTGCCTTGGCAAGTTGGCTCATTATGTGTGCTTGCCAAGTTGTCCCACTAAGTTGCTTCTCTAAGGCCACTCACCATGTCAGCTCACTTGGTTGGCTCACCAAGTCAATTGTTCAAGTACGCTCGTCAGTTGGGCTCGCCAAGTCACCCCACCAAGTCATGTCACCAAGTTGACTATTCAAGTATGCTTGCCAAGTTGACTTTGAGTTTGCTCATCAAGTCACCCCACCAAAGCACCTCATCAAGGTCAGTCTTTGAGTTTTCTCACCAAGTTAGCTCGCCAAGTCGCCTCTCCAAGTGGCCTCGCTAAGTCGGCTCCCTAACTTGCCCCACCAAGTCACCACTTTAAGCCCACTCACCATGTTAGATCGCTAGGCCAGCTCCCCAAGTGAACTCGCCAAGCTGACAAGTCAAGTATGCTTACCAAGTTGACTCTTTAAGTTTTCTCACCAAGTTTGCCCCCTAGGTCATCTATATCCCCTGCTGTAGGTGGACTTGATTTCTGGCAAGCTTATTTTGACTGTATCTTTTATTTTCAACAATACCAATATTTTTAACTTGGCCTAGCCCCATCCTATTAGATGCTTGATCCATGCCACTCTACCAGTAATGAATAAGAATAGCATGTGTATTAAAGATAAATCACTTGAGCTAAAAACTGTATCCATCTTTATGAATCTAAAATATGACATAGCAAAAAGTGGAATAGTTCTGATGGAGAAATATTATGAATGAGCCAAATTCAGCATCAAATGCCTGAATAACAATCAAAGTATACCTCAAATTCATAATATTTGCAACAATATAGAGACCTTCCTCTTCGTTCACTATCTACATTAGCCATTTCATTAGATGTATTTTGAGAATTAATGGAATGGTTCCGAGACAACAATGACCAAGAACCAACAAAGAAAAATCTAGCTAGGAAACAAACGACTAATAAAAATAATTTTGAAACTTGAAATAATAAACAATCATTTTATCTTTGCCCCTAGATAAAGAAATAACTCTAATAGTAACAAAGATCAACATGCACTTTAGCTTAGAAAATTAAAATCCATAGAAATCAAATATTTAACAAGTTATAATACCATGATAAGTTCAAGGCCATTCATCCACTGAATGATTATTTGACTGCTCAATACATTGAATTAATAAGCCTAATTAGTCATCAGAAAAAACACCAAATGCCGAGTGTGAATGTACTTGGCTGTGCTTCCATTATCATTGACCAAAAGGAGACCAAGTATCTATATTACAACTGAAATGGCAGTTAAAACCTTATAATAAAGAGAGCTCAAAATTTCAAAGGAAACCCTCATATTATTCCTAGAATTGGCATAAATTATGGCTAAATCTAACTTGCACAACATGTCGATGAAGTTGAACTATGTGCAAAGGAAGTGTACCAATATTTTCCCCTTTTCCAACCATTTGAAATAAAAGTTGAAGTGAATCATCTTCAATCAGACTTTGTGTTGCTCCAAGGTGGCTAGCCAATGCTTTCATTATATGTACTATATTTCCTTCTACCTAAAAATGTTTAACCAATAACCACTATCATGCAGATCCACTTACAATTTTACATTAAAAAAGCATCTACATATAGTGGATGCATGCATTTTCATAAGCAAAGGACCTCTCATATACATTGTGATGTCTATACATTTGTCCAAAAATAAATATAAATCTATTAAAAGATAATATAAAATTGTCCAAAAGTGAAAATTATTACCGAAAGAAGATCAGAACATGATAAAATTGGAAGTCACAAGATAAAATGTCTAAATTACTTTTAAAGTTTAAACTTCAAAAACACAACCTTAGTAGTTGAAGACATATAGCATAATCATTGAGTAGAAAATAAACCTTCAGAACTAGAACTCCTCATCCAACAAAAACCCAAATTGAAGTTCTAATATTATGTTTTGCATTATGCTCTCCAAGAACATCAGAGCCAGATCAATTTTGCTCAGTAGTATGATTGTCAATCCCACGTGATGGACTCAACTATCCAAGATGAGTCTCTTGCTTCTTAGCTAATGATGACTATCTAAATGCACCCTAGGAAACATCCAACTCAAGATGTTCTACATAATTAATACTTCCATAGGCTCTACAAACACTTAAGAGCTAGAAAATTTTCATTCAGCATCATTGTCATTCCTACATGATGAACTCAATGATACAAAATGAGTCTCTTGAACTTTAGTTAATGACATCACCAAAAGTAAACCAAAATGTAATCTCACCCTATTTGCATTACTTATAAAGCAATATAGAAAAATAATTGCTCCATACATATTTATAAGTTTACATTAAAAAATTCACTATGCAAAAAAAATTGTAGAGTTGCATCAAAAGATAACCCAAAAAATGGGTCCCCAAAATATAAAAAACATTTCATTTGTCATCCTCATTTGGTTCTGGTTTTGTTAAATAAGTTTAGGAAGGTTTATGTCAAATTTTCACACAATATCCTATATAGTCTAAAAATTAAGGTTTGTTGGGCTCGTGTGGGTATGTTATCTAATATGTATCCATATCGTATCCATACAGATAGGATACATGTGTCCAAGGAGGGGCATATGTCTATCTAGCTACTGTATGTTTAGGAGAGAAAAGAATGTGTACTTTGTAACTATAGCCACCCCCAATTTGGCAGAAGAAATAGAAGCAATGGAAATGAATATTTTAGGCTGTAGAGCTAAAAAACCAAAGAATAGCACCCAAAAAACCTTGTTTCCAAGCTTGAAACACTATTAGAGGAAAAGCACTCAAGCATATGGTCCCAACAGAACACTTGTACCTATCTACTGTATCCAACTTTCCTGAGGTGTCTCAAGAACATGTGTAGATTGTGTAGAAGGGCATCATATTTGGCATCAAAAAGTGTATTTTGCATTTTATTATTTCACACCATGAGTTTGATTTGTGCAATAAATGTGACCATTCACGGGTGACTAGTGGTAGACAATGCATGCTCCCATCCTCTTCTCTCCTTCCTCTTCAGGTAATAGTTGTAACTACAAAAATGATTGTGGTAGTTGAGTTGTCATGCAAATGGGTGAATGGATCATATATAAGGTTTAGTTTAGGATTTTATAAGGGGAAGAAGCTTGTGGGAAAACCAAAGTATCCAACTTCCCTGGGGTGCCCTTGGGACCACTTGTAGATTTTGTATAAAATCATCATATTTCGCATCAAGGAAGGTGTATTTTGAATTTCAATATTTAAAGCCATGAGTTTCATTTGTGTGAGTAAAGTGAATACTCTAGGGTGACATTTCATAAACTATACAAGTCTCCTTCCTCTTCTCCATACTCTTCAAGTTGAAAGTGTAAATGAAAAAAGGATTGTTGCAATTGTGAGTAGCATTGCAAATATGTGTGTAGGTTATATTTAAGGTGTTTTTAGCATTTCATAAGTATCACAGAATAATATGTGGTCCCCCACTCCTTATTTTTCTTTCAATTTCTTTTAGTAAGTGTCTATGATTTCATATACTGGAACTATGATTCCTTCTTGTTAAATCAATTAAAGTCATGTACAATGTTCCTTTCCTGATTTGAGGTTGAGGTATTGTGTAAAAGAAGCTCTTTTTCTGGGCTCTTAAGTTTGTCAATGTTAGGTTTCAAAATTGCACACTCCATTTAAATGTGACAGAAGACATTTTTGCTAATCTTGGAGTTAGTCAAGATCCTTTAACTGCTCTCTACAACCACCTTTCAAATTAATGGGACAAACCAAAACAACATCTGTGGTATAAGCCTCCTCAAACTCTTCATTAAATATATTGTCCTAATGAATAGCAAAGATTGGTGATTGTGTTTGTATTTGTGTTTCTTTTTTTCCAATGTTGGAGGATGTATTTTGGTCCAATCAGAGCCTTGTAGGCACATATGAAAAGGGATCAAATTTATTTAACATATTTGTTAATCCTATTTGTTCAAGTATTGGCTCTCAATGTTTGAGTCTCTATAGGTCTGTCCAATGAGCTGGCTGATAGGTGTCTCATTCACTCATTTCAAAAATAATTTTACCAAATTCATCTTAGAACTAAAACAATGGATTCCAAATGAAAATCATAAATAGAAAATGTAACTTATGAAGTTATATTGACAAGATGCATCACGCGCTGCATGAGTTGACACTAACAAGAGGAGCCACATGAGTTGATGTTCTTTTTCACATCACAGGAGACCCTGTAGTAATGGAGTCATATTTCCCTAGCACATGATCTAATTCATCATTCAATGCAAGACCCTGACCAAGAAGCTCCTCATCCCTACATTAAATTTGAAATAAAGGTGAACTAGCTAGATAATGGGCTAATAAAACATGCTTTATTGCTAGTGAGAAGCATTAAAAACTAGTTCACTTTGCATTTGTAACCTTGGGCAGGGTCTTAGCAACATGCTCACATTGAACCTTTTATCTAAAGGAGAAGTACACAATCTCACAACCCTCAGGAAGGCTTTCTTAGATAAGAAGTTTCTGAGTAGACACAAATCCTCACTAATAATGCTGCTGCGATTTTCTTATTTAAATCGAAACAAAGTTGTATTATCTTGGGCAGAGGAGACTATTGTTTTTTGTGGTTAAGGATCCTTTAGGTCAGTAGAATCACATGCAAACTGGATGGACATGTTTTGAATGGATGTATTGTTGGAAGTTTTCGTCATTGATGTCAAAGATACAGACTATTGCAAGTTGTCATTTATGTCGAGAAGAAATTCATAATCTAAATCAACATTGATGTCAAAGGGGTGGTAAAGGTCAGATTACTAAGAAGACAAATTAATGAAAAGATTAAATGTGAAAAAGAAGAGGATAGATAACTAATAATACAGATAAGAAACTGAGAAAGATTTCATGTGGCTGCCTTGTAAAACTTTAGATGTTGCTCAAGTAGTGAATGATCTTACTCGATATAAGAAAACAACATCAGAGATCAAGGGCAAGATGATATAAAAGATAGACACAAAGATCATGATTAGTCTTGCAAGTTAAGAAATAAGATGAAGAATAATGCATCAACTATCTCTAGCAAAGATGCAAACAAGAGTTTACAGGGAATGGACTTTTGCAAGAAAGACAAAATGGAAGGTTAGTAAGACAAAGTTAGAGAACAAAAACTAGAGAAATATAGGTACACATCATTAAAAAAATAGACATAGAGGTCATGATCTATCTCGGAGGTCAACAAATAAATTGAATAGCAATGCTTCACCTGTGTAGCAAAGGCAAATGCATGAATGAGCCAAATTTGAATATTTGTGTTTGACTTTGAGTTTGCACATGTAGTTATTGTTTGCTACTTAAGAAATGCTTAAGCTCTTTCCAACTATAGTATTGACCTTGCATTGGAAGTATTAAAGAATTATACATATAAAAGATTTGCTAAAAAAACATATACAATAGCACAATCAACAGAGATGGTCTTTGAAGTTTAAAGTATGAGATGCATTATGCAAATTTATGTTGATCATGGACTTAAATTACTAGATCTATTGCATGGAAACCCAAGTTGTGCTTTACCAGTATACATCAACAATTAATAGTACACATAAAAAAAAATTGAAAATGAAGGATTTAACAAAAGCAAATAAGACAAAAATACAAAAGACAAAGTCATTATCTTATCTACAAACAAGCGTAGAAAGGGCACTGAATGTTTTCTGAAAAGGATTTTGTCTTATATAAGACCAATTATGGTATAGAGCAGATTGTTGGTAAAAGAAAAACCAATGAATGACTAAAATCTTCTGTTGAATGAAGCGGTTTAAGGGAAGACAACAATTAGTAAGACAAATGTTAATTTGTGTTATTCAAAAGAAATAGAAAATATACCAAAGGATCCATGTTTTGAAATATAGCAGAAAGTAAAAGCAATATTTATAAAAGAAAACACATTGCTTATGTGTGTATCCTTTTTGAGCACAAAAATTAATAAAAAGAAAGGAAAGATACTTAATATCATTGATTTAAGTTAAAAAATGTTTGTTTAAGAATGGCCAAAAGGGCACAATAAAGGAGTGTCTCTTAATAAGACAAGATTTACAAGAGAGATCATTGAGTGCAATAAACAAAAAAGTGTGTGAGGTGTGAATGCAAAAAGAAATATATCACGTTGATGGAGTGCAAGGTAAGGTGTACCACCCTTGGAGGTGGCCTAGCCCCCAGAAAATAACCACACATTGGAACATAATCAATAACACAAAGATTCAGATCCAAAACAACACATATTCTCATAATAGAATCATAAAATTTATATCCAACATGTTGGGTTGTAAGGCCTTCCAGGTTATGGCCACTACAAAGAAGAATACAACTCAAATATCATATGTGAGCTTCCACCTCCTAGCTATCATCCCTGAAGATGCTCCTAGCTACTCCATGCTTACCATTGATGACTCTAGACATCTCAAGACTCTACACTTATACCTAGCAAACCACAAGTTTGCCTGGTAGATTACATTAAATAAACACTTTATCATCGACAATCTAGATCCAAGATTGCATAAGATAACTCCCACAGATCAAAGATTGCAGAAACAATCTCCAACATCTATCCAAGAAATAAAGAAGGCATTACCAACAGCCACCAAAAGTGCTCTAACTCCAATATGATCAATCCAATCGTTAAGAAAACATAGGACAAGGTCCATAGAGAGACCCTAAACACAACCCCAAGCTCGTGAACATATGGTCCACTCAAGACCATGCTCAATGCTCTTTGCATCAAACTCAGCTCACAACCTCACAACCCTCAGGAAGGCTTTCTTAGATAAGAAGTTTCTGAGCAGACATAAATCCTCACTAATAATGTTGTTGCAATTTTCTTATTTAAATCAAAACAAAGTTGTATTATCTTGGGTAGAGGAGACTACTGTTGTTTGTGGTTAAGGATCCTTTAGGTCAGTAGAATCACATGCAAACTGGATGTGACATTGAAGTAAGAAAACTATAATAAGAGCTAGGAGCTTGCCTAGTGATCGGGGCTTGAGACTGGACACTACATGAAGCATATGTAGGCATTTGAGTCTCAAGCATCACCAACTCAAAATCAAACTGAAAAGGAAACTTGGCAAATAAAACTAAATAAAAATAGTCTTCTTGAGTAAACATCAACATTGTATGAACAATACCATTACAATGCACTATACTTGGTATAAATATATTGTTGGCTGAGTATAAAGAACATTGGTGGTGAATTCAAGTCCAAGCTGCAAAAGAAAAGATATTTACATAAAAACTAAGCAACCCTGTTTGGCAAGAAAAGATATATAGAGATTTTCTACTAAAATTACAAATTGATGCTAAAAAACTTAAACCATAAGAATTGTTTTGTAGAATAATAAAGAAGAAAGATGAAGAATCAAACTCCTGAAGGATACAATGTTGATGTAGCTTCAGAAAGATCATCCAAAGGACATGATATGCTCGAGTTGAAGGAGCTTTGAGATTCATTACTACACTCGGGAATGGGCTTATCTTCAATCTTCTAAAGATTGAAGATGAGCCCATTCTCGAGTGTAGTAATGAATCTCATATAAGCAATCTCATCGATGAAGTGTATTAAAAGCTAACAGAGCATCTTCGTTAGTTGATCTCTCTTACAAGCCATAGGAGAATGTCGAAGATAGTCATGATGCTAATAGGAACATCATGACTATCTTTGACATTCTCCTATGGCTCTTGTGGTTCTACTCTTATAACATGAGGCTTCCTCTTCTTTTTTCAAGCATAAGGTTGATGCGGCCCTGTAATAAGAAATAAATGGGTTTAATTTAGATTATGTACAACACAAAGAAAACCAAAATGTAATAGCATTTTTTAACATAGAAATGAAATATATAAACTTACAAAGCTCATAATAATAATAGGCCATAAACAAGAGCTAAATTCTGAGTAGAAAAAGTTTGGACACATGAAGCATACCTGATTGATCAAAATCAAATCATTGCCAAGCCTTTTAACCACTCCTTAATAGTAGTTTCTCTATCACCAAGTTTGCAGCAGGGTTTCTATTTATTTTTGGATCTAAAATTAATATGGCATCTCCATCCAGAAATTTCTCTAGAGCCTAAAAGATTTATACATGCAGTGATCAAAAACTCAAAAATTTGTAATGAGAAATAGAGCTCCAACACTGATAATTTATACATTTGCTAAAATCATAACAACCCTGTTCAAGGAAAAGAATCCTTTAATTTAATATGGTTCACAAGAAAAGACTTATACAAGTTTATACAATTAGGATGAAAAACATTAGTAAGGGACATTGATTGCAAGCACAACAAATATATTGTCCACAGAAATGGCAATGAAACTGACATTTGTATTTGTGCCAAGTACAATTAATTATGTTATGTATCACCACATGGGTACCATATGCAAAAGAAACATGAGATAACCAAGCTTTCTGCCAAAATTTATCTTTTTATTTCACTCCAAGACTTTCTGGGTTGAAGATTTGGTCCTTTTGAGAATCTTTCTAAAACCATGCATAAGAAAGCCACTTGTCACTTAGGAGAAGTTTTGGGAACTCTTTATTAATTCTTTTCTTAAAATATTCCTCCTCGCAACAAGTTTCACAACCTCTCTTTTTCCTCAATGCTAATGACACCCAAATTCCATTAGGCTTTGCAATTAAGCTATGCAATTTGGAAACATAAAAGAGATTCAACACCCAAAAACACATAAAGGAGATTTCAAATAAAATTATACAATAGATTTCAAATAAAAAGCTACAAATCTAAGAAAAAAACACTTCTAACCTCATGTATTTTCCAAGATCATATATAACTTGTTTAATACTGTTGTCAAACTGTTGTGGAAGGGATAGAGGTAGGACGAACTACAATCATTAAAAAATGATCATTTCAATATATTATTAAATAATGAAATTGGTACTACATTCAATCTTACAAATATATTGTAAATAAAACACATGACTTACCTTGAGGAAGGTATGCCAATCATGTATTTTCAACCCTAGCTCAAAATCACCTTTCTTTGATAGAAGAGTGCTTATATTTGCAGCAAATCCTATTGGATTTTTTTTTTTTTTTTTTTTTTTTTTTAAAAATTTTAATGACTTCTTTTAATGCATCAGTTTCTTACTCTATTAATAACCAAGGAAGGGCACTTGTATTTATATGGTCTCCATTTCTATTTGATTCAATGAAAACTTTTAGTGCATGATTGGATTCATGAATGTCAGTACAAATTTTAGCAATTTGTTCTCTATCATGCCTTCCATCCAACATTTTCCATGGTGTCTCTGCTACATTCTTTCCAATATGCATAGCATCAAAAAAATGTGCGATTGGGAGATCCTTGTAGTATGGTAACCTACTAAATTGAGTAGGATAACCTTTCATTCCTCTAGGAAGTTGGTCATTGATGCCTTGACGACCTTCACAAGCATCAATTACAACATTAGTAAATATAAGACAATATCAAAATACAAATTGTAAACTTTGGATGACAAATTGGACATTACCTTGATGATTTAGTCAATTGTATTCCAACTTCCATAAATGAGGTGTCATTCTTTGTGGCCTCGATGATGTCTTTTCTTTCCCATTGAAAAGATGTTTCTCAGCAATTTGATACCTATGATTATTGTGGAGAAAGTGTCTAAACTCATCAAACACCTGCTTTCCTAAACTTCTCGAATGATGACATTTCATCTTCAAACCACAAACTGGACATGAAAATTTTCCCTTTGTCTGAAGACCTAAAAGATCATGTATAATTGGATCATGTACAATTGTCGATGTCCTATCAGTCTAGAGATGTCATACATAGTGATGTCATTCCATAACTTCAACAACTCGTCAATTAGGGGCTCAATATACATGTTCATATCTTTAACTTGGTATTTACCTAGCAATTGAATGAACATAAACATTACGTAATTATTGTAACCATTTTCATGCACTATTTATACATTAATTTAGATAACTATAAAATTAAAAAATACTTGGCACAATCATTGACAACATTATGTGCTCCCTCTTTATGGACATCCAAGGAGGAATGTTATTGTTAATAACAAAAATAGGCCATACTGAGTAAACAGATCTTATATCTCCATATGGATTGACATCATCCGCCACCAATGAAAGTTTCAAATTATGAGGTTATTCTTTAAAGTGTGACCATGTTTCTTCTATCTCTTTAAATGAAGAACCATCGGTAGGCATTCACATAATGTCATCCTGACTTCTATTGCATGCATGGTAATCTATAAATTGTGCCAAGCTAGCACACCTGAATAATCGTTCAAGATGTGGAATAATGGGAATGTACCGAAGAACCTTGTGAGACACTTTTTTTGTTATTTGATTTGACCGATGTCTACTAGCATGACAATCAGGGCATTCTGTTGCAAATTCATGTTGTTTATGATATAGAATGTGATCATTGGGACATGCATGTATTGTCTGATACTTCATTCCAATCTGATCCATAATGTTAGATAATTCTCAATATGAACGAGGCAAAATGTTTGATGGTGGTAACAAAAACTCACTAATCAACCTACAACAACAAATATGCATTGTTAATATAATGAATAGTAATTGTATGCTAACATTGAAGATGACAAAAATGACATACCTTAGCATACACGACATTGCTACATTGGATATACTATTCATAACCTTTAAGTTCACCAACAACACTATAGCCGAGAGTAGAGTTTTTTGGGAGCCTTTGTATAAGGGCTTGTGTGCCTTCTCAAGTAAAGGTATATCAAGACCATCTTCATCATTATTATTAGATTCGCTAGTACCATCATTGTGAGCCTCTTAATCACCTACCCCAATACCATCTTCTTCAATCATGTCCTCTGGCACATTATCATCTTCTTCCATGGGAGTGTTATCCTCAGCTTGGATATTCACACCTCCATGTTCCTCTAGTAGGAAATCCACATTCAGCAATGGACAAAAATAGTGGCCCCCTTCAACGTGACCATATTGCCTACAATGACTCTGGGCTGTTGTGATTAGAATTCTTCGATTCTTTAAGCCCTTACACTTTTTACAAGGACAATAACATTTATCAAGTTTTCTTTGGAACTGAGCCCACAATGCAACCATTGTCTCATTATTTTATTCTGGGTTCATATTGTCAAGCATGGTCTTTCTTCATAGTAAAATATACCTACAAATAAATTGGACATGTTGTAGTTAATGTTTATATCTGCACATATGGAAATTGTTGATTAATGTTTTCAAATGTAACTAAAATGATCCTATAATTTCTAGAAGGCCTAAATGCTTGCAAAATGTGGATTTATAGACAATGTATCTTAGTTATTTGCAAAATGCTTCAAAGAGATGTCACAAGCTGAAAGTTACTTAGGTGCTAACAGCAACATGCCATGACTAATCCTGATAGCAATGACTAATCTGATTAATGCATCAACTAATGAAGATGACTAAAAGATTGAAACATATTAATTCAATCTTCAATCAAGAACATGTGAGCTCAAAAGATGGGTAAATCTCAAAAACTCGTGAGCCTAAGATCATTACAATTTCAGGCATGAAATAATTGCAATTGAAATTTGTTGAAAAATAGGCCTAAGTGGGTTGGCCTAAGGGTCAAAAGAAGAATTCAGATTTCACTTGATTACAAGTCAATTAGCTTATGAAAGTTTGGCCTCATGGTGGTTGTACAATTTAAAAGAACTTAATCCTTACACAATTTGGGCCTAACATCAAGGGACGTGAATTTAGGATTGAAATGTCTATAAAGGTTGGATGTTGAAATTCTTTGGAACATCAACCATTCCAAGAACTTCTTGATCCTTAAAATGGATCCAACACCTTCTCTTGGTCCAATCTTGACCTTCTATGCAAGAAAATATACCCCTCATGTGGATGGAATCTCCCAACTCATAACTGTCCCATTCACCTAGTGACCCTCAAACAACACCCTGTGACATTCAAAGATCTTTGTCTCTAATCTCCCTACATATCTCTGCATAGAATCATATCAAATAGGTGCATAATACATTAGAAACCCCTATTCCACGAGTTACATATACAATACAATAGTGGGACGGGTCAAATTCATTGAGTTTGCCTCAGACAGTCAATTTTGTCACGTGACAGTGACAATCTCTTATTACCTATGCAAAATCCTTTACAAATGACTATTCACAAATAAAAGCAACTTACAAAATAACCTTCTCAATCATTTTCATATTCAAAGAAAATCTTTGAAGTGAAATAAAGCTTGCACCAATTAAAAACAACCAAATTGCATAGTCATTATTCTGTGACAGTTTTAACAATGAAATACAGAGTTTTTTTTATTGATTTTCAAGGGCTATCACATTGAAATCTCCTCAAAAACTTTACACATTCATCTATCATATTCATATAAGCTTCTTTTTTTCCTTTTTCAAATTTCCTAACTCCCTAAAACCGACCAAACTCCCTTTAATTGTTTTGGGATAGTTTAGAACAATTTTTAATATCTTTAATAACAGTTCGTTATGATAACCTCTAGCTTTTGGACTCAATTCTTGTGACATTTTTGAGACTAGTTAACCTTTCTAATGCTTAAAAGACCCATAATTTTTCACTTAATCCCATGAATCTACCATAGTGCCATATGTGGCTTTTTTGGCATCATTTTGACATATTTTCCAATTACATTGCATTTATTTGCATTTGATATGCATTTTATGACTCTTTGACCCCATTTATCAACCTAGTACATTCTAGGACTCCCTTTGCCCATGAAATTTTACTAAATTACATAAATGACCCTTGTCCTTTCATGTTGATGCCAAGAATGGCTTACAACTTGAACTTTAATGATTACAAACATATCAAAAAGGACCTTCACAGGTTCTTATTACATCAACTCTGCTAACATGGTCATGCTGGTTATCTTGAGACCTTAATGTCTTCTCATGCCTTCAACCTTGACCTTGATGCTCCTGCATCATTCTCCCAAGGATCAAGGAAAGTTGAATCATCACAGAATTGAGTAGGTAGACCTTCTAGGAAGTTGCAATACTTCAACCTTGTAAGTGTCACCTTAATGCAATGGGTATTAAACAAACAATTTAAGTTGATGAGAAATGGTTGTTATGAATTCAAGTTTTAAGCATCACCTCAATGCATTGGGTATTCAACAAACAATTCAAGCTGATGATTATTGGTTTTTATGAACCACAACTCATGAAATATGCATTAAGTCCATACCTGCTGCTTATAGTGAGTATGGGTTTTTTTTTAAGAACATACCTGCTCTTTACAGTCAGTAAGTTTCTATATCCTCTAAAAAATTTGAAGCAATGAGCCAAAGTCACATGGTTGAAGATGATCATTGTCCACTCAAAGCGCCACTGTTTGATAAATTGTTGCATTGAAATATGATCTAGAAAGGGCCTTTCCACATAGTATGTTGGCACTATTTGGCAATCATCAATCATGTGGTTATTGCAAAGAGGCTAAGGACCAAACATGGAGTCATGGAGATAGTGCACGGATGTACAAAGAAAATGAAAGAAATATCAAAGAGATTGTTAACCATTCAATGGCCTTAGTAAAGACAAAGCTTGGCACTTGAAATGCATAGTGCAATTGGATTAGTAAGATATCAATTTTTTTGATAGAATGCCCAAAACAGAGCTTGGAATGCTGATTGATGGACATGCATATGGGAAAGCATGATATGTAATGTTTTATGTCAAAAATGGCTTTGACTCTATTGGCTCAGTGCATGAGATACACCTGCAACTTCTCTACAAAATCAGCTTGCTATGACATGTTTTAATCTAGATGGTCAAAACATGTACAATGAACATGAATTGTTTGACTGAAGGCATTCATGACATTGGTGTCAATGGGTCTCTATGAAAGGCAAAGAAAGGATACCAATTCATTTAACAAAGTCCCAAATATCATACTTCCATCACAATTCAATTATGAAATATAACATGCAACACCATGTCTGATTAGATTGCTTCAAGGAGATATTTGATCAAGGATGAAATGAATGATCGCACCTGGTGTGCACAATACAGAATAGAGATAGTGTTGTAGAATATAAAACTAAAAATAAAATATGCAAATCCACTTGGCTTAAATTGGAACTATAGGCTTACAACTCCAAAACACATCTTCAAAACACTAAATGAAGATTAGAACTATAGGCTATGGTTGGGTAACTTTTACTAGAGTGCCAAGTCACAAATAACAAAAGAATACTGTTACTTTTGGGCTTTCTAAAAAAGGGGTGGGTTATGAAAGTAAGGGTGTTTAAATTGTCTCGTAGAGCATGAACAGGTAGATTTCAGTTGTGGAGATAGCAGGACCTTTTATTAGACTGAGATACAACACCCATCCAGAAAAATGCCACTCTCATAGAGTGGTGTAGGATATTTGTGGAGTTTTCTACTTGTATAAGATTCCCAAGCTTCACCATTCATGGATTTGGTTATCTTTTCATTGCTAAAACTTAGTTGTTTCTAAGATTTCAATGCATTCACCTTCAAGTACACAATCAAATTTCTTCAAAGTTGTATCATAAGTTTAGTTCCTTCTGAGGGATTCCTTCTAAATTCTTATGCACAGAGATGTGTATGTGTGTAAAAAGATAAAGATATTATTAAGTGGGGGGCATTGAGAAAGACTGGATGGATAAGTAATGCCTTCATTTTTCCAATCCAAGCATTGTTATAGAAATTGATCTGTATGAAAAGTGGCAAATTTGGAGAGGACCCATTTTTGAAACTTCAAGAATCGATTTAGCTCACCATAAAATACCCAATATCTACCATTAAATTTTGGGTTATCCAATTCAAGCATGCTTATTGAAAGGCATTATATTATCAACACGGGGCTCTCAAATTGCCAAGTCTACAAAAATATTTAGGAGTCTGCAACATAAGAATTCATGCTCAAGATGTTAAATTTTGGATTACCCAGTTCAAGCACGCTTATTGAAAGGTGTTACATTATTGACACAGGGCTCTCAAATTGCCAAGTCCGCAAAATATTTGGGGGTCTGCAATATAAGAATTCATGCTCAAGATGTTAACATTTATACTTCACTTTGATAGCCTCTCTTCAATTTTTATCAACATAAACTAAGGTAGCAAGAGTCTAAACCATGAAAAGTCCATGACAAATAAGAGTTTTTCCAAGAGATATTGGGAAGTTTTGGATCTCTACAAGTTGTGTTTCACTATCCCCGTCTCTTGTTGCATGAAAAAATAATCTCTAGGGCTGCATCATTGGCCTCTCATACGGCCCAAGATCAAGCCTCAAAACAACATTTTGTCTCATTGGAAATCCATGTGACAATTACAATGCAGTATATCTCAGATCATATTAAATCCTCTGGCTATCGATAGTTTGGCTTAAAATTAAGCATTGCCTAAATATGAAATGTCAGGTACTGGTAAAACCTAAGATTAATTGTTTACGTTTAGCCTACAATAGTTCTCATTGCAAATGTGGGTTTCATGGAGTAAAACTGATCTTCCTTACCTCCTTAACCATTTGGAAGTATTTGGAGGTAAGAGATATACTGATGAAGAGTTTTTTTTCTTTCATTGTTCTTTGGTCAAGACCATTAATGTTTGGTAACTTATGCAGGAGAGAAATAGATTTAGGTCTTATTTTCTCTCTAATCTCTATCTACCAGATGAGGGCAGATTCAATATGATATAGATGGAGGAAAGAAAGATAATGTTGATGAAAGATCAAGTAATACTACCCTTAAGGTGAAATGGGAAAATACTGAAAAGAGAATCTTTGAAGGTTCCATCTATACCTACATAATATAATGGGCAGAAAGATACCATAACAACTGAGTTACATATGCACAACTTAACTACCAATCAAGGCATCTTTGATCAATGTCCTTGTTTTTGTATTCATTATAAGTTACTCTTTGGTCCAAATTGGTTATAGGTGAATAAATTGCTCCATTTGTAGGGTTATCAAAAAGAGTTATAAAAGTGAATTAAAGATGCATTTAGTGTCTCTGTCAGAAGGTGTTGTGATGATTACACAATAAAGATAACAGTGGAGTCTCACAGTTAGTGAGCTGAGTTCCCATGAAGACACTAAGAACTCACACCCATGTGACTTAAATAATCAACTCCATATTCATGCATTGTGATCCTCGTGACTGACTTAACTACCATTTGCTACCCAATATTTCTTATAAAATAAAATTAGGGGCAATAAATGTTCATCATCAATACCACTATACATCTAAACTTTCAAGGCTGGAAAAGGGGACTGAGTAGTAGAAACGTATGTGACAAGACATAAGTCAAGATTGTTACTAATACTGAGTTGGCTGCATTTTGAACTCTTACAAATTCTAAAAGGTATTCTCCCTCTTATATTGACAACAATTTGAGTTACAGACATGCGATAATATCAAGCACACACTAAAAATTTTATTTATCTTTTACAAAACTATTCTATTAACTATTACTTACACACTGAACTGCTACTTTATAGGGTATAGAATTCCAAATCCATTCCCTATATTGATTTCCATTTCTATAAATTGACACAATCAGAACAAAAATGTCCAGCTAACAATCGATGCATTGCAATGCCATAAAATATTTTGAATCTTTGAAAAGGCTTGGGTCAACATACCTATTTTAGCAAATAACCCTTCAATGTCTTTAATAGATCTCTCCAAATAAGAGAGAGGTGTGTAGGCCTGCTCGGTCAGAGTGTTTCTGCTCACCATACAACATCCCAAATGTAAGTCTCATTTAAGAATATCTTGTAAACTACATCTACTAAATAATGCTACATGCATACAAACCTACTTTCTTATGGTTTGATATTATGTATTCTCTTTCTTTAATTGCAAATTTTTCATGTTTGTAATCTTCCTTTAAAGCTGATATTGTTTTCTTGGATTGCTCGAGAATTTTCTGTACACGTTCAGATACAGTTCAAAAAGGGGATCTTCCAAAACTAAGTTACTACACAGTGACACACAATCCTCCCTTAATTTATGACCATTCAATTATTAGAAAAATCAAATAATAAATGTCTTCTAATGACATTAAAAAACACAAACTATATAAAAATGTTTTTTTAGTATTACAATAACTATTTCCTCCCGTAGGTGGAAATTGTCATTAATTGTTGCAAATCAATTTTTATGCAAGAAAAAATGAAGATGGAACAGTCATTTAGCATCTAAAACATCATTTAGAATGATTTTGTACTTGCAGAGCTGAGTAAAATGCGATTTATAATAGTGAGAAAGAAACAATCCTCAATGTATCTTTGTCTCGATGATAAAGTAATATTTTTGTAAGTCAAATTACCTAATCGGTGCAACTGAACAATTCATTTTGTTAGAAGTTGCCAAAGAACTTAAACAAAAAAGAGAGCATAATAGTTGAATATAACTATCCTACAATGCTATCATTTTGTCACTATCACTCTTATTCCAATGGTTCATGCCTCCTTCAAGAACTCTCTTAGGATAAATATGAAGATCTCAATAACCTCGAAGCCCATGAAACTCAGAAACCATCTGAACAGTTTTGATCACATTCATGTTATCCATGAGCAATGGAGCACATGACTTCATAGAAACTAAACAATAAATCAATACAAGATTTGAGGATTGTACTTCTACAACTATTAGGAAGTAGTTTATATATGCGAAAGAGAGGGACTTCCAAAAATTGTCACTGATCACAAATCAGAAAATAAGAACAACTTTCTACACAACTACTCTACACACATTGCTATCAGTACCAGAACACAAGATTTGAAGCAAATATTTAGTATTAAATCTTATTCATCTATTCTACAATTCTTAGTCTTTTAAGAAATAGCTCACAGTGGGCATATGTCTCCAAGAAAAGTGCAAATGAAATTTAACAAACAAGAACAGTAACTGTAAAGATGATAATGCATTTCCAAAAAAAATGATTTTGAGCACACAATAATCCAAGTTTTATCGAACATCAAGAACTCAAGGCATTCATCTATGGCCAAAACATTAACAATGGAGAAGCTAGCCAAAAACTTTTTGACACTTCATTGTTACAAAAAACAATTTTTTCTTCGAAGTCTTTTCCTACCAAGAAAAGGATGGGATTTCTATCTCTACTTCAAATTTTCATTATAGCTGAAGAATTAATAAAGGAGAAAACCAAAAACTTTTGAGGCTTGATTGGAATAGAAAACTATTTCATTATTTCAAGACTTTTACCAAGTAAAGTATGTGCTTACTAACTTCTAGATTTGTGATGCTTGCTAAAAAAAAGTCTATTATCATCCATTAGTATGAATTCAATATTTGGACATAGATCCAAATGGGTGAGAGAAATTTTGAGCCGCAAAAGGGACAAGGCCTTACAGAGAGAATACAAGTGTCTAGTGAACTAAACTTTAAGATATAACCAGTGATATCAGAAATATAATTTTTCCACAGCTTTATCCTTGCACTTAAATATATGCTAACCCTAAAACCTAAACATCATCTATAAAACAACTTTGTAACCTGAAAGAATTAACAATGGCTCTATTTTTTAAATTGCGATGAGTAGAAGAGAAAGAGAAAATGTAAAGGCATTGAATAGCTTTGGAATTCGCCTCTGCAACTTTTTGATAGATAACAAACTTGGAATGATATCTAATCACCAGATTTAAATATGTGAATACAGTCCTCATTCTGCTGCTAAATTAGACAATGGAGGCTCTTTCTTGAAGAGGCATCATTGGTAATATAGTTTTGGCCTATTTTGCACTGAAATTATTCCAAAGTAGGGTATAAGGACAGCACGACTAGTCAAGGAAGTGGCCATGGAACCCTATACAATTATCTTCAGACAGGCCAAGATTGGGATAGAGCAATCTCAGCTAGCGAAAAGTATAGTGCAGTTGATGTTGCACCCACTTGCTATACCAATTCTTCCAAGTCAAAACTAATGGATAGTGATGCAACTGTGACAAACAAAAAATTACCCCCCACAGAAAACATTAAATCTCTTGAGCCTCGTGAGTGTAAAGTTCCCATTAGATTAAGCAGTCATGGCCACACAATTTCTTTTCAATCACCAACAACAGGATAGTACTGGATGCAACTACTTTGATATTTCTAATACCATTTAGAAGATGGAATTGAATCAAACCAAATGAAACTATGCACAACAACTCAAAGATTTGCAATCACAATGTTATTTTATAGATAATAAGTTCTTTGACAAGCGGCATTTGGAAGGCTCTTTTCACTCCAATTTTGTGATGAGGTTCAAGCCCTAGCTATATAGATTTTGAACAATATACGATGTAATGTCAGGAAAACTATTCTTCTTGTTCCCTGTTGGGAATGTCCAATGCCTAGTAGGCCTATTGGCTAGGCTAGGAAAATACACAATTGTGTTTATAAATACTGAATCAAGCTGTGGCCACTCAAATCATAAAGTTCCTTAAAAGATTCAAAAGATTTTTTCCTGGGTGGGGATTAAAATATCCTTGGTCTACTACAACAAGTAATCCAACCACTAAATCACTTTGATGTTGAATCAGAGGCACACGTTTTGTATTCTAAAAGATTTTATCGATAGATATAAGTTGCTTGAAGGGTATAAGGTGTAGGCACCAGACATAGACAATATAAGATACTAAAAGATTTTATCAATGGGCAACATACATAGATGATGATTTTAAGGCCCCAAAAGTGAAACAAATGCATTCCGAATAGATGATCTTGGTGGCCATAAACTACAGGGTGGTTGATTCTTACCTCCTTTCTCCTCTCTTGTTGACCCTGCACCAAACTCCCGCCCACTGCAGTCACCACGCTCGCCAAATTTTTTTTTAACACTACTGTGACCTTTTTTATTATCACATCTTATGTTTTGAAGGTTTAAATTTAACCAATTTAACCATGGTCAAAATTTTGACCATATCGGGCCCATTTTTTCAAAAAAAAAATGAAAATAGGCATTTGGTCAAAAATGGGGGCCTAATGTGCAACTTTTTCACCACACATATATTTACTTAAAGGTCTCAATTTTTTTAATCTTGATTGGCCATTGAACTGGAAAAGTTTTTTATTCAACATTACTATTTGATGAACTTTATATTAATTTGAATTTGTTTTCGAGCCAGTCACTATAACTAGTCATTTTGTGTTTACATTTGTTGTTGCAGTAAGGGTTTAGGAATGATTAGAGTCATTCCATGAATATTCAGGCCTAATTCATGGAGTGAAATTTTTTTACTTGTAATACATAAAGCTAACAATGCATATGTAGAACAATGCGGATCTAAGTGATCACAGTGAAGAACAATGAGGGAATGCACTGAAATTGGGTAGCCGAATACAAGAGTGGCTAATGTAGCCAAGAAAAGGAGGTCTTTCATGTTTGGGAACATTATGTGATGTTCATTAGATGGTGAATCCATCTTCAATTTTTTGCAGGAGGGTCTAGAACTAGGAGATTGTGGAAGCCCTAGATAACAAGGGTTTTAAGGCACAAATTGGGGGTTTTGATGTTGTAGCCCCTTTGGAGTTAATTCCTTTTGCATACGGCCATTTTAAGGCATAACTAGTCACTGTCCAGAAGTTGGGTTTGATAAGAGCTTAGAGGTCACCAGGGGGTACTTCCTTTGTTAATTTGAGCAATTTTGTGCATTAAAATAGGGCACTTGTCGGGTTTAGCAGTGTTTGTCCAAAGTAGTCACATAAATTTTTTTGATATGTTATGGAACTCTATAAAGGGTGTTTGTAAATGACAATGTCTGATCAAGTGTTTTGAGATAAGCCAAGGTTATTTTCACTCCAAGTTTGCTGCAGGGCTTTTAGACAACCTTTTAGGCCTTTTGGGTCAATTTGTGAGAATTTCTTGAACTGGGAAGTGGAAATTGAAGTCAAAGCCCTAGAATCCCTTTAGTCCAAGTAATTGGAAGTTTGTAAGATCACAATCATCAATTAGGAGTATTGTAGAAGGCTTTAGCAAGTCAAGTTCCTAAAGCATTTAAGGATTTTGGATAGGCCATGTGCCTAAACCTTTGAAACTTGTAAACTCTTATTGGTGTTTTGAATAGCTTCCACTCTTTCACTACATCAACAATAGAATGGAGTGATCAAACACATCAATAGGGAAATTGTTGAAATGAATAAGTGTATAATGCATATTCAAAATGTAGCATACCATTACTGGGTAGAAGTAGTACAAACTACTATACACATTCTCAATTGATGTCCTAGTCAATGTTCTATACACATGAAATTACCAAAATAGAGTGTGCTATATTGCCTTGACCAAAGTTAAGTGAGACTGAGACACATTAAGGAATCTCCTAACAGAAAACCTTGATCATCTTGTGTCTATGCTCCACCAAGTTTGCATGACAGGGACAATATGGGGCAGTGGGACATATTTTCAGACACAGTACTTTTGGGCATTTTTTTAGGGGACAGTAGGGGGTAGTTATTAAAAAGAAAGGGATTTTTTTAAATATATAGAAATTGTTAAATAATTCATCATAAACATTGTAGAAGCTTGATAAATTACATTGAACTTCAATTGAGATAATACAGGAGCATCATTGAACAAATTAACAACACTTAAATGCTTTCATTGGCCATGCATATACATATTATACAAGAATTACAAAAAAATGCCCAAAGGCTCCAAGTTTCAACAATAAACTGAGTAACAAACATAGAAAATATATGGCTGCCCATAATCAGCAGAGATGCAATTGGTAGGTTTATATCAAAATCAGAGTTCAAGTTTGAGTCACTGCTAATCTTAAGTCATGGTGTTAATGTTTTTAGCGTTGGAAGAAATCAAATATAATGTACTGATAGCACTATTATATGTGTATTCAATACAGATGTCTATGCACACATATATGTCTATATATTCTCAATCTACATATACACATATGTGTGCATACATCCTTGTATTTGTATATCTACTATTGATATCTCAAAAATCAGTATGTTATACTTGCTCACTATATCAACAGTGAATATGTTATTAATGTTATCTCAGATCATACCTAGTATCAGAATCACCAACCATATTGTTGGCATCTCAAATTTAATATGATTTGATACTGATGTTAGTACCTTGATTATACTATCGGCACCGACAGTTGTTATCATGCCTTGATTATATTATCAGCACCGGCAATTACTATCATGCCTTGATTATGTTATCGGCACTAGCAATAATTATCATGCCTTGGTTATACATTTGCATTTGTTTGTATTAAAAAAGCATTCCTTCGAAGAGGCATGTCTCTATGTGGCTTTAGAGACATGACTCTTCAGAGTCATGTCCCTTTCTCACCCTATACAAAGGGAGTCACTGTTGTAGGGAAAACATCACATACATAAATATGAGTACCTGCAATCTATGTCTATCAAATACATTGCTCCATATTATCATTTGCATGTTAGCAATTATTGTTACATAAAACTTTGATATTATTGTTGCTACTAAAGAAGATATACATTCAGATATCATAGAGGTTGCTACCAAAAAGAATTCAAAGATATCCTACATCATTCAAGTAAGGTACTTTCTGCATATATTTTAATTGTAATAGTTTATCTTTTAGAGATCCTTATCTTTAACAAATGGAACCCAAAGTCCCCAAGCCCCCAAAATATTTGAAAGATAGGGACAACACTACCAAGGGAAGGGGCAGGTACCCTGAGAATAAAATATTTACCCATGGAGAAGGCCATCAAAATATCTCTTTTACAAGAATGTTGTTATGGTGATCCCCACTAGGTATTACTCTTCCTTCAAATATTAACTTTGTAAGATTTAATAATTGTGTTAATAAAATATTTATTTTTTTAACAATGTAATAGACTAAGTTTTAATAACTTAATATGCATTATATATGTGAGTGTATGGGTATGTAAGCACAACTGTGCACAGCTTACCAAACTGGGCAAAAATGTTAAAACCTGTCATATACTAAACAAACCCTAGACTGATGAGTTACAAAGATAGACAAGGGTTGCCATAATGAGACCAACCACATGAATAACACTTCCACAAATGAATAGTTGTGTTACATAATTGACAAGCACAAATAATAAGTGTAACTCAAATATACAATTAAGTCAAATGCATGTTAAAATTGTGGTGTAGGTGGTGGAATGCATAGGGTCTACAAAGCATTTTAGTTTAATGGATGTGTTACAGCATAGTTATTGTTATCACATATGGATCTTAGAGATATTAACCTTATGATTAAACATTTGGCTTCTCGAATTTCATTTAAAGCTTTACTCAATATTTTATGATTTCAAAAATTAGGCTTCTTTCAAAAACAAATTTAGAGCAAATAAATTTGAGAGAACCATACTAGAAGCCCAAGATAGATGTGAGACTCAACCATAACCATAAACTGCAATCAAATAAGAAGAAAGGCATACCCATGGTAACCAGACTGTAGAGAAAGTTCTAGGACAAAATTGTCAGTGAAATCTAATTTTTCCAAATTTCAAAGAAGACATAGAAGTCAGAAATAGAAACCTAGATTAATTGTTGTGCCATTTCCACTTGAGTTGTAGTTCCATGTATTTCAACTGTCAGTTTCTTGTACAGTTATTATTTCTCCACTGGCTCTACAACAGTAGATCATGTTTGACCCAGCTATTCCAATCACAACATCTGCATAGGATAGGGGTATTTGCACTTGCTGGGTAACCTACAAAAGGAGCAAGAAAAGATTAAATGATTTTAACAAAAGTTATTCTGTATATGATAGGGATATTTGCACTTGCCATGTAAACTATAAAAAAAAGAAAGAAAAATTTATATGATTCTGAGAAAAATCTATATGTGGAGACCACGTGATATAAGATTTTGAAAAGTATAGCATACAATAATACCTACGTAATAACAGGTCTTGGCTGAGGATTTGTAGTTGAATGACTGCTAAGTGCTGGATCTCTGCCATACATATTCAAGCCATGCTGTGAACGAGTATCTGCAGGTGGGAGGTCTGATGGAGGATAGTAACTATCATGTTGAGGGGCAATAGGTGCATAATGAGAGTTTTTTCTAAGACCACCACCACTACTAGTAATGTACCCTACCTCCAAAGCAATCTTTTACTAGGTACTATCTTTTCAACCAGTAATCATCTGCATGTTATCGTCTGCCACTGCCATTGAAAGTTCAGCCAAAATCCCCACCAAAGTTTAGCCCGTGAAGTGAAAATTTTATTAAACTCAAATTCTTTATCCAAATTTTAGCCAAAATCCCACCAAAGTTCAACCTGCCAAATCACAGGTAATGAAAAATTTATTAAACTCAAATGAGTCGGCTCAACTTTCTTTATCAAATTTTTTGGTCAAAATTCTATTGGGCAAACTGATGTTGGTCAAAATTTTGACTAAAGTGGGAAATTAATTTTTTTTTGCGACCAACGCGGGAATGAAATTTTAAAAAATGGAGGATTAAGAGTTTTGGTCAAAATTTTTGGTAGAAAAATAGGTGCAAATGTACTAGTGGATCCTACTAGCTAGGAACAACTGATTGTTTAAATTATTTTCAATGAAAATTATTTCTCCATCTTCAAGTAACCTAAATCCTTGCTTCTCCCAGTTGTATTGTTTTTCTATATTTATATATTTTGCAATAGATTTTCAATTTCTTTCTCCATATTTTTATGATGCATAGTAAAGTCTATATCATCTTAGGATAACACTAAGGAAAGTGGCTACAAATATATGAATAAAGAATTCAAAAAGGAGTTTAACTAAATAAATAATTTGTGTGCCTGATGCTATTTAGTGAAATACTAAACCAGCTAATCATCATATACTTATAACGATCAAAGTATGCACAAAGTGAGATATTGGTACATAAAATTTCAGCAAAAAATAGAGGGAACAAAATTCAAATAGGGAGTCATATAGTATCTAACTATAATTATGAATTAAACATAATATCAAATACAACCCTTTTTACTGTGTAATATCATTCTGTGTATTTGTTAGTCCACACCAAAATCAATAACCTTGTTTTTACAATACAAATTTTTTGTTAGTCAATAACCTTTTTTCTTTTTCTTTTATTTGGGAAGTTATGCCCTTGAATTGGGCATACCATGTTTTCTATCCAAGTAGTATTAGGACAAGCACAAAAAACTCCTAGAATTGTTGTTCATAGACCCAATGGATATTCATGCACACCCAATTCAAAAGCTGCTACCATTAGATTTGTCTGTTTCAGATAATCATATAAGAATATGGGTTATGGTGCTCAACCCATGAGCACTCTAAGCCTTATCTTATCCTAGATATTAGCTAGGTATATTATATTTCTCCCTTGATTAAATTAGCAAAAAGACTTAATCCCCACATGCCTTTCAAGAATCAATTACATTCAACACTAAGATCATTGCAATTCTTTTTATTAATGGTGGAATTTAGTTCTTATGATTACAAAGGAAACTATTGGAGTGAATGTGTTTCTTGATCAACATCAATAAGCTAGAAAGTAAAAGCTCATCCATACCCCAAAATGATCGAGGAAATCAAAGGCTTAAGAAAACAAAAAATGGAGTATATCTTAGAAGTAGAAGATCACCTAGCATTTGATAGAGCTAAGAAAAGAGTCTAGGATTGATAAAATTGAACTAATGTTGCATAGCTCATGCTTTCAACTCTATTTATTTTTCTATTCAACAAACTAGGAAGAGTTTGCATAGTAAGAAAATCATTCTGTGCATTTTGTAATATATGCTATGATATGCTTTTGTAAAATTTCTTTTGAACTTTGCCCATTTTTCGTGGTCTGCATTATTTTTATGCACGATCGTGAGGTAAGTCACTTAGCATGGGTTGAGTGAGTTTTGTTGTTTTATTATTTGGATTTTTGAATATGTATGTAGCTGGATCATTTTTTCTATTGTGTAGATAATATGTAATAAGAACCTTAAAAAAGTTCTCTCTAAATATATAAAGATATTTGCTATGATATTTTTTTGTAAAATTTCTTGCAAACTTTGCCCATTTTTCCTCGTCTACTTTATTTTTGTGCAGGATCTTGAAGTGAGTCACTTAGCATGGGTTGAGTGAGTTTTATTGCTTTATTATTTGGATTTTGGAATATGTATGTAGCTGGATCATTTTTTCTATTGTGTAGATAATATGTAATAAGTACCTTAAAAAATATCTCTCTAAATATATAAAGAGATACATATTTAGAAGGAAATATAAAGACATGCATGTTTAGAAGGAAAGAAAAAGAACATTTACATATGTACCTCTTCCCGCCCTAGAAGAAAATCACAAAGCAAGGGCACACAGATCATAAGGGCATGGCACAACAATGAAATCATAGAGCAAGGGCATGACATGGCAATGAAATCACAAAACAAGGGCACAACATGAAAATGAAACCATAGAGCAAGGGCACGACAACATTCACCTCACTACACCTCTTTCATGCCTAGATCACTCCACGTCTTTCACGTGTAGCTCTCTACAATCAAAATCAAATGGAAAATGATTGTCGTGTTTTATTTTTTTTGTTTATGCTCACGAGGGAGTCACAATTATGATGCCAACATTGGTATTGCAACAATGTTGAGGACAATTGCAAAAAAAATATGAAAATCACCACAAATTACACCATTGTCCCAAATTTTTGTAGTAATTTGACCCCAAATGTTGTAGTGTGCATGACAGAATTCAAAATTATGAGCATCAACATGTAGGTTCTAGATCCAGGTGGTAGTCTTGGGTCCCTTAGGTAGTGTCTTTGAGAAATGACCAGGTTTAGCCGATTTTTCAAATGAGGTTTTAATAGGATCCCTCTCCACTATGATCTTTACTTCTTTTGGTGAATGAATGGTCATTGACTTCTCCTCTTTCTAGATGAGACATGAGAAAAAACCCGCCGAATTAAAAAAATATCTATCCACCTATGTCACTAAGAGGAATCCTCGTGACTGTCAATAATCGCTGATATGAACCAAGAAGATCAGCTGCTAAATAGGATGCCATACAATGTAATGCATCCACATCTAAAATAGCTGAAACCTCTAGTGGAGAAGTTATTTCTACTATCCCATATGCATCATTAACTCCTATGCTAGAGGATACAACTGTCGGAATGGTACCGCAAAACTATAACATATATTTGCCACATCAATCATAAGACATCTCCTACAACTATATAACAACTATGGAAATGCTAGAATAGCTTTAAATCTTGACTATATCATCTGGAACAATCATACCTGTGACAACCGTCTATGGAGCTCTCGACATAACCAAAAGGTTTGGACCCACCATTGCCTATTTATTAATAGGCACATGCATGTCCATAGGTCTAAATCTATGATAGTTTACTGAGGCCATGCCTAATATGTTAGAAATTTATTTAGCCTTAGGATTTGTGACAAGGGCTTAACTGCCTCCTATGTACTATAAGTTGAGTGGTTGTATTGACCATTGAACAACTCCTAACAGGGTTGAAATCTCCTAATAGGGATTCAAAGTCTTCTAACAGGGACACATATATATTGAATGTTGTAAAAAACTCCTAATAGGGTCTATCCTCTAACAAGGAATATTTATATTAGTACATCATCTTTTGGGTACCATCCCCATTAGGGTTTTTTCTCTGATCAAGGGTTTCCCTAATTAACATATCTTGTGTTATTATGTATGAGTATCTTGATGTGGTTTCAGTTTACATTACTCAGATGGTTAAGATTGTTTAAAGTTGTTATTGGTGATATTAATTGTATAACTAAGTTAACCCCCCCCCCCCCCCCCTCCCCCCCACAGTTATATTAGTGGACTATATATTCTAACAACTGGTATCAGAGCTTGGTCATAGGTTTGAATTCTTAGACCCTCAAGTAACGCTGAGGGGGAGATTGTTGGAAATTTATTTAGTGCTCCCCTCAAGATTCGTGACAAGGGCTTAATCATCTCCTGTGTACTATAAGTTGAGTGCTTATATCAGGCATTGAAAGATCAGTCTTTTGGTGCAACAACAACCCCACTCTAACAAGTGGTAACAATCTCCCCTTCAACGTTACCTTAGGATTTGAGGATTCAAACCTATGGCCATGCTTTGATACTAGACTTGTTAGAATATATAGTCCATTGTTATAACTAAGAGGTGGGGGTGAATCAATTATAAAATCAATATCACTAATAAAAACTTTAAACAATCTTAACCATATGAGTAATGTAAACTGAAACCACAACAAGATACTCATACACAATAGCACAAGATATGTTAACTAGGGAAAACCCCAGGGGGGATGGTACCCACAACATGATGGACTAATATAAATATTCCTTGTTAGAGGATAGACCCTGTTAGGAGTCTGTTACAACATTCAATACATATGACTCCCTGTTAGGAGACTTTGAATCCCTGTTAGGAGTTGTGGAAGATAATTGGACCCACTGCCCAAATAGCTTCAAGGGAAAGACCAATGAACCCACTGTCCAAATGATCTCTATATTATTCCTTGCAAAATAATAGAACTAAATTGTACTTCCTTTCTCTGTCTCTTTCCTATTAACCAAACTTCTGCTCCTTCTAATCTTGTAACCAGATCATGAACTGCGTATCCAATAATCCCTTGGATCACTTACACGCATTCAATCAACACTCTGTTCCTTTTCACACTTCACAAATACAATGCACAATAGATACTTGTTACACTTACAATCAAGGAACCATCTTTTCTTTATACTATACCTTCATAATAATTCCCTGAGTCTGCCTTAAGGCTTTCCCAATTAATTAAAATAAGATATATAATTAATTGCAATTACAATAGCACTGTCAACTCATAATCTATACAAAACTTTACACATGTGACTCCATGTCTTGCACACTCATTGATATCATCACCTAACTATCCTTTGTCATTGGTTGACTATGCATCACCTCATTATATCTTGGCTAAAATATATAATGCAAACATTAGAAAATGCCAAACAAATGCTCTGTTTCTACATTACACATAGTAAATCAAACACAACTACCATACATCTTCAACTCTAACTTTGTACCCTTAACCATGTCATCAGGACACTCTCAAGAACATGTCCTTAACTACACATCACTTAACCCTTACTTAGTTACTGTGTAACATAAGATCTTTGACTGCTATTCTTCTAGTCTCTACAAAAACATTGCTATGTTGACATAAATGACAAACACAATCATGACTGCAACATATTAATACTCTCCAGTGTGTAGGATAATCCCCTAATGTACCATCATTAGCAGTCATGCTAACACAACATGACCTAGACAATTTGTATAATCTACATCATACTGCAAATGAAATTTAGTAAACAATTATTTGCAAAAATAGAGAAGACACTCATCCTTATGTGGCCATATGTGATGTGCAAATAACTAGTGAGGATATATAAATGGTGCAACAAGCTCATTTGTACACTTCATAGCTGAATAACCTCTAACCTCTAATCCTAGGCCTATCTATATAAAATGGAAACACGATCTTCACAATAGTGGTGGAGACCTCTGTATCAATCTGTTTGTACTTCATAGTTCCAATGACACTGTGAGAAAGAGAAGAATAAAAAGTCTCACTATTAATATCATCATAGGGGTTGTATGACTCAATTTTCTGAATCATACAACACAAATCATCTCTCATAGTAGTAATCTTCTCCCTATTAGGAATGGTGGTAGAAGTCAAAAGTGTAGAATCTAGGAACTTGATAACATGAGATAGCCTAGAAATTGTATCTCTAAGCAAATGCTTTCTCTCCCTAGTAGATTATGTTGATCTACATTTTGTATTAGACTTAACACTACGACCCCTTCCCTGAACTACCCTCCCCTGAGGATGTAGGTGCACCCCCAGTACCAGATGCCATAATGTATGATGTATAAAGATGCAATTTCTATAAATGGACAACTAAGATACAAGTATATATGATAAAGATCTACATCTCCACATGCATATATACACATAAACACACTTGTGTAAATAAAAATAATTGAAAGTTAAATTTAATTTAAAACACATATATGTACAACATTATGTATATGAAATATTCAATAAGTTGAACAACTAAAAATATAGACCATTTTATTTAATACACATGTTATATATCACCAATGTATAGCTCATGTATGTCAACAAAAAATATGCACATGTATGTGAGATAAAAAAAACTAATTCAATTAATTTGAAACTAAGTGTACAAATAAATTAGGTTATTTACTAAATTAAATTGTAAACCTCCAAGATATCTCAAATGGTGACATAGGCTTGTTCTTTTACCCTATGATCAAGACAAGAGTTGACTATGTTGTGAAGAGAGTTTGAGCTTCAACGGATCTACTCAAGTAGAGGTAGTGCTATTTCATAGATCATTCTTTCTATTGTTTTCTAAGAGTTACAATAGTGAAATCCATTAATAGAGAATATCCTACCATATCCTTTATTATAAATTCTTTAATAGGGTGGCACTTTGATTAGTATTTAAAGTATTTTAACTAGGCCACTCCTAAAAGTGAAGTAAACCCCTTTATCAGGTGGCACCTTATAGTGTCTTTGTAACTCCTAATAGGGTTGAGCTCCTCACAAGGCATACTTTAGAAGAGTGCACAATTTGTGGGTACTAATCTCCATCGTGGTTTTCACTTAAGTTGGGTTTCTATGATATTGAATCTTTGAGTCAATTTTGTAGATGTGCTTGTGTGATTGAAGTTTTGATTTGTTTCTATTAAGTTACTCTTGTGATAAAGGTCTAAAGGTTGAAAAGTTGTTTAATTGCTTGATTACTGACACCCCCCCCCCCCACCTCCCAATAATCTAAACCCTTTGGACTAACATTAATATTTGGAGGAGATGATGGTATGTGTAAGGGATTTGCTAATCAAATGTAGGATGAATTTGAAATGTCTATCATGGGTGAGTTAATTTTTTTCATGGATAGCAAGTGAAGTAGAACACTGAAGGCATTTCTATCTCTTGATTAAAATCTATCAGAAAAGTATTGAAGAACTTTGGATTTGAAAATTATAAGTTGGTGTGCACTTCTATGACTACCAGATGTAGTCTAGCCAAAGGAGGAAAATCTTCCAACATAAATGTGACAAAATATAAAGCAATAGTAAGAGAACTACTAAATTTGACTACTACTAAACTATATATCATGTATGTTATTTGTATGACACCTAGATTCCAATAAAACCCAAGAGTTTCACATGTTATTGTAGTAAAATGGATCTTCAAATATTTGAAAGGAACATAAGAATTCAAATTGTGGTATCCCATAGGGTCATGCTTTAACCCAAAAGTTTGAACTAATGTAGATTGGATGGGTAGTTTTGAAGATGGGAAAAGTACTAGCAATGGAGATTTTTACCTTGGATCTTAGTTCATTGCTTGGTTCAATAAGAAGCACATTTTTCTATTTTTGTTCTATGTAGAAGTTAATATGTTGTTGCATCATGTTGCACAAAGTTAAATTTTATCAAAAGCAATATAAATTGTTAAATTTATAACAGTGATATCATATTGGTATGAGAGTGTAGACTACACCTTAATCTTCTCCCCTTGCATACCATTCTAAAGCATTATATATTATACACTTTTCAAATAGGATGGGTGGCAATCCTTGGGAAATAAACATGTTACGCACTAACTATAACTAATAGTTAAGTTAGTTAATATTTGTGTTATCTCCTTCATGGACGTTGATTTCTATAAGCGTAGCATGGACCAACCTAGAGAGGGACATGCCCTTTGGTCATGGTATAATAGGCGGGTGTTATTGTAGTTTAAGAACACACAATACATTGAAGTCTGCTCCTTAGAACAATACTACCTTATTTGAGTTATTGCAGAAACAAACAAGTTTCAGAATAGCATTAAACATTCTGAAAATTACCTTCTAAATTTAGAAGAAGAAGAAGATCAGAACAACAACAGATCCTAAAGGTATTATCTCATATCTGAACTATAGAATTTGTAGAAACTTTACATAAATCACTTGCAATAACACTTGTATAATAAATCTGTACAACACTCCACATTGAGATATGTTCCAATCTAGTGTCTCTTCTTTAGGGAAAATGTGTTAGACTATGAAGTAGAAATTGTATATGGACCCACAACAAAACATATTACATATATATTTACAAATTTGTTTTGCAAAGATACCTTGAGTATCTTTGAGAGAGGTGAGTATCACCCCTTCCCAATTCAAACTAAGTATTTTTCGCATTGTATTATTTTAGAAATATTAATACACATTCTTGTTTTGGACTAATACGTAAGGCTTGCCCTCAAGGGGAGAAGTGTGTGCTTCCAGATTTTGTTCTTGATGCTAAAGGGGGAGAAAAATGGATATATGATGTATGCAATGAGATTGTGTTTGAATGTACAATTATGTTTGGTGTTTGATGGACGTTGCCAACAATGATAAAGGACGAGATTGTTGACAAGGGAAGCTTTTTTCTGATGTTGCAGAGTCCTAATGTTGCATATTTTATGAGGTTGCAACATTGATGTTGTAGAGTTTTTTGTTGTAGTATTGATGTTGCATTGTTGATGATATTTTTCTTGTTGTGTTATTTTGTATGGTTATCTTTGATGGAATTTTTTTGATACTATGTTAGAGCTGTCGATATATGGTTGTCATTAATGAAAACATATTACTTTGGTGAATGGTATTATGATCAATATTTCTATTATGTTTATGAGGTTTTGAGATTATATTGGTCTAGAGGCTAGTGTTCCAGAAGGATGGGAGAAATGTGTTTCAGCGGTGCATTGTGTGATGTTTGTGTTTGACAATGGTATGGAATTCTCTATTATTCTTGATATGACTTGTGACAATATGGTTTCATTACTTTTCTATTTTTGGTTGTGTTGATGTATTCTAGAGACATAATTTCTAGAATGTTAATTCTGTTTGGGTTCCAATCATTATGGCATTTGGGTAACTCCTTATTTGGTTCAAGTAGTGTGTGTGGTGTGGTCTACTCTTCATTCCTCCCCACTGCAAGAATGTTAAGTCTAGATCTATTTTAGAAATTATCTTGGTTGACTTGGTAATTTCAATTTAGTATAAGTAAGAGGTTGTTTATGACAGATTAGGAGTGAGGTTGATTGAGAAAAAGAGGTATCAGATATATTGTAGAGGTATGGTGAAAGTGTGTAGTGTGGCTATGATAAAATCATGGGTTGGTGTTGCTAGGCACCAAAGGCAATGAGTGAAGCACTTCTTCTCATGATTACACTAAAATGGTGAATTTCCTTTTTCTGTATACTTTCTGATGGTAGTGAACCCTTTTGGATTGTGAGCCCACCCACAATGATAATTCTAGTAGTGAAACACCCTTTGTAAAAATCAACTTAATCAACTTTGCCTTAGCTAGTGTTTTATTCATGAGAATTAACTTCTTTTTTATTATTCCCATATTAGGAATTCCACATTAAAAAATTATATATCCTTAGAGAAGTTGATAATAATAATTTTATTGCCTGCCTAAAAAATCAAATTCAAAATCAATGGATGATTGCATGCCCATTTCTTTGTCCAACATGATATATAAGGTTATATTTAAAGCCATTTAAAATCAATGAAAGATCATCTTGCCCAAGATTATATCTGATGATCAGACATGGTTTGAACTAGGAAGATTCATTATGGATAGAGTCGCCATTGGACAAGAAACTATCCAATCATTGTAGATGGTGAAAGTAATTTTTATGGTAATTAAACATGATATAAAAAAGGCTTATGAAAAGATTAGTTGGAGGTTTTTGTTGAAGATTATGGAAGCTTTTGGGTTTAATAAGAGATGACTTAATTGGATTTTTGAGTGCATCTGCACTACCAAGTTCTTTATTTTTATGGAATGGGAACCCTAAATATTTCTTTGCATCTTCAAGGGTAATTGGATAAGGTGATCTTTTTTTCACCCTTCTTATTTTTTATCATAGCTCAATCCATGCAAAGCGAACTCTTGAATTTTGGAGGTGTCAATGTCTTGCAAGGACTAAAAATTATAAGTAATTGTCCTTCTATCACATCAACAATTTTTTGATGACATGATGCTTTTTGGAATGGTTAAGAGAAGAGAGGATGCCCACATCAAAGAATTGTTTAATAGACATGTTAACATAGTAGGAAAATAAGTAAGTAGAGATAAATCATTGAATTTTTAGTTAAACATATATAAGAAAACAAAAGGGGATCCTCTATATATTCAACAATTTGGACAAGGTCAAGTTGCAAACACATATTTTGGCTATTCACTTGGTTGAATAACTTAAAACCGCTATTTTGTGGGAATATATTAAATGAAGGATGAGGAAGAAAATGACAACATGGAAAAGTAAATGGTTGGTTTTGGGTTGATAATATTACTATGAATTAGTAATCATGACCATGCCTATATATATTTTTTCATGTATGGTGCTTCCATTAGGAGTCTTAGATAAGATGAATCAAATGATAAGGAAGTTCTTATGGAAAGGCCCAACACAAAAATATAATATTCCTTTAGCAACCTTGGAAAAGATATGTAAGTCGAGAGATGGAGGGGTTGGCATAAGATCATATGTAGTACAAAACCTAGCCTTGAGGGAAAATATTGTCTAGAAGATGCATAAATACAAGAATAGACAATGGACTCAAATCCTTCATAATAAATATTAAAACTTTGAGAGACATAGTGATATTTAATCTATTGGTAATCCCCCTATGACTCTCAAGTGGAGAATTTATTGCAAAAATATAGGTTAGTCATCTCTAATTACATTACTTAAGATATTCATGATGGTAAGCAAGCTAAGTTCTAGTCACATTCATGGTTAAGAATGCCTAGTTTCAAAAAATTTAATGCAGCCCCAACCATCAAAGAATTTCTTTCAACTAGATGGATGTTAAGGTCAAAGACTAAGTTTTATAGGAAATGACAAGTTAGATCATTACATGTGGAAATATTTTGGCTCTTTTTATCTTGATCCAGTGAATGTTCTTTTTTAAAACTAGAGATTGAAAGAAAATCTCCCTCCCCCTCTCTCTCTCTCAGAAAACAATTGGGATAGGAGACCATTATCTAGCACATATCATAAGTGTTATCCCCAATTGATAATATTGGTAATGTATATGAAGAGCCATATCAGTTGTTAAATGTTATCATTAATACCAAGCCTTAATTGGTAAGACATTATGCTAATTAGAGAGAGTGTCATACCATTTGATTGATGAAGAGGATTTGAAGAAAGTATGATTGATAAGTGTATGGTATTCATTGGGCACTTGAATGAGTTAGACTGTAACAACATAATGTTGGTTTGATTATTTTACATGATTTGATTAAGTGATTGAGATCATGTATAAGCAAGACAATTTGGTTGGTGAATGAAGAAACTTAGTATTAACTGAGGCACTAAAGTTGTAACTATGTGTATGGAAGGAAGTGAAGACAATACAATATTGCTCGAGAAAGAACAATGTTAACCAATCCTAATATTGATCGAGTGAATGAAGTGTTAACCGAGTGAAGGGAAATGATTTGAAGAATGAATTAATCTAAGGATGACATTTGGTGGGAATTAAGACTGTTTAAGAAGTTTCAAAGATAAGGATGAAGTTAGTTATAAGATCTAATGAAGGAGATTTAATTATTTGAATTGAAGCACAAAGTTCAAGATGAAGGCATGATAACTGAGTGTCTAGATTTAATGAATTTGAGCTGGATGAAGATCATATGATTATGTTTAAGCAAAAAAACTTGGGAAAATTTGGTAAAGCAATAAAAAAATTGCTATTTAAGGGATGAGAAAAATGTTCATTGTTTCTAATCAAGTTGAAGAAGAAAGATAATAGGCAAGGGATAACTTAGTAGAACTACATTGTGAAGATCAAGAAAAGGAAGTGCTATGTTGCTGAGTTAGAGAGTGGATTATCCAAAAGGAAGAAAATGGAAGGAAAGAGCATGAATATAGGAAAGAGAGTGAATGAAATATAGATTCAAATGAGCAAAGTGAGTTGCAAATTTTAACAAATTATTTCACTGTTACTTTCTAATAACTGTAGCAATAAATATCTTAACCAAGTGGACCTAACAAGTCTTATTTGTAAATCCATTTGTATGGTAGCATTCAGTTGAATGTTTTGTAAGTCCTTTATAGTAGGTCACTCTATAGTTATTTCAAGAGCGATAAGGTCTAGATGATCTTTGGTGTCAATCCTGTAACAAGGTCACATTTGACAATGTGTGTGTAACCTTTTACAAGGTTGGTGCCTAGCAGAGCTCACTTTAGAAGAGTGGGATTGTTGGGTTTCTGGTCTCATGTGGTTTTCCTTTAACAAGGTTTCCATGTTAAATACTTGTGTCAAATTGTGTGAATACTTATTTTGTTGCATGTTATTTTCATGTTTTCTATCTATTGATGTAGTTTGGTATACACAAAGATTTTACTTAAATACTTGGTAGATGAAGTTTATAAAGTTAACAGTTTAGTGGGAAAATTTTGATTTGATATTTTTGAGAAGTTTATATTTGTTACTGAGCTAAGTTATTGAATTCTAAAGTTGTGAAAAGTTTTTAAGGACCTATAAGATAATTGGATATAACTGATTCACTCCCCCCACTCCCAGTTATCTAACAAGTGGTATCATAGCTTGAAGGAGAAAGTTTAAAGGGACTTGAGCTAAAGATCAAAAGATGTATACGAGAGAGGTACCTAAGATGAACAAGGAGAACTTTGCATCATGGAAAAGTAGAATGAGACACCTATCTAGAATTAGATACTATGCATTGTACTATGTGGAAAACCTATATCAATCATCTCCACTTGGTCCAATGAATATTGAGAAGATGAAAGAAAGACAAGAACATAATACATTGATGATAGAGATTGCTTCTTCTCTTCTAGATGTTGATTTTTGATGATGACAAGGACTATGCTACTAAAAAAGAGATGTGGGATAATCTTATACTTTTTAATGGTGGAGATCAAAATGTTTTGAGAGTCAAAGGTAAAATCCTAAGAAGAAAATATGATGATATGAGAATGAAAGAAGGAGAAAACATAGCCCAATACAACAATCAAATCAAGGAAGTTATTAGTTTCATCAAATCTATAGGAGGGTTAATAAGTGATAGAAGTTGTAAATAAAGTATTGAGAATCTTATTGCCTATTTATGTTGTTAGAGTATATGATATTCAAGAATTCAGAGCTATGCTTGGTAATTTTCTTATTCTTGATGGTTTGGTCAGTAGAATGACTACTTTCGAGTTAAGTAACTTTGATAAAAATGTTCCTAAGACTGAAGCTGCTTTAAAGTCATCTCTAACCATTGAAAGTTCAAGGAAAGGAAAGTGTAGCAAGGATGAAAGTCATTGTGATTCAAATGAGAAAAATGATGTAGAGCTTGAAGCATTGCTGGCTAGAAGACTACAAGGAGGCAAAGGGAAATACAAAGGTAAACTACCCATGATATGTTTTAAATGTAATGAAGTTGGTCATTTTGCATCTAGATGTCCTAACAAGAGTAGGAGTGAAAAAAATAACAAGGAGAAAATTACCAAAGGAACAAAGACTTCAAAGACTACAAGGACAAGGGAAATAAGTCATGTTACATTGTTGAGGAAGAACACACCGAGTCAAAATTTGATGATGAAAATGAAGGTGAGGAAGTAGTATGTGGTGTTGCGAACAAAGATTCATAAAAGGAAAGGTATGAAGAAGAAAAAACCCATATATCTCACATTAGAAAGCATCATACTTGGACTATTGATAGTGGTTTCTCACATCACATGATTGATGATATTGACAGGTTTGATAGCCTAGAAGAATATGATGGTGGAAGTGTAAAACTTGGAAATTATGATCCATGTCCTATGAAAGGTTGAGGCACTAATATTCAATGAAAGGATAAAATTTGATGATGCATATTGGGTTCAAGGTCTAAAATGAAATTTTTTGAGTGTTACACAACTAAATAACATAGATTGCTGACCAAAGTTTTAAAATAGAAATGTAAAGATATTTGATGAAGAAGGGAAGTTGATTGGAACTGGAGAACAAACAAGAGGTAACTTTCTACTTGGATCTACTATAAGTGCATGTTTATTTGATAAGGTTGAAGAAATTTAGTTATGGCATAAGAGACCTTATCATGTAAATTTTGATAATATGATTAAAGTGAATAGAAAAAATAAAGTGAGAGGTTTATTGAGTTTGAATAACTCTGATAATGCTATGTGTAAAGAGTGTTAACTTCATAAAATGATTAGATCAATCTTTTCAAGTAAGTCACATTCATCAAATGATATACTAGATTTGGTTCACACTAATCTATATGGTCCTATGACAGTTGAGAGTTATTATGGGGATATATACTTTATTCTATTTGTTGGCTATTCTAGAATGATAATCATAATGTTTCTAAAAGTTAAATCTGATGCAGTTCAAATGTTCAAGTGGTATAAAGTAAGAGTTGAGAAAGAAACTAGCAAGCAATTGAAATGTTTGAGATCTAATGGAGGTGGAGAGTTTATGTCTGATGAATTTTTTGAATTTTGTCATGAGAATGGAATTAAAAGATAAGTTTTTTCCCCTAGGACACCACAATAGAATGGTATTACAAAGAGTATGAACATATCCATTGTAGATTGTGCTAGATCATTGATGGTTGAAAAAGGAGTTGCAGAAATGTGAGAGAGGCTATAAGTACTCCTATTTACATCCTTAACTGAGTCTAGTTGAAGAAAGGAACAAATAAGACACCCTATGAATTTTGTGTAAATGTTAGAATTGATGACTTTGCAAATAAGAATGATGAGGAGAGCAAGAAAGAGCCATAAGACTAGAACAAATTTTTATATGTTCAATATAGAGTACATAATACTATACTTGTACACCAAACTAAGTCACTAGAGTGGTACACCGAGCAACAACAAAGAGCCACTAAGAAAAATCCTAAAGTACTTGAGCTAAGAATGGAGAAAAATGAGCACATTATTGAGCCCTAATCAAGTGATGATAATGATGGAGAATGCAAAAATGAGCCTTATTAGAAAAAATATGTCAAAAGACATCATTCACATAACTAGATAATTGGAGACAGGACTGTTAGAGTTACGACAAGAAGTAAATTAAGAGATAATACTTGGTTGATTGTTGAATTTGAACTTAGAACTGTAAACGATGCACTTAAAAATGAAAACTAGATCAATGCAATAAATGAAGAGATAGATAAAAATGAGAATAACAACATGGACACTAGTAACAAGACCGAGAACAAGAATGTAATTGGGAAAAAATGGATATTCAAGAACAAGCTAAATGAAAAAGGAGAAGTTGTGAGGAATAAGGCCAGATTCATTTGTAAAGGTTATACACAAGAAGAATTAATTAACTATGGAGAAACCTTTAGACCTATTGCCAGATTAGGAGTTAGAACTCTACTTGCATATGTAGCTTACAAAAGATTCAAAGTCTATCAAATGGATGTCAAGTTTTCATTTTTTAATGGAATTCTATAAGAGGTCTACAGTGATCAACCTAAGGAATTTGTGGAGCCACATCAGAAACACCTGATATGTAAACTAAAAAAAGGTATGTAAAATGAACAAATCCCTATATGGATTGAAGCAAGTATCGAGAACATGGTATGAAATATTGTATTGATATTTTATCATAACTGGATTTTTTAGAACAAGTTAGAAAAATAACATGTACTTGAAAAGTGAAGCTGAAGATAGAGTTCAGATTGTTGAGATATTCGTTGATGATATTATCCTCAAAGGAAATGAAGTAATGTTTAAGTCATTTGCTAATAAAATGAGTAAAGAATTTGAGATGTCTATGTTTAATGAGATTAAGTTCTTTATTGGTTTACAAGTTCATCAAACTAAAGGAAGACAACTTGACAAAAGTGAATGAGACACTATATAGATATATGATTGGAAATTTGCAATATGTAGTTCATAGCAGATCTGATATTGCACATACATTTGGTATAGTTTCAAGAGTTTCGACCAATCCTAAGGAGATACACTTGACTGCAGTAAAGAGAATATTCATATATTTAAAAGAGACAAAAGATAATGGTTTTTGGTCTAAGAAAGAAGGTAATTTTGAGATAAGAGCCTATGTCAATATAGATTAGACATGAAATGTTGATGATATAAAGAGCACTAGTGGTGGATCTTTCTTTTTAGGAGAAAGGTTGGTAACATGGATAAACAAGAAATGCAATTGTATCTTATTCCACTATTGAAGCTGAGTATGTTGTTATAATCAACTGTTCAAATATTGTATGGATCAAACAAGTGTTGGAAGCTATGCAAGAGAAAGTCACATAATCTGTTGCTATCAATTGTGACAATATGAGTGCTTGTTAGTTTGTGGTGACTAATTAGGGAAGTACTATACATACTTCATAAATTCTTTGGGATAAAAAAAAATTTGGCTATTATTTTCCAATTGGCTATTATTTGCCAATTTATGGCTAATTATTTGCCAATTTATAGCCAACATGTTGTAACTAATTTGAACCCTAAAGTAGCAAAAATACTTGTATAAAAGGGCTTAGCGGTAGGGATTGTTTCATAAGGTGTGATATCAAAATTGCTTCTTGCGGTGCTATTGAGCTGTAAGGGATTACATATTGTAATCAATGGATCATAATAATATTGGATTTGTTGTTTGGTGGACATAGCCTAGGGATTGGGTGAACCGTGTTAAATCTTGGTGTCATGTGTTCTCTTCTGTGTATCTATTATTTCCTAATATTGTTTATATTTGAATATAATTTTTATTTTTGTTTGTGGTTTTATCCTAACAAGTGGTATTAGAGAAAGGTTTTTTTTTTTTTTTAAGTTATCCTTTGTCAAAAAGTCTCACGGTTGAGTGGGAGCGATGGCAGACAAGGGTAAGCTGAGGTTTGATAAGTTTAATGTGCAGAACTTTCAATTATGGAAGATGAAAATGGAGGACTATCTTTATCAAAAGGATTTATGGAAGTTGTTGGAAGGAAAAAATAAGAAATAGGGAACTATGACAAATGAGGACTAGGAGATTTTAGACAAAAAGGTACAACAATAAGGATTTGAGGTTAAAGGTAAGGAGAACTTAATGTGCAGATTGAAGAAAAGTTTATATGGCTTAAAGCAAGCACCTTGGCAATGGTATCTAAAATTTGAGGGTTTTATGTATGAGCATGGATATAGTAGGTATCATTTAGATCATTGTGTTTACTTTAAGAGGTTAGATGATGACAACTATATTATTTTATGTTTATATGTTAATGATATGCTTGTAGCTAGGTCTAACATGGATCACATTAAGGGGTTGAAACACTAATTAGTACATGCATTTTCTATAAAGGATTTGGGGGTGGAAAAACAAATCCTTGGTATGAAGATTTGTAGGGATAGAAAGAACAGAAAATTGACATTATCTCAATTTGATTACATTGTGAAGGTGTTGCAATGTTTCTCTATGGAGAATGCTAAAGCTATCAGCACACCTTTACCTAATCATTTGAAGTTGACTAAGGAGATGTGTCTCAAGACACAAGAAGAGGAGGATAAGATGTCCAAGGTACCTTATGCTTCAATTGTAGGAAACTTGATGTATGCTATGGCATGTACTAGGCTAGATATTGCACATACAGTGGGAGTGGTTAGCAGGTATAGGAGTCATCCAAGAATTGAGCATTGGAATGCAGTTAAATGGATTATCAAATATTTGAGAGGAACATCCAGTAAATGTTTACACTTTGAGGGCTCTTCTACTACTTTATAGGGTTGTATTGACTTAGATTTGGCAAGGGATATTGATACTAGTCAAAGTACTACATGTTATGTATTTATTGTTGGTGGGGCATCTATGAGCTGGGTTTCTTGATTGTAAAAGGTTGATGCTTTATCCACTATAGAGGTAGAGTATGTTGCTACTATAGAGGAAACCAAGGAGATGATATGGCTTTAGTTCTTCTTGGAAGAATTGAGACACCCTCAGAGGGATAATTATTTGTCTACATATAGTTAGAGTATCATTCATCTTACAAAGAATTCAGCTCTACATTCAAAGACAAAACACATTCGATTGTGGTACCATTTCATTTGATCAATTTTGGATGGTAGATAATTAAAGCTGCACAAGATACATACAAATGACAATCCAACAGATATTTTTACAAAGGTAGTGACAAGGAAGAAGTTGAACTCCTCTTCAGCTTCAGTTGGTCTTCTAGATTGAATATGAATAAAAGAACAACAGAGTCCAAGGTGGTTGGATATAGTGGGAGCCTCATGGAGTAGTTTCATAGCTACAGGATCAGTGTCCAAGTGGGAGATTATTGTTTAGTGTGGAATTTGATCAGTCCCCAAGTGGGAGATTGTTAATTTGTGGTGACTGATCAGGGAAGTACTATGCATACTTCATAAATCCTTTGGGGTAAATTTTTTTTAGCTCTTATTCACCAATTTATGACCAACATGTTGTAACTAATTTTAACCCTGAAGTACAAAAATAATTGTTGTATAAAAGGGCTTAGGGTTAGGGATTATTTCATAAGGTGTGATGCAAAAATTGCTTCTTGTGGTGGTATTGGGCTATAAGGGATTACAAATTGTAATCAGGTTGTAGTCACTAGATCGTAATAATATTAGACTTGTTGTTTGGTGGATGTAGACCAGGGATTGGGTGAACCATGTTAAATCTTGGTGTCCTGTGTTCTCTCCTGTGTGATCTATTATTTTTTGATATTGTTTATGTTTGCATGTTGTATGCACCCTAAAATGGTCGCCTAGACTATGGGCCCCCATTATTCAATTTATCAATTTATCAAATTTTCTAAATCAATGGTGTGTAATATTTTATTAAATCAATTCAAATCAATTTCTTTGATTAAATTCAATTTGTTTTATTTCTAAGGTTGATCATTTTATCCTAAGTCTTATTTAATTAAAAGAACTTGCTCTCTTTTAATTAAATAGTTCATCCACATTTAATTAATTAAGAGAAAAACCTCTCTTTTAATTTAATTTAATATTTCCTATTTAATTAAAAGAACTTGCTCTCTTTTAATTAAATAAAATAAGTCCCCGTTTAATTAAAAGAAAACCTCTCTTTTAATTAAATAGTTCATCCACATTTAACTAATTAAGAGAAAAACCTCTCTTTTAATTTAATTAAATAATTCCTATTTAATTAAAAGAACTTGCTCTCTTTTAATTAAATAAAATAAGTCTCCATTTAATTAAAAGAAAACCTCTCTTTTAATTAAATAATTCATCTATATTTAATTAATTAAGAGAAAAACCCCTCTTTTAATTTGATTAAATATTTCCTATTTAATTAAAAGAACTTGCTCCCTTTTAATTAAATAAAATATCCCACTTAAATCTCTTTTTGATGAAAAAGGAGTTAAAACAAATAAAAAATTAAATAAATCTTTTATCTACACTTAATATGGGACTTATCTTCATCCTTTCTCCACTTTCTTCTCAACCACTCCACTTTTCTCATTGGTGGATCTTTAGTTCACATGGATCATTATTTCTCCACCCTTGATTAAATCTTTTTCCTCTCAATCTAGATCGTCCAATCTTCTTTATAAGGGAGAGTCCTCTCCTCATTTTTGAGACACCCATTATTATGCTATTGTTATGTTGCAGGTTTGGAGAGTGATTTTTGAAGAAGGAGTTTTGAATATTAAAGCTTTTGTGGAGAACTTCTATCTTCTTGTCTCATTCTCTCTTGCATGCATGGCTTCCATCATCATGATTTATACTTTGATTTTCATGTTAGCTTAGATCTTGCATTGATAGATTAGATCTTGCTTTCATAAATTAGATCTGCATTGTTATTTCTTTTCATAGATTAGATTTCATTTCTTGCATTGTTTTGCATTGTTATCATTTAGATTAGTTTTTTTTTTTTTCATTTCCATTTGCATGCATATTAGATCATTGAATCTCTTGTTTCGTGGTGTACTTGTATGGGCACAAACTAGGTCAGGCTGAGGGCCTCCATTACAAACCCCTACACTCCATGAATAGGGAGCTATGAGTCACCATTCGAGACCTCATTTTTGAGAAATCTTGAATATAATGACTCATAGAAGTGTGCTCATATTTTAGGCATACACATGTAACTGTTATTTTTTTCTATGGTTTTCTCCTAACAATGGTATCAATATATCAAAGAATCATGTTATTCATGCACAAATAAAATACATATCTACCACGTATCACCACTTGAGAGAGAATGTGCAAGAGAAACACGTGATATTGGAGTATGTGAAGTCAAAGGAGCAATTAGAAGACATGTTTAGAAAACCATTATCTAAGGATATTTTTGTGTATCTGAGAGGTAAATTAGAGGTCCTTCCCCTATACAATATTCACTGAGCAAAGATGCATGTTGCATGATTCATGGATGATTAGAATATCTTTATAGAATTAATGCATGAGTTCACACTTTGGGAGTTGTTCTAGAGATGTGAAGATGTTTGTAATGAAGCAGATATATTCAATACATACAATGTACAAGGCATAACTACAAGGTTTTATAAGTTTCTATTGAAGCTTATAGTTACCTTTGGCATTGTTGTCAAATGGGGAGAAGATTACCCAGGGGAGAAGAATAAGAACAACATCAAAGAGGGACTTGTTAGAAGTTGCTAAAATTTGGAGTTGATGCTGAATTATTGAGTACACCCAAAGGGGGAGGGATAAGTAAAAAAGGAGAATGAGTTGAAAAGGTTATTGAACAAAGAAGCATGTCCTAAGGGGGAGCAATTGCAAACTGACAAAGAGTACTTGATGCAGAGGTCATGAAGTTACAAGAGAACATGATGAAATTAGAGAGTTGAAGATATTTTTGTATTTGATGTTTGTTTCATAATGTATTGTTATGTAATAATGTGTTTCCATCAGTTGCAAAGGGGGAAATTGTTAGCCCCAACTAATAATGTTGATAATATATGTGAAAAAACTCATATAAGTTGTTACGTTGTCATTGATGTCAAGCATTAATTGGTAAGACATTATGCTAATTTAGAAGAGTGTCATATCATTTGATTGATGAAGAGGAATTGAAGAAAGTATGATTTATAAGTGTTTGGTATTCATTGGGTACTTGAATGAGTTAGACTGTGATAGTATAATGTTGGTTTTATTATTTACATGTTTTGATTAAGTGATTAAGATCATGTATAAGCAAGAAAATTTGGTCAATGAATGAGGAACCTTAGTCTTAACCGAGCTACTATAATTGTCCTCAAGTGTATGGAAGGAAGTTAAGATAGTGCAGTATTGCCTTAGCAAGAAGAATGTTCATCGAGCTTAGTATTGACTGAAAAAATGTAGTGCTAATCAAGTGAAGGAAAATTGTTTGAAGAATGAATTAATCTAAGGTCAAAATTTGGTGGAAATTAAGATTGTTTGAGAAGTTTCTAAGATAAAGATGAAGTTAGTTATAAGATCTACAACTAACAAAATTCAAAGATGATTTGATGAAGGAGCTTTAATAATTGGAATTGAAGCACAAAGTTCAAGGTGAAGGTGTGATAATCAAGAATCTAGATTCAATGAATCTGAGTTGGATGAAGATTAGGTAGTTATGTTTAAGCAAAAAAAACATGAAGAAATATGGTGAAGTAGAAAAAAAATTTCTATTTAAGGGATGAATGAAATATTTATTGTTGTTGATCAAGTTAAAGAAGAAAGTTAATAGCCAAGGGATAACCAAGAAAAACTACATTTTGAAGATCAAGAAAATGAATTGCTAAGTTGATGAGTTAGAGAGTGGATCATCCAGAAGGAAGTAGAAGGATGGAAAGAGCATGAACATAGGAAATAGATTGAGCAAAATAGAGACCCGAACAAGAAAAATGAGTTGCAAATCTTAACAAATCATTTCATTGTTACTTTCTAATAACTATACCAAAACACCTCTTAATCGAGCAAACCTAACAAGTCTTATTTGTAAATCAATTTCTATGGTCCCATTCAGTTGAATGTTTTGTAAGTCCTTTAAAGCATGCAACTCTATAGATATTTCAAGAGTGATAAGGTTTGGATGATCTTTGACATAAATCCTCTAACAAGGTCACATTTGACAATGTGTATGTAACCTTTTACAAGGTTGTCTCCTAACAAAGCTCACTTTAGAAGAGTAAATTTTTTGGGTTGTCAGTCCCAAGTGGTTTTTCCCTTAACAAGGTTTCCACATTAAATACTTGTGCTAAATTTTGTGAGTCCTTATTGTGTTTCATATTATTTTCATGACTATTGTCTATTGATGCAACTCGATATACATGGAGTCTGATACTTGGTAGATGAAGTATATAAAGTTAACAATTTATGGGTAAAAGTTTGATTTGATACGATTGAGAAGTTTATATTTGTTACAAAGCTAGTTGTTGAATTGTGAAGTTATAAAAAGTGTTTAAGAACCTATAGGATAACTGTATATAACTAATCCCCCCCCTTCTCAGTTATCTAACAAAAAGATGATTCCTATAATGTAAAACACATTCTTTATCACCATCTCCTAATAGGAGTCCTAGTGCTAATCTAATTCTTTATTGTGGTGGTTAAAAGTCACTCTCCCTAAAGATAAAATTTTCATTTTGGGCTCTTTGTAAGGACATATGCTAATAGCTACCAAATTTAGAAGGATGAGCTTATTTGGTAAATTTGTATGTATGTTATACAAACAAGATGAAGAATTAATTAATCATTTATTTTTTAGGGAATTCCATCTCATTTAGGCATTGGACACCACTATATGCTAAGTTAGGGTGGATTTCTGTCTTTCACAAAAATATCTTAAGTTTATTCTACCACTAGCCATTAGTTAAGAAACCTTTGACATCTGATTATTTATGGATGATTTTTCCTTCTATTTTGATCTAGGAAATATGGAAGGAATGTATAGGAGGTTGGTTTCAGAGAAAGATATCTCTTTGGAGTGTTTTAAGAGTAAGGTAGAAGTGATAATTTTAAAAAATTTCAACAAAAGATTGAGTTATTATGCTTCCAACAGTGTCTTCTTTTTGGAATGGGATGGAAAAAACGTGATTCAATTAGAATGGCTTAAGGAATATTTTTTGAAATGTGGACTATAAGAAGGGTGTGAATTTGAAAAGAAGAAATGTGGGGTGGGAAAAACCATCCATGGGATGGGTGGAACATAATTTTCATGGAGCTTCTAGGGTTAATCTAGGTATATTTGACATAGGATGCATAATAGAAATTGGGAAGCAAAGATTATTTATTCTTCCTCTTAGGACTTTATAATTGGAACCAATAGTGAAGAAAAGTTCAAACTATTTTTAAGGGGAATTCTACTAACGTGATCAATGCAATAAGGTAAGGATATATTCTGCATTAGAAATTCAAAGCTATCATCGAGAAGCTTTTAAACATCATTCATAAAATGGAGAATTTTATGACCAACCACATCTATCATGAATGAAATACATAGGATAAGTTGGAAAATCTAGACAGATCAAACACTAAACATAATCATTCACATGATCTTAAATTTAAATGACCAATTAGCCATTGAAAATCGTAGATGATGGTTTTTTAACATGAGTTGGATTTTCATCCCATAAAGCATTGATCTTTATGATTGCTTTCATCACTTCCTTTGCACAAGATTGCTTTCATCACTTCCTTTGCACAAATGTATGTGAAGAATTGAAGAAGTGATATTGAAATAATATTACGTGTAAATTCTTGTGTCATAAGAGATTTGACCAGTGTGAGTGGTTTTCTAAGGCCAAGGGGAGATGAGAAGTTTATTAAAATTTTCTTGTGCAAGGGGAATTGTGGAATTTTTTGAAGACTAGTAGAGATAGAGTGACAAATGTCCCCAATTTTCCTAAGATTTAGTTGTTAGCATGAATGTCAATGGTATTCCTATGTGGAATCATATTAGCATTGATAAAGACATGATTTAGTGGTTACATGTTGCATTTATGACAATGTTTGTCATTGATGTCAACATATGTGTTATTCTATGAAGATTACTAGAGTTACAAAGGAAGAATTGTTTGGTGCGGTCAATAGTCAACGACTTTTGTTTTATGCTCATACATATATGTTCAATGATGTGTGAGGATGCTATAATTAATTACACATAAGGAAATATGATGACATGTAGAAGTTATACTAAGCTTTCCAGGAGATTGCTTTCAGAGAAACTTTTTGGAAAGTAATTGTTGGTGAATCAATTGTATTCTTTGACTAAGATGGAATTTGGTTCAGCGTGTCTGAAGAATGACCATAGACATGTTGAAGGTGCTATGGTTAAAATATAAAAATTAAATATGTAGTTTGAGCTGACTTATTGAAGATTGCTCAAAGTATTATTTCATGTGAGCCAACAATTGTTGATATCATTAAGGAAATAGTTTAATTGTGATGTAACATGTATTATAATATATTAAAGATGTCTTATGTTACTATTTTAAATTGGGAAATCTTTTGGGCCAACTTAATACTCTTTTTAGGACTTGGTATAAATGAAAGATTTTTTCCTTGGTTATAATCATTAGTGAGATTATAATGTCCCCTTTCTAGGATGACATACATTTGTTCATGAATTGGCCTACTACTCGAGTTCCCATAGGCCAATGAAGTGTGTAGGGGACTCATATAGGTAATATAGACCTAGACTTGAGCTTTTTAGGCTGGTTTGGGTAGTCAACAATAGGTTTCTAAAATTTAGGAGGGATCCCTAATTTTTAGGGAATGATTCAGAGTTGTCTAGGAGGTTTCCAAAGACCACTTGTGACATCTTGGAGACATTGGACACATATCCTAATTTGTGATAGCTCATTGGAAAGAGCTCAATCTCTATTGTTTGATTATCACTTACCAGGACCTATTTGATGCTTGGAGTTATTTTTCATTAATAAAGTAATGATTTATTTCTATTTGGATGGCTTTACTGGGGAGAATAATGTTATATTATAAAGTTCAAATGAATTCCAATTTAGGGTTCTTTTGGGGTTCGAATTGACTTGGAGAGGGGATATGAGGAGAAGGTAACCTAAAGGTGAGTATCTTATATCATTTTGTCAACCCATTTCGGATGTCATTTCTTTGGAAGAGCATTCATAACCTAGTATGCAAACCCTAGTGCTAAGAGTAGATTTGTTGGGATGTAGCCCTCAACAAGATCATATTCGAAGTTCTTATGCATATAGTTTGATCAAGGTAGAGGATCAATTTCTAGTATTGTATTCACACTTTGTAGGTAGTGGAATTTTAGGGAAAGTGACCACTTTGGTTCAGCCTAGCATTTCTTTATAGTAGTTCGTGTGAGGAATTATGGGATGTTTATTTGCAGCAGGCTGGAGTTGTTTTATTACAATAGCTTGAGGTTTATCATTTGAACTTGTTTGACTATAGCTAGGCTCCCATCTTTTTTTGGTGTCGACCTTTTTTGAAGTACATCGATATTGGTACTATTCTAAAATAAATCAAACTCTGTTGATACAGTTTTAGAATCATTTCTAGATTAGTATTCTTGCATTCTATCACTTCTATTTTATCAATTACTATTATTTATTCATTGTAATTCCTATATTCTGAAAAATACAAAAAAGAAACAACATTCTTCTGCAACTTCTATCTAGCTCTATAAGATCAAAGAAAAATCTATAGGAAAATATAATTTATATAATTAAACATTATAGAAGAAACAAAGAAAATATCTATTTGGGATATTTCAAAGATCATATGCAATCATATGCATTGTAATGTTTGGTTATGAGAACTTGGATGTGAATTTGGCTAAGGTCAAACCCAAGATTAATGAGGATTGATGTATTGTGAACTTTAAAGGAACCATATTGGCAAAGGAGTTTCTATTTGGCCAGTTCAAAGATCTTGGATATGCTTATCTAGAAGATTGTCTAGTGAAGACTGTTTGAGGCTATTTGGACAGTGCGTCTAGTTTCCCTCCTTTCAACTTCTAATAGGGTTGATGTTGGAAATATTCAAGACTAGCTAGGTTACTGAGAGGGGAGGGGCAAATCAGTAATCTCAAAACTTTTAACAAATTCATAACTTAATAGCATAATCTAATTACCATTAATAGATCTAATCTACTGCATACATGAGAAACTAAAAGCATATAACACTTTGAACACAGTATTTGGTGACCCAAAAACCTTCCAAATAGAAAGTAAAACTGGGGTGGGGATGATACCCACAAAACTTCAATACTACAGTATAAAGTTGGCCTGTTAAGGCTTACAATGATCACTTCTGATGATCTGCCCTATTAGGAGCAATTAGGACTGCTAGGTCCACCTTGTTAGAGGTTTTACAAACATACAATGAAGTATGTACTCGGTAAAGAGATTTAAAGAAAAGACTGTTAAGTCCACACTATTAAAGGATTTGAAGTTGATTCATCTATTAGGAGGAAACAATAGATCTCTTACTTACAACTAAATTTTTGATTGAGATCCTTGAAATACTGATCACCTCTATGTGATAGACATAATTTTGTTGCTCTTGATATGGCCTTGCAATACACTTTAATCTTCTATTGATTCACATTCACATGCTTTTCATTACATTCACATTCTCTCATATCAAAACATTACACTTGGGTACAATACAATACATTGCATATATACCAACCCAATTCACATAATTACAAGGTTAGCCAATACACAAGTTAACAAAAATATTATAGAGTCAGCCCAAATGTAGATACTCGGGTTTTGAAAATTGACTTGGTGAATTTTTGATACACGGTGTCTATTGTCATTACTCAGAATCATCATGCACTCAATAGAAGTAGAGGCTCAATCCATACTGATCACTTCAACATAGTTTTGAACTCAATATACACTGGTGACTCGATAGATATAGTGTCACTTGGTAGAAATTGAATTCCATGTTTACCATGTCTACACTCGATAGACACTACTCATCTCATCACTTAGTTAACACTAACTTTTCTTCACAAGAATTGATGAATTAGTAGACACTACGAAGCTTGGTAACCATTGGAATGCTTAGTAGGAACTGTGAAGCTTGGTAACCACTGAATTACATGGCAATCACTGGAGACTGAACAAAGAGCTCAATAACCATACAAAATTTGAATAAGTGTTCTCACTAATAACAAACTTTACTTAATGCCAACAATCTCTCCCTTTGGCATTAGTGAGAAAAACACTTATCAGCCAAAACTTGTGTACAACATAGTATGATGCTTAGCTTGGTATGGCATGCTGATTTTTGAGAGTTTTCAAATTTTGTCTTTGCAACTCTGTTATATATAAATTTTACATATATCTCTCCCAAACAATATACATATTGTGTCATAATAAGTGTATCTCCTAGTATGAAATCTTTCTCTCATGATATATACAAATATCTCTTCTCCTTGATTATATACATGTCTCTTCCCCTTTTTGACAATAATGCAAAAGATTTATACACAATATACTTATATAAGGACACCAAAATGTGAGAGAAAATTAGAATGTACCTTGAGAATAAGAGTTAAAGTCTTGTCCCAATTTTCTTGGAAAACTTTGTAGGATTGAAGAGAAACTTGTACTTTTGTAGAGAGCTCAATCATATGATCTACAATTGAAAAATTATTGTCATGGATCAATGTTTTGGAATAAGCAACGTGCTTCTGCATTGTATCCATGATAGGAAGGATCATGTTCTAGATGTCTAAGAGTGTAGATCGGATCCTTGCTTCCTCTCTCAATAATTTTGCATGCTTATCTGATAAGAATTTGATCTTCATATGATGTGCAAAGCTTGAATTGGAGTCAAGTTGCAACTTCTTTCACTAACCATCAGATCTTCATCAATCTTATTCAATTTGCTCTTTATTTCCTTAGTATGCTCGGTAACATCACATAACTTTGCAAAAAGAGATGTTACATTTGTGTGCTATCACATGGATGCCAAATTTTAGTTTTGTATCAGATACACTACTAATTTTCATTCCTCTACCATCCCACTCAGCTAGGGTTTTCTTCTGTAACTCATCCCGACCTAGGGTTTCAGTGACTTTAGCTTTGGTAAGCATAGTGAGACTAGTAATGCAATGAATCATTTTCTTGGTAATAAAAATTGGTTGCTCTAGCCACAGGTGACCATTATGAACTCAGCTTAGGATATACCTAATCCATTTGATTTGAAAGTTTCAAGGTAGGTGAGGAATATGAGTTAAACCTTTCTCTTCCAAATGTTTATGCTTAGGTTTAAGAATTTTATCCACGCAGAGTTCACTTAGGGAATTATCCATTTCAAGGGTTCCTATCTCCTAAACTACACATTTAAAATGAGTTTGAATGTCATTAATAAGAAGTACCTTAGGTGGCATCTGCAACTGAGCTCCATTCCGGTCGAGGGTTTCGGCAATCACTGGCACCAATTTCAAGTTAGGAGCTTTCCACTCAACACATCGCACCAAAATTTTAGAGCCTTTCTTCACTTTGTTGTTATTGTTAAATGCCATGATAAATCAGTAAGTTGAGAAAATTCTTTGAAAAACTTTTGCTGCAAATTTTGCTCAAGATCACTAGGATGCTTTGCAAATCACTCTATTCTCAATATATTGAATTCACAGCGAAAATGAAGTCGATTTCTTGCCTTTTGATAAAAATTTCCCATTAATGCTCAGTATGATGAGAGCCATAATGACATAGTGCATGACAGTGTGTCATCCACTATCTATATAGATCGCTCAGTAAAAGCTTGTAACTTGGCAACCAAACATAACCTTGTTACTCCTGACTTTGCTCGATAGAGTCCATGACCCAAAATTTGCTGATGATTCTTCTATATCTTGAATACAAATATGAATCTTTACTTCCTTTCAATTGGAACTATTTAAGATGTGACTTTGAAAACACAGTTCTAGTTCTTCTTTAAGAACTTAATTGGAAATGGTGGAGTCACCCACTTCTTGAGTGACATGACTGTCATCGCTAGAACTAGCTTGCTCGGTAGATTTAGGAATCCACTACTATCTCATCTGCTTCCTGATGCTATCAACTTTTTCCTTCTTTTCATCTTCAATTTTACCTGTATTCACGCAATTCTTAGCTATATGACCAAGTTCAGTACATGTGTAACATCTTATGGTGGTACCCTTTCTTTCATGTGATGTCTAACACAATTAATGCCAATGTGTCCATATTCTCCATAGTAATGACATCTACACTAAGTGTTATAGTCCCAACCAAATATTGCCTTTACAAATTGTTCAACTGGATTCAATCATTTAGATCTACATTCAGATGCCTCGTGTCCTTGTTTCTTGCATTTGTGACACTTGCCCTCAAACTTTGGTTTCTCTTTGCATTCATTAGCTTTATGACCATGTTGACTACAATTATAGCATTTTCCATTGAATTTTGCCTTTCCATTACTCCAACATTTGTTTGATGTATGACCTATCTTACTTTGAGTACCTTGTTTGGAGGATTCACCTTCTTCTGTATATCCAAGTCCTACTTTACCTTTTTGCCTATAAAGATTCTGCTCATTTTGCTGATTCAATTGATCCATGTCTACTTGGGATTTCATTATTCTTTCATTGAGTTGATTTTCATAATTTAGATCAATTTTCATCCTTTCATTGATTTTCTTTTTAGTGTTTAAGTCATTCCTTAAACTTTCATTTTCAGATCTCAAACTCATGATTTCTTCATTTGCATTGGAGAGATGATTAACAAGATTTTCCTATTGAGGGGATTGATTTTGAATTTCATTATTCCTTACCTCCAAGTCTTCTTTTTCCTTCTTTCTCTATTTTGAAATTTGACACGATCTTATTGATTGAATTTCTTGTTCTCTTTTCAATTTTCTTACCTCTTCTTGTAGGGATCCATTCTTTTCTAGGAGTTCTTTGATTGCATCATTTGCTTCATCTGAATTGCTTGAGGGGAGAAAATCTTCAATCTTCTCTTCAACATACTGGTGGTCATTCATCTGATATGCAAGTTCCTTCCATCTTTTTTAAGGATTGGGAAATATGTTTTTTTTCTTTCTTGAGTTGAGCTATGACCATCTCTAGATCTAGCTTTTCATTGTCAATAGCTTTGTCAAGTTTGAATATCTCCATTGTCCTTGATCTTTGCTCAAGTTGTCAAACTTTATCTTGAGAACCACAACGCTCTGATACCAGTTGTTGGAAATATTCAAGACTAGCTAGGTTACTGAGGAGGGAGTGTTGAATGAGTAACCTCAAAACTTTTAACAAATTCAGAACTTAATAGCATAATCCAATTACCATTAATAGATCTAATCTACTGCATGCATGAGAAATTAAAAGCATATAACACTTTGAACACAATATTTGGTGACCCAGAAACCTTCCAAATAGAAAGTAAAGCTAGGGTGGGGATGATACCCATAAAAATCCAATATTTTAGTATAAAGTTGGCCTATTAAGGCTTACAATGATCACTTCTGATGATCTACCTTGTTAGGAGCAACTAGGACTGCTAGGTCCACCTTGTTAGAGGTTTTACAAATATATAATGAAGTATGCACTCCATATAGAGATTTAAAGAAAAGATTATTAAGTCTACCCTATTAAAGGATTTGAAGTTGATTCACCTGTTAGGATGAAACAATAGATCTCTTACTTACAATTGAATTACTGATTGAGATCCTTGAAATACTGATCACCTCTATGTGATAGATGTAACTTTGTTGCTCCTGATATGGCCTTGCAATACATTTTAATCGGCTATTGATTCACATTCGCATGCTTTTCATTACATTCACATTCTCTCATATCAAAACATTACACTTGGGTATGATACAATACATTACATATATACCAACCCAATTCACATAATTGCAAGGTCGGCCAATACATAAGCTAACAATAGTATTACAGAGTCAGCCCAAATGTAGATACTCAGGTTCTAAAAACTGACATGGTGAATTTCTAATACATGATGTCCACTATCATTAATCAACATTGTCATGCACTTGGTAGAAGTAGAAGCTTGGTCCATACTAATCACTTTAATGTAGTTTCAAACTTGGTATACACTGGTGACTTGGTAGATATAGTGTCACTTAGTAGAAATTGAATTCCATACATTTACCATGCCTGCACTTGGTAAACACTTCTCATCTCATCACTCGGTTAACACTAACTTTGCTTCACAAGAACGTCTGATTACTCGATAGAAACTATGAAGCTTGGTAACCACTTAACTATTCGGTAGGAACTGCTGGACTTCACTCTGCCTAAATTTTCTTTGTAACTAGTGGAATGCTTGGTAGGAATTGTGAAGCTTGGTAACCACTGAATTACATGGCAATCACTGGAGACTAATCAAAGAGCTTGGTAACCATACATAATCTGAATAAGCCTTGTCACTAATAAAAAACTTTACTTAATGTCAACAGTTGACACAACTCTTAATAGGGTTGGAATCTCCTAACAAGGATTCAAAGTCTTCTAATAGGACTCTATGTAATAATTATATTTTATTGACTCCTAAGAGGGTCTATCCTTTCATAAATAACTTTTATATTAGTACATCATCTTGTGGGCATCATTCCCATTGGGATTTTCCCTTTGACCAAGGGTTTCCCTAGTTAACATATCTGGTGTTGTTGTGCACAATTATATTTCCATGGTTGCTACATCTATTTTTTACATGTTTAAGGATTAATACAAATATTAAGAGTTTTTAAAAGTATATAAATGATTTATCCCTCCTCCTCCCAGTTATCTTGGTGAATTTACTTTCTAACAATTGGCTTTTTATTTTAGAAAAAGTTTAACATCTTCAAGAAATCCATGGCTTTTTATTTTAGAAAATAAAGTTCAAAGTTTGATGGAATAAATTATTACAGCTACAAAGAAAAGATGAAGACTCACTTGGTATGTATGGGTCTAAAATATTGGCTAGTGATAGTGAAAATGAATGAGGTCATAAAAGAAGATAAGATTGATGGATGTGAGAACGTGAAAAGGATTTATCTATGTAGAATATGCTTGCTAGAGAATCACTATTGTTAGCTCTTCTTGAAATAGAATATGGAGAAGTAAGATCCTTAAGATTTGCAAATGAAATTTGGATTGCTTTATATAAAATATTTGAAGGTGATGAACATGCTAAGAAGGCTAGATTGAAAAGTTGGATATGTATGTTTCAAGATGCTAAAATATAGGAAAACGAATCTATACAAGGTTATTTTGCTAGAATATTAGAGATTATTGTTGGAATCAAAAGTTGTGGTGGATGTAAGATAGAAGATGAAATTGTGTGGAATTTTTTGAAGAATTTGACACTTTCTTATCATCAAAGGGCACAAATGATTGGATAAGTTATTCTTTGCACACCAAACTTTTAGTGTATAGAAGGATAGACCTATGTTCACAAGAAGTGTGAGTACCAGTGGAGATTATGCCATTACAAGTCAAGAAAAAGAGGTTGAAGAGAAGAAGATTGAAAAAGTACTTGCCCTTCTTATGAAGAGAGAACCTAGAGGTAACAAAATTATGTTTGTTGGACATGTAAAGAACTTGGTCATTATTCTTCTAAATATCGTAAGAGAGAAAAGAAGTAAGCCTTAAAAGTCAAGAATACCTAAGGATTGCTTCTATGTTAATGAGGATGGTGACCCTAATTTTAAGATGGTAAAATTTCTAGATGATAGTGATGATGAGGATGAATAAATATGATTTTTTGCTATTAAAGAAGAAAGCCTTAAAAAAGAAATAAAGGAATAAGTAAAATAATAAAACACATTAGTTTCACAGATTGAGAAAAGAAAGCCTGATTAGATAATTGATAGTAGTTATTCCCATAATATGACTAGAGATATGAATTTTTTTGTAGAATTTAATAGTTGTGATGATGGAGTAGTTAGAGCTAGTAATAATGCAACATGGAACATAAAAGGAAAATGATCTATTACACTCGATGGAAACACTAATATTGATGATGTTTACTTTATGGATGGTCTAAAACATAATCTTTTGAGTAGTGGACAACTAGTTGATAAGGGATATTAGTTAAAATTTATAGAGAAACCTTGCATTATCAAGGATAAAGATGGTAAATTGATTGGTACTAGTACAAGGACAAGAGGTAATGTATTTCAGTTGAACCCTAATGAAATGACATGTTTAGTTGCTAAAGTGGATGATAGTTTGTTATGACATAAAAGATTCTATCAAACTTTGATAACATTGTGAAGATCAATATAAATTTGTGATTAGAAATTTGCCTATGATTGTGAATGCTTCTAACATGATGTTCAAAGAATGTGTATTGGAAAATAAAAAAAGTAATTCATTTCCAAGCAAGAAATTTAATTCTTCAGTGAAGTTATAAATTGTACATATAGATCTAAGTGGTCCTACAAAGACTAGAACTTTTTATAGTGAAAGACATTTCTTGATTCTTGTTGATGATTTTACTAGAAGGACGATGGTTGCATTTCTTAGATGTAAATTTGAAGCTTTTGAGAAATTCAAGATATTTAAGAGTAGAGTTGAGAATGAATTTGGTTTGAAGATTAAATGCTTTAGATATGATAGAGGTGGAGAATTAATTTCAAAAAAGTTTAACAATTTTTGTGAGGATAATGGCATAAAGAGATAGCTTTCAGCCCCTAAGACTCCACAACAAAATGGGGTAACAGAAAGGAGGAACATATTAGAAACTAAAGCTACTAGAGAAATGATGTTTAAGAGTAATGTATTACATATCTTTTGGAGAGAAGTAATAAATACCATAATATACACTATGAACATAGTGAAGATTAGACAAGGCATTGGTAAGACACCTTATGAACTTTGGTTTGGACATAAGCCTACTGTGAAATACTTTAGAATCTTTCGAAGTAAATACAATATTAAGAGAGATGATGATATTGGAAAGTTTGATGCTAGAAGTGATGAAGAAATGTTTCTTGGATATTCATTGAAAAACAAAGCATATAGATTTTTTACTCAAAGAACAAAGGTTATTGTTGAAAGCACTAATGTGCAAGTCGAATAATTCAGATGGATAGACTAATATGATAAATAACAATAAAATTTTGAGTAGGAATTGTTTTATGAAAAATTGACATTGGTTTGTAGACTAAAATACAATGAGAAAATGAAGAATACAAAGAAGAAAAAAGTTTTGAACCTAGTGCAAAAATCAGAGTTGAACAAGTGACACCCAGTAGAAACATGGAAAATAATCACCCAATTGAATAAATTATTGGAAGGACAAAAGAGTTATGAAAAGAAATAAGGTACATGAAGAATTGTGTTAAATTTCTCTAGTTGAACCTAAATTTTTTGATGAAGCTTGAAGAGATGATCATTGGATTAAAGCTATGAAAGAGTAATTAGAACATATTGGAAAGAATAAGACTTGGGAATTGGTTTATTGACCTAAAGATAAGAATGTTATTAGAACTAAATGGGTATTTAGAAACCAAATGAATGAACAAGGTGAAGTTGTGAGGAACAAATAAAGGTTGGTTTATAAAGGATATTCATAGCAAGAAGGAATTAATTTTGAAGAAACTTTTCCACCTATTGCTTATTAGAAGTAGTGATAATGTTTTTGGCATATGCAGTTAACACAAACTTTAAATTTTATCAAATGGATGTCAAGTTAGCTTTTATGAGTAAAGAACTTGAAGATGGGGTATATATTAAACAACTAGATAGTTTTCCTCTAAAAGATGAGAAATATATGCTCTGCAAATTGAAGAAGGCATTATATGGACCGAAACAAGCTCCTAGAGCTTATTTGCAAGATTGGATAAACACTTGACAAATTCAGGATTTGTAAAAGGTAATAATAATAGTAATTTGTACCTGAGAAATAATGAAAATGGATTGCTGATTGTTGTAGTATTTACAGATGACATTATCTTTGGAGATAATGATGAAGCTAGTAAGACATTTTCAGAAGAAATAAAGAAAGAATTTGAAATGAGTATGATTAGAGAGATGAAATACTTCTTTGGATTGCATATTGTATAGAACAAAGATAAAATTTTCATATCACAAGCTTAGTATCGTAGAGATTTTCTTTAAAAAAATTGATTGGAAAGTTGTAAACTTGTGAAGACACCTATGGTAACTAGATGTAAGATATCTAGTAAAGATGAACTGCCTAGTGTTGAATACAAGAAATATAGATCTATGATTGGTGAACTACAATATTTGAAACATACTAGACCTGGTATAGCTACTACAATTGGAATTGTGGCAAGATTTTAGGAAGATCCTAAAGAGACACACTATGCAACATTAAAAAGAATTTTCAAATATTTGAAAGAAACACCTGATTATGGCTTATGGTATGACTGATCACACAATTTCATGTTATATGTGTACATTGATGTTGATTGGGTAGGAAGTTTAGATGATAAAAAAATGCTAGTGGTGGAGCATTCTTCTTGGGAGGAAGATTGGTTTATTGTATGAGCAAGAAACAAGATTGCATTTACAAAATACAGTAGAAGCAAAGTATGCTACAACAACAAATAATTGTAATCAGAATATTTGGATAAAGAAAGTATTGAAAGACATTGTAATTGAGTTTATGGAGCCTATTATCATTTATTGTAACAATGCAGGTACAATGAGAATGTCAAAGAATCCAATTTTACATTCAAATTTCAATTAAGTGTCACTTTTTGAGAGAAAAGGCAGCAAAGAAAGATATCATACTGGACTATCTTAGTAGAAATAGTACAAAATTTAGGGTCAAATTGCGATGAAAATTGGTGATGGTAGTGTAATTTGTGGTGATTTTCATGTTTTTTATTGCAATTGTCACCGACATCATCTTAGTACCAATGTTGGCATTGTAATTGCAATGCTTGCGTGATTATACACAAAATAAAGAAAATACAACATAAATCATTCCCCATTTGTTTTGATTGTGGAGAGCTGTGTGCAAAAGAGGGTGGAGAGCTCCGAATGAGGGTGGAGATCTTTGAAAATTGTCATGCCCTTGTAATTGGTGTAGTTCATTGTTGCGATCTCTGCATTTCATTTCTGTGCCCTTTTTCTATGATTTCATTGTTGTAATCTATTCATTTTATTGACATGCCCTTGCTTTTTGATTTCATTGTCATGCCCTTGTGATCTCTGCATTTCATTATCATGTCCTTGCTTTGTAATTTCGGTGTTGTGCCCTTGTTCTACAATTTTGTTGCCATGTCGTGCCCTTACTCTACGATTTCATTGTTGTGCCCTAGCTCTATGATTTTATTCAAGGGCTATGTAAATGTTCATTTATTTTCCTTCTAAATAGTTATCTCTTTATATTTCCTTCTAAACATGTATATTTAGAGATTATTTTTAAGGTTATTATTACATCTTAACACAACAGAAAAATTGATCTAGCTGCATACATATTCTAGAATCCAAATAATAAAATAATAAAACTCACCCAACCTGTGCTAAGTGACTTACCTCAAGATCCTCCACAAAAATAATGCAGCCCCGGAAAAATGGACAGAGTTCACAAGAAATTTTACAAAAACATATCATAGCAAATATATTTAGAAAGAAACTAGTCATAACCCTATTAAATGGGTCTAGTTGCTGATTAGCTGGTTTGATTACAAATTCTTGTAGAAATATCATCAAATTAGGTACAATAAAATGAACAATCAGTTGTTCCTAGCTAGCAAGATCAAATATAGTTTTCCAAGGTGATAAATTGCATATGCAAGGAATTAAAAAGACTTTAGTGAAGAGTTGAGTGTAAGGAATTATTTCTAGCCATTGTTTTTGTTGTGCAATCTCTTTCTAAAGCCCCTTCTTCTCCTTCACTCTCATGTATTGAATTTTGATTATCAAACTCTTGAATGTCTACCTCTACCTTATCTAAAATCAACTTTACATTGCGTTGTAGCTCTGGCATAGGTGTTGCTTGACCAAAGAAAGGGATCAAAATCCTACAACAATGGACTTCTTAACCCAAGATTTGTTAGAATCTGATAAGATTAATAACCCAGAAAACTAGTGCAAAGAGTAAATATCTAAACTATGAATGCAAATGATACAAAATCAAAATAGCATCATAGAGTTAGTCTCCAAGAGAGTAATGCAAATGCTAGAAGCAAAATAGCATTAAGAGGATGCAAAAACAAGAGATGCAAATACAAGCTAGGTAGCATGCTTATATAGGCTAGGAAGAGGGAGGAGGTGGCAACACCAACCAATGAGGAGCAACCATCTATTGGACTAAAGATAGCAAAGTATCTTCCCAAGATAGATAATGGATGCTCACATGTAGGAAGGTGACACCTCACAACCATTCACCTAATAAGACATGCTTTATTAACCTAAGCGAGATTATTAAAAGTGTAGGAAAAACCTATCAAAATAGATAGAAAAAATAAAAAACTACACTAACACCCCCCCATAAGCGAAGCTTAGGTGGATGTAGAAATGGGTCCCAGCAAGTCAAGCCTAATGAGGTACCCATGTACATAAAATTCCCCCAAAAGAGAGAGAAAAGAGACTCCCCAAAGAAAATTAGGACTCCAAGTGAGAGGAAGAGGCCCCCCCCAAAAGATGAAGCATCCCGCACCTCCAGCAAAGCTTGCAAATTTTGTCCCGTTGATCCACTTACATCGAACAAATTTTCTTCCCTTAGGAAAAGGGACAAGATCCCAAGTGTGGTTCCTCATCAAGGAACTATACTCTTCCTGCATAGTTGTATCCCACTCAGAAATACCAAAAGCCTCATGAAAGGACTGTGGATTTGAGGTAGTAGTAATGAAGATATGTAGAGCATCTTGAAATTGTAAACGAGTCTGCTTGGTGTCTGATGGATCCCCAACCCAATCACCTACAAACTGCAAGGTCTATCTAGCCCAAAGTGGACCAAAAGATGGAGAATCTAGAGGAGAATCATCAACCTGTAAATGATGACTAGGAGAGGAAGGAGGTGAGTCCTTTGAATCACTCTCTGCATCAAAAGTGGAGGTAGAAGACTGCTCAAGTGAATCTGACCCATCAGAAGATCTATCATGTATTCCAAGTGACTCCAATGTCAAAGTAGAAGGCAACCCTATGACCATGCTCTGCTGGTTAAGCTGATGAAAGTTAAGATGGCCAAACCGCTCATGCCATAATCTGCTCACATCATTAAAGTGAGTGAGAAAAATAGTCAAAGGAGGATCAGGAACAAAGTGAGAAAACATATAGAGTCATGACTGATGATCTGCTTGCCCAACTGCAACTGTAGAATCATTGTGCAACTCACGTATCTCCACTGAATCAGGAGTGAACTCAACCTGCTTGCCTAAACTTGTGTGAGTGATCTGGTGTACCGATAGGAGATTAGTTGACAATGAGGGTACATAAGGAACATCATGGAATGTGCCATCCCCCACATCAATAGACCCTCTCCCACACACCTCAACAAGAGTGTTATCACCCATCAAAATAGAAGGCATAGTACACAGCTCCAAGGATGCAAGTTCTTCCTTAGATGAAGCCATGTGGTGTGAAGCACCCAAATCAAGAACCCAAGTGGATGGTGAGGAAGCAACTGCAAAAAGGGCCTTGCCCTTTCCTTTCCTGTTGCTATTTTCTTTTTCTTTGTTAGACCCTTCATTAGAACTTTGTTTGATAGACTCAGGAACACTGATATTATTCTTCTCAAGAATGTATGTTAAGTGATCAAGTTGTTTCTGCAAACATTTATGTTCATCATGACCAGGCCTTTTACAATAGGCACATTTGACCTTTTCTTTCTTAGGCTTATCACCCTTGGAAGATGGTGTATCAATAGTTGCTTTTGAAGAAACCAACATCTGATTCTTCTTCTCCTCGCTATTCATTTGTTTCTTGTCCTTACTATTGTTGTTACTACTTTGTCCTTGTTGTTCTTTTGTGCCTTGGTTGGCAGCCAAGGCATGTGACTTAGAGGACTTAAGAATGCCCATCTGGATTAGCTTGTCATGTTCTCGAGTGAGATTGACAGCAAAATCATCTAGAGATGGCATGGTGAATTGAGTACCAAGTGCACCCTTAGTAGCATAGAAGGTAGAGACAAACACAGAATATTTTGAACTTAGCTTAGAGAGAATAATGATAATCAGTTGTTCATCTTTCTTTTCAATTCCACATTGTTTTAACTACAGCCTTAGTGATTTCAATTTGGTGAAGAAATCTTGGATTGTGTTGAAATTTCCTGGACTCAAACTTATTAATTCATTTTCCAACATATGACCTCTCATTGAATCTTGTGTGTCAAATAGTGTTTCTAGCTTTGTCCATACTTCATTTGGTGTATCCAAAGACTCAATGTGAAATAGCAAGTCAGGAGAAACAGACAAACACAATGTTCCAAATGCCTCATCACATTTGTTAAACCACTTAGGCTTATCTTCATCTTTAGCAGGTTCAGTTTTAAGTCCCATAGTTATCCTATTTAATCCAGCTTTTCTTAAGTGAATTGTCATGCGTGATTTCCACTCAAAGTAATTGTATGGAGTTAGGATGGGCATATTTGTTTGATCCATAATGAAGAAATGCTAGAAAGAAGAGAACCTAGCCATGACAATGCCCCCCCCTCTTTACTCAATCAAAGAACCCCCCCACCTCCAAAGAAATATGATTTGGCACTTTATTTTAGTGCATTTACAACTACCACTAGAAAGAGATACTTAGTGGTCTTGATTTCAATGCATTATAAACCCTCATGAAGAGCATATGCTAAAAGTGAAACTTGGGCACAATAATCAAGGAAACAAATAGCACCACTGTGATCTACTCAAAAAATCATGCACTTTCAAAAAAAGAATCGCCTCGATACGAGGTCGTATGAGAAAGTTATGATCCTCCAAAGTTTTCAAAATGAGAATTGTGTACAGACATGGCTGAGAATCTGCAATTTTTGAAGAATTCATGCATGAAAATAAAAAAACAAGTCCACTAGTGGATAGAGCACAAAAAAATAGCCAAGTTCATAACAAGAATCATCAAAATCGGAGTCCATATGAGCAAGAACGAGACATTTGAAAACTGTATTCAAATCTACGACTGCCAACAGAGAAGGGTATGGCTGTAGCTTTGCATGCTCGATTTTGAAAAATATACAGCTTGCATGAAAAATCTAAAAGATACCTAGATGGTTTTTTGGGGCTACGAACAAAACCCAGAAGCGTTTTTCTTGCTGATGTACAAAAGATGTTGCTATAGTGTAAATCAGACGCCTTTAACAGTAAAAAATGGCTCCAAAAATCAAAAAATGACCCCAGCAACCAAAATATGATATGAAAATGCTGGATCGGCTTCTTAAGTCCATCAATGGCATGTTGGAACCTGCAAAACTGATTGAAAACTCTAAATATGCAAGTTGGTTGTCAAATTTGAGATTGAAACCCCAGAGAAAAACTATTTTTGTCAAAACTTTTCTGATTCTCAGGATCATCCAAAGATGCAAGAGAAGAGCATACTTTGTTTTTCAAAAAACTACAATAAAGTTTATTCCCCCCCCCCCAAATCTCTCAAATAAGGAAACTAAAATCTACTCTTGCACATAGAAAAGCTCTAATACCATGTTAGAATCTGATAAGATTAATAACCCAGAAAACTAGTGCAAAGAGTAAATATCTAAACTATGAATGCAAATGATACAAAATCAAAATAGCATCATAGAGTTAGTCTCCAAGAGAGTAATGCAAATGCTGGAAGCAAAATAGCATTAAGAGGATGCAAAAACAAGCGATGCAAATACAAGCCAGGTAGCATGCTTATATAGGCTAGGAAGAGGGAGGAGGTGGCAACACCAACCAATGAGGAGCAACCATCTATTGGACTAAAGATAGCAAAGTATCTTCCCAAGATAGATAATGGATGCTCACATGTAGGAAGGTGACACCTCACAACCATTCACCTAATAAGACATGCTTTATTAGCCTAAGCGAGATTATTAAAAGTGTAGGAAAAACCTATCAAAATAGGAAAAATAAAAAACTACACTAACAAGATTGGACATCTCAAGTGGTTCTTACCCAACTCATTTGGACTCATTTAATTTATCAACTAGGGACATAAACTTGAAATGGTGTTTGCAAAATATATGCTTCAAACTTATCTCCACTTAAAAAATACCTTAAGGGAATTCAAATGCTTAAGCTACAAACAACCTATGCTAAAACTGAGAATCAAATCTATTTTAACAAAGCATGAAAATACAACTAGGAATTACTTCAACTGCCTACACTATAGGAATAGTCCACTAATTCTATTATTAATGGCTACAAGAACAAAAAAGTCTACCTTAATTCTATCAACTAAATGTTATCCTATGTTAACTACTTAGTTCACTTCTTGTGTGGGCCCCCACAGAGAAGTAGAATAATTTAGAGATGAAAACTTAAAATGTTCCTTTTATTCATAAAAATGATAAAACATACATACTAATGAACAACAAGATTGTATTCAGTACTTAGCAACTTCTTCTATTGAAAATAACTAAAAACTTAACCTTTTGGAACACAGACTTCCAGTTATTTAAATACACAAACTAGGAACATAACTCCTAGATTTTAGACTCATCAATTATCAAAGTAAATAATAGTATTGATCATTACAACTGACTCATTAATTTTGGTACCAAAAAGAATAGTAATCGAGGAGCTCATGACCCTTGAATTTCCTCTACTTGGTGTTGGGCTAATAACGCAGGCAACCATTTTGACTTCCACTTTGCCAAGTTGACCCCCCATTTATATCTACAAAATATTAGTGCCTCCAAGACAATAACATTCATTAAGACTTATTCAAAACATGTCATCTTAATTAGTTTATCCTATGTCACATTACTATAGGAAAACTACCCAACCTAGCTAAGGAAGAGAAAGCATCATTCACAAATTATTTTGTAATTAAATGACATATCTTTCATAGCATATTCATTTTGATCTTGAGAAGTAATTACACACACATTATCATAAACATCATGTTCTTGAACATCAAAGTCTTTAGAAAGTTTGAGAATTAAATTGAAAATGCAATGACAAAATGGACCATATTCTGGTCTTATCATTCCCCCCAACTAAAACTTTGACTTGTCCTCAAGAAAACATAAAAAATTTCACCCTTGTAGCCATTATGAAATCTGAAGCAATACTCTACCCTTTTCCTCTTGTAGCAATGTTCCAATAAAAACCTTTATTCTCCTTGTACCTTTCCCATCTGTGAAGCTCTTCTATCATATCAACTGTCTCTAAATCTTGCTAATTAGCAAGCAATGGGGATAATAATAGTGGAGGCTATAAAGTTAAAGGGATTCAATCATTTTTCCTTTCTTCCCCCAACTTGATATACCAGAGTGCTCACCGAGTAGCCATGATAAAATTCAAAGGAGAATGAGGTTCTTTCTTTTGTAGTTCTTCATTCAATCCTATCCATCGCCATTGATTCCCCTGCTTTGCTACAAGGAGATCTGTTTTTGCCATGACTTTATATTCTTGATAGGTTGCATCCCTTAAAGGAGGAATAATCTGGCTTCTAGGTTTTGAATAAGCAATTTTCATCCATTCATAGTACATAGCTCTGGCATCCTTGGCTTCAGGCCTAATAAGAAGTGGAGTTTCATATTCTAATTCTCTAAATAGATGGGCCTAATGTTCTCTACTAATTTCATTTTGGATCCAAGGCATTAGTGCCCTAAGTTGAATATCACCCACATAAGGTAGAGGGTTCCAATCTCTGTTGTTAGGAACTACTAAATAATGTAAAAAGAGTTCACAAAGAAAATTTTTGATAGCTACAAGGGTAGTATGAAAGGCTTGAAAGAATTCATAAAGAGTATTCAATGTTAAACTCTTACCTTTAATTACACAGGTCATTTGATTACTGATAAATTGTTCTTTCAAAAAGAGAGCATCAATAGGGGAAGGAGAGTGACAAGACATTAATGTAGGAATCATGGCAGTAATCTTTGTAAGTTTACCACTTAATTGCTCAATCTCCTCATCCTTTTTAATCAACTCTTGAGTTTGATTGAAGATAGTTTTCTCTAAGCTCTGTCTCTCTGTGTTCCACTCTTCCCTCTCTTGAATTACCTAATTAGATAACTATGAAATGATTCTTAGCAATCAAATAGTGGAACCAAGGCTGAAAGTAACATATGTTTCAAGTGAAGGATCATTAGGAACAATTTTTTGGGCTACAGATGTTAAAGCATGAAGTCCTTGTGAAAGAATTTGTTCAGCAACTATGTTAACTACATCAAAATTTATTCCAATATCCTCTTCATGAAATTTTTCTCTTTGAGGCAGAGGAGAATCTGGAACTCCAATAGATACACTATCTTTGATATCTAAATCTATGGAAATGATAGGTGGCTAGTCAGAGGATGTTCCTACTGTTGTAGATTCATGTTCTACACTTTCTCCTTTCTCAATGATATTCTTATTTTATGAAAAGAAGAGGATTGCTCTTTTTCAATAACAACATTTTCAAATAGAGGGGTTTAAAAAGGAACATCCTCATCAGGTTATATAAACAATTGGCCTCTTCGAGTTCTATGCCTAAGAGGTACTTCAGCTACTTCTAAAGCTGCAAGAAGTTCTAAAGATGTATCCTGTACATTCCCTTTCTTCTTTTTCTTATGAACCCTAGGAGCTATAGGAGGGTCAATATTTGGGGAAATTTCAACTTTCCTTTTGCCCTTTTTAGATTTTAGACCCAACCTAGAGGTAGAAGCTACAGGAGTAGAAATTGAAGTTCTCTATGACCTTCTGGGTCTTGTTGAGGAAGAGCCTAGAGGTGAGTTTTCAGGATTTCCTCAGGTTCTGTTTCATCCTCAACTTGCTCCATAGGTTGCCTAACAAGGTTTTGCACTTTATTTTCAATGGAATCCCAAGACATCCCCAATTGCTCCCTAAGGGATTTTTCTATGAAAAGCTTAGTGAAAAAGTGGTGTGAAACATCCTTTGGGGTTCCTTTTTGTACTGCTGCAACTCTTTTTAACAAAATGTGATCCATAAAATGAGGAACATTCAATGGACAATCATCATGTCTTAGGTAACTCAAAAATTTGAAATGTGTGGCATGCAAATATGAATGTCTCCCTCGCAAGTAAAATATTTCACAACATAGATAGCACATTAGTTAAATGGTTGTGGTAAAGATGTGCAGATTGTACCTTGTTTCTAGTCTATTTGAAGCCATGGGTCTCTATGCACTATAAATTGAGCTCTAGTTGATACTACATCTAATGTATCTGAAAATTGTTCTCCTTCCAGTGGCAACTCCATTATATCTGCTACAATTTCAGGTGAAAATGGAACCTTTACTCCTTTAACTGTAGCATAACCATCCCTCAATGTTCATAGAAATTCTAAGGCAAGCTCCTCATTGTAGACAATTTGAACATATAATTCGTCCATCCCCTGGCTTGAAGTATAGGCAAGCAAACTAGGTCTCCCAATAATGTTGTATGGTCAGCTAGTTCTCTTCTCAACAAGCCACCCCCATTGTTCTTTCGAAGTGATTACAAGAGTAATTTAAAAAAAAAACGAAATGGAAGAACTTATAACAAGACGAGAAAACAATTGAAAGTACTTTTTAAGTGGCTGACAGTTTAGCATTAAAGATCACTTAATTCTACATTAAGTACGTACTTAACAGTTTGTAAAAATGTGCGACATAAAGATAGTAGTTACATCACATTATTCTCTTTATCATGTGGTAGCATATAAAGAATAATGAACATTTAATGATCACAATAAATGAAATAATAATACCCCTCCCCAACTAAATTAGGCAATAGCTCTTGCAATTTCTAGTGACAAAGGTAACTAAAAATAGAACAACACATAAAGAAAAAGTTGAACTTGAGTATGCGTACGAACCTATTGAGTTGTGTTGTCAGTTGATACTATCATGCAAGTTGATGAAGGGTGAGGTGAGGTGAAAGAAAATAAAAAGTGGAATGAGGTGGAATTATTATGGAGAAAATACTTTCACAAAGAAAGTAGTTTATTTTAGTTAGAGAAATGCTTTTAGAGAGAGGACAATAGACAAGCAGGAAACTCGTCTGTAGTTGCTGCAGGAATTGGAGGATCAAAAAGTGACTAGAATTTCTATAGGAACTCTTCATGAGTAGACAATTTATGGTAGAGTTTTAAGTGGTGTCCATTAACAAGTAACTTGAAGTGAACATGATCAATGGCAGAGAGTTTTACTGCATCATTATTAAACATAGAAATGATTTCATATGGTCCTAGCCAATAGGTTTGAAATTTCTCTGGAGTTTTCTAATAACGAAAATCATAAAGGAGGGCCCAATCTCTGATAGAAAACTTCTTGTCATGGATGTACTTATCACATCATGGCACATCTTCCCTATAAAGTAGCAAATTTTCTATATGAATGCATATTCACTAGATTTGGAGTACCCAGAGAAATTGTCATGGATCAGGGAGCTCAATTTACATCAAACCTGATAAGTACATCATAAGAGGTGAAATCATCCATATAGATTTCAACACAATCTACAACTATGTCAGAAAATATGCTAAGTACCACTCACTGAAAAGTTGCAGGTGCATTGCATAAACCAAATGGTTAGACTAAGTAAGAAAATGTTCCCCATGGATAGGTGAATGTTGTCTTATCCTAATCTTATGGAGAGATCTAGATTTGGTTGTAGCCACTGAAACTATCTAGAAATGAGATATACCTTTTTCCTGCTAAGTTATCCATCACTTGATCAATGAATGGCAGAGGAAAGTGATCTTTTTTAGTGGCTTTATTAAGCTCTTTGTAGTCCACACATGCTCTCCATTTTCCCCCTTTTTTGGAACAATAACTAGAGGTGACACCCATTGACTATCAGAAATAGGATAAATAAATCCAACATTAAGAAGTTTTTGTAACTCTTCTTTGACTATATTTTTTAATGTTGGGTTTACCCTCCTCTGAGGTTGTCTTATTGGCTTACACTCCAAGTTGATGAATATTCTATGTGTACAAAGACTAGGATCCAAACTCTTCATGTCAGTATAATCCCATGCAAAGGCTTTTTGACTATTTTACAACAATTTAATGATACTTGTCATCTGAGATGTAGTAAGTTCATTATTAATATTCAATTCTTTTCCTGCAAAAATCTTTACTTTTGTCACTTTATCCATCATTAAGACCTTTGCTATTGATGGAGATTGAACTTAATGGGATAATAATGTGTGAAGGTAATCAGGTGCTACAGGAGATTGAGGTGCATCACATCTAGGCAATATAGTTTGCAAGGAGTCGACAAGATTTTCAGAGGTAGACTCCTTGGCATCATATTGATTTTTAAGGATTGCTGCTAATATATCATCTTCTTCCTAGGACACAGAAAATGGGTTTCTCTCTAGCATCATGAGCTATTGAATAGAATTGACCTCTAGGGAATCATCACCAAGGTTTGGCCAAGAAACTTGGTCAAGATCTAGTTAGGGTTGTGTAGGAGAGTACAAGGTTAACTTCTTAGTGTTGGTGCCATTTGACATTGTCATTTTTTCTGAGCGACATGCAATGCATGCATTTGTAGTAGCCAACCAAGGTCTTCCTAAGATTAATGGATATCCTCCAAGGGTGCCTCTTGGTGACAACACAACAAAATATGAAGGAAAATCTAGGGAATCCAAGGTTACAATGATATCTTCTATCATACCATCAGGTTTGACAGTTGAATTGTCTACTAATTGGAGTATTGTAGGGGTATCCCTTAATCCAAAAATGCTAAGTATTAACAAGACTTCTTTGGTCATGACATTAATTGATGCTCCTAAATCAATCAAAAAATTCTAAATTTGGATGTCATTTATATGTATAGTAACAACAAGACTTCCTAGATCAGAATATTTAGGCGTTAGGGCTTTGCTCAACATTAAATCAGAAAGTTCCCAACACATGGACAGTTGGAGGATCTTTTTTCTTTCTAGAAGACAGCTTGACACATGCTTCCTTTAAATTTTTATTGTAAAGGGGAATCTCCTTAAGCACATCCAATAAAGGAATCTGTATAGTCATTTTCTTAAGTTGGTCTAGGAGATCAGTTGCTGTAGGGTTTAATTCGGATGGAGTTTTAAGAACTAACCTTTGTGGAAATGGAGGAGTGGGTGCTTGAACATATGGAGAAATTGGGACATCAATTGGTTGACTTATTGGATTGTTTTCAGTATCAATGACCTCAGTTATAATAGGTCCTTTAGGTGCAGGCAACTTGGTTCTAGGCCTGAGGTGAATATCATTGATATGCAAAGAATATGCATGTTTCTTATTGTTGAGATTTGGTGTAGGTTGAATAGGAAGTTGTGGTTTCTTCTATGGGCTAGAATTAGCTACAAGAGGTGGAGGCATCAGGGATTTCTGTTGAGGTGGAGGCATCAAGGATTGGTGTTGAGGTGGAGGCATCAAGGCTTGTTGCTGAGGTGATTGCTGCCAATTCCCTTGATACAAAGGTTGTTGATTCAAGCTCCACTAAGGATACTAGTTGTTTTGTTGAGGCCATTGAGTATTTTTTTGGGGATACTAAGGTGGTTAATGGTATGCTTGATTATAATGAGGTTGCTGGTTGGGCCAATTATTATTCCAATTTTATCCTTGAGGAACAAAATTTGGGGGAATATTGCCTTGCTACTGATTACTATTATAACCAAAATTATTTAGAGGGTCTTGAGGCATGCCTTGTCTCTTAGCCCATGGTCGCCTTTAAGAAACATAAATCACTTCTCCTATATCATCATCAATTGCTTTAAACTCAATGGGCATTGGTTGTGCATTTACTGCTACAATGGTCTTGCATGTGCAGTTCTTCTTTCTTTCTCTGCAACAACAGAAAAATTCAATCAGCATAGCATCAAATTCATCCTTTTTCCTTTGGGCTTGCATGGTATCCAATTGAGTAGCAACATCATTAATGATATCTTGCTTAAATTCAGACAATAGATTAGATAACTCCATCTTTGACACTCCTGACCCACCATTGGTCTTATGTGGTAGGCTCCTCAGTCCTCGTCCTTTCTTCATAGTAGCTCTTGAATAGTTATGACATATCTCCTTGATTTCATTCCAAGTTTCTTGTGTAACATCTCCTCTAGCAATTAGATCTAGGGCTTCCATGCTTTCTTCTTGCACACCTCGTAGAAAAAGATGCTCTTTGGATTCTTCATCTAGGTTATGTGGAGTATTTTGCTACACATTAAACAAGAATATGGAAACATAGTCTTCCAAAGTTTCACCCTCCTTTTGTGACATTTTAAAAATGTCACCCCCCTTCATATCTTGACCTCCACAATATTATTTATATTTTTTAAGAAACAAATTACTCAATTCAGTTCAGTTTGCTACAACATTTGTACCCAACCCCATGAACCATTGAAGAGCAACATCCTTCAAAGTAGAGGGAAGAAATTTCAACTTATGGGCATAGATTGTTTAGTCATAACTCCTAGAAATGATGTCAAACTCAAAGAGAAAGGTTTCACGGTCTTCCATAATAAGGCCATAAAATTTTGGAAGTGCAGTTGCAAGTATGTTCTTCAAATTTTGGTCCCCTTGTTGAGGTGGAATAGGAAAAGGAAAGGTAGGCACAACCATTCTTGGAAGAAGAGGTGGTGATTGATAGATAATAATGGCTAGTGGATTATCTTGATATTCAAGCTTAGCAAAAAGTTCATTTAAGTGGAATGATTCTTCTGATTCTGCATCAATGTCAGGAAATGGATTTTCAAAGAGTTTGTTTTCATCGTCCTCTCTTTGGGGTTCATCTATCTCTGGTTGAGGATCATTCAATGGGTCTTCTGAATTATCATGAGGAAGGAATCTCCCTAAGTGGTCTCTTCATCTATGCATAACATGCTTCTTTACTACTAAACTCTATTCTATAAGGAATAGAAATATAGCTAGAAAGACTAGTTTGAATTAAAACCATCCCTAGCAACGACACCAAAAATGCTTGGCCAAAGAAAGGGATCAAAATTCTATAGCAATGGACTACTTAACCCAAGATTGGACATCTCAAGTGGTTCTTACCCAACTCATTTGGACTCATTTAATTTATCAACTAGGGACATAAACTTGAAATTGTGTTTTCAAAATATATGCTTCAAACTTATCTCCACTTAAAAACTACCTTAAGGGAATTCAAATGCTTAAGCTACAAACAACTTATGCTAAAACTGAGAATCAAATCTATTTTAACAAAGCATGAAAATACATCTAGGAATTACTTCAACTGCCTATGCTACAGGAATAATCCACCAATTCTATTATTAATGGCTGCAAGAACAACAAAGTCTACCTTAATTTTATCAACTGAATATAAATCCTACGTTAACTACTTATTTCACTTCCTGTGTGGGCCACCAAAAAGAATTGAAGTAGAATAACTCAGAGATGAAAACTTAAAATGTTCTTTTTATTCATAACAGTGATAAAACATACATACTGATGAACAACAAGAATGTATTAAGTACTCAACAACTTCTATTGAAAATAACTAAAAACTTAACCTTTTGGAACACAAACTTTCAGTTATTTAAATACATGGTCTAGGAACAAAATTCCTAGATTTTAGACTCATCAACTATCAAAGTAAATAACATTATTGATTATTACAATCAACTCATTAATTCTGGCACGAAAAAGAACAGTAATCGAGGAGCTCATGACCCCTAAATTTCCTTCGATTGGTGCTGGGCTAATAATGCAAGTAGTTGTTTTGACTTCCGCTTTATTGAGTTGAGCCCGCTTTTATATCTACAAAAAATTAGCACCTCCAAGACAATAACATACAACAAGACTTATTCAAAACATGTCATCTAAATTAGTTTATCCTATGTCGCATTACTATAGGAGAACTACCCAACCTAGCTAAGGAAGAGAAAGCATCATTCACACATTATTTTGTAATTAAATGACATATCTTTCATAGCATATTCATTTCGATCCTGAGAAGTAATTATGCACACATTATCATAAACATCATGTTCTTGAACATCAAAGTCTTTAGAAATTTTGAGAATTAAACTGAAAATGCAATGACAAAATAGACCATATTCTAGTCTCATCAGGTGTTTGATCATCGATAGCTTTCATTTCAATATTCATTTCAACATTATTGTTTTCATGTATGTATGTATATATATATATATATATATATATATATATATATATATATATATATATAGATGGGTCTATGTATGTATGTATGTATGTATGTATGTATGTATAGAGAGATCTTGTGGATTGTGGATTATGGATTATAAACAAAAAAGAAAAGAAAACATGACATTAATCATTTTTCATGTGTTTTGATTGATTGTGGAGAGCTACACGCAAAAGAGGGCAAAGAACTCTGAACATTAGTGGATATTAGTAGAGATCTAAGATTTTGTTGTCATTCCATTGTGATTATTGAATTTCATTGTCATGTCGTGCCTTTGTGATCTTTGTGCCCTTGCTCTATGATTTTCTTCAAGGGGGAGAAGAGATACCTATGTAAATCTTTTTTTTCCCTTCTAAACATGTATCTCTTGTTCATATATAATAGCTTTGTTCAGATTCAAGGATAATTGATTATGATGATTGTATGCATATGTGCATGTATGTATGCATATCAATTCACTATCTAAATTTCTTTACATGCATAGGTACACACTTTCATAGTATTTGGGCTAAATTAAATTAATCATTCATGTCTTGAATTCACACAAGCAATTATCCTTGCATTCAATTGAAAGTATTCATACCAAACTAAGTATGCAAAAATTTGTACTGACATATTATATTATCTCTTGGTGATTGAGTAAAGATATCATGCATAATATCATCCACGTAATGATCAGATGCATTCACATTAAGTCATAATAGGATCGAGTAGATGATCCATTTATGTCACTTCATACTTGTTTTATTGAACATTTTGCTTAACATAATCGATAATACTAGAATTATAAAACTACAACTAGTACTCTTGTTTATTTTATTTAATCATATACATTTAAAACTATTATTTTTCTTAAAATTAGACTGTATATTTGTTATCACTAAAACACAAATATAGAACTCTGATAGTTATCTTTTTTAATTTCAAGATCTTTATATTTAACATGAAGAGTTTCTACTACTAGACAGTGGAATAGCCACAATGTGGAGCCACATGGCTCATGGATTTTTCTGCCAAATTATATTTTTATTATATTGTTGTCCTTCCAAAATATTATAGGTGAATGTTCTTCTGATTTTCCATAGATATAATAATTTTTCGCTTGTCATTTGAGGTAATTTTCTATTATGAGATAGAGACCTCTATCATAAAGATGAAAATTCCAATTTTGATCATCCCACTTTCAAATTTGATTCCCTCATCAAATTAATGAAACTACTTGCAACTAACACCCTAATTTTTTGCAACTTTCTCGATCAGTCATTCACACAACCATCTTCCTCCTACCCCACCATAGCACACAACCCTTGCTTGAGGTTTATATCTTAGTCCCTCTTTAGTTTTGAACCTCATTGAACCTATTTCAAAATGGTTCCATTGGTTTAAGGAGGTTTATATGTTTGATAAGTTCAGTGTCTTAGGCAGTTTAGTGGTTTCAATGTTTAGAAGGCTCTTGGCTTGGATTAGAGTACTAAGATTCAAAGACTCTATAATTTAGATTGAATATGCATTTCAATTCTTCATTGGGGACATAATCATAGTTTATTCCTTAATTTTGGATGCAGTAATGATGGTTTTAGCTCAGGCCATGGGAGAGCATTTGAGTTGTGAACATAAAATTGGGAACATTTGAGCTAGAAACAACATCTAATCTTCTCTAAGTTTCTCTCCTCTAAAGACCCAATACATGGAGCCATTATCATCATGAGTAGACTTAATCTCCTCAGATGAATTCAATCAAAACTATTCATACCAAACTAAGTATGCAAAATAGTGTACTTACAAATAATATTATCTCTTGGTGATTGAGTAAAGATCAAATACAATTTTCCAAGGCGATAAAATTACATATGCAGATGTATGTATGTATGTATGTATATATATATGTGTATATGTATTAATGTATGAAAATATGTACCTCTACATCTCTGCATTTTGTTGACGTGCCCTAGTGATCTCTGCATCTCATTGTCGTGCACTTGTGATCTTTGTATATGTATGTATGTATATACATATGCATGTGTGTGTGTGTGTGTGTGTGTGTGTGTGTGTGTGTGTGTGTGTGTGTGTGTGTGTGTGTGTGTGTGTGTGCATGTGTGTGTGTCTAGATATACATAGGTACCTCTTCTCCCCTTGTAAAAAAATGTAGAGCAACCACTGCTACATTTGGGCCCAAATTACACCACAAATTACAAAAAAAAAAAAAAAAATCACCACAAATTACACTGCTATCACAATTTGACCCCAAATGTTGTATTAAAAAGAGCACAAAGATCACAAGGGCATGAAATGACAATGAAATTACAAAGAAAGGGCACAAATATCACAAGGGAATGACAATGAAATACAAAGATCACAATAGCATGACAATGAAATGTAGTGATCACAAGGGCACATCAGTGAAATTTGTAGATCTCAACTAATCTCCACCAAGTGCACGACTATGAAATGCAGAGATCATAAGGGTATGAAAATAAAATGCAATAATCACAATGACACAACAATGAAATCTCCACCAACATTTTGAGCGAAGAGCTCTCCACTCTCTTTTGCACACAACTCTCCACAATCAAAACAAATGGGGAATGATTTATGTCATATTTTTATTTTTTAAATATCTAAAACCAAATTCACATTTTGTTGTAACATTGACATAGGGTTTTGATCCTTGATAGCTTTCATTTTAATATTTTAGCATTCAATTTTTCAAGTTTCCTCTTTATTATATGTTTGGTTTATCAATGATTTCCTCTAGTTCGATTACAGTGCATTCAACTAGTTGTTCCAATGATGCCATCACCCATCTATCTCCATATTATGCAAGCACTTGTTGTTATATAGAATCTAGATAGATACCAAGAGTTCCAAAGCCATAGACTTGAAGACCATAATGTGTGTGTCCCAACAATGGAAGCCAAGGATGTAACCATGCATGTATTGGCACACTCTCCATATGAGGATTCCAAGTATCTACTGTTACTATTAATTTGGGCATCACTATATGATCCATAATGTTATGAAATACTAAAGCTGGTAGTAATTTCTCCCATGTCTCCAAAAAATGTAGCATAGGTCTAGGGTCCCTTAGCTCCCAGGAATTTGTAGCATAGGTTCAGGGTAGTAACTCCTTACACTCAACTCTTCACTGAAGTTATACACTCAACCAATTTTACATTTGAATAAAGGGTCCTTATAAGACATTTCAACAGATGCAACCTAGTCTACCTAGCTTTTGAAAATAGAAGGCTAAACTCTAAGTTTCAACATTAACTTGACTGGTCTATTTAGACCCATTGATTGTTGTCACAAGATTTTAAACATAACTATAGAAGGAGTGAGTTAGGATGTATATAGGCTAACCTTACATTAACTGTAAACTACAACACAAAGGTTGCACCGGGGTATTACAATATTGTAAGTATAGAAAACCACCTAATTTGCCCAAGTGGGTGTATGATATATTAGGTGAGTAAAGCTCACCGGTGGTTATAGGAATAGAACCACATAAAAATAATTATAAATTGAACTACATATTTATTAGAGTGAGTACTTCAAGGGTCTGATCCCATGGATACATGAATGTAGGTAGCCTGGTATGCAGATTATGCCTCTAGTGTGTAGATGTCTTGGACATAGTTAGGTAGCACGTAACTATTTTAAGAAATTATATGTTAACTCATGAGGTTCATTCCCTTGTAGAAGCCTCTACCATAATGGAATTACCTCTAAACCATTAAAAGGATGTTGAAGTGGTTCCCAACCTTGAAACAATCTTATAAGCAATGACAAAGCAAATGCAGATGCAATACATATATTACTATTATTTATGTATACGTATGTATGTATGTATATGCATGTATATACATATGTATATGTATATATATGTGTGTGTATATATACATACACACACACACACATATGTGTGTGTGCCTATGTATGTATATATATATATATATATATATATATATAGAGAGAGAGAGAGAGAGAGAGATCTTGGCACAAGAAGCTCAGGACAAAATAGTCCTTTCCACTCTAAAGACCACTTCATTACTTCATTAAAATTAGAACTTGAACAAAGCCAATGATACAAAACTTGTTGCCACTTTGAAAAAAATGTTGTCTCCAACATTGCAACCATATGATAAATGGGAATAGCACATGTCCAAGCCATACCCCAATTAAATGGGTCTAGTGGATTACAAATTCCTATAGAATTGTCATTAGATTAGGTACAATAAAACAAACAATTAGTTGTTCCCAGCTAGCAAGATCAAATACAGTTCTCCAAGGTGATAAAATTGGACATGCAGATGCATCACTTGAATGCCAGGCATGAAGTGCATTCCCCAATTTATAATGATTGGTTTGATATAAAGGTTCCATATGTTGGCCCAACAATGGAAGCCAATGATGTAACCATGCATGTATTGACACACTCTCCCTGTGAGGATCCCAAGTATCTATTGTTCCTATTAATTTGGGCATCACTATATGATCCAAAATATTATGAAACTCCTCCCATGTCTCCAGAAAATGTAACATAGGTTCAGGGTCCCTTGGCTCCTAGGAATTTGTAGCAACTATTGTCACTGCTGGAAGAATAACTTTAGTGAAGAGTTGAATGTAAGGAGTTGAAGAAGCAAGTTCTACTCCTGTGTAAATGCCATAATAATGAGGCTCATTCCCTTGCAGAAGCCTCTTCCACAAAAATATTACCTCTAAACCATGCAAAGGATGTTGAAGTGGTTCCCAACCTTGAAACACTCTTATAAGCAATGGCAAAGCAAATGTAGATGCAATACATATATTACTATTATTTATGTGTATGTATGTATGTGTATACATATATATACAAGCCATAACCTAGTTAAATTAGTCTACTTGCTGATTAGCTAGGTTGATTATAGATTCTTGTAGATCTGTCATTAGATTAGGTACAATAAAATGAACAATCATCTATTCCCAACTAGTAGGATCAAATATAGTTTTTCAAGGTGATAAAATTGCATATGCAGATGCATCACTTGAATGTCAGGCATGAAGCACATTCCCCAATTTATAACGAATGGTTTGATATAAAGGCTCCATATGTTGGCACAACAATGGAAGCCAAGGATGACCATGCATGTATTGGTATGCTCTCCCTATGAGGATCCCAAGTATCTATTGTTGTTGCTGTAATGGCAAAGAAAATGCAGATGCAAACTATATATTACTATAGGTCATATGGAGGATTCTATAAAATAAACAAAAAAGAAAAGAAAACACAACATTAATCATTCCCCATTTGTTATATGTAAATTCCATAATCACAAGGTTCATTCCCTTGCAGAAGCCTTTGCCACAATGACATTACCTCTAAGCCATGCAAAAGATGTTGAAGTGGTTCCCAACCTTGAAACACTCTTATAAGCAATGGCAAAGCAAATGCAGATGCGATACATATATTACTATTATTTATGTCTATGTATGTATGTATGTATACAAGCCATAACTTAGTTAAATTGGTCTAGTTATTGATTAGTTGGGTTGATTACAAATTCCTGTGGAATTGTCATCATATTAGGTACAATAAAATAAACAATCATCTTTTCCCAGTTAGCAGGATCAAATACAATTTTCCAAGGTGATAAAACTACATATGCAGATGCATCACTTGAAAGCCATGCATGAAGCACATTCCCCAATTCATAATGAATGGTTTGATATAAAGGCTCCATACACTAGCCCAACAATGGAAGCCAAGGATGTAACCATGCATGTATTGGCACACTCTCCTTGCGAGGATCCCAAGTATCTACTATTGTTGTTGCAATGTCAAAGCAAATATAGATGCAAAACATATATTACTATAGGCCATATGGAGGACTGCATAAAATAAACAAAAAATAAAAGAAAACATGACATCAATCATTCCCCATTTGTTTTGTGTAAATTCCATAATCATGAGGCTCATTCCCTTGTAGAAGCCTCTACCACAATGACATTACCTCTAAACCATGCAAAGGATGTAGATGTATGTATGCATATATATGTATGTGTATATGTATGTATATATTTATGAATGTATCTATGTATGTATATACATGTATATATAGACCAAGAAAAATTGGTAGAGTTAATGTCATTGTTAATGGGCACTATATTTCACCTACATACATTATATATATATATATATATATATATATATATATATATATATATATATATATATATATATATATATATATATATATATATATATATATATATATATATATATATATATATATATATATATATATATATATATATATATATATATATATATATATATATATATATATATATATATATATATATATATATATGTATGTATGTATGTATTTATACACACACACACACACACACACACATGTATGTATGTATATGTACACACACATATTGCCTATTAACTTTGCATTATTTGTGTGCAAGATTTTGAGCTAAGTCACTTAGCACAGGTTGAGTGAGTTTTATTGTTTTATTATTTGGATTCTTGAATATGTATGCAACTAGATCAATTTTTTTATTGTGCTAAGATGTAATATAAGCACCTTAAAAAATATCTCTCTGTGTATATATATATACATTCATACATACATACATACATGATGTATATGTATATATATATATATATATATATATATATATATATATATATATATATATATATATATATATATATATATATATATATATATGCATGTATATACGTATGTATGTATGTATCAGTGAACATCTAAGATTTCATTGTCATGCCCTTGTGATCACTGTGTTTTGTTGTCATGCCCTTGTGATCTTTGCATCTTGTTGTTGTGCCCTTGTGATCTCCACATCTCATTCATTTTATTGTACCAAATCTAATGATAGTTCTACAGGAATTTGTAATCAACCCACCTAATCAGCAACTAGACCCATTTAATTGGGTTATGACTTGTTTCTTTCTATAAATATCTGATATGATATGTTTTTGTAAAATTTCTTGTGAACTCTGCCCATTTTTCCTAGTCTGCATTATTTTTGTGGAAGATCTTGAGTAAGTCACTCAACACCTTAAAAAAGATCTCTCTATATATATACATACATACATACATGTATGTATGTATGTATATATGCATGTATGTATATATATGTATGTATGTATGTGCCCTTGTGATCTTTGTATATGTATGTATGTATGTATATACATACACACACACACACATATATATGTATGTATGTATGTATGTATGTATATATACATACACACACACACATATGTATGTCTATGTATGTATGTATGTCTGTAGATAAATAAAGGGATCTTGGCACAAAAAAAAAAAAAAAAAAAAACTCACTCAACACATAGCATGGCCACAGATGCGATGGCAACTCCTATTGGTAAGTATATATATATATATATATATATATATATATATATATATATATATATATATATATATATATATGTATGTATGTATGTATGTATGTATGTATGTATGTATGTATGTATGTATGTATGTATGTATGTATGTATGTATGTATGTATGTATGTATGTATGTATGTATGTATGTATGTATGTATGTATGTATGTATGTATGTATGTATGTATGTATGTATGTATGTATGTATGTATGTATGTATGTATGTATGTATGTAGATAAATAAAGGGATCTTGGCACAAGAAAAAAAAAAAACTCACTCAACACATAGCATGGCCACAGATGCGATGGCAACTCCTATTGGTAAGTATATTCCTCTTTCTCTCTCTCATTTTTCATGTGTTTATTTCACTTGAACTATTATTTATTAAGGGGCATATTGTAATATTGGATTCGTTTTATGCAGGTGATGAGGACATTCCTAGATGTACCTATGTTAGATGTACATGAATTAGTAAAGAATTATAATGAATTTTTGGTGAGCAATGTAGATAGACTTCCCATGAGAGTAGCAAGAGGCAATGAGGACAATCTAGGTACTTTAAAGATTGATCCTTTCTTAAATATTGTAGATGTTAATGAGGAATTTATATGTTGGGGGGGGGGGGGGGGGGGGGGGGGGTGTGCAAATGAGATTTCACCTTCACGTGGTTGGCCTTGATTAGTACAGAATACTAAACTATTCTCGAAACCAAGTGAAGCTCAACATTAACCTTATATGATTGCATGACAACTAATTGTGTGAATCTCTTGGTTTCAGGTAATGCAGAAGGAGGTCATAGTTCAATATGCAATCTCAATTCATATGCATATGACATCAGGTGTGGCTCAAAAATGCAACAACTTTGCATTTTTTGTTAAAGGTTTTTAATTAGGTATTTTAAGTTATAGACCATCATGAACATTCTCTTGGCCATAACAACTAGAGTTCTAATGTTCATGATGGTCAATAATTTTAAAACTTAATAGACCTATTAAAAAAAATGTAATCATGTTGCATTTTTCAACTGTGTTGGTTGTCCATGTATATAGAATGCAGCTACACATGCATTCTTGATTTAGAGTGGCAAATTCTTAGTTCGGATGCGACAGAAAAATATCATGCACCAGAAGATGGGAAAATGATGTCACTTTTGTAGGTCTGGAACCTTTTTTTTTAACTTTAAATATTGATCATTTCTTAAAGATTTTAGGTGTTAATGGGGAATCTAGATGGTGGAGGGGGGGGGGGGGGGGGGGGGTGTGAAAATGAGCTTCCACCTTCACATGGTTGGCCATGATTAGTAGAGAATATTAAACTATTATTGAAACCAAGTGAAGCTCAACATTATCCTTTGATTGTATGACAACTAACTATGTGAATCTATTGGTTTTGGGCAATGCAAAAGGATGCCATAGTTCAATATGCAATCTCAATTCATATGCATATGACATCAAGTGGAGCTAAAAAAACCCAACAAGTCTGCATTTTTGTTAGAGGTTTGCATAGACCTATCAAATAAATGTAAACATGGTGGGTTTTTTCAGCTCCTTCTATTATCCATGTGAATGCAATTGCATGTGCATTCTTGATTTAGAGTGGCATAATCTTATTTCGGATGCGACAAAAAAATGACATGCACTGGAAGATGGGAATAGGATGCCACTTTTGTAGGTCTGGAACCTTTTTTTGTTCTTTTAAGGATTGATCATTTCTTAAAGATTTTAGATGTTAACAAGGAATTTAGATGTGGGGGGGAGGCAAATGAGCTTCCACCTTCACGTGGTTGGCCTTGATTAGTAGAGACTATCAAACTATTCTCAAAACCAAGTGAAGCTCAATATTAACCTATGGTTGCATGACAACTGTTAGTGACTAGTTTTTCCCAAGATTTTTACAATTTGAATAGGGGGGGAAAATTGTAAACTAACAAATTGAATTCCTAATTATTGAAAAGGAATTCTCTACTTAAGAAATTTGCTTTATATTGTTCAAGGTGTAGCTAACCTTCATGAAAAGATAATCATTTTTTCCTCTATTGAGGGAAAATCTTCCAAATAAGTATTTTACTAAAAATAATTAAAAGCTCAAAATCATCTCACAAATACAAGATAAATGCTAATGCTGAAAAACCATTTGATCTTAACAATCAATATCATACACATGATTTAATGTTAAAACTAAGGATGGATGATAAAATAATATAGATTCAACCTTCCACAACCTTCAAGATTTGACAACAAATAACTCCAAAACATGAAGAAAATTTCAACTTCACTTCCACATATAACATAGACTCTCAAAAATACAAATTATCATAAAGCAGACAGTAGTATCTACCTCAAGAAGCTTTAATATATAAAATTATAGAATTTTACTTCAATTGTTGCTAACCCAAGAAATATTCTATTTCAAAATTTAAAGTGCAGAGTATCGAAAGAAAAGTATTTTTGTTTCAGTCTACGGAGAGATTAACCCTATTAGATATTATCTATTACATATATTTAGGGCATAGGGATGGATAGTTATCCAAAATTACCTCACCAAGAGTAAATTGTCTGTTAGTTAACACAACTATGTTAATTGAAATGCATAAAAGAAATAAATAGGAAAATGGAAAACAACTGCCCAATGAACATGTGCCATGCTAAGAGGAATTGTCCACACCAGCCACGATCCTTGTGGCCTTCCATGTTTTGTATGCAGTGGAAAATGCAGAGATAACTGACTGGTGAGGTAAGTCGATGTATGTAATGCTTTGCTTCCAGATTTCCTTTTTCCCCTTCAGTTCTATTACCTTTTCTCCATGCATCTCCAAATGTTTCAAGTTTATTATCAACATAGCTTTAATATGGGCAATGTTTGAAAAATCCTATCTACATGGTGTCTTCTTTTCCTATACCTCCTAGAACTTCTTTTGGATTTCACTTATCAATTCTTCTATAGGGGCTATGAAGTCACTTTCTTTTCCTACATGATTTTTGTTGGACCACTTCAAATCACCTTGGATTATTTCATTCACAAGCCTGACACCATCCATGATTTCATTGATTTTAGTCACTACCTGGACTAGTGCCTCATTTCTCCATTTGATGCAATCTTTAATCACATGCAAAGTTTTATCATCTAGACCAGCTATAGGGCATTTAGCTTGAAACTTCTGCAATCCAAATCCTTGAATTTCCTTAATCCAGAGCACCACTTTTACCCAGTTATTCCTTTCCTTTTCAAAACTTTCATTATGGGACTCCACCTTCTTAACAATGACAACAATTTCTTTTGAAGCCTTGTCCAAAAGTCTAATATGTTTCTCAGTTTCCTTCAGGATAAATTACAACCACTCCTCAGACGTCCTGGCAATAGCTTTGCATTTCTGCAAATTGTCAAGAAATTGGTGGTTGGCTAAAGAGGATACATCTACCATTACCAACATCTCATTCAGAGGTTTGGGCTTTGGATTTATGATAGCATTGATTTATTGTGCCATGCTCTTCATTACTTCATTCATATCCTACTTATCCTGGGCATCTTTCCAAACTCTACCTACTATCTTTTTGTTTGAAGCTTTGAAAATCTTCATGTCAACCACGTGGCTCCCCTTTCCAAGATCAATCCTTGATACCTAATAATCCTAAGAAGTGAGATCCTCATGAAAACTACCTTCCAATGGTTTGGCTATTTCAGCAATCCAATGTCCTAAATCTTTATCAAACTTTGACCTAGACTCAGTTTTAGCATTTTTAGTTTTCAAAGACTTTCCTAGGCACTTGCTAACTAGGTTATCGATAGGCATGGATAATGACATCAAACTCCTCTTCCTCTTGATAGAGATTTCTAGCCCATTGGGGTAGTGGGTTCTTTTCCTGCCATGGGGGAAACTTTAGGTAAAGTGAGGGCACCAAATTGAGTACTAGTACTTTCAGGAGTCTTCTGAGGATCTGGAGTATTATCAACCATGGGGAGAATAGGAGACTGCTCTGAACTTGTCTTTGTTTCGAAAAGATCTAGATCAACTATAATTGTTCCCTTTTCCTTGATTGGTATTTCTTTCTTAGTACTAGAGCAAGTTACCCTTCTAAATTTTGGCACCTCTTTAGGAACTTGAAGTTGAAGTAGTTATGGAGTTACTTCAACTTTAGCTTTTGGAGAACCTGCAATAGGGTTAGCAATATCAAGGTTAGTGATGGCCTTCAGTTTTGGCTGTACCTTTTTTTGTTTGGCTCTTAAGTATTTCTTTGGGACTCTAGGGGTAGTTGATTCAATATTCTTTGATTTCAACCATTTTTTAGTTCTCCTTATCACTTCTGAGGTATGGGAAGATAGGTCATCTTCTTCCCTTCTAGTCCAGTTAAGCTCAGGGATGGGTATGCATTCAATCTTATCAACATAGAATGGGTCAATCATGTCCTCAACTTCATCTTCTATTATCCCGTGGGTGTTGAGGTTCACCTTAAACATATTAATCTGGTTGATTGTCATCCTAGACCACAATCTTTTTCTAAATTTGAATTCATCAGGACAATTGGCCCAATAATATTCCAAATGTGGAACATGGACTAATGAGGATGCATACCTGAAATTATCTCTACCAAAGCCTATATAATCAAATTTTTCTCTAGGAGCATATGATTTGAGGCAAAAACATGACAATGCAGTTTCTGCAAATGTAGCTTATTTAAAGTTTGAACATCTATAATGACCAATTTCAATGGGAAATAAGAAAGAGGCTAACTTCTTTGTAGATTTAAGAGACTCAAACATAGAGACAAATTTCTTACATATCTCAGATAAGACAATGTTGTCTAAACAATAGCATGGCAACTTAAGAGGTTCACTAGAAAAACCCCCAACTCTGAGATATGTAAATTTAGGGAATTGAATATAGAAACAACCATAAATTTTAATAGCTTGCATTGATTCTTCTAAAAATCTATGATTTTTGTGTCCTTGGAGCTCAAATACTAATCTCCTAAAGAAGACATCATTAACCCTCCTGAATTTCTTGCAAGATTCAATTTCCTGAAGGTCTTTGTAGTATTGGTAGATGGTCATCTCTTTAGTCTAGGGTATGTGTGGAAGTCCCTCCCAGTCCTTGGATGTCACTAAAATGTAGACTAAGAAGGAATACAAAAAGAATGAGCTAAAACTACTCACTGCTATGAGGCCCTTATGTAAATTTTTAGCTATTAAATCCACCCAATCAATGAATTTTTCCCCCCTTCAAATTTTTTTTGAATAAAAAGGAACATCTAGCTCTCCCAATGGAAGGCATGGTCATTACCCTTGATTCTGTTCAAAAGTAACCAAATATTTGCATTCTTCCTAGTGAAATGTTCAATTGTCAAAGGCTTAGGCAATCTTGAACCTCCATCAGCCAGCTTTAGAAGCCAGGTTTGAGCTACAATGTTATCATAATTCTTCTTCCTATCACAATACAAACGCTCAGATTCCTCAAAGGTCTAAGGCTCATAAGGTTCTCTATGACGGATTCTCAGAGCCAAATTGACACTTGTCCTGTTTATTTTAACCAAAACCTCTCTTGAAACTTTCTTTATACACCTTGTGTTGGGGTCATAGTGGTTTGCACATTCCACAACCAGATCTAGACATTCTATAGCTAATGAGAAAGTTGTGGCTTCTAGTAACCCACTATTGGCTAATTTTTGATATATGGGACCAGTTTGAACATTCCTCGCCCACTCACTTATATCATCTAGGTTTTTGTTTACTAGGAAAGTATCTCAAATTTCAGGCAAGGAACTCAAAAGGAAAGGTTCTTCAAGCTTAGGCACTTTGGGGTGGAAAAGTGTCATGGTTTAATTTAAAAGGTATAGATTTATAGAGTTAAACCAAAACACTTCAAACTAAAACTAGGCACATAATTGGCAGAGTAGGAGATAATGCACTTATAGTTTTCAGTAGAGTTTAAACTTCCACTTTCCTTGCTTATTAGTCAGCCCAAGACCTCAAAATGGTTAAATGAGAAATTATACAGGAAAAGGTGTAATTATAGGGAGTGATTTCTTGAAAATCCCAGGACAAATATGAGCAGGTGGAATATTTATTACAATCGTGCCACTTGTACCTTGACAAGACTTGTAAGGTCATTTGCAATTAATATCCATCAAATCTATGTATAGCTCAACTTTTCATGATGTCACAAAATCTTTGTGCCACCTTTTCCCATAAAAGTAACCATACGTTAGCATGATTTCTCACAATTTCCATAATTATTGCCCTTCATGTCTTTGAGATCATCATGAGGTGAGGCCCATTTCTTCACCTTGCAAGAATAAGTTCATAATCTCTTAAAGCACATCTTGCAAGAAAACAAACAAACGTCAAAAAACCTCAATGTTGTGGTTGAAGTTGAAGTTTGAAACAACTCCCTCTTCAACTTCAACTTCAAGAATATGAACCTAGGCTGGTAGGAAGGAACATTGCAGGGATGATGGGTAGTGAGTGAAGCCAAACTTGAAGTTGAAGTGAGTTGAACTTCAACTTCAAGTTCAAGTTACAAAAAGGACTCTTGGCCAACAATATTGCACATTGCAAAAAAGGTTGGGTAACAACAACTAACTAACAATAGTAAAATTAATATTGTATCAGAGAGATGCATATTTTGGATTCGATTGTGCCATATTTTTCCATCAACATTTTAGATCAAGCTTAGTCATTTATCTCCTCTAGCTCTTTACATCCTAATGACGGATTACACTTGATGCAAAAATATAGCACGCAATTGAATCTAAAATATGCATCTCTCTACTATGAACGATTGTGAAAATTTGTTCATATTAATATTGTATCAATTATCCTACATTTTTTTGGAATTGTCATAATCAGAAAAAAAATGTTGATCACTTTGGGTTGTTTCAGGAAGGATTACATTACTGAGAAATCATCAAAACTTGTCTCATGTATAGAAAGGAGAGTTTACCCATAACCAACCATGGTTAAGGTTTGATGTGATAGTTTAAGAAAATAATGGAACTGAAATAGTGTAGATCTAATAGCTTGAATTTCCCTAGCCTTGCCCAACCACATTTAAAAAGGGATCTTGACTCATGTAGCTAGCTATTGCCTAGCATGTGGATGAAACTACAAAGTGAATCATAGTGGAAAAATAGCAATGGGATTCGTCTGCCGCCATCTTTTTTTAAAAACAATTAAGCAAGCCACCATAATTGTGACGACTTGGTCCAATGGATCGCAATCACACTAACAACATTGTTGTTAGATCCTTGTTACAATTGTGATGGATTGTTTCAACAAATAACCATCGCTTCCATAGCACGCCTATCACACAACTGTCATAATCATGATGGAAAGCTCTGATGATTAATCCATCGGTCCAATGATAGATTGGAAGCTTATACCATTGCAATTGCAACGGTCTACTATTGCAAGTGGGAGGAAAAGAAGATGAAATCTTGCCCTTGCATGTTCATCTTCCTTGGAGGGGATTAAAACGCCCTTGCCATTGCAATTTGTGACACCAAAAGTCTAATGCCTATTCAATGGAAGCCAATTCATTATATTGTCGCTTGACGAGGGACTATCACAATTACGACAACCTTCCATCATAATTTGGGCCCAAATGTAGTAGTGAAAGGATTAGATAGCAAATATATTCACAAAGCTTTTTCCTAAGGACACATTTGAGTATTTGAGAGGTATGCTTGGGGTTATGCCCCACCCTACTTTTGAGTAGATGATGCAGAGATTGCATCAATACAATTGGTAGAAGAACACTATATCTTTTACTTGGGTTGGATGCTTGATGCTTCTCTTATGGGGGAGTATCTTTTTTTGAGTTGAGTCATTGAGGACTTTTGGTATTAGCATTTAAGTGTCTTTGGACACTTGAGCTTGAAAAATTTATTTTGGAAATGATTGATCTTAGACAATTTGGCATAATGATATCTTTGTCATTGATGCCAGTGGGGGAAATATGTGTACATGACACACATCATTTGGGGGAGAAATGGGAAAACATCCTTGAGGGAGAGAATAGTACATGGAGAACATTGATTAATGTAGATGCTTATGTATGTGGGAGATTAACACCTTCCTTATGCATACTAGTTACTGTATGGTTGTAATTTGAACATGAAAAACTCTTCACAACCTGTCTAAGTCAGAGATGCATGTTTAGATTCATCAACATCATGAATGGGGGAGTAAAGGCAAATGAGGAAAAAAAATATTTGGTTTTCATGGTACTTAGATATTTTTCATTTATGTTGCCGTTAATGCCAAATAAGCAAATTGTTAACATGAATGTTGATGAAATTCCTATGAGGGAGCATATTAGAATTGCTAGAGACATGATTCAGTAGTTATGTGTTGCATTCATGATAGAGTTTGTTATTGATATCAACATATGCATTATTCTGTATAGATTACCAAAATTACAGAGGAAAATTTGTTTAGCGTAGTCAATGGTCAACGACTTATATATTATGCTCATAGATATATGTTGAGTGATGTGTGAGGATGTTATAGTTAATTGTACATAAGGAAATATGAAGACATGTCTGAGTTATACTAAGTTTTCTAGAGGTTGCTTTCAGAGACAATTTTTGGAAAGCAGTTGCTAGTGAATCAGTTGTATCCTTTGACTCTGATGGAAATTGGTTTAGCGCGTTTGCAAGATGGTCAAAGACATGTTGATGATTAGCAAAATTAGATATGCATTTTAAGTTGACTTATTGAAGACTATTTAGAGTATTATTTCCTATGAGCCTACTATTGTTGAGATCATTATGGAAAGAGTTTAATTGTGATGTAGCATGTATTCTAATATCTTAAATATGTCCTATGTTATTAGCATAAATTGGGAAAGCTTTTGGGCTGACTCAATACTCTTTTTAGGACTTAGTATAAAGGAACAATTGTTTCCTTGGTTGTAATCATCAATGAGATCATATGTTGTCATATGCATTGTAATGTTTGGTTAAAAGAACTTGGATGCAAATTTGGCTAAGGTCAGAGTAGAGATTGATGAGGATTGATGTATTGTAAACTTCAAAGGAACTGTATTGGAAAAGGAGTTTTTGTTTAGCCAGTTCAAAGATCTTGGATATGCTTATCCAAAATATTGTCTAGTGAACACATTTTTAGGCTATTTGGATAGTGAATTTAGTTGCCCTCCTTTCAACTTCTAACATGGTTGACACAACTCCTAACAAAGATTTAAAGTCTCCTAACATGGACTCTATGTACTGATTGTATTTCATTTTCCTAACAAGGCCTATCCTTTCAAAAGGAACTTTTATATTAGTACATCATCTTGTGGGCATCATTACCACCAAGGTTTTCCCTATAATCAAGGGTTTCCCTAGTTAACATATATGGTGGTATTGTGCATGGTTATCTTTTTATGGTTACTACATCTATTGTTTACATGTTTCAAAATTAATAAATATATTGAGAGTTTTTTTCATTACATAACCAATTCACCCCCCACCCCCCCTCTTAGTTATCTTGGCGGACTTAACTTTCTAACAATTTAGTTTGAGGCAATTGACTTATTTTGGGTAACATTTCAAACTTGAGATTGAAAGCAATTATATTCAACCACATGATCCCCTATATACAAATTTTGTAGGTTAAAGTCATCAATATGGTCCTAGGGAGGGATATTTTGACATATGAGAACCATCATTAAGTGAATTCTAACATATCCTCGTGGTTCTTGACTTCTCTTCTTGATTTGGGAGGTATGTAAGTTGACATGCTTCTATTGTTGAGGTTATTTATTATTCTTGAGATATTAGTGGATAATATTGATGTACTCATTTGGAAAAAATTAAGGGTGGTCATACCTTAGCCAATGATATTCCTAAATTGTTGATTATAAGAGACATAATACAAAAAACAACATTTTCTTTTAAATGTCTCAAGTGGGGCTCTGCAACACCAACATCGATGGGCTGGGGTTTGTAGGGACTTTTTTTTGTGAAAAATTAAAGCTCTAGAGGAATTAGATAAGTTTGATTAGCTATTTGAGTTTGTGGACATGGTGGTTGCCAAGGGATTTTATGATAATGAATAAGAGTTTTTCTATTTGTTATTTTATCTCTATGATTTTTTGTGTTTTGCAGGACTTTAGCAAGGTTACTTTCACCTTTCTACTATGAAACATAGAGCTACCAATAGAATTAGTGATATCAAAAAGGGTACTGATAATGTAGGGGAAGATAAACAGATTGTAGAGGAAGCAATTATTTATTTCTCTTCTATCCTACCAAACTTGGGGGAGGATGACCAGAAAGAAATTCTCAATACCATCCCTAGTGTGATAACCGCTACACAGAATAAGGAATTGGTGGAGCCTATTCTGGCTTTTGAGGAAATTAAGGAGGTAGTTTTCTGATGTAGGCAAAGGGGTGAATAACTAGGGCCAAAGGCTCACCCAGCTATCCAAACCACCTTACAAGAGTTAACAAAATGGAAGCAAACACAAGGAACAACAACCAAAGGAGGAAGATGAGTGAAATACTTTTATTGATTCATCAAAATATCTTCATACATGCCCAGTTGTAAGGCCTTTTGGGTTATGGCCAATACAAATGATAATCTTCAAATTCACACTTCTAGACATATATCTTCTTTTTGCAATTTGATCTCCAACTCCTTTCTCTTCTCTCAACTGCCTCTAAAACTTAACCTTAGACTTCCTTAAATACTTGTTAAAATGGCTCACAGAAGATTTTAGAACATAGAAAGGCCACAAGTCATCTCTTTACAAATATTAGCTACCTAATAGAAATTAAATGCAAGCAGAGTTGGCCCAAATTGGAACTAGACACAAACAACTCGACAAATGAAAACTAGTGCCTAACACCCACATGAGCTCAGCATCCAAAGGAATCACTTAGCAGCAACTACGAACTCAACATGCTCTAATGCTCAGCAACCAAAGGCACTCAGCAACCAAAGGATTCACTCGACAGCCAAAGGAACTCAACAATAATTAAGAATGACTCAGCTTCCAAAGAGTTCACTTGGTAACCAAAGGAACTTGACAACAACTAAGAACTTGATAGTCACTGGCAGAAAGAGAAAAAGTGTAGGATTGCAAGGAAACCCAGGATGCTCCTGCATCAAACAACTGGGGTTGGAGAAAATGATTCTCCTGAATCATTGAGATGTCACAACCAGAGTTGAATCCAACTCAGACTGAGAGATCCATGAAGCATCTTCAATAGGTCTATTCTTCCACTTCACCAAATACTCATAGTAATCTTTTCCTCTTGTTCTCTTGCCAACTCTTAGATCCAAAATCTGTTCAACTTCTTCAATCTGCTTCTTAGGATAATCATCAAGTACAATCACTTCATCATCTGACTCATGATACTTATATAAATTAGCAACATTGAATATAGGAGATATATCCATGTCATCAAGTAACTCATGAACTTCATAAGCATTACCAGTGTCAAACTTCTTCAAGATCTTACAAGGTCTAAATTTCTTCATCTTCAGCTTAATGTTGTTCCAACTAGGAATCTTCAATTCTTCAGATGAACCATCACCTCATCACCAACCTGAAAATCATGGTGTCTTCTAGATTGATCAGCATTCTCCTTATACTTTTGATTACTTTGTTCCAACCTCAACTTCACTTCCTTATGCAAAGACTCAATAAAATCAGCAAATTCTTCTCCTGCAGTGCTTCTCTTTTCTTCACCAACAACATCCCTCAAATCTGATATACCTCTAGGATGCATTCCGGTAATAATCTCAAAAGGTGTCTTCCTTGTACTCCTATTCACAAAATTATTATATGCAAATTCAGCTTGTGCCAATACCATCTCCCAATTACTTGGCTTATTTCCAACTAAACATCTTAGCAAATTGCCCAAGCTTCTATTCACAACCTCTGTCTGTCCATCTATTTGTGGATGAAATGTTGAACTAAACTTCAATTCAGTACCCATCTTCTTCCATGAAGTCTTCCAAAAATAACCAACAAACTTACTATCTCTGTCAGAAATAATACTTCTTGGTAATCCATGCAATCTCACAATCTCTTTAAAGAAAAGTTCAACAACATGCTCAGCATCTGATGTCTTCTTACATGGTATGAAATGAGCCATCTTAGAAAACCTATCCACTACAACAAATATGGAATCATACCCTTTCAATATCTTAGGCAATCCAAGAACAAAATCCATACTAATGTCCATCCAAGGTTTCTCAGGAATAGAAATAGGTGTATATAAACCAGTATTTTGACTCACTCCCTTTGCAACTTGACAAACTCCACAACTCTTTACAAATTTCTGAACATCCTTATACATTTATGGCTAATAATACTTCTCTTTTAGCAAACTCAATGTCTTATCAATTCCAAAATGTCCAACCAATCCACCACTATGCTTTTCCTTAATCAAATTCAACCTCATAGAACTTCTAGAAATACACAATTGAATATCTTTGAACATCATACCTTTTTGAATGAAATACTAATCACACTTACTTATGAGATCTGTCAGATTTGGTGCTCTGCACTCTCTCCATGAATAAGAAAAATCAGGATCAACATCATACAACTCTTTCATTTCATCAAAACTAAGAACTTCAACCTTCATTTCAGTTAACAAAGAATGCCTTCTACTCAATGCATTAGCAACTCTATTAGTAACTCCACTCTTATGCTTAATAACAAATGTGAAACTCTACAAGTACTTAACCCACTTCATATGTTTGTGATTTAATTTATGTTGACTTCCCAAGTATTGTAAAGCTTTATGATCAGTATACAAAAAAAACTCCTTAGGAATCAAATAATGTCTCCACTTCTTCAATGCTTGAACAATAGCATAAAACTCTTGATCATACACAAAATACTTCCTTTTAGCATCATTCAACTTTTCACTAAAGAAAGCAATAGGTTTAGCTTCTTGACTCAATACAGCTCCTATTGCATTACCCCTTACATCATATTCAACTTGAAATACCTTATTAAAATCAGGCAAAGCCAACACAGGTAATTCAGTAACCTTTTGTTTCAAAGTCTCAAAACTCTTATTAGCACTATGTGTCCACTTGAATTCCTTTTTATCTCCCGTCATTGTCTCAGTCATAGCATTACAAATAGCACTAAATTCTTTATAAACTTTCTGTAAAAACTAGCCAAACCATGAAATGATCTTACCTCACCCACATTCTCAAGTGTAGGCCATTCCAAATACACAATCTCCTCTTGCATGAAGGAACACTTTTTCAGATTAATCATCAACTTATCCTCTTTCAACCTTTGCAATACTTGTCTAATATGCTCAAGATGTTCTCCCTTAGTCTTATTCAATATTAGAATATCATCCAAATAATCAATCACAAACTTACCCAAAAATCTTTTTAGAACTTCATTCATCAACCTCATGAAAGTACTAGGTGCATTAGTCAAACCAAAAGGCATAACCAACCATTCATACAAACCATCTTTTGTCTTGAAAGCAGTCTTCCATTCATCACCTTCTTTGATTATGATATGATGATAGCCACTCTTCTAGTCAATCTTGGTAAAATACTTTGCTCCACTCAAACAATCCATTATATCATCCATCCTCGGCATAGGAAACCTATATTTCACTGTTATCTTGTTAATGGCTCTGGAATTAGTACAAATTCTCCATTCTCCATTTTTTTTGGGTGCTAATACAATAGGTACATCACATGGACTCAAGCTTTCTCTGATCAAACCTTTCTGCAACAACTCATGCACTTGTATGTTAAGTTCTTCATTCTTTGTAGGTGTCAATCTATATGGTGCTTTGTTTGACAAACTAGCTCTAAGAATTGGATCCATACAATGACTTATACTTCTTACTGGAGGTAAAACATCAAGAATATCATTAGCAATAATGTCTTTCTACTCATTGAACAATTCTGTAATTTCTATTGGTACTTAGCTGTCACTATCTACTGTCAGTCGGTCATTACTAGCTTCTGCTACTTGGTCATTACTACCAACACTCAGTCCTCTAGGAACTATGAAAAAATAGACTTGATTCTTTTTCATTTCCTTTTCTAATTGTTTCCCATTAACCATGTTAATTTTTACAACAGTCCAGTTAACCTCATCTGGACTTTCAATCAAAGGCAACAATGTTTGTTTCTTCCCATTTACCCAAAGAGTATATTGATTCAATCTTCCATCATGTACATCATATCTATCATATTGCCAAGGTCTACCCAACAAAATATGACAACAATCCATGGGCATAATATCACACAAAACTTCATCAAAGTAATGTCCAAGTTTGAACTTCACAAGGCATTGTTCACTTACCAATATCTTATCCTCATCTTTGATCCATGAAACATGATAAGGTTTGGGATGTTTCAACCTCTGCAACTATAAATTTGTAACTAACTCTTCTGATGCCAAATTTGTGGAACTTCCACTGTCAATGATCACTTTGTAACATTTTCTAGCCATCTTACATCTTGTCTTGAAAAAACTTCTCCTTAAAACAAGTTCCTCATCACTACCCTTATTACATAAGGTTCTTCTCACCATCAAATTTTCTTCAGCCTCAGGTCCACTTGGTGAACTCTCAATGTCTTCTTGAATCACAACATTTCTATTATTTTGCCCACTTTTAGAAGATCTGCATTCAAAAGATCTATGTCCCTCTTTACCACATCTAAAATAATTACCATGAAATCCACCTTTAGAATAAGAATTACCTCTTCCTCTGTAAGAATCAGTACCTCTTCAGTAAGAATTACCACTTTTCCATTTGGTCTTGCCTTTGTCATCATTCTTCCATTCAGATTTTTCTTTATCATACATAAAATTGTCAGATCTGCCATCTTCACCATAAGATCTACCTCTGCCTCTCTGGAATCTACCACCTCTACCTCTTTGTCTTTGTTCATGCTTCTTTGTCAAGATCTCCTCAACTTTCAAGGCATATTGATATGCTTCTTCACACTTTCCAACTTCACAAAACTTATTTCATCTTGAATTCCATATCTCAATCCATTAATGTACCTTGCAATTTTCTTAGCATCATCATCCACATGTCTAGATCTGATGTCCAATCTATAGAATTCTTCGGTATATTCTTTCACAATCATATCTTTTTGTTTCAAATTTTGCATCTTTCTCAACAGGCTAACTGGTAATTAGCAGGAAGGAATTTGTTCTTTACCTTGTTCACCATCTTTGGCCAAGTTCTAATCTTCTCCTTTCCTCTTCTTTGTCTATCAATTTGCAAGTGTTCCCACCATAGTGATGCATGACCTTTTAGCCTAGTGACTGCAATCTTCACCTTTCTATTATCTAAAATTTTTCCATACTCAAAGAACTTCTCCATATCAAAGATCCAATTCAACACAACATCGGTATCCAATTTTCCATCATAAGGAACAACTTCTATAACAGGCTTTGAATTTTCCCTAGACAACACTCACAACAATCTTTTCTCATCTTGATCTTCTTCAGGTTTTGGATTATGGTTTGGTGCTACTGCTTCATCATCACTCACATCTTCAAGATGTGCTCCTCTCCTCTTGGGCTGTCTCCATAGCATCTAATCTAGCTGCAATTTGTCTCAACTGATCCAATATAACATTGTAAACATTATTTCCTCTACCATGAACCATCTTTACAAATCAGGTTCCTGCAAGATCATAGCGCTCTACAAGTTATAGGTCAAATCCATAGATTTGCAACCCTACAACCAAATCTAAATCAGGGTTCTACATGATCCAATCTCCACAAGGATGAACCTCAAGCTCCAATACCACTTGACGCAGGGAGGAGGTAGAACAACCAAGGCCTAGGGCACACCCAGCTATCCCAATCAACCTGCCAGAGTTACATAGCGAAAAACACAACACAAAGTACAACACCAAGGAGAGAGAACAAGAATATCTTTATTGATTCATCAACTAATTAGCATACATGCCTAGTTGTAAGACTTGCTAGTTTATGACCAATACAAATGACAATCTTCAAATTCACACTTCCAGACACATATCTTCTTTTCACAATTTGATCTCCAACTCGTATCTCTTCTCTCAACTATCTCTAAAACTTAACCTTAGACTTCCTTAAATACTTACCAAAATAGCTTATAGAAGATTCTAGAACATAGAAAGGCCACAAGTCAACTCTTTACAAATATTAGCTACCTAACATAAATTAAATGCAAGTAGAGTCAGCCCAAACTGGAACCAGATACAGACAACTCGACAAATGAAAATTGGCGCTCGACACCCACACGAGCTTGGCATCCAAAGGAATCACTTGGCATCAACTACGAACTTAGTGTCCTCCAATGCTCAGCAACCAAAGGAAATCACTCAACAACCAAAGGCACTCGACAACTAAAGGATTCACTTGGTAGCCAAAGGAACTCGAAAACAACTAAGAATGAGTTGACATCCAAAGAGTTCACTCGACAACCAAAGGAACTCAACAACAACTAAGAACTCAATACTCATTGGCAGAAAGAGAAAAAACGCAAGATTGCAAGGAAACCTAGGATGCCCCTACATCATTTTCTCTTTACTTGTTGAAAAAGCTCCTAACCCAAATGGGTCACCAACTTTTTTCTTCCGGATGTATTGGGAAGTCATTAAAGATGACCTAGTTAAAGCGGTCTAGGAATTTTTTGGAGCTAGGAATCTACTTAAAGAGACTAATGTTACCTTTCTAGTTTTAATTCCTAAGGTCTCAGGTGTTGATTCTTTTGATAATTTCAGGCCTATCAATCTTTGCAATTCTTTTTAGAAGATATTTTCAAAGGTTTCCACTAATAGAATTATTAAATTACTACGAGAGATTATTGCACCTCAACAATCAGGATTTTTCACTGGTAGACCGATCCTTGATTCCATCATTGTTGTGCATGAGGTGATCCATTCCTTAGATGAAGGAAAAAAGGAAGGCTTTCTGCTTAAACTTGATCTTTCAAAGGCTTATGATAGGGTGGACTAGATGTTCCTAGATAAAGTGCTAGAAGCTTTTGGCTTTAACATTAAAACTATAAAGATTATTTCTCAACTAATCTCCACCCCCTCTTTTGTGGTGATGGTTAATGGGACCCCCTCTAATTTCTTTAAACCTTCTAGGGGTCTTAAGCAAGGTTAACCCTTTCACCAATCTTATTTATCATTCTGGCATAATGCCTGGGAAGACTGATTCATGACAAAATGAGCAAAGGGGAAATTGTGGGTTTAAAACCTTCTTCTAGTCCACTGATTTTCTCCCACCAACAATTCTTGGATGACACCATTGTTAGGATTAAACCTCATACATAAATAACAATTACAAGAAAATATAACCAATATCAAAAAATAATAGATCACATATAAAAGAAAACAAGACACCAAGATTTAACGTGGTTCATTTAATCCTTGGGCTACGTCCACCAAACAACAAGTCCAATATTATTACGGTCCAGTGATTACAACCTGATTACAATCTGTAATCCCTTACAGCTCAATACTGCCTCAAGAATCAATTTTTGCATCACCTTATCTAACAATCCCTAACACTAAGCCCTTTTATACAAGTATTTTTGCTGCTTTAGGGTAAAAACTAGTTACAACATGTCAGCCACAAATTGACGAATATAAGCAATAACCAATTGGCAAATAATAGCCCAAATTTTTTTTTAGACTCAACCTATTTTTTAGCCAATGTCTTGTTGAACAATTTTTGAGCTTTATTAACCTTCAACTTTCTCAGTTTCGACCTGATCTCTTTATGTCCAACAATGTGTCCTAGAAATGGTACCTCTTCCTCTGCAAACAAGCACTTTTCCTTCTTGACATATAAATTGTGCAACTTTAATAAGCTAAACACCTCCCTTAGATGTTCTTTGTGTTTCACTATATTCCTATTGTACACTAGGATATCATCCAAATAGACAACCACACATCGATCCAAGTTCAAAGTGTTAAACGTCGTAGGGGCATTTGTTAAACCAAAGGGCATCACCATAAACTCATAGCTTCCATAACGAGTAGTTATAGTCATCTTCTCCTCGTTGCCCGACACAATCCTAATTTTGTAATAACCCTATCACAAATCCAACTTGCTAAACACCCTTGCATCCACTAAGTAGTTGAAACTGTCCGCGATGAGGGGGAGTGGATATTTGTTTTTGATTATTAGCTTGTTCAACGCTCGATAGTTCACACAAAGCCTGAGTGTCCCTTCCTTCTTGTGCTGAAACAAGACTAGTGTGACATAGGGTGATCTAAATAGTCAAAGAATTTATGAAGTATGTACAATACTTCCTTGATCAATCACCACAAACTAACAACCATTTTAGGGGGAGAGGCTTCAGTGAAGGAAGCTAGAAATATGAAGAGAATACTCAACACCTATTCTAAATGTTGAGATAATGGGTGTTGCAATATTGTATTATTTTATTTTATTATGTAATGTTGTACCTAGATGAACGTGCAACATGTAAAGATTCTAATGGATATACTTGATGAGTTGTATTATAACATTTTGATAATATTTGATGTAATTATTTAATATTAAGAAAAGAATTAAATTTCCAATATTAAATGTGGGCTCAAAGGGTTAGGTAGCACATGGTTTTAGCACAAGGTTTATGTAATACTACTGGGTGGTTTTGTGGGGCTTGCTACTATATAAGCAGCCACAAGGGCAGTTGTTGTATGTGATAGAGAAGATAAAAGGGAAAAAGGGAAAGAGTCGAGCATGACAAGGCTTGACAGGTTAGCCAAGGGAGCATTTGTGAAGGTTGGAAGCATGGCATGGGATGTGTGGATTCATGCTTGTTTACACGGATTTCTCGGTTGTGGCTATGGCTTTAAAGGCTTCCATGGTTGTATTGTAATGGTGTTTTTGCTAAATATTACATGGTGATGGATGCTTTTGGAGGCTAGATTTTCCCCTCAATGAGGGTTTCCCAAGGTATATCTTGTGTCACATTTTTATGTGTATGTTGTCTATTCTCTTGTATGTGGATTTTTAATTGTGTATTTATTTTAGATCTATTATGGGTTATGTGGAAATAATTATATTCTTTGTTGCAAGTTTCCTTACAAGTGGTATCAGAGCTATGGTTTTATTGTTGTAACCCTAGATTGAATCCATGAGAATGCATGAGAGGTAAAAGAAAGGGCAAGATATATGAGTTATTTATTGCAGATCTAAGGGTTTTGGGTTTGCTATTATAATGGGATATTGATAGATTTTGGGCATTTAAATTGTTGGACAAAAGAATTTTTTAGATGTTTCATTTAAATGAGGGTTTTAGGGGGTAGCTTGCAGAAATGACCTTCTGGGAAAAAACAAACCTCACCATTGGATTTGGGTCGATGTTTCCATAAATTTTGATATATAATATGCACTAGTTTGACCATGTTTAGAGGAAATGAAAGAGTTTTTTAGTTTCAGCCTGTGATGGCTATCAAATTTAATCCCATCGAAATTTTTGTCAAAAAAATAAAAAATAAAAATCGTAGTGAAAATGGTAAAAAGATTGTCTTAGTAAAATGACCATAAATTTCTCTCAGAATATTAGATTTTAGACTTCTTATAGGCCCTGGAAAGCTAATTCAGAGCACTACAACTTGGTGTAGGTTTGGTTTTACAATTTTGACCTTTTTTTAAGTTCTAAGAGCTTGAAAGTTAGATGTTGTTTATTTTGAGCACAAATTAGGGCATAACTTGAGCATATGGAGTCAGATTTTGGACTTTGAGTAGTCAATAAAAAGCTCTTGGAGAACTCTACACATTGGTTCAAATTTGGTATAGGTTTGACATAGTTTATTTGGTGATATATTAATCTAAAAAAATTATGGTATATATTGACTAGTGTAACATTGTTAATTTATGACATTATATATTTTGGAGATTTAAGATTTGATGTCATTGTATACTCAATTCATATTTTAGATTTGTCTCATGATAATATGGCTATCAATGTTTGATTTGGATATGTATGATGACTTTTTGGGTCTACAAGTTGTGCAGTGTTGTAAGTGGTCTATACTTATAAGTTGCATTTATAGTTTGGTTATGGGTTGTCTTTGCCCATTGATATTTCATTATTGGTGCATATTTAGATTGGTGGCTTGTATTTGAGTTGTCTATGCCCTAAGTCATATGATTTGTTGAGTTTTCTTCATGTAAAAGGGATGAGATGTTGTTACCATGTACAATCACGGTGGAGGATTATGGTTGACTATTTTATGCTAATAGGTTGGACACATTGAGAGTTAGATGCTTGGTTCATGAATGTGATCATTGTGTCATGGATTTTGGCATGACATGATTGGATATATATGTACATCCTTGAGGTTCATTGATTTAGATTTCTAATTTGGTTATGGTGGTATATCTTCTTGGTTGAGGATCATGGTTATTTGATTTCTTTTGAGGAGCTCATGATGTGCACTTTGAGTTCTTTGATGGTTGGATGCCTTGGTTGATTCTCATGATTAGAGGATAGTTTTTCATCATGATGTCGTGGATAGTTTGGATACATAGTTTAGTGGGATCTTGTGATAGTGATGAGGTGACAGTGTAGGATTAGTTCCTAGTTTGGTTTGGAGATCTTAGTTTTACTTGGTACTGACACTTTGGTTGTGTGAGTGTAGACTTGGAGGATCTTCATGTAGGAGATGGATGTTATGATGCCATAGGTGGCTCGGTACCACGGTTGAGTGGTAGTTCTTGGCATTGATATATTTATTGAGTGTTTGCAGATGTTGGAAGTTTGTCTTAGATCCTATTGTTGCAGAAGTGTCTTTAACATTTGCATGGTGCACTTGGTTATCTTCATGGTGTGTAAAGACAGTTAGATCACGAGGATTCATGGGGGTTCTTGGTTATCTTCGTGGTGTGTGGAGATGGTTCTTCATGGTATGTGGAGATGGTTTTTCTTCATGGTGTGTAGAGACAGTTGCATCTTAAGGACTAATGGGGTTCTTGGTAAAGGTGTGGTTTATGCTTTCATTTGACATGTTATCCTTGGTGTGAGGAAGGTTTTATTATTATGTCATGGTATACTCTTGATACATGTTTAGATTTGTGACATGTTATGGTGTGTTCATATGGAGCATGTTATCTCTTTGGTTGAGATGGTAAGATCATGTTGTCATGTTTATGTTCCTGAGGCCATGGTTGGAACTTTGACATTGATCTTGGTTTAGTTTCTTGGTATTGAGTACATTTATCATAAGCTAGATACTTCATGATATTTTTGTGTTGCATTTGGAGTTTGCATGGATTGATTGGTTACAGGTGCTCATGGATACTTAGAGACGGTGGTGATGCTAATTTCTCTTGGATTAGAGAAGTAATTATTGGGATAGTTATTTGGTTTCAGCAGGAAATCTGAGGGGCATTCATCTGATATGGACTTGAGAGGAGATTATTCTTAGATGAGTCTTGGTTGGAGACTTGGATATCTTGATGAGCATTTTCATTCCTCACTCTTGGTCTACTCGACGGTTTGCTACTTGAGAGGTATAGCCCATTGTTTCTCTCAGGTGCATTATGTTTATGCTTGTGTTTAATGGATATGGATCTTGAGCTATTGTACATGAGTTAGTTCTACAGGGTTCATTTGAGAGATGGTTTATCATTGGTTATCTCCATTTGCATATGTTGTTATGCTGGTTGAGTTTGGGAGATGGTTTTATATTGGGCATATTCCTTGGTTTAGGACTGGCTTATGAGTTTGATCTTCTTGTGAGAGGCTTACACCCATGATTAGTTATATGGTATAAATTGGGTGTTATTGAGGCTTCTTGTTGGGGTTTTACAGAGGAGATCATACTTGCACAATTTACATCTAGAGGTGTGTGTAGAAGGACATGATACAAGTTATGATTTGCATGGTTCCTCTCTGGTCTTGGTTACCTTCCTAGATGTTCAGTTTTGCTTACATTGGATTTGAGATTGGTTAGAGATTATGATCATTGGTTTGTGCTCATGTATGTCATGTGAGAGATGACATGGTTATTCCTTTATCTCTTTCCTCTGTTGGTTGTGGAGAGCTGGAAGATTGTTGGAGATTTTTTATGAGAGTTGTTCTTGTAGGTTATTAGTTTATGTGCTGTGGATGTCCTTGAGACTACATGGATTCACTTCTTTGAGGTGTTGTGAGTGAATTGGTTATAGATTTGACATTATCTTTTGCAGTGGGAGCTTCTTGGTTTATATGTGGCAGGTATTTCTCTTGAGGCTTATGATTGTCGGTTACAAATTAGATATGTTGATGATGTGAGATTCACTTGGTATAACGTTGGAGGTATGGATAGTTGGATGGGTTTGACACTTGTTGTGGGTGTTAATTCAGCTATGGATATTTTGGAAACTATAGATACATGTGATTACCTTTGGATCAGGTTGTCGTGCTTGGTATTTTAGTTGGTATAAGATTTTATGATCTTCTAATGTGACAAGTTGGGTGGATTTCTCTTTAGATGGCTTCTATGTATGTCTGGCGGTAGTTGCATAATAGAAGTTGGCTTCAGTCATGTTTGAGATATTGGATTTTTGATTTTGTTATGGGTACCAAGATGGAGCACATGGTTTACTTTCATCCATAATGGTGGATGTGTTGGGAGGGATTGTTCCCTTGTTCAGTTATGTGGCTATAGATTGATCCTATGCAATGTATACAACAAGTGGGAGATTTTTGAGATAATGAGTGTTGCACACATTGCATAATATTGCTATATTGTATTATTTTATTTTATTATGTAATGTTGCACCTAGATGGATGTGCAACATGTACAGATTCTAATGGGATATACTTGATGATTTATATTGTAACATTTTGATAATATTTGATGTAATTATTTAATATTGGGGAAAATAATTAAATTTCATATATTAAATGTGGGGTCAAGGGGTTAGGTAGCACATGGTTTATGTAATATCACTGGGTGGTTTAATGGGACTTGCTACTATATAAGCAACCACAAGGGTATTTCTTGTATGTGACAGAGAAGATAGAAGGGAAAAAGGGAAAGAGTCGAGCAGGACAAGGCTTGACAAGTTAGCCAAGGGAGCATTTGTGAAGGTTGGAAGCATGGTATGGGATGTGTGGATTCATGCTTGTTCACATGGATTGCTCGATTGTGGCTGTGGCTTTGAAGGCTTCCATGGTTGTATTGTAATGGTTTTTTTGTTGAATAACACATGGTGATGGATGCTTTTGGAGGCTAGGTTTTCCCTTTAATGAGGGTTTCCCAGGGTATACCTTGTGTCACATTTTTGTGGGTATGTTGTCTATTCTCTTATATGTGGATTTTTAATTATGTATTTATTTCAGATCTATTATGGGTTATGTGGAAACAATTATATTCTTTATTACAAGATTCCTTTCACTAAAGTCATTGGTCAACTCATTAACTCGAGCAAGAGCTTGGTCTTCTTTATTAACACCCCTGCAGATAGACAGAGGAAAAGTGTTGGCATTTTGGGTTGTGACATTGGATCTCTTCCTTCTACTTATTTGGGGCTTCCTTTGGGGACTAAATCCCCTAACCTCTTTTGGAATAACCTCATTGATAGGTTTAATAGAAAGTTGGCTAGCTAGAAAGGCATCACCCTGAGTCAGGCGGGGAAAGTGCTTCTGATCAAATATACATTGCATAATTTGCCAACATATGCTTTAAGTCTTTTCTCTATTCCTACAAAAGTGGTTGATTCTTTGGAATCCATTTAGAGGAATTTCTTATGGGCTGGTGTTGAAGGAAATAAGAAGTACCAATTGGTTTCTTGGGAGAATATTTGTAGACCCAAAGACCAAGGAGGGTTGGGGATTAGGAATCTGAAATAGTTCAATAGGGCACTTCAAGCTAAACAGATATGGAGGATTTTCAACTCCACATGGGAATGGAGGGATATTTTGAAGGACAAGTATGCAACTAATATTAATTTCAAATAGTTCATTAGTAGGGACCTTGACGCAAGGGGATATGACATCTAGAATGACATTTTGAGGACGAAGGGCTTAGCTATTGATAAAGCAAAATGAAAATTGGGCAATGGTGAAGATACAAATTTCTGGCATGATGATTGGCTAAGACAAGGGCCATATAGAAAATCGAGCCATTTAACAGATGGGCAAATTTATGTATGGAAAGATATGGTTGTAAAGTGAGCGACTACATGGATAACAATGAATGGGTGAATTTGATTGAGTTATTCCATGAGCTAAAGCCGTTGGTGAACATGATAAGGCATATTCCTTTGTCACCCAACAAGGGTTCCATTATTTTTGGGGTGACAAAGGACGTCAACTACACTATTGCCTCGAGATGCTCAATTATGCAAAACAAGGAAACTATCCCTATTTGGGCTAAAGCCTAGTAGCTTGGTGAGAGTGTGGATCATATCATTATACACTATCACTTCACCAGAGATATATGGTCTTATTTCTTGTCTTTCTTCAAGATGACCTGGTATTTTCCTAATAACACTTTAGATCTCTTTGAATAATGGCACCTTGGGGCTTCTGCAGACGTGAATAAGGGCTTGTGGGAATGGACTCTGCTTCATGTCAGTTAGGGAGTCTGGAAGGAGCGGAACAACAAAATTTTTAGGGAGAAAGAAAATAATGCTAAAGTTGTCTTCCACAAAATCTCTAATGCTTTGTTAGAAAACTACACTACCAATAAAGGTCATAACCCTCTTTTGAGCACAAAGGAAATTGACAGAAATAAGAGGGAGGATTGCAGATGGACTCTCCCGCCTAAGGGTTGGTGTAAAGCTAACTTTGATGGGGCTGCCAAAGGCAACCCTGGCAAGGCTGGGGCGGGTGGAATCATCAGAAACACCCATGGAAAAGGTATTGTTGCTATCTTGGCTCATCTAGGCATGCAAACTAACCATTATGCAGAGGTGTATGCAGCTCATCTAACTCTCAAACTGGCTCGGGACATGGTAGTTAGAAATCTATGGCTTGAAGGAGACTCCAAGATATTAATTGTCTGAATGAGAAGAATGAGCCTACATGGATGATTGTGAATATTATGAAAGAGTGCATTTAGATCCTTAAGTCTTTTGATAATATATATGTGGCTCATGAGGATAGGGAAGTCAATCAAGTGGCTAACAGGTTGGCCAATTGGGATGTCAAGAATGATGAATTGAAAATGTGGAAGAACGGGCATAATATTCTGTCGAAAATCCATGAGTTGATAGAAAGGGAGAGGATCTCGGTAGATCGGGAACCATTAAAGGTTAATTATGAAACGTTATATGTTATGGGAATTGTATTGAAATATGATGTGTAAGTACGATAGCCAAAGCAGAAAACACATTATTTTTTCCATCATCGCACTTTGAGGATCAATTTTGGGTATCAAGTACACAAAGAGAAAAGGTATTTTATGAAAACAAATCATATTAACAGGAAACAACCTTTGAAGCACATCACCACTAGAAGCAAAGCTTGCAAAGAGAACGAAATCATGGTGGGGGAAAGACATAGGAGGGAACCCGAGGATGAAGTAGAGAAGTGGCATCAACATTCTAAGGTGTGGAGCATTTAAAAAAAAGATGATTTTACCACTTTCATTGAGTGGCTTCACCGGTTGAAACCCTCTATTACCTAAAGTATGGTTAAGAGTTGGAATGAGGGGAGTGAATTTCACAATGATGAAGGAGGTTATATCTATGGTGACTGGAATACCCATTATTAGGAAGAAATTCTATAGAGATGGATGAATTTTTGGGTAGGTAGTGATTGAATTTACCAAGGATGTAGAGGAAAAGAATGCTTTAGTGAAGAGAAACACCTACTATCTTCTGAGCTCTATCAAGTTGCTATGGAGGTTTGTGTTGAGGGTCATCATCAAGTACATTTCCCTCGATAGGAGATTCAACTATCTCTACACTCACCATTTCATGCTTCTTAACCACTTCAGGTATGGGGCAAAGATTTCTATTCCTTTTTTCCTATATTCCTCTATTAACAAGAATATCAATGACTATAGGGAGAAGCACATAGGTAATCCTGCCTTCCATGAGGGGCTTTTGCTGTTAATTTATGATTTTTTTAAGGATAGGACTATAGGGAAAGAAATTAAGAATAGGTAGATGGGGAAGGAGGGTAAAGCTGACTCAGATGAGTCAAGAGAGGATTATACCCCATCTGATACCAAGGATAGCCAAGACATGCATTTGGATATGGAGGAGGATGCCACCCCACATCACAAAAAGAGAAAAAAAGGATAATTACTAACCTAAATGGGGCTTTGAGATTTCATCTGATAGAGACTATGATGAGAGGGTAGAGGGCATGGACACGGAGGGAGACACCGCTGATGGGGAGGAAGATAATCTCATAGAGGAGGAATGTAAGGAGAGTACGGGTGGAAAGAGAAACATCACTATTAAGATGCCAACCAACAAAGATGAGTATATTGAGGGCAAGCCTAACAAGAGTTTGAAAAGAGGGAGAGATATTGATTCTAAGGAGGACAGGTGGGAGAAGGGGAAGGATAGCGATGAGGAAGATGAGAGGCAGGGGAGTGGAGAAAAGAATAAGCAAGAATTTGAGGAATTTGGGTTCAGCCAATACACATGTATGATTTCGGGCAAATATAGAAAGGTGGTTTGGAGAAATTTTGATAATATTTTTACAAGGATGGGGCTCAAGAGAGAGATGATCAAAACCTTGGTTAATGAGAATAAGGAGGGCAAAATTCAAATGGAGGAGTTGATTGACCCTGCCCTTGTTATTTTGAGTGACATCACAAAGGAAAACCCTCAGATGGATGTTCTTAATAATGCTAAAAATAATGATATTGATAGTTATCGAACCACTAAATGAACTTTCCATGAAATTCAAGAGCTCAAGTATAGAGTGGGTAGATTCGAAAGGGATAATTGCAACATGTATAATAGGAAAACAAAGGAGGGAAAGGAAATGGATAAGAGAGTGGAGGAAGCAAAGAGTAGAGTTCAGACTATGGAGGGCACTCTATAGAGAATTGCTAAGCAAAGCTATAACATTCTAAAAGAATCAAATGACAACATAAAGGTGCTCATAAACAAACTTGAAGAACATAGGGCCATTAAGGAGGATGACTAATTTCCCAACAGTGGGAAGGATAAGACTCCAGAGGATGGTTCGAGAAAGAGAACCAGATCCAACACAAAGAAAAAGGACATCCAAGAACCTGAGAAAGATCTTTTAGACCTGAAAGAGGCGGCTAGAAGAATGACCAAGCTGGAGATTCAGGATGCAAAAATCCTCAAAGAAATTGCTAGAGCCTTACTCTTGGCTTTTTGGGCCTGTCTTGGTTTTTTTGCTCTGCTTCCTTATTTTTTTATTTTTTTCTTGTTTTGCTGTAAGAGGCTGTTGTTTTTGTTAGCGACTTTTACACTGATGATACTTTAAGCACTTTACCTATGTTTTTCTTTTACTATTGTAGGGTTCCAGGGCCCCATTAAAACCTATTTTCCTTAACAAAAAAAAAGGTTACATCGAATCATAAAGAATGCACATATGAGAAGAGAGGGCAACTAATAACATGGTTTTAATTGGAACATTTGGTTATTTTTTCAACAAAGGGATAATTAGTTTGGAATGGAAGCATTAATGGAGGGACATAGGGCATACCCTCATTGTTGTAGTATACAAGGGCTAGTTTTGAAGTATGTTCACATGTAAATAATGGAATCCTCATGGCTATATTTATATGTTAAATATTGTTACTACTCAAGACTATGCATGTAGTTTAATGATCCTTGAAGAGGTTGTCTATGCCTAATATGATATGTAATGAACATATTTTATATTAATACATATCACCACTTCGATAAATAATGGAATAATTTTATTATTGAAAGTAAGATATTATAAAATAAAAATAAAATAATTCTATTTTTTTTAAGTGAACCAATTTTTACATATTTCTAAGATTTAATAAAATTGAACTAAATGAAAATAGTTCTTAACAAATAAAAAGAGAGAGTAAAATGATCTTAAATAATTAAATAATTGTAGAATAAATAATAAATAAATAAAAATAAATCATAAAATAATTTTAATTAATTAATTAATTAAATAATTAAGAAATAAATGAAATAAAGTATTATTATTTTAAAAAATTATTATAAAGAAATATGTATACAATACATTGAGAAATTAAAGGTGTCTACTTTAATATATCACAAATAAAATTTCTTTGTTAATCATTACATATTTATTACAAAATAATTTCATGGAAAATTTTGCAAATATTTTATTATTATTTTTTAATAATTCTTTTGTACAAGTCTTACAAGCAGACTAGCTCAAGAGTAGTTTTGTAACACCAACAAGTGACTTCACCAAGACATATTGCATCTCATAGGACTAACTTCACATACTTTACCTTCCATCATTTATGAGTACAGTTATTAATTACCTACCAAATATTAGTATATTCTACTTTTGGTAGTGCACACGTAAAGTTATTAATTACTAACCTCTACATTGGTATGTTCACCACGAGTACAAGACTTCAATTCTTATATATTAATTACCTAACAAACATTGCTATATTCAACTTTTGATAGTGCATGCGTAAAGCTATTAATTACTAACCTCTACATTGGTATATAAGCCATTATGCATGCTTAAGGAGTTAATTGGTTCCAATAAAGACCATAAAGATTACTTGAAGTAACTAAGTCCTATTCAAGGAGAGTACAATGGTGAGTCTCATCTACACCAATCATTTCTTTAAAAATTAAAAATATTTTACTTTCTATCATACATGAATGAAACTACTAATTACCAACCTGTACATTGCTAAATTCATCGTCATTATTTCTTTAATATACATTATACATAATATTTGAAATTAACCATTTCTAATAAAAATATCATAAATAATATAACTTATAATATAAAATTACCTAAATCCAATCAAACAAATTATAAATAATAAATCTCACCTACCCTATAAATACCCAAACAAAATCTATATTATCATTTTGACACATCTCATCTTCAGTATAAATAACCAAACCCTACATTATTTATGAACTTATTACCATAAATATAACACTTAAATAACTTATTAAAATTTAAACACTCCAAATAGATTCATCATTTCACTTTTTACATAACATGAATAAATAGAGATTTGTTGACTACTTATCTAATTAAATAAATGAACTTCTCAAAACTATTCAAACCAATTTTCAATAAAATAATATATTAATACTAAAATAATTGCTGGTCATTCTCCAATAACATGCAAAATAATCTTCCCAAGGAGAAACTATGATCCTAGACATAACTAGATGATAAAGCTAATGCTTCACAACTACCCTACCAAAAAGCTAAGATATTATTCCCTCTAAGAATGTAGGCAACAAGAAGCCTAACAAGACTAAAATCCCACAATATTTATACTCTATTTGGACCCATGTCTCTTAATTTTAAAAAACAAACGTGCTATACAACAGCTTTTTAATACACAGCGGTTATGCCTTGGAGAGAAGAATAATAATGTTCCTGCATCTACTTCGCTTTAATTTAGCAACAAGCCATCCAATTCTTAGAGCACAAATTTGGCAAACAGATAATAACAAGGAAAAGAAAACAAAATAAAGATTTAAATAAAAAAAGATCCAAGGTTCATGTAAGATCTGGCCCACAATTATTGACCTCCTGGTCTTCGTATACACAGCAATGTCCATTTTCATTTGTGTATTTCGAAAACCCCTTTCGCGTTGAATGTTTTGAACACAATTTCTCCCACTTAGTCTCATTTAATCCATACGCTTAATGCGCAATTGTTATATTTTGCACACAATTGCAATTGTCTCTCTCTGCCACTCTTGTGATTTGTGGCAGAAGAAACATAGAATAACACTCATTACTGATTGCAATTTTTATTAGCATGTAATATAAACTGGGTTTCTTCGTTTATTTATTTGGATCGAGAATTTCCCGCAGCGAATGTACCCATCACAATTACACCTGAGAATTTTCTTGATCCAGCCATGATCGATCAAGCTTACACAGGTAATTTTACTGGGTCCACAATTCTTTGTTTGCTTGGTGGGTATTGGATCGCCGATTTCTTCTTTATTCGTTTTGGGTTCTTGACGAAATGATAGGTTCTAAAGGTGTACAATTTTTTCTTTTTCTTGTGGGTTCTTCAGAATTAGACCGAATACGCTTTGCAGCTTAAATTGAACTGCAAAACTCAGGGTTTTATGTTGACTCCCCGAAATTCAATGTTTCTATGTCCTCAATTTTGGAAGAACGAAACGGAGAAACCCGTCATTTGGGTTCGAATGATGTTTAAATTGTCATGTTTTTCCACCTTAGAGCTGGGTTTTCTGTTTTCAAGATATTTTCTAGTGTGTAGTATTTTGGTTTTATATATTTAGAGCTGTATAGCTTTGGACCAAAAAATAGAACACAAGAGCGTTAATGTGTAGTAAATTACCGGATCAAATATGGGGAGTCATCAGTCCGTGTATCTATATCTTACCATGAGCTACATAAGATGCATGTCACTCACCAATGCATCTCTCAAGATTCCTAGACTGTAATTTAAGTGGACTAACCTAGTAATATAAGATGACATATTTAGGAGGCTCTTTTATTATAATATGTTCGGAGGGTGTCCTTTGGCTAAATTTTCCCGTGGATTTGAATACGGTTCTCCAAGATGAAAGCCCTGATGATTTATCTCTTGACTAGCTTCTCCCTATTTTCTGATGGGTATCTTACTGATATAAATATTTAATGTCACTGTATAAGTATTCATTGTACTGGGGTTTCAATTTGTGCAGGTAATGACGAGATACAGCCAAAAGGTCACAATCCCTTTTTATTACTTTTGTCTTATGTTCATTTTCATTTTACAAGTTGGCTGTTTGTATCTGTGGTTCCAGTTTAGTTAATTGTATAGGACATATATTGACCAGGACAGGATTTTGAATTTGCTAGTTATTGTTTATTTTCCATGTCATACACCCAGTATATGTTCCTGTGATAAATTGGTCCTTTGGTTTTGATTCTTGAGTTCTGTCTTGAATTTCATCATCATACAATCGTATGAATTTCATTAAATGATAAATATGATTGTTTTATGAGTGTAAACTCTTGCACTTTAAAATATGCAGACAGTTATTTGCCAAAAAAATTGGTTCTCAATTTAAATCTTGCATGTAAAAGGGTAGGAAGTATATACATAGTTTGGGATAATGTGTGGTTTTGTTAAATCATTTTGGAAAACAAACTGTCTTTGATTGATAAACAGGCTTCACCAGTTTGGAGGTGTAAAGAGAAAAAGTAGATAACGGACAACAATAAACAATTTAACAATATGGTAGACTGTTTTAACATTATTTGAATCATTTCTGCCATATCACGTTTCCAAATTTTAAAACCTGTTCTATATCTAAAGCAACAAAACTGAATATAAGTGACTCAATGCTGGACGTGTATGTGGCAAGTTTACCTTAATTCACTTCGTGAGTAGTGTATATCTGGAAAATGTATTAAGAGCTTTGACGCACTGTCCCGTCGTCCTAATAAATTGACAAGATGGCAATTTCATGTTAATGTGGCAAGTTTACCTTAATTCACTTCGTGAGTAGTGTATATCTGGAAAATGTATTAAGAGCTTTGACGCACTGTCCCGTCGTCCTACTAAATTGACAAGATGGCAATTTCATGTTAAATATTGGTTCCCTATATAAAGTTTATGGGATTGATGTAATGGGGAGGAATAGAAACATCTTAGGATCAAAACTAAGTTTTAGGAAGGGAAACATAAAATCTTCAATCACAATCTTTTTTTGCCGTGCTTTCTTTAGAGTGCTTCCTGTGTGCACACCTCTTTCACATTCCAATATGCTTAATCCGGCGTCCTAGTACCGCATTATTTGGATGAGGTCACACAGTGTTCTGTAAATGCCCAAACTGTTTCTGTCATAATCCACATAACTTTGCATTATCATGAACTAAGGTTTCATGAGCAGTTGAGGATGCTGTATCCTTGTTCAAGCCATCACTACAGAGTCATAGATTCCTTTAGCCAAAGATCTCTAGTGGCGGTAATTATTTTCAAATATAACTTTATGCATTTTCAATAATAGCTGAGCCTGAAACAATGGACAAGCTCATGGTCAATCTGGTAACATACATTAACATTTTTGAAATGGAAAACATCACTAGAAGTCACCTGAATAGGAATGGTGCCAACTTTAGTCACTACACAAGTGGTGGCATCACATAGAATCATTTCTTTCAGAAGGGAGTTAAATAGCATCACATGTTGTAGATATGTTTCGTGTGCTTCACTGTTGTCCTTGCGTAGACACAGTCTTAGAAGAGAGGGAAAAAATAATAGGAAAAATGGTTTTATGTTCCACGATAAGTTTATCTACCTCAACTTAAAATCATTGCACCCTCAACAAAGTGCTCATTGTGATTTCTTCTTTTCCCCTTATTCTGACCCTTCTTCTATGGACCTTTATTGTCATAATGATTCTTATCCTTCCAAGTTTTGCAACAAGTTATCTGACCTTTCTTTTTTATTTACACCTGAGATGGTTTCATGTTCCACGATAAGTTTATCTTCCTCAACTTAAAATCATTGCACCCTCAACAAAGTGCTCATTGTGGTTTCTTCTTTTCCCCTTATTTTGACCCTTCTTCTATGGACCTTCATTGTCATAATGATTCTTATCCTTGCAAGTTTTGCAACTAGTTACCCGACCTTTCTTTTTTATTTGCACCTGATTAGGAGGAACACATTTCTTCTTCCTTATCTTTCTCAGGCTGAATGTCCTATAACTGATTATAGGATGTAATGCCCCGCCCGGCGATCCTTGGAACAAGGATAGATAAAAGCCAATAAATATATTTTTTAAGCATGGAATTAAACAACATCAACATGCAACCGATCATAAGATCGCAACGGAAGACTTACCAAACAATCCAAGTTTCCAACGAATCTCTAAGGGACACTAAAACCAAAAACGACAATGCTACCAAGGTCACAAAACACATTTGAATCTGAAAGACACTGAATTCGAAAAGTCAAACACTAGAGTTCGAGAACTCCGTAATGGGTATCCAAGTCACCTCTCAAAAAGTTTTAGTCAAGTGAAAAAGTGCCTACTGGTTGCTCGAGCAGGTTTTCTCACAAACTCATGTGACACTTTTCACTATAGCCATGCGATATTTCTCACTCTAGCCAAGCCATACTTGTCCAGTATCGTACGACACTTCTCATAACTAACAGGCAATACTTTCAGGGACCACACGATAGAGTTTATTGTAGTTGTGCGATACTCCTCTAGTATCGTATGATAGAACTTATCATTGCTGTGTGATACTTTTCAGTATCATATGACATAACTCCTTAAGGCGTGCGATACTTTTCAGTATCATATGACATAACTCCTTAAGCCGTGCGATACTTTATCAATATCACCCAATGTTGAAATACTGTCGCCTAGGAATGCAAGGCAACATTCTGACAAACATTTAGAGGGAAAGAAGAGAGGTAGAACCTCCACACTAGGAAGTACTGGATCCACAAAACCAAGGCTTGGACACTCGAATGCAAGAATAACATGACTCTAAACAACAAGAAGCAGAAACCAACTATTTGATTCGAAACAGCATAAGAAGGAACATGTGGAAAGCAACATCGCAATGTACATAAACAACTAAACTCATGCTCGGTTCCTTCCAATTGTAATAGCATCATGAGACCTCAAGTGCCCTAGCCATCCCTCGAGCGTAACATCCCAAACTGCAAACTAGATGGTTGGAGCTGTCTTATGAGGGTGTTACTACTACAACGTAATAACATCATAAGAACGAGAAGATCTAATATGCTACTCCAACAAAGTATAGATACTACATCTAATAGTGAATCTCATTGTCTAGCCATATGCTAACATCATAATAAAGGAATGCATCAATGAAACTAACATCATCTAAACATGATATCCAAGCATTCCAATTAAAGCATAAATCACAAGGAAACATACTCCGGAAACCCAAATATACCAATTGAATATCAAACGTCGGTCTCAACTAGAAATAGATTGTCTTTGTACACCGGTCCCTAGCAGTGGTATAGGTAGCTACGCCTTCCAACCACGTGGAATTTGTAAGCTCACTCCTGCTGTGCTGATGGAAATAGTGATCCAACCACAAAAACACATAAAGTAAACGCCCATGGCTAACACTCACGCTAGACAGTAAAGAGGATTGCAACCAAGATCATGAGACAATGCAAGTACAACAGGTCTTGGTCAAACACCCTATGGTTAACTATGTAGGGACTCAATGGAGGTAAGTCGCTTGGCATCAAGGAGCCCAAGCTAGTATTGTGTGGAATCAAAACTCCCCTAGGAAGCGCATCACACTGTGTCCTTTGGTCAACTCCGGGTGCTCACATTTTAAGTGTCCTCGGATCAACTTCGGGTGCTCACATTTTTATTATCTTAGATTTATTTCCCAGTAATTTATTTAATTGTCACTTGTTTAGAACTTCTTCACGCCAACCTGGGAAATAGTCACCAAGGTTGCGAGAGAAGCCCCTCCATGGTGCTTAGGGTGTATTTTAATGGTTAATATTCGTAATTTTGTGAATTTTAGAAATTTTTTGGTAGTAATTTGGCTAATAATTTAAGATTTAATGCAACCTAAAGCGCCACATTTTTATTAAATTTAGTTCTAAAATATTTAAGATTGCTCAAAATTTTATTTTATTAAAAAATTTAAACTCAAAGATCCGCTACAATATTCCATACATCATTAGATTTGATTGACCTAAATATTATATTATCAAAGAAATTAAAATTAATTCACCAATAATTATCATAATTATTAGTTACTTTAGGGATATATTACCAATATTTAGTTTTTACTATTGATTTAAAATATAAGGTAATTATCCTTATAAGTTCTATGAGATAAAACATGTTCAATTTTGATTTGTAATATTCCATGATGATTAGCGAACTTCCTATTATTATTGAGATTCACCAATATTTTTTACTCAAAAATTATGATTCCAAAATAATTGCCAATGTAAATAATATTTAAAATAAAAAAATTGAGAGATTCGCTGATAAAAATCATTTGGTTTTTCAAAATAATGAAAGATTCGCCAATAATCTATATCCTTTTCTGGAGGGGGGTTTCTTAAAGTTTATCCCATTGGTGCTACCTTACATACCCATGCTCATCACACGATGAGTGCCCATAGGCAATGCATATTCCCAACCCAACCCCAATGAACATAATCCATCGATAACAATCAGGAGATTGGGCCTCGCAAGCACTCGAAAAATGCATGCGCATGTGCTCGTGTGTGGGCGCACCAACAACACGAAGATCATAAAAACAAGGGCTAGATGAGAATACGAACAAAATAACACTGAACTGAATACAAGCTCGGGAGTATGGATGCGACACATCCCAATGCAACAGTGGTCAGATTGACATCCTACGGATAATCCAAATCCATGACCAACACCATGCCAAGAAAACCTGAGAAAATTGGGCGACACTCAAATTGAGGCGAAAACCTTAAAAAACCAATGTTGACGAAAATCAACAAAAATAAAACCCATTGTACCCTTGGGCAAATGAGCCACAAAAATCCAATAAAAATTGGGTTCAGACACTGTATGCAAAAACAGCCAGCACAATAATGTAAAACTGCAAACTCCTATCCCGAAAATCAAGGAAATGCTCATACCTGACCAACCGGATAGAACTAGCAATCAAAAATGGAGGGGAACACTAGTTCTCAACCTCCTAATAAACAACTACCAAAAATGGAAGTAGAAACAGAGTTGAAACAGGAGAATAGGAGAGCCCTACCTGATAGCCAAAAGGGCAAACACGAGAATTTGAACAATAAAATAAAAATCCTGCAGAAGTTGCCGAAAATCACGGCAATCCAAGGTCTCCTCGTGGTGGATCCAACGAGACTAATCTTGCAATAATCCCATGCCTGTACCTCCTACATCGAACAAAAACACAATTCTACAAAAGAGGATTTAGAACTTGTTCTCAAATTTCTTATTTTAGAAAGTGAGAAGTGAGGAATAAAATTCCTTTTTGGATACTTATTCACTTTTCGAGTGAATAAAGGATCAGGGTAAATAACTAGGTCACCTAGTTAAACCCTAAATCGACCAAAAAAAAAACAGACTATTCCAAGTAATTGGAATTCATCTACGGCAAAATTGCCAGGAATTAAATTAAATAAGAGAAAGCCCAAAATTCCCTTACACCAAAGTCATAGAATTCCTTAATAACTTTCGCGACAAATGCGAACCTCTAAATGCACAGACACGCTCATGGGTCTAATCACATAATGCAAATGAGTCTAGATTTATTAAATCACCGAAGGGTTTAATTTAAACAATTAAATAGGATATGTCGATCATACAAGGATGACATTGGTTAAATATGAATAGTTGAATCACTAACTCCACGTGTCATTGCCAAGGACATACTTCCTGCACACTAAAACACACGATCAAGTGTAATTGCATATAATAACATAGCCAAAGCAATAATGCATTAAATGACCTAATTTAACCATTTATTTAATTGCACTGATATAATCCATTTACATCACTCACTTTTGGCATAAGGCATCACAAAGCAAGAATGAAGTAAATAACCATAACATTAAATCCAACACAAACGTAATAGAGGATATGTCTAAATACAAGATAACCAGATATCATCATAAAACATACTGTCATCTCAAAAAGGCATCATTATGCAGATATGATCAACTGAACAACATAGTAATCTAACATCTATGATACTGGAATTCAAAGTATAACATCTGACTATCAGGTCATCTCAAATGTAAAAATAACACGAGTAACAAGTTTCTCTCAGATCAAAATTTAACAAGGTACAAACTGCAAACATGAGAGGCACTACACAAGATAACTTCTCATGAGAATAATAAATGTTAGAAAAGATTTCCAACATGGGGAAATCCATTTATTGCAACGGGTATCAATTTGTTATCTTAAACAATTGTTCATGAGATAGCTAATTACAACATTAGATTCACTATTTGAATCTGGACATCTTAGTCTCTAAAAGTGTCTAACTGATACGTTCACACTTCAAAATAAATTTGTTAAAAATTTATATATTTCCCTTTGAATATTCTACACTAATATTAGCATACTTCCAAGTTATGTGAGGAATTAAAAAGTCATGAAAATTTATTGTTTGAGTTGCAACTCTTTTCTCTGGTAGGGTTCACTTCGTAGGCTGCACTCTTTGGATCCACAGGGGCAGTTAGTTTATCTTACAGTTCCACAGTATTCATATTGTCCAGCCCTTCCATGAGATTTCGGCATCTGAATTTCCAAGGGGTAAAATTAAATTTAACACTCATTTAACCAGCTATACTTAGTAAATTTTACATGCTAGATTTGGTCGTGTCTGCAACCATTTGAAGAAATTGGAAACAGCTCAGCTAGTATATAACTATCATTACCAATCACTGACCTCAGGTGCATATGCCTTTAATAGGCATTCAATCAATTTGAATTTTGTCACATGGCCTGTTCAAACATATTTATTACATTAAAAGAAATAATAAATAATTAATGGCCAATTATGTATTGTTAAATTTCCATCGCTTTGTCATTGCTGTCACATGTACTGACAATGTATCAGAGCAGTGTTATGATCAGGACACCAGATCAGGGATCTGGTATCTGGCATGCTCAATTTTAAATACATTGCTAAATTATCACGTAGATAATGGAACATAACCAAGAAGTAGAAAAAAAAGAGATGAGAATCCATTCAGAGCAAATTTATTACAGTATGGTATCCTGAAGGTTTCACCTCCTAGCCCACAGTCAGTAATGGCGACTACTTTTCCAATGACCACTGAACCCATCAATGTGCGTAAAGAGGTTCAAATTTTTGATTTGTTAGAGTTAACTTCTTTAGTTATGGATAGATTAAACCCACGTAAATAGAGGTGCATGAAAGATTCCCTTCAATTTTGTTCTTAAAATTTCAGTTTCATCCCATAGGCATTTCACAAACAGTTGGTATGCAAAGTCTGGTCTGAACTTTCTGAGTTTCTTATTGACTGATAGTGACCGAATTTTGTTGCCAAATATCATATGAACCATATAGATGTAAAGTACAAGGACACACAACCAAGGAACAACTGTTGACAAAAATGAATAAACACTCTTTATTGCTTCATATCAGTCACAAACACATTTGTGAACAGCTCTGAATAATTTTTTTTTTTGCATTTTTCTTGATTTGAGAAATGCAAGAAAACATTACAGACTTAATACTAAAAATTACCAGCAATAAATGCAATTCTGAAACAAATCTAAAATCTCTATTTTCTTGCCACACAATTCTCATGAAATTGTACCAGGCATGTAAGAAGAGATAATTACTGGTAAAACTTGGGAAACAAAACCAATCCTGAAATTTTTTACTTAAGTACTCAATTCTAATGCCAAATTCACCTCCAACCTGCTGCAAATACATCAAACTTTGAACCCTAATGCAAATTCCCTGATTTTTGCTGCTATATGGCTATAGAAGGCTGCCTTGCAATTACCATATGTGCTGAAACTATTCTGATCTTTATGATGTCACCACTGAAATTCAGCTGTGAACTCTTACTATTTTTGAACTATCAGGAATCTTTTATCAATTTTCAATGTTGAATTACCATCTGATGTTCTCAATAGCTGATATTACCGGAAACTTCTTTGCTTTTTTCCTCCTATTTTTTTTTCCACAATTTGCCTTTTTCCTCCTAGTTTCTTGTGACTCTTATTTTTCCACAATTTACAATTTATTTTTTATTTTTTCATGGTTCCTATTTTTTTACGATTTGCTTTTCCCTCCCATTTTCTCACGGTTATTATTTTTCTGCGATATGCCCTCTCCAAGAGTTATTCTTAAACCTGGTGTGAAATTTTCAAAACCCTTTGTTTATACATGTCTAATTCAGCATTTCTCTCCAAGCATTTAAGTGTTACAGTTACAAGACTCTGCGAGTCTTGTGCAATGTTAGGGCTCCAGATTTTTTTGGCTTCTAGACTCTAACTTGACCGAGTCCTGGAAGAGTCCAGCAGGGCTTGAACAGTCCATGGTCTCTCCTGACTCAGAGAGTCCTGTGGCCAGAACTCTTCCGTGGCCAGTGTGAACTTAAATTTATAAATCTGTGAAGAAAGTATCTTCCCGCTGAAGACAATTCCTTCACAAGAACCTTCACTGGTGGACAATTTTTGCACACCTTTTCTTTGTTGCTCAACCTTCCTTGTCAGGTTGCCATTTGTCCTCTCGCTCCCATCTCTTGTTGATAGAGCACGGTTTTAGTTGACCCCCAAACAAATGACCAGTTTGTGGAAGGCCTTGGGAAAAGGAAAAAGTGTTCCCCATAGACAGCTAACAAAGACTGGTAAAACCTTGGGCCAAAAGACTGCTCCTCATTTCAAATTCAAACCCTTAAGTGACACATGTCTCCAAGCAACGACCACTCTCAGAGTACATCCTCACGCTATAAGCATTTGTGACACATCAATGACAAAAGCATGATAATCTTCAAGGGTCGCATTCACTTAGAAGTGGCAACCGACAAATATGAGAATGCAAATCGACTCCTTAGTACAGGATGCAAAGCAAAAGTGGCTCGTCTCATGGGAGAGAAACTTATCAAGATTGACAAGTTGACAAAATTGCTCTCATGATTGAGGATCATTTTCAAAAAATCTCAAGGCTTTCTCATCTCTTAGGCTATATATACTCACATCATTGTAAAAGAAAGAGAGCTCTCTCATCTTTAAAAAAGAGGAGAACAAATCGGATATCTAGCAATAGGATCATAACTCATCTCGCTGGGAAGTTCTTCCCGGAGAATTGGAGTAAATGCAATCATTCTTGCATCTAGGTAATCATATAGGCTACTATTGTGCCTTGGGTTGTAACTGTGTCCCAAGAATTATGAATAATATTGATCGTGCACTCGGCCTTTTGATTTATTCTATGATTTGATTCACTTTTTATAGCTTATGTGATAACAAAACTTTTGTTTAGCTTCTAAGATGCCTGTTTCTAGATAGCTTATGCCCGTATTGCTTCTTTGTTCATGAAATGGTCATTGCATGCTTTACTCTTGCATCTATGTAATCGCATAGGCTACTATTGTGCCTTGGGCTATGACTATGTCCCAAGAATTATGAATAATATTGATCGTGCACTTGGCCTTTTGGTTTATTCTATGATTTGATTCACTTTTTATAGCTTATGTGATAACAAAACTTTTGTTTAGCTTCTAAAATGTCTATTTCTAATAGTGTATGCCCATATCGCTTCTTTGTTCATGAAATGGTCATTGCATGCTTTACTTTATGTTACCATAGTAGTTGTTTATGAGCATATGGATGTAGAAGATGGTTGGTCTGAGCAAGCCTTTTGGTTTCTATTTTGAAATCACCTATGCTTCAAAGCCTTGGAGTGTCATCTTTTTCTAATCTTTTCTCCACTCCAAACATGTAGACCTGACTTTTAAAATCCTGAAGGTTGCACAATGGTATGCATTTAGGTCCCCACCACAACTGGTGCTTCCCATAGATTTGTTATGCCTCACCGAAGGCAACTAACCAGGATGTACTTTTGGCCGTCAACAATTATCTTTTTTGGCATGCCCAGTGGGACCACACATTGCATTTCATGATACACCCATTGACTGGTGCTTCCCATAGATCGGTTATGCTTTACCGAAGGCAACTTCAGGCCAGGATGTACTTTTGGTCATCAACAATTATCTTTTCTAGCATGCCTAGTGGGACCACACATTGCGCTTCATGATACACCCGTTGATTTAAGCAACTAGACACATTGTCTTGCGAATGTGCGAAGCCATAGTCATGGATTTATCCTACGAAAACTCATCTTCTATTCTCCCTTACCCAAAAACCCCTTTTGCACAGTTCTACCCCAAAACCCATTTTGGTAATAACCCATGTGTGCAGTATTCCCTACGTGCCTTCATACCCTATCTGCTAGTCACCAAAAGGATCAACGAAATCTACTCCATAATAATGGAGTTCCAAAGCCAAAGCATAGAGATCAACATAGCCCAAGCATTGTATAGACCTTTGGGATGTAACATGTATTCATGGGGGTACCCCTATGAAAGTGAAATGGACGTCTGGGAAGAACTAGCTACAAAGGTCGTCGAAAAGGAGATGATGATAGAACTCATATCTTGGAGGATATAGGAACTGGAATAGCCGGATTCCATCTCCCATGGAAGGTACTTGCTTGGTTGTGGAACCATCCTTCATTGAATTGGGTCCCCTTGGCTAGGGAGAATTTCAAGGCTTGGGGAATGAAGAAGAGTCCAAAGGGGAAATAGAGCCCATGCTACGGGGGAATGCTAATGAGGAGGGAGCCTATTTTCCCTCATTAGTTGAGGGTCATAAGATAGAAGAGTCATCTACACCTACGAGAAATTCTGTTCTAGAGGAGAGGTGTGTCTACGTTGCTTTGGAAGCAACCGACTCGACTAGGTATGATGACAATGAGCGATTTTGGAACGAGCTGGAAGATTTCTGTTTGTCCTTGGACAAACAACTATTTGTGTAGAATCGGAAAAATGGCGAGCTATCACAACAATAGGAGAAACTCCTCGACACTCCCTTGTGTTGCTCTGAGAAAGGAAAAACCAACAAACATGAGCCATCATCAGCCTACGAATGGTCGAGCTAGTTAAGACCCAACCCTCACGACAATGCTCGTAAGACAACGAGATGATCCACCAAACTTTGGTTCTATCTAAGGGATGCCCCATACGACATCTAGCTTCATATGGTGTGGAAGCACACCCTGGAGTTTGAGGAAATGGTTAGAGAGACTCCCAAAGCATCGGGTACTAAGGAGTTAACATAGAGTTTCATGGTGGGCTGTCATTTCTATGCCACCAACCATGTGCTTCACATGGAGGAGACCTTTCTTCCTCTTATGTGCTTACTAGAATCTTTAGAACCACCAAAGAAGAAGAAAAAGATGGGTTGCAAGGATGACTATTTCCCTAACCAAGTTAATGGTTTTCCTTAGCGAAAATCAAAATTTGTGAGTGTAAATACATAGGCTTGCTTTCTGTTCAAATAAACGCTGAAATGCAAGGAATGTTTCGTATTTCTCTATATAGTCTAGTTTAGTCATTAAGCATCTCAAAGGTCTTTGTGGTTCAATTTTTGGGTTCGATTGAGCGATGATTTTTGTTATGACTAATCTCATTTGTTTTGTTTGAGTAAACATAATCCAGGAACCTTTTGCAAGCATCTAGGTAAAGGTCTTTCTTTGTTTTGTTAATGTTTTGTATGCATTAACAAAATTTCTTCTTCCATTTTTAATTTTATTTGATCTTTTGATGCATTTAAAAGGTAAAGTTTAAAGTGACAAGAAAATAACCATACACTATAGACAACAAAAGTCTGTTTTTTTATGTATATACAAAGGTTATGTACATGTGTTAATTCCGCAATTCAAAAAATTTCAGCTTATTTTCTGGTAGATGTTGCAAATAGACAGGTAGCATTCACAATTTATCATCATTTCTTGAATTGTCTCAGCTAGGGCATTCCCAACACTTATCCTCACTCTTCTTGGTAGTCTAGGGAAAATCCCATCCAAAGAAGACTCCTCGCTATCTTTTAGACCTAGCGAGATAGATTCAATCTCCTTGCTCTCCTATGATATCCCTTTAGATGGACTCCCAGTGGAAGAATGACTTCCACTAGCCTTTGATGGTTGTTCCCACACTTGTTCAAAGAGCACATGGATGTGGAATTCTTACACGACTTTAATCAAAGAACTTAAAGAAACCCACTCCATGCTTGCATAGCAGTGATGCATGTCTAGAGAACTATTGTGAAAATTCAGTAGAAAAGGGACAAAGGGCACATTTGTGCCAGTTTCCAGGTGAAATTGTAGGTTTGTAGAAAAAGGCAAGCCCACTATAATCAAGGAACTTAAAGAAACCCATTCCATGCCTGGCATAGCAGTGATGCACGTCTAGAGAACTATTGTGAAAATTCAGCAGAAAAGGGACAAAGTTCACATTCGTGCCAGTTTCCAGGTGAAATTGTAGGTTTGTAGAGAAAGGCAAGCTCACTCCCCTTTGTGCAACCAACAACACATCTTCCAACTACTCACATAGGTCCAAGCCAAATAATTCCCATGTTCGGTATGTGATTGTGTAAGTAGATTCACCAAGGTCCAACAAGGAGCCCACAAAGTGTGAAGATATGTCGTTGTCCGATAGATAACGATCCTCCCTATGAAGAAAATCCAAGAGGAGGAACCACTTCAGTGCTTCAAGTACCAAATTTTTACCTATGCCTATTAGATCAACATGATGGCTATTAGTGTTGTAGCCCAAAAATGGCTTTGATCCTCTAGAGATTGTCAGACAAACAAGAGTATCCATCGTTTTAGGGCCTTGTAAGTAAACTTTGCTTCACCTTCGAGCTTTGAACTTCTCATGACCGCAATGACCCTTTTATAGACAACAACAAAAGCTCTCGCAGTTTGGCTGTGTTTAATGCTCTTGGTAAGGAGTCTTGTCATTACTTCCTAAGTGTACCTCTACTATGTTCCTGAGCATCACCACTTTCTTATTTAAGTGAAATTTGGATGAATGCTTCGCGATGAAATGTGCCACTTAGGTATGTCGTACCCCTCAGACTGTGCAAATGGTAAATGTATTTATATCTCACGTTTAACGGAAGATTGTATTGATCTCTATATGTGCAAAGCTTTGCCATAAGGATTTTTTACATTTATTTTTAGTCATTTTGTGAAAGATGGTAGACACTAACTGGATTACATGCCTTTCTGAAATTTATTTGATTGTACCAAGTGGAATGATGTGACTTGCACTGTCATGCTTGGTGAAAAATTAGAGGCATCTTGCTACTACTTTGGAGGCCAAGCTGGAAGTGACATCATAGTCTCCATACACTGAAAAGCCAAAATTCAGTTATTTAAGAAAATCTTCAGAAAGCCTTTGAGGGTCTGAAATGTAATTAAATAAGTGTAATATTCAAGCCACATTGGTAATTGTACTGGGGCTATGGACGCTCGTTGGTAGTAGAGCAATATTGACATTTTTCCAAAGTAATAACCTCTGTAGGGCTATGGATGCTCGCGAGCAGCGAGGCTCTATTTGGTTGGCTATGGGATTCCAACATGGTAGTGCAATGCACACTTTCCACTTAGTATCAGGAGGAATTAACACACTTACATCCACATATCATTGGCAAAGTCTATCTTCACAATTAGACTAAGGTAATGTTGATTGCTCACAGAGTTGGCTTCACTCAGGAAATCAAATACAAATTTTTGCGACATAGTGAGAATCAAAGGCATTTTTTTTTTTTGGAGTTTGAAGGGTACAACTTTTCCTCAAAAGGCAACTACCAAAGTAAGCTCGACCTATCCTTTGAAACAATGTTTCAACTTTCGACAACACTTTGAACTTGATAGGGGTTTGCACTTATGAAGACCTATTTTCCATCTCCTTCTTGCCCATGCAGCTGCACTTGTCCCAAACTTGGAAGTGGTCTTCGTTGATCTGTTGCTTCATTTGTTCTACCTCCGAGAAAGTCAATTGACTCTTTGCTTGTTTGTGCAGGTTTTGGCCCTTCGGTTTCTGCGTACTCTACTAGCTTGAATTAGTAGTAGTTCTCCAATCAAACCAAAGATCCTGGATCTTCAAATTTGGCAAGCCATATTTCTTAAGAGTTGTCAAAAGTTGTAAACTTAAATTTACACCTCTGTGAAGAAAGTGTTTTCTGTCAAAAACAATTCCTTTACGGGAACCTTCACTGGCAGACAACATGTGTCAGTGCGGCAAATGATTTTTGCGCACCTTTTATTTGTTGCTCAACCTTCTTTGTCAGGATGCCATTTGTCCTCTCGCTTCCGACTCTCGCTAATGGAGTATGGTCTTAGCTGACTCCTCGACACATGACTAGCTTGTAGAAGGCCTCTAGAAAAGAAAAGTGTGGTCCCCACAGACAACTTGCCCACTCACCATGTTTCCAACAAAGACCAATTAGCCCTTAGGCCAAAAGACCACACCTCATTTCAAATTCAAAACCCTTAAGAGATGCGTGTCTCCAAGCGACGACCATCCTCAAAGCACATCCTCATGCCATAAGCATTTGTGACACATCGACGACAAAAGCATGAAAATCTTCAAGGAAGGGTCACATTTGCTTAGAAGTGGCTATTGCCAACTATGGGAAGGGAAATTGGCTCATCTAAACAAGATGCAAAAGATATAGGAGCCAACTACAGAGTGTGACTTATCAAGATTTGAGGCGGCAACATTGTTCTCATGACTAAGGATAATTTTCAAAAAATGATGAGGCTTTCTCCTCTCCCAGGCTATATATACTCACATCATTGTAAAAGAAAGAGAGCTTTCACATCTTTGAAAATGAGAAGTAGAACAAGTCAGATATCCAATAAAAGGATCATAACTCATTTCCCCAGGAAGTACTTCTGGGAGAATTGGAGTTAATGCAATTGTCTTGCATCTATGTAATTAGATAGGCTAGCTGTAATTATGCCCCAAGAATTATGAATAATATTAATATTTCACTCGGTCCTTTGGTTTATTCTATGATTCGATTCATTTTTTATAGCTTATGTGCTAGCAAGACTTCTGTTTAGCTTCCAAAATGTTTGTTTCTAGATAGATTATGCCTATGTTGCTTCTTTGTTCATGAAATGATCATTGCATGCATTACTTTATGTTACCATACTAGTCGTTTATGAGCATTTAGATGTACAAGATGGTTGGTCCACGCAAGCCTTGTGGTTTTTACTCTGAAATTACTTGTGCTTGAAAGCCTTGGACTGTCCTTAAGCTGGGTGAATTGCCTCTTGCAATTTCATCTTTTTCCATTCTTTTCTCCACCCCAAGCACAAAGAGGTAGCTTCTAAAACCAAAGAGGTTGCACAATGGCACACAATTAGGTCCCTATCACCATTGTTGCTTCCCATAGATTTGTTACGCCTCGCCAGAGGTAACTTTGGGCTGAGATGCGATTCCGATCATTAACAACCAGCTAACCCATAAAGTAAAAAATAAACATTTTTTTAATGATTGTTTTTGCTTTTATGATTGTATTGCAATATCAAGTTCCAAAAATTTGTAATGGTGGTTCCCAATAAGGCAATCAATATGTAGTAAAAAATGTCTTGCATGTAGTAGGTATAAAACAACAATTTGTCTATAAAGCATATTACAAATAGGATTTTATTAAATTTTTTGCCAAAAAAGCAGTGTCATGTAACAGACTCTAATCACAAAGTCCTGGAACTAGGTAATAAAAATGTAAAACAACACCTATCAACTTTGAAAGCATTGCAACAAATAAAATGCTTTGCTTTTAAAGAATTGGAAATTCCCAAAACAATTAAAAATAGTTTTAAGGTTTGTAAATGATTGAAAAAACAAATGTCTATTAAATCAGCCATTTGACAAAGTAAAAAGATGATGACATTTGAGCAATTATGTAGATGACATCATTTCAAAAATTCATAATGATTTTTTTAATCTATTGAGAACAAAAATTTGAGCCAAGCAATTATGAAACAACTTGTAATGCAGAAGAATATAATATGATTTTTTCGTAACACTTGATAATAATACACTAGTTCGAGGGAGCAGCCTGGCACTCCACTCAAAGGGAAATACCACCACCATTTTTCAACATGAACACAATGCTCAACATGACGATGATAAATAATCTATACCTTCTATAATTTTAGTTTAACTTATTTCCTTCAGAAATTTGCATTGATACTTATGTGATCAATGTAAACTTGTGCATGTGTGCAAAGTAGCTTTTATTTATCTCAATTATTGTATCTTTGATGTTAAATGACTAAATGATGCATGAAAAAAGTTGTAAATCGTTAAAAATATTTGGATTTTTTGGATTTTTAATTTGCCTAGTCCGGACGCCAGGTCCAAGTCCGAGCCCAAAACCAGCTTGCTGAGTTCGAGTCTTGTAACTATGGAACTTACTTCTCATTAACAATCACAAACACTTACAGCTATGGGGTATCATCCAAGCTACTCAGAGCCAATTGATTTCAACCTCAATCCTCTAAAACATCCAAATCTGAGCTCTGCAATAACCTTTAGGCATAAATTCTCAATCATTGATGTGCAAAATGAGCTCCCAAACACCTATTATTTACAGCCCAAGCTCAAAATTAGGTCTTCATTTCTTCTTTTTGTTCATAAAATAAAGTTTTTTATTACTTTACCACTTCAATTAAAAGTGATAATAAAGTCACTTTTATTATTTTATATTATATTATAAAGTGAATATAATATCACTTATATTATTATTCTATTATAATTCCAAGCTTAGAAAACAATAATTTATTTCTCATTTACTCATAGAATGCAATCCATGGCTTGAAACCATATTCTCTCTAAAGCTCTATGATCCCTAATGCCGATTGAAATGATGCAAGCTAACTGGAACCTCGCTTAAATTCAACCAGAAACCTCACAAGAAGTTATCAAGTGAGTCACCTTGTCAACCCATTGGCCTATGAGAACTCAGGTGATAGGGCAACCCTCTGCTCATCTCGTCGCCTAGAAAGGGGACATAACAGTGCAGCACTAAGTTTCAAAGTTGGAGGTACAGAACAATATTTTATTTGCAAAAAATGATTTATTTATATGATGTCTGAGAAACTAGGTCACCTTGAAAATTTTGGATGCTTGAAATTTCTCATTGTCAGTGATCAAAACTGTTTCATTCTCTGCATACTCGTGGCCTTTCCAGCTACAAGTTACTGTTTTTCTTACTAGATATAAGGCTTGCTTCTGTGTTTGTACCATCAATAACTATTAATAAACATCACAGAGATTTGATATTACAGATGAAAATTTAATTGATTTGTATTTTTTTTCTATAAACAAGAAAGTCAGAGAAAGCTATTTTCATTATTAAGTCTTCATGCTAGGAAGCAAGGTTTTACAAGTTTAGTTATTTTTTATTTTTAGTGATGCATGTTCTATTTTCATCATGGTACTGCAGAGGATGGGAGGAACAATGAAGGTGCTGTAATGCAGCTTCATCAGAGGAACCTTGCTTATAATATACAGTGCAATGGCAATCCTGCTGGAGTTTGTGTAACATTAAACAGTGAGAGAGATTTAATTTCATATGGGATGTATGAGTTTGAAGGTATGCATAACCCCAGTATGTATGCTACTTTCAATGAAAATTTTATGGCAGCAAGGATTCAACCGGAGTTCTGTGTGTATTATCAAGATGTTTTTCAAACACACCCAGGCCATATTTTGAAACAGGGTCCAGTTCTTCAAAGTAATTGGGACTATGTTTTGCAACCGGAAAACATAATTGAAAATGCACCTTATAAAATGTATCTCCAAGAGATTTCCCAGGAAATGCAGACTCAAGATTTTCAATACTTCGTTGTAATTGATTTTGAGGCAACTTGTGACATGGGCATACGTCTAACACCACAGGAGATTATTGAATTTCCTTCAGTTCTAGTCAATGGTGTTACAGGGAGATTTGAAGGGCAATTCCAAACTTATTTAAAACCTGTTTATCATCCGGTGCTTACTGATTTCTGCAAGGAACTTACTGGCATTCAGCAAAGTCAGGTAGGGACGATTCTGTTATGTCTCTTTGTTGTGCTCATTTACTTTGTGTTTACTGAGTGTTAAAATCTTCTTAGAGGTCCCCTTCTTTCCATTATCTAGTCTTGTCTTATTTCGTTGATTGCTTTGATTGAAATGTTTATTCAATGGGGCATGCATGGACACAAGACTGATAAATCTGTTAGTTATCCTTTGTGCTTGTTACTAATTTATTTTGTCAGAGAGGCTGACTATTTGTGGAGTCCTATTAAATTCCCATTGATCTGATGTCCTATTTTGTGTTATTCCTATTAGTCTCCAGCAGCAAATTGAGATAAATTGTCATCTATTGCATACTGTATCATCTTCTATCTGAAATTATACATATATTATATAATTGGAATGCAAAACCTATTTGTAGATGTTTAGTTCCCACAACATACTCTAAGCATGCCTTGACAAACACATTTGCAAGATACAATTTTGGTTTTGGTCTACAGCTTTCTTGGGATCCCTTGGCTGTGGTAGAATCTTTCTTGCTAGTGGATCATGGAGTAAAATGTTGTGAAGACTTTTTATACCATTGAGGATCAAAGATCAATTTTACTTTGATCTTTAGAGAGTAGATTCCTTTTTATAGTCATATTTAAGTTCTTATGTTTTTAACTTTATTGCACTTTCTTAAATTTTTTGTAAATGAGTTGTTGTGGAGAGCATCTATTGATCATGGCAGTTAACCGAATTTGTGGAGATCAATGTTGTTCTTGGCTTATTGTCACCTCTAGTTAATCACTGCACTTTAGATGAAAATACATGGAAAATCTATATAATAGTAGTTTTGATTTTTTTCTTATTGGCTTGTTTTGCAGGAATTCTCTTACCACATAGAGATTTTGTTGGGCATGTACCATGATTTTAGTATTTATTTATTAAGTTAACACTTCAGACTTTGACAGATTGAATCATATATGCATGACTTCCTCATTCTCTACTAAATCAAGTGATGTTTACTAGGATCACCTAGAATGTTGCAAAATTTGACCTAAGCTTTATACTACTTTTGTAATTGTTAAGGTATACTGATTTTTCAGGAGTGTTGGTAGATATGGTTGCATACCCTATTTATATTTCCATCATGCAACTATAACAGTAGATCTCTTCTCTGAACGTACATGATATAAGTGGGCTGACAGTTTCACAAAGTTAAATATATACTTCAGTGTCTCAATCACTCAATGGGTTAAAACTTAAAAATGGAGCTGCTAAAATGTATATCTAGGGGAGAGAAGTCAGATGTTAGGCAGCCTTTTATTCTACTATTATGTCAGATTTGACTGAGTTATGAATTTTGTTAAAACTAAAAGAGGTGTAAAATTTTTATTGAATATCAAAGAGAGCTGAACAACACAAGAAACAAAAAGAACTACATAGCTTTATCTTGGTCCACAAGTTGAACCAACATCTGAGATAAATCAAGGGGAAGCATCCTATGATCAAGAATATTCCAAGCCGGCCCCTGCTCAGAGGCCCATTTAGCCAAAGAATCAGCCACACCGTTCCACTCACGAGGGATATACATAAAAGACACAGAATCCAGAGAATTTACTAACTGAATGATTTGCTAAATAACCAGAGCCAAATGCCAATTCACATGCACAAGGTTCCTATTATGCAATAAGTTCACAACCACCTGCGAGTCAGTCTCACAAATGATTCTTTTCTAGCCACGTTGACAACACTGTTCCACTACAACCAAGATAGCCAAGGCTTCCATGAGGTTATTAGTATGGTAACCCTTGTATATAGAAAACAGAAACTGAATATCACCTGAACTATCACGCCCAACTCCCCCAATACCAGTCGGACCAGGATTTCCCCGAGAAGAACCATCAGTGTTGATTTTAAGAGTGCCCGCCTCAGGAGGAGACCAATGTCCCTGACGATTAACACGTTGAGAGTGTTGCTTAGCTCTATTCCCAGAGCGGGTGTGGGGGACTGAGGAATTGCAACCATGAAGAGGAAAGGAGAGGCAAGAGTAAATACCAGCATCAGTAGGATCCAAACCCCCACCGATGTCACATTTAGCTAGGAGTGTTTCCTGAAGAGAATTAACAATTTTCCCCCATAGGTGCCTGATCTCGAACTGCAAATCATGAAAGATCCTCTTATTCCTCTCAAGCCAAACATGCCATAAAATAAGGGAAGGGCCGATAGTCCAAGCAACCTAAAGAAAAGAAGTCTTGGAAGGGGAATGGCCTAAACGGTCCTAGAATTCAGACAAAGAGGAAACATGCCAGCACGTGCATCCCCACACACTCCACCAGAAGTGCCAAATTTGTTTGGCAAAGGGGCACTGGGAAAAAAGGTGAGATACAGTCTCTTCACTATTGCGACAGAGAACACAGATGGAAGGCCCTTGGAAGCCTCGCTTGCAGAGATTATCCCAAGTAAGACAACGATTGTAAACTAGAATCCAGAGGAAAAAGTTACACTTGGGCCATGAAAAAATATTCCAAACTTTCTTCCACCAAGAGACCTCCACCTCACCAAAAAGTTGCTTCGTCAGCGCAAGGTACCCAGAAGAAACAAAATACTTGCCAGAAGAAGCACCTCCCCAAAGCCAAAACATCAGGTTCTTGCAACGAGCTGCACTCCTTAGAAGCCAATATCTGAGATAGTTCCAATCGATCTCCCAGTGAGCCACCCAGCGGCCAATCAGAAGAATTCTTCCATCTATAACCCACAACAAGGCCTAGGTTAAAAGCCTCCTTATAATGAGCCACCTTATTCCATCTAGCAGAAAAGAAAGAATCACAAAGAGCTTGCAAGTGAGGATGAGAGGATAGGAGAGGAGGATGACCATTCCAAGAATCACTCCAAAATAGAGCCTCAGTGCCTCTATTGCAGATCGAAAATAAACTTCGCTTCACTAGGTGAGCACCAATCTTAAGGGTATTCCACACCATAGAGCCTCTTCCCTCAAGAGAAAACCTGGAAATATCTGAAGGTTCAACACCAAGTAAATACTTGTGTGACAAGATATGGGCCCAAAGCTGAGACTGACTAGTACACCAACGCCAATAGAGCTTGGCAGCAAGAGCTTGACTGCACAAGATAGCAGACTGAAGGCCAAGGCCTCTTTCCTTTTTTGGCCTGCAAACAGTATCCCAATTGATGAGGCTCCATTTGGTATGTTGCAAATTGCCACTCCAAAGAAATTGGCGGGAGAGGGCATCAAATTCCTACATCACAAAATATTCCAAAATATGCAAGTCTATATCATCGTTTGATTTCTGAATGTGTGTTTTTGCAGATTCGATCATGTGCTTCAGATGTCAAGTACCTACTACCAACTGTAGCGTTAACTACAGTCCATTACTTTTGAACTGATGTCATTAATTTCTAAATGCTTCATATTTTGTTTCTTTCTGAAAAACTAGTTATATTTCTCTGACACTGCTTTATGTCAAAGTATCTGCAAATGTTTTGAAAAGGTAGTGTTTGAATTATATGCTTATGGTGTGCTTTTCCCTTTTGGAGGTATTTTTTGAATACCCCAGGTGGAAGTATCATGAGGTTAGACTAACTTATGGATGGCACGTGCATTTTGAAAAAGAGGCTGCTGTTGGCCTGCCAGGTGGACACATTTAGGGAGATAAACAACTTTGGATTGTGTGCATGTAATGTGATGTTTGATGAAGATGTAAAAATACTTCTGCATTGTTGAAAAAATAAATCAGTTACGAAAAAGATAAGACATACCCATATAAGAATAGACAGCAATAGCATGGTTACCCGTAAATCTGTTTGAAGGGACAGCTGTTTATGCTTGTGTTCTGCACCTACATGATGCCTACTAGACATCAAAAAGCTGATGTGTATGTGCTCTAACAAATGAAGCTTGTATGTGAGAAGATTACAAACATGAATAAAGTCTGTATTGTAGGTGCAAGTGCAACAAATTTTAGGTGTCAGCAGATACATTATCTCAAATTACTTCTACTAAGAATATATAACATGTGGTTTGTTGTGCTGATGGAGACCATATCTTTATTAACTCACATGTGCCAAAGATACAGAGGCAACTGTGTTGGCAACCTTATAGATAAATCATGAAAAGCCAACATGATTTGGGAAAGCCTATATATTTGTACACTAACAGAATAATTCCATGAAATTTAGAAACTAATGATTCCAGGGTAATCTAACAATATTTATACACATGTTGGGGGCATGCACTGGGGCAGATAGGGTATGACCATCAGGCTGTACAAAATCCATCTCTTAAGAACACCTATTTTTCTCACCAGGATGTGTATGGAACAAACTGAGGGATTCAATTGGTTTAATGCTTCTGTACCCAGAACAAGGAGCTGAGCATTTTGTGCAAGTGATCTGTTAACCTGAGCTATAGTGGTGTCTGGAGGAAATTGAAATGATTTTTTAGAATAGTCACTCAAAGTTAGTGAAATATCTCAACAGCCCTCACAAACAGCAATAATATAGATCAGTCTGAAATTCATCTGCAGTGTAACAGGTCTACAAGATGTTTTTTTTTTCCAAAAAATATAAAAATCTATAATGCATCTACAAGAACACAATTTTGTTACCGATAGATCTACAGTCTTCTGACCTGCAATTCCATCTCATCACAGGTATGAGACATTCATCTATGCAACTTTTAGAAGTTGTGACAGTAATTGCAGGTATGGCTAGAGTTTGAAATAGGAGTTATGTCTTTTATTATGGGCCATGGTTACTGCTGAAGAAAAATGATATGTATTTTACAAATTCCAAAACAATCTTGAAGCCCTTAAATTTTGATATGTAGTTTAGGTCAATAACATGCAAGTCAAACAGGTGACTGTCTAAATTTGACTTGTATCAGTGAAACTTCATTTTTTAAGTAATAATGTTAGGTGTCATTTGCAATAGTGAAGGAGAGATGACATATCAAAGTTTTAGCACTGCCCTCTGAGAATGACCATAGGGCTGCAGCAATGACTTTTTGTGGACACTTGTTCCTTCCTCTAAGCTCAAATTGCTAGGGAGGGGTGCATCTCACTGACAGCTATCTACTATTTGAGGATTTGATGGCCATCTTTGTGTTTTTAATTTGTTTCACACAATGAATTGTAAGACAAACTGGTAGACAAATGGTACTGGAAATGAGTTTACTTAAATGCGAAAGAGAGTGATCATTCAAGACATTCAAAAAGGTGCCTGATCAACATAAGCTTCCTTCCTCTAAGCTCAGATTGTTAGGGAGGTGCACATCTCAGTGACAACTATCTACTATTTGAGGATTTCACGGCCATCTTTGGGTTTTTAATTTTGTTTCACGCAATGAATTGTAAGACAAATTAGTAGACAAATGGTACTAGAAATCAGTTTAGTTCAATGGAAAAGACAATGATCATCCAAGACATTCAAAAGGGTGCCTGATCATCATAATGGAGAGCACTACCAGCTTGGAGTATCCCTCATATGTTTCTGCGAAAGTGAAGAAATAAATGGTAAACATTTGATTCCTAGATTGATTTTCTAGGGCCATGCAAGCTGTCAGTCCTCGCATTAGTTCGTAGGGATCCACATAAATTATGTATAAATGCATGCCACATTGCAATAAAGCACAAATCTTGTGTTATTTTAAAAGATCTGTCCTAATTTATTATTGTATAAAGTGTAAAGTCAAGTCAAACTCGACAAAATGAAATTTTGAGAGATGTTTGTCAAACTTTGAAGTGAAAGTCACATTGCTATGGAAGTCCAAGAAAATGCTCTAAAAAATGTAAAAGCACAGTGTTGAACATAGAATTATAAAATAACTCATGATCTCTGGTAACGAAAAGATCTCAAGTCCAAAAGGAGTTTAGGATTCTGGAAAATCCATTAGTGTTCTGAAAGTGTGTTGATGAGTGGGCCATGGTCTTATAATTGAGTCATGTGAACACTACTACAACTTTCATAGAGATAAAAAGTATGTTTACATTGCCAAAAAACAAAAGTCCAAGGATCAAGGTGATTCAAATGTCACCACCATGTTAACAAATCAGTAGCAGTTACATCCAAAACTTTCCACCTCATTTAGCACGACTCATTCGAAATAAAAAATCAGCTTAGTTACTGGAGTCGTGTCTGGGAGGCCGGATTCGGATTCGGATCTGATCCAGATCCGGATTCATGCCAGGATTTGTCCAGATTTGGGCAGGATCCTTGTTTTGGACCATGGATCTGTCTGGATCCGTGGACTTTAAATCCGGATGAATCCACAGTCCAAAACAAGGATCCGTCAGAAATCCGCATGGATCCTAATGAATCCATCACGAATCCACATGAATCTGTCATGAATCCCTAAGGACCCACAGGCCAGACTTGGAATAAATATGTATAATGTATAAATATTTTTTTATATAATGCTTATATATCTAAATTTAAAAACTATCTATATCTCTCTCTATATATGTACTCACAAATCCCAATGGGAAAAATAAAAAATCACGAATCCAAGAATCCGATTCACATGCCCGAATTGGATTCATATCCCGAATTGGTGAGTAAGTAAATTAGGGGATGGACTCATTATAACAAGACAGAGATTTATCAAGGTTTTAATCACATCTACATCACATGATGACAGTTTTCAATGTCACCAGATGTAACATGAAGCTACTTTAAATAACTTTTAATAGGAAGCATATTCACACAACTCGGTTCTAAACTGCATCCAAGATTCCAGAGTTCTGACCATTATCCCAACCATAGGACTGAGACAGTTCAATGGCAGACACTTGGGGATCTCTTGAGTCATAATTTTACCTCTTCATACTTCTGGGTTCACATTCTAAAAGATTGGCACTTTTTTTATTTAATCAATGTTATTGATAATTTGTGGAAACTAAAGCCATTTCTAATTGTAAAAGTGGTATATGTTGCTGTACGTGACGTGTTTATGCCAAATTATGAGACTATTAGACATTCATTAATCTTCTAGAAGAGAAGATATACAATAGATAGATAGATGGAACTCATAAATCTTTAGGGATTTGTCGAATAAATTTTTCGAATCTTATATTTCAAGCTTGCAATCAGAAGTAGAATTATGTGACATTTAGAGGAACATAGATTTGTCACAGAAAAAAAAGAAGTACTGCTTTGGTCTAGAATAATTGATGAATCTAGTTCTGAGTTAATGACAGGTAGCTTAGCTATTAAAATTTAAGATCCAGTGATGAGTGGTAGGTAGCTCTGTATGCCATTTCTCAGTTGCATTTCGAAATAAATCATGAGTATTTGTATTGAAGTGGCTGCATGCAAAGTGTTAACAATTATAACGTATCTCAAATAATTTTGTGGTTGTAGCTGTCTTGAAACATAATGGGATGGCCTTTTTGAGTCATACTGTAGGAGACTACTTTTGAAATTTGTATGCCATAAACTGGAGTTTGAAATCAAATGAGATAGAGGGCTATTTGCTTCTATTGGAGGCTAACTGGTAACTCATTAACACTATTCACGTATGTATCTTTCCATTCTTATCCAATTTAGTAAAGTAGAGTGGAATTGCTTGTCATCGTACGAGTAAAACAGTCTCTGTAATACTCAATTTATTTTAGGGATACAATCTGGTACTTAGTTTTCATTGCAGTTTTTAATTTTTGGGTGGATTAAAATGCATCGTCATTTTCTCTGTGCTAGAAATACCATTTAGTTCTTTTCTTCCATAAATTGTTCCCTCCTTCAGTCCTTTTTAATGAAATGTCTGCCACTGTCACGAGTGAAGAGAAACCCACTTCGGGTTTCCTGGGTATTGTGTCCAGTGTCCATTTATCAGTTGGAAATTTGATACTATTTCAGGGGACAGAAATCTGACATAACAGTAGAGAACTTCTCTATTGTCAAGCTGAGTAGTGTGAAAAATATGTACAGTGTGAATGCATCATAAAGTAGATTTGCCCAAACCCTGTCTCAGCAATATCATTCAGGAGAAATGTTTTTTCATGTGCTATTGACTTCGATGAGACAAATAAGAAAAAGCTGCCTAAACACAAGAATCTATGGCAAATGGAGGAAATGTGCAATTTTCTGGGAACTCTTGAATTTAAATGCACTTTGCTGGGTTCAGCTGAACTCCCAAGAATTCAGGCAGAGGGAAAAGAGAATGTTTTGTTCATTTTGTCTGTTATTATTAAGAGATACCAAAATCTTACAGCTCAACGGGAAGTTAAGGAAGCAACAAAATAAAGTTGCATAGGTTTGTCCAATAATTTATGCAAATTGGGAAGCTGTATCTCTTGAATTTACACATTCCAAGTGCGTATTTAAGCCCAGACTATTTGTGAGCCAATGAAGATATTATGTGTTTTTCACTTTTCTGCTTATACACATTCAATGTGTTTCATCAATGTTTTACCTGGAATGAATTTATTTTTGTTTTCTCCATTTTTTCCCTGTACAGGATGCAAAAGGTATTTATTTGTAATTGTGATCAAACTGGTATGATTACATTCACAATTTCAAATGGGCAGTGCTTTTCTTTTCCCCGTAATCTCACTGGGAAGCAGATACCTTAAAATTTTGATTTAGTTGCATTTAACTATCTTATTATCTGTTGCTATCCAAAGCAAATGAATATCATTTTAACTGTTCTTAGCATATGCTGATATCGAAGGGAAATAATTATCATCTTTTTTCTTTTCTCTATGACAAGTCAGAGCTCATGTGTTTGATGCCATTGTAGTTACTAGTAGCTATACCAGAATTAAAGAAATTGCTACATGCCTTAAACTACTTAAGCAGATACAGAGGCTATGATGATGTAAAATCTCATTCCTTAAATATGCTTATGATACTTTATCTACCTACAACAACCTTCATATACATTAAATGCTCATTCATGCACATGCTAATGTTCAGTGTTATGCTTATATATTATCATGTCAACATCTAATAACATTAAGGTGTATTATAGGAGCATGTAGTGTGGTTACTAAAACATGGGTTTGGTAGCTGCAATTTATAGGAGGGAAGATGAAATAGTTCTTGTTCCTCTACCTTTTAGTTTAGGTTAGGATCTCATTTAGGACTTACATGTTCCGGCATTTGTAGGTTTCTGAAGGAGTTCCTTTGAGTGAAGCCTTGTTAATTCATGACAGTTGGTTGGAGGAAAGAGGAGTTAAAAATACCAACTTTGCCATTGTGACCTGGGGTGACTGGGATTGCGAGGTAATGTTGGAGTCTGAGTGCAACTTGAAGGGCATTCGGAAGCCTAGCTACTTTAACAGGTAGCTAGCTCTTTACTTAATTTTGTTTTTTTAAATGCTTTTGGATTCTTGTTCATGGAATTTCATGACATCAAAGTGGGAATATGGTTTTGTCATTTCCATCACACAGAAGCTTTTTTTTCAATAAAATCAAAAGAATGCACTATCATTTAGCTAGTTCCTGAAGGAACTAAATCAATTGATAGGAGTTTGTATTAATATCATCTATGCCCTCTTCATTGTTTTATGATGGATAAATATTTTTCCTGGTCAATTATTTTTAATGGCTGTGAGACAGATTGATTTTCATATGACCTTTTATGATAACTTTTGCTCTGCGTCTTTAAAGTGATGCTTTTGATAGCCTAGTCGAACACTAACTATTGTAGTAAATAAAATGGACTTTAAATTTCTCCTTGTGGACAGATGGATCAATTTGAAGCATCTATTTTGTAATGCATTTGATCAATTTCGATGCAATCTAAAGGATGCTGTACAGTTAGCTGGGCTTTTGTGGGAAGGTCGAGCTCACTGTGGCCTGGATGATGCCAAGAACACTGCTAGGCTTCTTGTAGACCTTATGAGACGTGGAATGAAATTGCCAATCACGTCAAGGTGTTCCTCTAATGTATCGAAGTACACACCATCTATGCAAAAGCAATTGCAGACCTCTGTGGGTGGAAGCTTTGTGTCAGAAGCAAGTGTACATGCATTGGGTAATGGACTACTGTTAAGAGCAACAAATGAAGGAATGGAAACAAGGACACTTTGTTTCTGTGGAGTGAGGAGTAACAAATGCATGAGTAGGAAACCAGGGCCAACGCATGGAAAATACTTTTTTGGTTGTGGTAATTATTCCATTAAAAGAGGTGCAGCTTGTGCATATTTTGAATGGGCTGTTCCAGATGTGCCTTTGAATGCTTAGATTGTGAAAAATGTCTAATGCTTAATTAAGGAGGCAGACAGAAGGGATAACACCAATATGTGTCATCAATCTGTATCGGCCATTCAATTGTCTTCAAATATTGGGTGGCTCTTCTGCAGAGCAAACAGAATTATTAGCTGTTGGCTAATGTTAATTTGGACATTTTTATTGTTGCAGTCTGTACATTCTGGTATTTTCGCAAGGAGAATTGGTGTTTGATATCATGGTTTGGTATTGGCTAATATGTAATTTTTTTAATTTGATGTCTTCATATTTCTTCCTAGATTGAATGGTATATTTCACAATTTTTAGTAGATGCATGAATGAAATAGGATATGTCAGTGAGGTCTGATCATTACTTGTTCATAAATATTGAATCAAGTCGCAAGTTTTATTAAATTCATATGTTTTCAGGGATATTTTTGATTCAGTCATGTTATTCAGGAAGCCTAATTCAATGGTCTGGAATTTACCCGGGTGTGGCATATCTCTTTTCTCTCCTATTATGTCATTTTAATTGGTGAAATTTCCATTTTTTTTTGCCATTACAGAGTCACATAGTTAGTCCTTATCTGGAGTCTGGTCAAGAAGGTTTGTATTGTGAAAATATTGACAACATTACATTATTTTCTGATACTCGTTTGACCCAGCTTTCCCTTTGCTTCATGCCATTTCCATGGAATTTCTAATAGCACGGAAAAGATCTTGGAGGGTGGCAGGCATGGAAATAGTTCGTGGATTTAAGAAGGGCAGAAATCATGTTTTTAAATTTTAATGGATTATTCATGAGACTGGTACTTCGGAGATTCAATTCATGTAACATTGCAATAGTGATCTGTTAATTGTTGCATGCACGTGATTTGTATGTAGTTGTCTGCCTATTATCATCTGAAGAGAAGTTTCCAAAATATAGGGAATGTTACAAGCTTTCTCTTACCATTAACGGTGCCTGTTAAAACAATATTATTATTTATTTTTCTGAGAGAGCAAACAGAGTTCGTTGTTTGTGGGTTTGGTAAATTCTAGAATTGAAATGGGGAATTGGATAAAATTTAGTTTATCATTTAGGCATTGCCAACACATTTTCCTTCCGGTGAAAGATGAGTACAATTGTAACAACCAAAGTTTTATATAAAATAAATATAAATTAATAGCCATAGAGCTGTTTTGTTCGAATGCATCTGACAATTGTAAGGCGTGGAAAGCATGATGTGAACAGTACCCTAGTACCAACGTATTGCTATACATCTTCCCTGTTGGCGTAGCGACTATATCCTCGATGAGAACCCTCTCCACCATCAGTACGTGCTTTTGGTGTGATGGAAAAATCTACATGGTATCAGAGCGCAAGTCACCTGTTCGAGTCCATCAAACCCGACTATATCCTCGAGGAGAACCCTCTCCACCATCAGTACGTGCTTTTGGTGTGATGGCAAAATCTACATTCCCCACTTCCACGGAAGATTTAAAAACCACTTCCCCCCAATATCAGCATAATTTTAAATCCTCCTCAAAATTTTAATCAATAGGCTGCCTGTTTTTGGTTCGCAGCCTGTAGGATGCCTCTCAAGTCAGTCTCCATCTGCTTCCACAGAAAAAAGCTCCCTCAACTAACTAGACAATTTGGAGCAAAAAGATCATATTAAATAGCAAAAACTGCTATTGTAGGTTCTTGTGCATGCTTTTCATGATGATTTGATTTCAATAGGAGTGACTGAATGCAGATTGGTTTGGCTTTGTTTTTTTTTAAAATTCTCTCCTATAATAGTCTCTCTTGCATTTCTTTGTCAAACTCTGCATATATTTTTCTCATTGACAACATTAACACTACACAGTTTGTGCAAAATCTTCACTTGACAGGGTTCCACTAAGATTTTCACCTGATAGGTTATGCATTCGAGTCCCTAGAACATATGCCTTCGCCATTGATCATAATATAATGATAAAATGTAGAGCATGTTTCAAAAAAGCTCTATAATTGGTTTACAAAAGCTTATTTGGCTTTTACACGATGAGAAGGCTAATGTTGGTGTGGTAAGTATGCTTTCTCTCAAGTATACAAATTTCCTTTGATGTTATTAATGGACAAAAGAGATAGATCAGGGCACTCAGTAATGTTTTAGAGTAGTGGTCCATTGTGATTGAACTGATGCATTTTTTTTTGAAATGCAAATTCATGGTTGGGGAATTTGCATTTATTTGATTTCGTTGGTTGTAACCATTTGGTTAATCAGACCTTCAACATTGGATCTTCTGTAAGCTATAGAGAGTGTTCGTTGGCCTATTTTCTCCATTTGGGGATGTAGGATTTTGCATTTTCACAATAGCGAAGTCATAATACTTCAGAATGGTCTCCAATCTGGGTTGCAGGTTTAATTGGCCATTTTTTGTTATTTAATATGCGTGATCTTAGTTTTGGATTCTGGGTATAGCTGTAATTGTCTTCTTTTCTATTTAAACGAATACCATGTTAAACCAGAGTCTTTGAAGAATGCATATTCAAACATATGTGCAACGTCTCTTGGAAGCGAGGCCAGTATTGAACCCTTCACTTAGAAGGGCTCGTTTGTTTGCTGGAATAGGAGCAGGGAAATAGGAATAAGAAATGTATTTTTTATTTGGTACCTCAAATTGGAATAGGAAATAGGCAAACATATTCCAATTTTGCTCCTTAATGAGCATATGTCCATTCCAAAAAATAGTTGTTATTGGAATGAGCCATTTGTATTCCCAATCTAATTTTTCTTTTAATTTTTTTTTTTAAAAATTAATTTAATTTTTTACAATTTTTAAAAATTTTTTTTAAAAAAAAAAATTATTATATTTATTTTTAAAAATACAAAACTTCACCTTATTCCATTCCATTTTTGTACAACCAAACAAGGGAGTAACATATTCCTAATCAAGTACCAGGTTAACCAAACAAGAATGGGATTGATAAGTAGGAGATGATTTCCACAGCTAGTCAAATTGTGATGTGAATATCAGGATTTAACTGTGTGATTTTTGAGTCAAACTCGATGACCCATCTTTCATGAGTAGTGATTCAACATGAATCCATCTCTCATGAGAATAAATGGAACACTTAGCACTCATTGGATCTAGGTGATGCTCACAGGGGTGAAGCACCGGGACTTCCTGGGAGGTCACCCATCCCAGTACTACTCCAGCCTGAGCGCGCTTAACTATAGAGTTTCCTCCACAGTTAAACCTAAAGCTTGCAACCCCATTTGCAAAACCTTCACCAAGTGTTGTGCCTTATGAACCATTCATTAGAAAGCCCCTTAAGCTCATCAATTGATAAGTAGGACATGATTTCCATAGCTACTCAAATTGTGATGTGAATATCAGGATTTAACTGTGTGATTTTTGAGTCAAACTCGATGACCCATCTTTCATGAGTAGTGATTCAACATGAATCCATCTCTCATGAGAATAAATGGAACACTTAGCACTCATTGGATCTAGGTGATGCTCACAGGGGTGAAGCACTGGGACTTCCCGGGAGGTCACCCATCCCAGTACTACTCCAGCCTGAGCGCGCTTAACTACAGAGTTTCCTCCACAGTTAAACCCAAAGCTTGCAACCCTTCACCAAGTGTTGTGCCTTATGAACCATTCATTAGAAAGCCCCTTAAGCTCATCAATTGATAAGTAGGAGATGATTTCCACAGCTAGTCAAATTGTGATGTGAATATCAAGATTTAACTGTGTGATTTTTGAGTCAAACTCGATGACCCATCTTTCATGAGTAGTGATTCAACATGAATCCATCTCTCATTAGAATAAATGGAACACTTAGCACTCATTGGATCTAGGTGATGCTCACAGGGGTGAAGCACCGAGACTTCCCGGGAGGTCACCCATCCCAGTACTACTCCAGCCTGAGCGCGCTTAACTACAGAGTTTCCTCCACAGTTAAACCCAAAGCTTGCAACCCTTCACCAAGTGTTGTGCCTTATGAACCATTCATTAGAAAGCCCCTTAAGCTCATCAATTGATAAGTAGGAGATGATTTCCACAGCTAGTCAAATTGTGATGTGAATATCAGGATTTAACTGTGTGATTTTTGAGTCAAACTCGATGACCCATCTTTCATGAGTAGTGATTCAACATGAATCCATCTCTCATGAGAATAAATGGAACACTTAGCACTCATTGGATCTAGGTGATGCTCACAGGGGTGAAGCACCAGGACTTCCCGGGAGGTCACTCATCCCAGTACTACTCCAGCCTGAGCGCGCTTAACTATAGAGTTTCCTCCACAGTTAAACCCAAAGCTTGCAACCCCATTTGCAAAGCCTTCACCAAGTGTTGTGCCTTATGAACCATTCATTAGAAAGCCCCTTAAGCTCATCAATTGATAAGTAGGACATGATTTCCACAGCTAGTCAAATTGTGATGTGAATATTAGGATTTAACTGTGTGATTTTTGAGTCAAACTCGATGACCCATCTTTCATGAGTAGTGATTCAACATGAATCCATCTCTCATGAGAATAAATGGAACACTTAGCACTCATTGGATCTAGGTGATGCTCACAGGGGTGAAGCACCGGGACTTTCCGGGAGGTCACCCATCCCAGTACTACTCCAGCCTAAGCGCACTTAACTACAGAGTTTCCTCCACAGTTAAACCCAAAGCTTGCAACCCCATTTGCAAAACTTTCACTAAGTGTTGTGCCTTATGAACCATTCATTAGAAAGCCCCTTCAGCTCATCAATTGATAAGTAGGAAAATGGGATTGCTTTTTTCCATTCTCATTCCACATTTCCATTCCTACTCTAATTTTCCATTCTAATTTTCTATTCCTATGCCGACAAATAAATGGACCCTAAGTGCACTGGAAAATGACCAATCGACATGATGTAGATGTCTCTATTTGGGGCAACTCTAACAAAATTTGATGTGATATAGAGAAGATGCAGATCATGATGCTTTTGTTTGGAGACATGACCCTTGAGAATTGCTGATTTGGGTGATGGAGGAGGAAATCAATATTGTTTCCTGTTTGTTTGTTATGTGGTTACTTTCCCAAACATGTTAGAGAAACAACATTCAATGTTGATGGGGATGTTTATGCACTCGTCCTATTAGAGATAATTGTTGAAGATGGCCACAAAATCGAGCGGTGCTTCTCCAACAAGGCATTCGCAAACACCATTGTCAAATGAAAAGAGGAAGTCAATGTTTGAAAATTGTAGTAAAAAAGCATTGTGAGTTCACCTTCCTAAATTTGGGGGCAATTTGTAAGGCTTTGTCGGATCATTACAAAATTTGTAAACATTTAATTACATGGCTTGAATCATATTGTGACTTTGGGAGTGCTCTTTTTGGGAAACATAGACGAGTGAAGGAGGATTTTGATGATGGGAAAACAAACATGATTTGTGATGACGAAGAGCCCAAAGACATGGATCTAAGACAAAAGAGTATCTGCATACAAGAAGTGGGTTAGAGAGAACATTTTGTTTTTTAATTTTGATCAAATTTATATGCTATAAGAATTTTAATTTTAACCAATGTTTTGCAGATGTATATGTTAATCAATGCAGAACATATTTTGTTTGATATCTTTTGTTAATTACAATAACACTTAGATGCATATCTAATATCAATTTGATATGAATTGATATCGTTATGCTATAATCTTTTTTTTTGATGGAGAATTCAAACCTGCGAGGCACGAGGATTGCAAGCTACCAACCAGCGAAGGTCACCACTTGAAGATTTAGGAACTTGATATGGGCCCCATGCGTGCCTGAAACCTCTTCAACTTAGAGCCAAGGATTGAGGGGCATCCACTCCGTCAAAATCACCCGGGGCATGATTCCGGCCTCATCCCTTATGGTGTCAGAGCTTTGCTATAATCTTAATATCAATATCAATTTGAGATATATAATGACAGTATTAATTAATCAATATTGAATTGTTGGGATATATAATAAGTCACTGTTGTATCTTTATTTTGCACTGTATGGTTTCTGTACTTATAAGATATCGATTATGGTCTCCATTCATATGAGGAGACATGTCTTCAATGATCATTAATATATCAAAATATATGTTGTGGCAATCGTTTCAGTATATGGAAATTATAGAGATCAAATGTTAAGGCCAATAGGCCGCTTATGCATTTGATTTCATTGGTTAGAGTAATTCAATTGAAGCTACTATTCTCTAACACTCCCGCTTAATTAGGGAGGAGAACTTCTACCCATAATGTAAGCACAATAGATATGTTTATCATGTGAGATAAAGGTATCACCTCATTATGATATCAGGAGTTATGATGTGTCCACGAAAATCAAGTCACAAGATATTTACCATACTCACAAAATCCATGATGGTATGTGCATAAGCATCATGTCACATTCAATGCCTACCCTAAGGATATCTAGTCATGGCATATCCACAAATATTATGTGACATAATATCCACCATGAGTATCCCAGTAATATTATGGCTATCCATAGATATCAAGTCTCATGATATCCACCATAATTTGGTATTGCTTAAGAGATATTAACTATGATGACATGTCCACAGTTATCAAGTCCATGATAGTGTGATCAAACATTGTAAAATCATTACCTTCCAATAATAACCAAAACTATAAGTGTTCATTATTAAATATCGTCACCTCAATGATGCTCATAGGGTCCCATGGAGTCACACATGACAAATGAAAGAGTTTACGTAAAACTTCGTTAGTTTACCTCTAAAGTTTTCAAATCTTACTAATACTAATATATCTCAATTGCATAATGTTTGTCTACACCATGTCTCTAACACAATGGTGGGGAATTTTTATATGCATTGGTTTGTCATGGAATACAAGATTCACAGAAAGCTTTATACAACTTTGGTTGTCACAGTGAATGATAGTGAGTTCCAAGGATTGTCCAAACAATCCCACAAGAAGTTTCTTTAACCAAACAACTTCTACTCCCATAGATGTTGGCTTTTGTAAAATTTTGTGCAACTGAAGATTATTTCTTATTAATCGAGCAAATCATATCTTATCCTAAGTTGAAGCAACACCCTGAAGTACTTTTTCGATCAACTATACTTCCAACCCAATCTGAATCACTATAATAATGTGGATTTAAATCTACATAATTATATGTCTAACCATATCCAATTGTGCCGCACATGTAACTCAGAATTTGTTTTGTTCCAACTAGATGCAATTGTCCTAGCTCACACATGAATTGACTGAGTGCATTTAATACATTACAAATATATGGTCTAGTGTTAACCAAGTACATTAAGGACCCAATCATTTTCTAGGAGATAGTAGAATCTACCAATTTTGAGTTCGTGGCAACTTCTTTTAACTTATGTAAATTTGTTTTCATGGGAATGCCATGGTTTACAATCCATCATTCTGAACCTTTTTGAAATGTCAATAGTGCATTTTCCTAGACTTAGTGTAATATCATCAGCCTGCTGCCATATTTCTAAACTAGAAAAATACTGTAGTGGACCCAAATCCTACATGTCAAATTCATATGCTAGGTCTTGTTTACATTTAGTGATGAGATGGTTTTCTCATTTAGTCCAAGTCATCAACATAAAAAATGAGGATCAACATTTCACCATTAAATACCTTGAAGTATAAATTAAGATCTGTATCATTCTTGGAGAAGCCCAATCCTAGAAGGTATGATCTATCCTTTCATACTAGGCTTGAGGAGTTTGTTTAAGACCATATAGAGCCTTCTTTAATTTGCAAACATGAGAACCATTACCATGTTCTAAAAATCCTTCATATTGCTCCAGGTATACTTCCTCTTCTATTGTACAATTAAGAAAAAATAACCTTTACATCCATTTGGTGAATTTTCCATCCTTTTGATGTGACAATACAAATCACAACCTTGATAGATGTATATTGAGAGACAGGAGAAAATGTTTTTTCATAATCAATTCTCCCCTTTTGAGATAAAGCATTTGGCAACAAACCTTGCTTTAAATTTTTTAACACTATGATTGACAAGAAGTTTTATTTTAAAAAGCCATTAGATGAAATCATTGATTTGTCTTTTGGTCTAAGTACAATCTCCCAAACATTGTTCTTAAGAAATATTTATATTATTCTATCATGACATTTTTCAAACTTAATGTTTGAAGGCTTCCTCAACATTGGAAAGTTCTGATTTGATGAATTCACTCACAAAGACAACATAACTGGAGTATCTACGAGGTCTTTTTCTTTCCTTGAAGGTTCCTTTTAGCAGTGCATAATTTTTAACCTCTTGAATCATTTTCCTTGCCTATAAAGGTCTTTTCCAATTCACAATAGTGTCTCTAGGTTCATCAACATAATCCATAGGTTCATTTTGATTATATCTTTTATACATTTGTGGTTTTTCCTTTGAATATCAGAAGCATGATCCTCTTCCATATTTTGAGGAGACTCTCAGGGATAACTTTTGTGGTGAATTTTTGCATGTTAGCATAGTAAGATTTGGTTAATAATTCCAACGGGGCAGGGCGTATCACCCAAACTTTATAAAAATTAGATTGCACATGTGGACCCATCACCCAAAGATTTATGCAATTGGCTCCATTATTGACACAATATAGCCAATCATATTTTTTTTACACACGATAAATTTAGAACACTCACCTACAATTTCTGAAGGGAAAATTTTGGACAACCTAAAATCACCCATGGTTTTATAAGGTTTAATATAGAGGAGGAAAAGTTTTCTTGTCATTTTGTGGATGTGTGCCACAAACCAATGCTATTTTTGCCAACTCTATTATTCATGCCAATATATTGGACGTACCATAATTGTCTCGAAAATGACATAAGGTGTTATTATTATGCACACTTTGCCAAATATTTGTATAAACTATAAGCTTCTTGCCAAATTCACCAAAAATGATTAGTATAGCTGCATTAATAGATCAGTGTTATTTTACACAATTTATGTCGATTCTCTCAATTTTGATCAATAGCAAAGTCTCAAACTACTAAGAGCATTGATGAGTGGTGAATGTAATTGACGTAAAGATGAGTAATTTCGTTCTCTACCTGTTTGTATTTTGAGTTCATTTTGATTTAGTAGATACAACCATACAGTGGTCAATGATCATTTGGGAGACCTCAAACATGATGACATCTATATTTTATATTGTAGGTCATATAACCAATGAATCCTATTTAGATAAATATTTGTAATACTCTTTTGTCACTTCTTTAACAAGTTAAAATATATTTTTGGTAGCCTATATTTTGTTGGAGATGCTAAATATGAACAAGGGTAAGGGTCCTTCATGTGGGGAAACACAATAATGACAAGAAAAACGTAGAAGCTTATCATCATATTTTAGTGGTAGGAAATTTTATGGCCAAAATTAGGAAGCTACATCATCACAAGTACATTTACAAGAATTCCACCATTGCCATGTATTGAAAAAGTTGGTGAACTTGATATCTCTGATCATGATGAACTTGAAGAAGATTTTCAAGTAAATACCAAGAGTAGCAAGAATAATACAATCGAATTGTATGAAAATGCCAGAGATGATGATGGTGGACGACCAAGAAGGGAAAAAGTAAATACAAATAAGAAGGGATATGGAATAACTAAAAAATATAGTAAGTGTGATCTATTGATTAAGAATTTTCAAATAGAATGGACCTCAATGTATCCATTCATTGAGCCTATGGACAATCCAATTAAAGGCGAGCCTATGGTAGAATGCAAATTTTATACAGGAGAATCTTGGGTCCTATGGAAATCTTGCATCAACCAAAAATACTTCCTTTGTTTTATGCTTTAGTCTGTTGATCAAGTGGACAATTTTACTATTCTAATGTACTTCATATGTGGGCATAGTTTCCTAAAGTACACCTACCATGGATCTCATGTTTTTGATTTAAGGTCTTAGTGTTTCCTCATTAGAGAGTTATCTTTCATTCTTTCTCAAGGCACGTTCATGGTTGACAGATTGAGTAGCATGTGATAATTTACATTGGCAAAGTTTGTGTTGTCTTGCAATCTCTTGTGGTTGCAGAGTGGCTTCTTGGATCACATACATACCTAATTTTAAGTCTACAACTCTTAGTTTGATTCATTGTGTGGTCGTTGATTTTCCCTTCAGGGTATGACCTATATCTTGTAATATGTTTCATTAATCTGATCTATCAGTCAACCTATGTGTCTTGATAGCTATATATTGAGCTATAGTTTGTAGTTAAAGGTATGCTTGATAGAAGAACATATCTGGAGGCTATCTTCTTGAGCTACTAAGCTTGTGTGTGAATTTTCTCTTGTAATTGAAGGCTGCAACCAGGTAGGCCTTATGCCCAAAAAATTATAATCGAATATCATTGGATATGCATATTGGCAATTGAATTTTGTTGTTTTCTATCATATATTATGTTGTTATTTCATGTGTGACTATAGCAAGTGGGTTTGGACCAATTCCTTGGAGTTCTCCCTACCTCCCTTATGTCAAGGTGGTATTAGAGTGAAGTGCTTTCCTTGTGGAGTTTTGTAATTTTGTGGAACCTTGATTTGGATTGGGTGTAGGGTGGAACACTTGGTATCTAACCTATAACTTGTAGAGGGTTATGATTCTAGTAGGAACTATTGTCAAGATGGTTTGAGGTAGAGAAAATGTGAATCACGCTATTATGGAAATGATGAGACAGATTGCAACTAGACTTGAAGTTGTTGAGACAACCTAGAGAAGAGTTATGCATATTGAAGATGTTAGTTATGAAAAAGTTGGAGTTGTAGTAGACCAAATCCATAATTTGAACAAGGTGATCAAAGATTCTTAAGATCTTAGACTAGAGTGAATGCTAGAAATCCTTTTGATCCTTCTTATTGTTATGGCAAGCTTGATATTGATGCCTTGTTGGATTGGATCTCTAAGATGGAAAACTATTTTGAGTATAAAGTATACTTATTGATAAGAAATTGAAGATGGAAGCTACTACGTTGAAAAGACATGCATCTCTTTGGTTGAAAAGCTTGGAAACTGATAGACAAAGAAGAAGAAAATAAAAGATTAATAATTGTGATAAGATGGCTGGCAAGATGAAAGGTGAATTCCTTCCTGGTGATTATCATGTTAGCTTGTTGAAGAAAATTCAAAATTTGAGACAAAAGGACATGACAATATAAGAGTATACTAAGGAATTTTACAAGTTAGACATCAGATCTAGACATGTGGATGATGAAGTGGAGAAGATTGCGAGGTACTTGAAAGATTTGAGGATTTCTATACAAGATGGAATTAGTTTAGTAAATATGGATAATATGGAAAAAGTATATCAGTTAGCCTTCAAAACTGAAGAAAACTTGGCTAAGAAACATGAGAAAACATAGAGAGTAAGAAGAAGTAGATTTTAGAGGAGTAAAGGTATATCTTATGGTAAAAGTAGAAGATCAGACAATGCAACTCAATACAAAGGTAAATCAATGTGGAAAGAAGAGATTGACCACAAAGGAAGAGGTAATTTTTCTAGAGGTAATTAGACCAGTTACATTAGGAATAGTTATAACTATAAGAGGCAAGATAGATCTTGGTTTAAAGATACTTACTTTAAATGTGGAGAAGAAGGTTACAAATCTTTTGAATGTCCTAATTGTGACAAGAAGTTATGTAGCAGTTAATAGAAATGCTTTGATTCAAGAAGATGCATCTAATTCACCTAATGGATCTTAGGAATGAGAGAATTTAATAATAGGAAGAACTTTGTGGAATGAAGAATTGAGAGAGGAACATGTTTTGAGGAAAAGTCTTTTCAAGACCAAATGTAAGATCAAAGGTAAATCATGTAGGGTAATTATCGAAAATGGCAGTTCAAATAATTTGGCATCTAAGGAATTGGTTTAAAAGTTGCAGTTGCATAGATTTAAGCACCCTAAGGATGAACATAAGTTACTAGTAAGAGAGCAATGTCTTTTGAAATTCAAGATTGGAAACTATTATGATAAATTCTCGTGTGATATTATGCCTATGGATTATTCTCATATCTTGTTGAGAAGACCTTGACAATATGATATACAAGATTTGCATGATGGTAGATTGAATCAGTATAATATTTGGGCCAATAGAAAGAAAAAAATTTTGTTGCCTTTGATTGAGAAACTTGAGGATGAACATTGGACAACTGTTAGAGTTTGTTTGGTTGAGGGAAATCAGTTTATCCAATATTTGAAGAAGTAGAATGTATGTTTTTCTTTGATCCCTAGAAATTCAAAAAAGAAAGATGAAATTGAGTATGCACCTCATATTGAATCCTTGTTGATAGAATTTCAAGATATCATTTCAAATAATGTGCCCGATGGATTGCCTCATCTTAGAAGTATTAGTCATTGTATGGATCGTATTCCTAGAGCTAGTAACAAATCATCACATAGATTGACACCTATAGAGAATGGAGAATTGAATAGAGAAGTTCAAGAATCATTGACAAAAGGTTTGATCAGAGAAAGATTGAGTACTTGTCCAATTCTAATTGTATTGATGCTTAAGAAGAATGAAGAATGTGCATTGAGTCTAGAGCTATAAATAAAATAACAATCAAATATAGGTTTCCTTTTCCTAGAATGGATGATATCATGGATTTCTTGAGTGGACTGAAGTATTTCACAAATATTGATTTAAAAAGTGGTTATCATAATATTAGAATCAAAGAAGGAGATGAGTGGAAGACTTCTTTTAAGACTAATGAAGGTTGGTATGAGTGGTTGGTTATGCCTTTTAGTCAAACTAATGCACGTAGTTATTTTATGAGGTTGATGAATGAAGTTCTTAAGAAATTCTTGAGTAAGTTTGTGATTGTTTGCCTTGATAATATTTTGATATTCAATAGGACCAAGGAAGAACATTTTATGCATATAAGACAAGTATTACAAAGACTTAAGGAAGAAATCTGTGGATCAATTTGAAGAAATACACTTTATGAAGGAATAGATTGCGTATCTTAGTTTTGCTATTTTTGTTTATCATTTGAAGATGGAACCTGAGAAGATCAACACTACTTTGGATTAGCCTACACTTGAGAATGTTGGCGAGGTTATGACTTTTCATGATTTGGCTAGTTTCTACAAAATGTTATCAAAAATTTCAGTTGAGTTTGTAATGTGATGAAAAAGACAATGAGAAAGGATAAAAATGAATTCAAATGGACACATGGAGTGGATAAAATATTTGAAACATTGGAGCAAAAGTTTGCAACATTACTTTTGTCCTCTTTGCCTAATTTTACTATTTTTTTTCAAGTTGACTATGATGCATGGAAATGCGATTGGAGTTGTTTTAAGTCAAGAAGGTAAACCTATTTATTTTTGAAATGAGAAGTTGAATGATTCTAAGAAGAAATATTTAGTCTATGATCAAAAGTTCTATATGTTTGTTCAAGCTTTGAAGAAATGGAGACATTACTCGATGCCTATGAATTTGTATTATATACTAATCATAAAGATTTGCAATACTTGGGTAGTTAGAATAAGTTGAGTAAGAGACATATGGAATAGGTTGAGTATTTACATAATTTTACTTTTGTGTTGAAGCATAGGAGTAGAAAGTCAAATAGGGTAGTAGATGCATTAAAAAAAAGAAGGAATTTGTTAATAGAGATGAGAATTGAGCTACTTAGTTTTGATGATCTGAAGAACTTGTATGAAATTAATCTTGGTTTTGTAGAACCTTGGAAGACTTGTAAGACACTTGTAATAAATAATTAGAGTAAGTGGGTTGATTATTTCATTTTGGAAGACATGTTTTTCAAATAAATTCAATTATGTATACCTAGATGGTCTATGAGGGATACCATTATAAAAGAGAAGCATAGTGGAGGACTTGCAGGATGTTTTGGGATTGATAAGATGATGAGTTTAATCTTTGAGATATATTTTTAGTCATGAATGCATAAGGATGTTCATAAATTTGTGAGAAGTTACAAAATTTGTCAAGTTGCTAAAGGAACAAGCCATAAAATTGGTTTGTATACACTTTTGGTCATTCCTTGTAAACCTTGGGAAGATTTCAGTATGGATTTTGTTCTTGGATTACCTAGAACTTAGAGAGGTAATGATTCTATCTTTATTGTTGATTGATTGATTATATAAGAAGATTCATTGCATACCATATAAGAAGACATAAGATGCAACACAAATAGAAGATTTATTCTTCAAGGAGATTGTGAGATTGCATGGGTTGCCTATATCTATTGTTTCTTAAAGAGATACTAAGTTTACTAGTTATTTCTAGAAGACACTTGGAAGAGGTTGAATACTGAATTGAAGTTTAGTTCTACATTTCATCCACAAACATAGGGATAGATTAAAGTTGTAAATAGGAGTTTGGGTAACTTTTTGAAATGTTTTATTGGAGATAAACTTGATAATTAGGATTTGATATTGGCATAAGAAAAGTTTGCATATAGAAATTATATGAACAAAAGTACTAAGAAGACACCTTTCAAGATTGTTAATGCATACATCCTAGAGAAGCAATTGAATTAAGAAATCTAGGTCATGAAGGAAAGAGAAGTGTTGAAACAAAGGAATACCTTGATTTCATGAAATCTTTGCATGAGGAAGTGAAATATAACTCAAAACACAACTTAATAAAAAATATAAGGATAAAGCATATATGAGGAAGAGACATAAGAATTTTGAGGTTGGAGATGAAGTGATGCTTCATTTGAAGAAGAATATATTTCCTCTTGGTACTTATAACAAGCTAAAGATGAGGAAGTTTGGCCCTTGTAAGATCTTGAATAAATTTGATAGTGGTAATGCTTTTGAAGTTGAATTTCTCGAGGACATGGATATTTTGCCTATATTCAATATTTGAGAGATATATAAGTAATTTGAGTTTGATGATGAAACAATTGATGGTCTTAATTATCCTAAGAAGTAGATAGGAGGAATTGAGGTGATTTTGGACACAACAATTAGTAAGAGCACCAGAGGAAAGGATTACATGGAGTATTTCATTCAGTGGAAGAATAAACTTGTTGAAGATAGTACACACATTTATTAGTTTGAGTTGGACAATTATATTTTTTCTTAAATTGTTCATGTTCCCTAATATGGGAATCACGTTCTCATTTACCTCTAATGTTTGATGTAGGAAAATCTTGGGTTCTTTGGCAATCTTGCATCAACAAAAATATATTTTATTTTATTTTACACTTTAGTTTGTTCATTGAATGAATAGTCTTATTGTTTTGGTTTACTTCATCTGCAAACATAGTTTCCTAAAGTGAACCTATCATGGTTATCATGCCTTTGATTGTAGGTCTTAGCGTTTCAACATTAGAGAGTTATCTTTCATTATTTCTTGAGGATTTTTCTTGGCTAGCACATCGAGTAACATGTGGTAATTTTCATTGACAAAGTTTGTGTTGCCTTGTGATCTTCCATGACTTCGGGAGTGGTTTCTTGGATCAAGTGTAGACTCTTAGTTTTTTTAATTGTGTGGTTGTTGATTTTCACTTTGGAACAAGACCTATATTTTGTAATACATTTCATAAATGTAATCTATCAGCTAACTTGTGTATCCTAATATATTTATATTAAGATATAGTTTGTACTTAGAGGTATTCTTGATAAAAGAACATATATGAACTCTACCTTCTTGAGCTGCTAAGATTGTATGTGGATTTTCTCTTGTAATTGAAGTTTGTAACCAAGTAGGCCTTATGCATGGTAAATTATAATTAAATATCACTAGATCTGCATACTGGCAATTGAATTCTATTATTTCATGTCATATCTTATGTTGTACTTATATGTGTCACTTTAGAAAGTAGGTTTGGAGAAACCTTGAGTTCTCCTTACGTCCCTTATGCCAATATGTAAGTGCAATGATCCTCAATGAAGACAAGAATTAATCAGTGTATTATAATATATTCTTATAATGAGAATGTCATCATAGATTATAATCAATATAGATAACAAATCCATTTATAACCAAACATTCAATGTAAATAATTAGTCCATTAATAATCAACATAATTAATATGGTAAACCCTATACACTCAAACATTACCAAACAATATAAAACCATTATTAATAAATATCTCTAAGAAATATATACTTATTTTATAGATGATAGGGCCGATAATTCTTAACTAAGAATGGGTTGATTTAAAGGGGACTCACCTTGTGGATCCAATGTTATAAACCCTGAATCGTTCACTAAAGATAGGAAAGAGAAAAAATGTTGGAAGAACCATCGAACAAGAGCTCTGATAGAGCTCGAGTCCCTACATTTTGTCAAAAGAGAAGATTGTCTTTTTGTAGTTTAAGCATAGTCATTGAATAGCTAAGATAAACATGAAAACTTATCACAAGAAACATTAACAAACATTTGCAAAGTATGGATGCTTAGGTTAGCAAACATTTATTATAAAATAATTTTTTTATTATTTAATAAGATTACAATTCACAATTTGAAAAGACATTTTTAACAATCACAAGAAATAGAAACTTTTTTCAATAAAAATAGTTTTACTTTAGTAATAATTTTTCAAACTTGAATAATATGTTTATAAAAGTTTAAAGCTAAATAATATGTTTGAAATTAAAAATACTATTACTTTAATTTTAGAATTTGTAATGATTTGTATGCATTTTGAGAAACCATAATAATATATAATTAACAAAATTTAGTTTAATTTTAAAAATTAAAAAGGTTTGCATGGAAAAGTGAAAATTAAAATAGACTTATTACATTTATGTGTCAAAAAATAATGATTACATTAAACTTACATTTTAGTTTTAATATCTACACCTTAATTTTAAATTTATCCCAAATTTCCTACAATAAAAATAAAATGAATGCTTATTAAATTCAAAAGTATATTAATAATATATTTTATTTGGATAATATTAAAAAAATAGAAACCCCAAATAATTATTTGCATTATTCACTCGTAAAATAATAGAATTATTGTAATTAAAACACTAGTGCTTATTACCATTTCAATCATATATAATATGTTAAAAATTCTTAATAATTATAACTAAACAACATGTTGGAAACTACAATTAGAACAATTATTATGTTATCATTGATGTCAAACCTTACTAGTAAGACATTTACTAACAATGTAGAGTGCCATATCTATTGATTTATGAAGATGATTTGAACATAGAGATAACTAGACAAACTAGTGAAGTTGTTGAGAAAAGAGGAGTAAGTATGTTGGAATTACGATGGACACTTGATTAATTAGCCTTTGACAAGATAATGTGTTGCTTAATCATCATATGAAGTAGAGAAGACAATCAGCTTGAAGTATAAAAGGAATGATTGAAGTAAGTCAAGAAGATATATAAAACACAAGCTTGACAAAGTACCTGTTTCACTAGGTCAATGAAGCAGAAGATTAATGAACTTAAGTAGAAGCTGAGTAGAACAACATTATCTGACTAATAGTTGTGATCGAACGAGAGAAAGAAAAAATGAAGTAGCAACAGAGCATAATGAGGATTGAGTGATGGATTGAATATTAGAGATTGAGCTACCTAGTGTTGACCGAGAAGAACAACACAGTGATGACCAAGTGTTAGAAAAATAACAGTTTGTGAAAGAATCAAATTTTGAAGTCGACATAGTTGATTTTTTGGATTGGTCAAAACACATGAATGATAAGGATTGATGAGTTGGTGTATTTAATGCAAGAATTGAGTTTGTTAAAAAATCTAAGACAAGGATTTAAAGAGAAGTTTCATGAAAGGAGTAGAAGGAAAAATTTAACGAATCTAATCAAACCCTAAGATCTATGGTGATGTTTAAGCAAAAAAAGATCAAAGATATATATTTAAGGAGGCACAAGGGACATTTTGAGAGGGTTGGTTTGTTGTTGATTGGTGATTTTGTGAAGCATAATGAAGAACAGAGTAGTAGTGGAAAAGTGAGAAGTTTGGTTAAGTTTGATTGCTTGAAGGGTTGCCAAGAAGATCAAAGATGGAGATTATAATCAAGTCCAGTCAATGAACCAACAAATGAGCCGAATGTTTATTTGAATTTGCAAAGTGAGTTGTATCTTAATAGATCAAACTTAGTCGTTACTTTCTAACCATTGTGGTAGTAAAATCCTTTAATCAAGGTTGACCTAAGAGTCATTGTGATATTGCCATCAAGATTTAACTATGTGATTTTGAGTCAAACTCATTGACCCATGTTTCTTGAGTAGTGATTCAACATGAATCCATCTCTCATGAGAATAAATGGAACACTTAGCACTCATTGGATATAGGTGATCCTCACACGGGTGAAGCACCAAGACTTCCCGAGAGCTCACCCATCCCAATACTACTCCAACCTGAGTGCACTTAACTATGGAGTTTCCTCCATGGTTAAACCCAAAGCTTGCAACCCATTTGCAAAACCTTCACCAAGTGTTGTGACTTATGAACCATTCATTAGAAAGCCCCTTAAGCTCACCAATTGATAAGTAGGAGATAATTTCCATAGCAAGTCAAACTGTGATATTGCTATTAAGATTTAACTATGTGATTTTGAGTCAAACTCATTAACTCATGTTTCATGAGTAGTAATTCAACATGAATCCATCTCTCATGAGAATAAATGAAACTCTTAGCACTCATTAAATCTAGGTGATGCTCATAGGGGTGAAGCACCGAGACTTCTCGGGAGGTCACCCATTCCAGTACTACTCCAATGTGAGCGCGCTTAACTACAGAGTTTCCTCCATGGTTAAACCCAAAGCTTGAAACCCCATTTTCAAAACCTTCACCAAGTGTTGTGCCTTATGAACCATTCATTAGAAAGCCCCTTAAGCTCATCAATTGATAAGTAGGAGATAATTTCCACAACAAGTCAAATTGTGATATTACTATTAGGATTTAATTGTGTGATTTTGAGTCAAACTCATTGACCCATGTTTCATGAGCAGTGATTCAACATGAATCCATCTCTCATGAGAATAAATGGAACACTTAGTGCTCATTGGATCTAGGTGATGCTCACAAGGGTGAAGCACCGAGACTTCTCGGAAGGTCACCCATCCCAGTACTACTCCAGCTTGAGCGTGCTTAATTTGTAAATCTTTTAATCAAGGTGACATTCTAATAGAATGATATAAAGACCTCTAACTAGGACACACCTAATAGGGTAATTAAGTTATTTAATAAGGCCACACCTAACAATGTGTTTTGTAACCTTTAATAGGGTTGGCTCTTAACCAAGCTCAGTTCAGAAGAGTGAAAATGTGGTAGCATGTTACTTGGTGGTTTTTACCAAATTGAGTTTCCACGTTAAATCTTGGTGTCATATATGTGTGAATGTTATTTTCATGATGCATGCTATTTACCATCAATTTATTACTATTAGTCATTATATAATAAAAAAAGAGCTAAGTGATGAATGAATAAGTTAAGTTGCTAACGAGTTGCTATATTGGTTGAGTAGTTTATGAGTTTGAATAAGTTGTTTGAAGTTAGTAAAAGTTGAATTGGTACATCTAGACCTACGGATAACTGATTCACCCTCCCCACTCTCCTGAGTTATTCTATTATTAGAACACAACATAATTACAAGTCAATACCATTTTTTTAGTAAATTCTACACATGACAAATGTATATATTGGAAAATAAAATTAATGGACTAAAATTTATAACCTATTCAAATTGCATGACGATTGTATTTCACCAACCGTATTACACCATATGATTCTTTGAGTCAATTTGTATTGATATTTTTATTTTTTAATATATCTTTTTATTCTAGGGATGAAGTACGATACTTTCAATCAATTTGGGAAAAAGATGAAAAATTAGCTAAAAAGTCTCTGTGTATCAGGGGTCAATGGAAACCAAAAAAACCCTCATTTGTAGCATGAAATTCTAGAAGGAAAGATGAAGAAGAAGAGGACAAAATGAGATTTAGCAGTTTGGGTTAGGTTTTGTTGGTGTAAATAAATATTCACTATTTACACTTTACTTAAGTTTACTTAGGTCGATGCATTATTTTATTATTTATTAGTTTGACACCTAGGAGTTTGCGTACTCATATGAGTTGTCATGTTGACAACATTGGAGTAAGAAACTCTAATTCAGCACATGGTGTCTACAACACTGGAGTTTGCATAATTAACTGAGTTTTCATGTTGACAACATAGTTATTTACACTCTTAATTAAGCACATGGTGTCTACAACATAATTTTATGTGCTACACCTTTGTAGGCTTATCCTCTCATCATTGCACTTACTCTTGTGCTTAATGGAGGATAATCCACTCCTAGTGGACATGTGCTTGGTTGTAAGACTTATCAGTGTGTTGACTCCTAGACATTCTAGAACCATTCCAGAGGCCTTTATATTCAAGCACTCCTAGTGTGTTCATATACATGCTATTACATTAATTTATTTTGATATTGTTATGTTGATCATACTTTGGTCTATTCTATGCTTGTGCTTGAGTTCCTTGATCTTGGGTGATTTTTCCCTAAGGCAAATTCTTACATGGTATCAGAGCTAAGAGTATTTCTCTTCACATAGCCATTGGAGACCATCTTGTTGCCTTACCTCTTGAAGGACTTCGATTTAGATTCAGAGTATCGCAGTCATTGGGAGAGTCTAGAACCAAAGCAGACCTTGCCATTGTGTTTGGAATGTTGATTCAGTGAAATTTGACTATAAATTCACCTACCTTAGGCCATAGTTGAATTTGAGGAATTTTTTTTTTGCAAATTGGCACCCAAAGGCCTAGTTTGCAAATTTGGTACAATCATTTATTAGATCTGCAAGTTTATTTTTCAGATCTACCATTTTTTGGATTTATTTTCTCTGCAATTTCAATCTGCATTTTTTTGCAAATTTTTGAATTTTTTTTGGTCTACTAGGCCTGCAAAGAATTTTTTTTTGTAGGAACTGGGTGGTGAAATCCTGACCCCCGCAGGGAATATTCTATCATGACACAAATAATATTTTGTTAAATTTCAACATATTCCATTCTCATTAATGGCAGGTCTTATCAACAAATTCAACCACAACTCACTCATAACCGTTGACCACAAACCACAACGATCACTTAAACATCCAACGGCCAAGTCCTTCACTTGTGGTGGCTCTTCATTTGAATAGGGCAACACTGTGTGTTTTTTAACACATTAAAAATCAACCACACAATCTATGTGGGATTAAATTTATCCCACTGCCAACACTTAAAATTGTCTGCCAACCAAAGATTCAATGTCGGCCATCGTTCATATCCCTTGCTAGCTATCTTACATCCTTTGGTGCCTAGAAACATCCAACTTTGGTGCCCACCACCTACAAAACTCCAGTGCCTAGCAACATCCAACTCTAGCACCCGCCACCTACGAAACTCCTGCACCTAGCAACATCTAACTCCATCGTTGGATTATGTACAATCAATCACTGATCCTTTTCTAGCAACTGCTGCTTCCACTGCCAGCATCCGCAAAACTTTCTAGTGTCAGCTAAGACTCATATCCATAGAGTGCCACATGGAGCCACCTCAACTCCAAGATCAGCTTCGACATTACCACATAGTGCTTCAACAACCCACCACATAGACAATGTCATCAGACCCTTGACATATCAACAAAACACATAGGAGCCATGTCATTACGGTTGTACAATTTGATTAAGCCTGCCACATCAGCCCTCAGCCCTATCCATACCTATCTGTACTACTAATGTCAGCATTTGACATCAACTAACACATTATCCAAGGGGCCAAATTTTTGCTGACATCATCAAATTACTGTCTTAAATTTCACAGCTATCTGACCATCACTTCCAAGAAAATTTGAACTATTGCGACGGTCATTTGACCATCAAATTTAACCTCATAGGTTGCTGATCAAACCCCTCTCTAGATTGATTTTTGATTTGACAGTCCAACTTTGGGAGGCCATATCTTAGTCATCCAAACACCAAATCAGGTGCAATTTTTTTGATTTTGAGTAAAATTTCCTAAACTTTTCAATGGTGCTATTCTTTTCTAGTTTTGGTGCACGAATTTTTCAAAAATTACATTTTTTGGTGATTGTACCTATCCAATCCTACATTTTGCAACTTCAAACACTCCATACAAGCTCATTTGGACACATATTTAGATTCTATTTTTTTTAAAGTGCTTAATTTTTTGTCTACTTTTCAGATCTACAATCATATTATAGGGTTGTGTGGACAAAAATATAACTTTTAGAATTAGGTCCTTTTCTGCATTGTATTATTTTAATTGCTCTTCAAAATTGTTGTACATTTGAGCTACAATGCTTAGTGCCAAATTTGAACCTCAAAAGGCAGTTGTAGATAGAAAAATTAGAAGTCCACTCTTGTCCATTTTGACAACTGGCCCACTGTAAATGCACTACATAAAAAGTGCCAAAAGCATCATTTTTGGGGGGGTCTTTTGATTGAGTGAATAGGGGGGGGGTGTGTCTCTTGTGTTCTTGTGTCTCTTTCTCTCTTGTACTCTTTTATTTTTCTACGTCACCGGTTCACCAAAAACTCCACTTCTAACTTCACACAATTATACTACATGGAAAGATATTGTATGGCATAGATTAATGGAAAAAGGTTTAAATCTATATGTTGATGGTACAATTACCAAACCCACTGATGCTAAAACACTAGTTGATTGGAAAATCAAAGACAATTAGGCTTTAGGAATTATCAGGAGTTGTGTTCATAGAGATCTCTTCTTCCACGTTTCCAGCTTTAAGGAAGCTAAGGATGCTTGGGACAAACTTGAAGGGTTATATGGTAAGGTGGATGAGGAAAAGAGATACCGGATTGAGGATGATCTACTTCTCTCGGATCCTAAGAATTTTGACACAATTCAAGACTATATCAACAAAGCCAATGAATTGAGAGCACTACTTAAAGATTGTGGTAATCCCATGAAAAATGATAGATTGATTCATCACATCTTGAAGAGGCTACCTTCAGAGTATGCATCTTTTGTTTCAAGTTACAACACTCATAGGTTGACCATAGGAAGTGCCTTCACTAAGCCTTCATTTGATGCATTTGCAAAAAAGTTGATGTTGGAACAATCCAAGTTGATAGATATGGGAATTCTCAAGTCATCAAAGATAAAAGAATTGGTGGCTAGCAATGAGAACCAATCAAATCAACAAGGCAAAAGTTCAAACAAACAACAAGAAAAAGTAGTGGAAGCAAAAATCACAATCAGAGACACAACAATCTTCCTCCTCTCAACAAGGCAATTCTTCTTCCAACAAGAAGGGAAATAATGATAAGAAGGACAAACTATTTTGTGCATGTTGCAAGAAACCAAATCATGATGAGCATCATTGCAAGACTAAGAGAATAGATGAGTTGGAAAACCTACTTAGGAAGAACAAAATCAATGTGTCAAATACTTCCAAGGATTCAACTCCACCCACTTCAAAGGGAAAAGGGCAAGCACTTATGGCTGTTTCAAGTTCTTCAGCAGAATGGATTCTTGACACAGGTGCCTCATATCATATGGGTTCTTCAAAAGGAGACTTTTCTTCATTAAAGCAATCTAAGGTATTGCACATCTTTGTAGGAGATGATACAAAAATGCAAGTTGAAGGGAAAGGACAAGTTGAGATGGAAAATGGAGAGTTCAAAGAAGTTCTCTATGTTCCCAACCTTAGCTCTAATCTCCTTTCAATGTACCAAATCACTCACTATGGAAATGGCAATAAAGTTGAGTTCCTTCCTGATTTAGTAATGGTGTGCAATCTTAAAGATGATTCATTGGTTGCAGTGGGTAAAGTCAATCATCACAAAAGGCTTTATTCTCTTCCTTCCTGATTTAATAATGGTGCGCAATCTTAAAGATGATTCATTGGTTGTAGTGTGTAAAGTCAATCATCACAAAAGGCTTTATTCTTTCTCCCACTTTGTGCCTAAGTCTCCTTCACATGCCTTGTTGACACAATCTCATTCACAAAGAAAATTATGGCATGAGCGGTATGGACATCTTGCCTTCTGCTATCTTCATCAACTTTTCTCAAACAATATGGTCAAAGGTCTACCTACAATCAACTTTTCTAAGGGTGAATGTTCAACTTGTTCAATGGATATGCATCTAGAAGAGAAGATTGATAAAGGGAAGTCTTGGAGAGCATCAGTCACTCTTAAGTTGGTTAACATAGCTCTAGCAAGTCCTTTTGCAGTAACATCAGTTAGCTAGGGTCGCTACATCCTCACTTTCATTGACAACTTTTCACACTACACATGGATCTACTTTCTTGATCATGAGAATGAAGTGTTTGATAAGTTTCTAGCCTTCAAGAGTCATGTCAAGAAGTAATCAAGTAAAGCCATCAAGGTTCTTTTTATGGATAATGAAATCAGATATGTGAATTCAAGACAGATATTTTTGTGAACTTGAGGGCATTCATCTTCAGAATCTAGTAGCATTCAGTTTGCAAAAGACAAATGTTGCAGAAATGAGGACTAGAAATCTTAAGTCTATGGCAAGTTGCATGATTCAAGCTAAGTATCTTGATCCATCACTTGAAGTCGAAGCTATAAGTAGTGCCAATCACATACTTAATAGGTCTCCTCATAATGCCTTAGATGGAAAGACTCCTTTTGAGGCATGGTGTGGTAGAAAACTAGTTGTGAAATACTTTAGAGTTTTTGGTTGTCTAGCATGGGAAAACATATCTTCTAGGGAACTCAAGGAACCACCACCTAGACCTGATAGTGACAACAGTGATAGTAATTCAATAGATTCAGATATGTAAAACAAAACATCACAACATCAGCACATTCCACATGCATACATTGCTACAGTGATAGGTCCATGTAATCCAACACAGTTGGGTACACCTTGTCTTCTAGTTCCAGCATCAGGGGATGACTACATAGCAGATATTTCAGGTTTGTTTGTGGAGTCATACATAGAAAATTTGGGAGACATCATTGATGATATACATCTTCTCTTTGATGAAGAAGATCCTTCTTTAGTTGTTGTGAGGGCTCACTCTGATCCTCTTGTCCATTCTCTACATGATCAGTCTTTCCAGGTTGATATGATTCTGGATCCTTATGTATAGAAGTTGTAGCAGGTCTCTTTATCATTTGAGAGATAGATGGTTCTTTGGAATATGTTCTACATCCATCCTTGCTAAATCTAACATTGTTCTTTTCAGTAGTATTAGAAGGGGCGATAGTCAATATCAACACAGGGACAGTTGAGTAGGTTTTAGAGACCATTCATCATCAGGATTCTTTCTACACATTGGAGAAGCATCTCATATGTACCTATGATATTGTTTCTTCCAAAGGGGAGGAACACTATTAAGCAATCATGGATCAACTTCTATATCGGAGCAGCTATCATTGATCGACATTCTATATTGGGGGGGACTACCTTGTCTCCTTTCTTCTTCTTCTTCTCTCTTATGGGGGGACCTTTTCCTCTTTTTGGATTGTGTTCTTCTCATACTTCTCTATTGTATATACTTGATGTATGTCATAATGGGGGGGTCTTGATTACTCCATCCATCCATGCATCTTGATTTTACATCTCTCTTTTTTGGGGAGGGTTTTTTCCATGAGCTTTTCCCTATTTCTCTACTTTATGAGAGATTTCATTGCATTTTGTACATGGGTACTTAACATGGCCTAGTAGCCGGGACCCATCTTGCATTTTCATCCTAGCTTTTGTGAGATTAAGTGCATTCCCCTAAGTTGTACTTAAGGGGGGTTGTTGGTGTAAATAAATATTCACTATTCACACTTTACTTAAGTTTACTTAGGTCAATGCATTATTTTATTATTTATTAGTTTGACACCTAGGAGTTTGCATACTCATATGAGTTGTCATGTTGACAACACAATTATTCTCACTCTTAATTAAGCACATGGTGTCTACAACATAATTTTACATGCTACACCTTTGTAGGCTTATCCTCTCATCATCGCACTTACTCCTATGCTTAATGAAGGATAATCCACTCCTAGTGGACATGTATTTGGTTGTAAGACTTATTAGTGTGCTGACTCCTAGACATTCTAGAACCATTATAGAGGCCTTTATATTCAGGCACTCCTAGTGTGTATGTACATGCAATTACATCAATTCATTTTGATATTGCTATTCTAATCATACTTTGGTCTATTATGTGCTTGTGCTTGAGTTCCTTGATCTTGGGTGATTTTTCCCTAAGCCAAATTCCTATAGGTTTTAATGGTTGTTTTAGGATAAAGTACTCCAACTTATATTAATTGATAGATCTTCTAGAATAGATCAAATTAAATCATGGAGATAGATATAGAGATTTTAGGCAATTTGAGTAAAAAATGATGGAGAAGGGAAAGATAAGCTAGAACTATGGTGATTTAGGGACAAACATAGTTAGGAGCTTCTTCAAATTGATATAGGGTGTTGAACCTCTTTCACCTAGTGGATGAAACACAAATATCACATGTGCATACATAGCATGAAGATCATGGCCAAAACCATGTTGCCTCAGTTAGATAAGACCTATGATAATAGGCTTGCTAACACAACAAGAAGTCTAGGTTTGCACTTGTTGAGCACAATCTCAGCCAGTTAAAAAGCAATATGCCTTAGATTGTAAAATATTGCCGCAATGCCATACTCTGAGATCTGGATTCATCATGCACTATAGTGCCTTGAGAAGTCACAGAATTGGAAGAAGGAACAAAAGCAAAGTATCTAGTAAAGACTGCAAATTCATTGTAAAGTGTGTGGTGAAGACTGCAAATGAACAATACTATGTTAGACATGTTTGGTCCCATGGATTTGGCCTACAGGATGAATCTATCCATGGGTGGGGGTGGGGATTTGTATTTTTTGGAAGAAGATCCTTTTGAGAATTATGGAATTTGAAGAACATTCCACATATTTATTTCTCTATTTTTTTGTGTCTAAAATTTAATTTACCCCTAGCAAAATTGCTAGTGAGCAATAAAAAAAAGAAATTAGTGATTAAAATTAATTAAAAAATAAACAATTTTTAAACTTTAGAAGTTTATTAGTTTTGGATATAAAAAATAATTATCTAAGACAATTGGGAATAGTAGTTCCCCCTATAGATAGGCAGGGACTAATACGTGGAGGTGGACATGATAAACAAATAAAAGGATAGAAAAAATACATTCTTATAAAAGAGAAGCACTATAAATGAAGGTGAAAGGAGATACTTTTTTATTGAATAAAGAAAGGTATCAGTCAAATCATATAGTAGAGTCTAAGTGAAACTAGAGAAATCCAAAATTATAAGGGACATGGACATTAGTCCCTTCTTGGGATGCATAAGGATTTGCAAATGGTCAAAACATTTAGAGGTATGGATTAATAGAAGGTATGTCTCATTGTTCTTTATGATAATTATTTTTTGAATAGATATTATAATGTGATCATTTTTTTATGATAATAGATAATTTTATAAAATTAAGTTTATTATAATCAATTAGGATTGCTAATATGGTTATATGAATATTTTGTATTTCATAAGCATTATGGGAAAAGAGATTTATTCAAATTCTAATAGTGTCGGTATGAGATATTGATATAATCTCTATTTGACTAACATGATTAAGATTGTTATAATTTCTATAGTGTTAGTATGAGAGATTTCTATAATTTCTATTGTCAAAATGAGAGATTGATATAATCTTCACCTGGACTTACATGACTAAGATTTCTACAATGTTAGTATGAGAGATTACTATAATTTCCATTTGACTGACATGCCTGAGATTGATATAATATCCATGTGCCAGAATATTCTGATGAGGCAACATATGCATATGTGTTAAGAGCCCTGGATAGATATTACCTCATCTAGGAAGAATCTTAAAGGGAGGACTCTAGAGAAGGTGGAAAAGTAACTGAGGGTATTAGAATCAATGATATATCATTCAAGACCCAAAGATCCTCAGAGAATTACTAATCCCAATTTGGAGACATCTTTAAGGTTTGGAGTTATGATAGAGGGTAGAATATTTGATGTAGTGCAAGGTAGGAAAATCTCCAAAGGAGATGTTCTAGCCCCCAACAAATAACCACACAAAACAAGATATACGATCTGATACCAAACACAACTCTTTATCCATAAAATAACTAATTACATGCAATTATTTGGGTTGTAAGGATTTCTCAATTATGGCCAAATACAAAGAAAGTAATAGTTCTAAAAGATCCTTCAAGATCCAATCCAAACCTAGCTAGCCTAGATCTATAACATAACAACAATACGGTAGAAACCTCCAACGAGATCTAAACTTGTGCTTCCAAGCCATCAAGCAACCTCCTTGTTTTCCAAGCCTCATCCACTAGCTCTTCTTAACTTCCCTATCTTAGCTACTTCTCCATTAATGATGTAGAATCCTCCAATAATCTGCCATACTAATTTCTACATCAACCCAAGCTCCTTATATAGCCAACTAAGCCACAAGTTTGCTAGTCAAGCAATTAATTATAATATAGATCCAACCTTGGAAGAGTAAACCAAAACTATAACAAATATGAAAAAAAATCAATGCTAAGTTCTATTTAGGTCCACACAAGATCCAAGAACATGTCCTTAACTTAGAAAGATCCCATTTCATCATACAAAACCACAAAATATGAAAAATTCCACGTTTTATGTGAAATTGGCTAAAAATTGATACCTGAGGAAAACGACGATATCTCCCAACTCTGGATGAATTAAGATTTGTGCTCTTAACTATAGGTAGTATTTTAGGTCCTATTTAAGACCCTAACTTCAAAAAGGTTAATTCATTAAGGATCAATGGCTACATGATGCACAAATAAGACACAGGAAATAGAAATTACAACTCCAATAGAAAGGTAAAACAACTCCAACTTAAACATTATGCATCAAATCCTTAATAACTCTTTAGGAAAAGGTTACCCAATAGGTATCAAACACATCCCTAACCTCAAAAAGAATAACTCTAAAAACTCCAAGCTCAATGCTCCTACATCAGACTACCTAGGTAAATAGAAAAGTATGTCCCATACTTTGATGCACAGAGAAACATTTGTAACCATATTCATCTTCACCAAAGGCTTCCACTCCATCAGGGACAATAGACCAAATATGCAACTCATCCACATCTGTAGCATTCTTTCAAACACTAGAATTTCCTAAATTTCAACCACCCAATAAACATGCTCATCCCATGAATAAACTGCACATAGTGCTTCACATGTAAATCATGTAACTAATCACAACTAGAAATAGAAATATCCTCAAACATGTAATCCATGTCAATAACATGTAAATCCTCGACCATGTCGACCATTAGGAAATCAAGAACATTTAAATCTACAGTATCATGTAGATCCAAAACTAAATCAGCAACTACTGAATCCATACCAGCAACATCAAACTCCACATTAGCAACAATATATAGATATTTGTCAACACATGCCAAACTCTCAATGCCAACAATCTCATCACTCACAACAAGATGCTCTACAACATGTAACTCATCACCAACAACAACTTGATTATCCATGACCAAGTTCTTTGCAATTTCCATGTCAGACTAAACCAAATGATCATGAAAAAAAAATCACTATCCCAACATCAACAAGGTTAGGAATATCATTGTCAACAACCTCAAGTTTCCTTATAGGTTTTGCATCAGACTGCTCAAACTAATCCACAAAAACAACTTCCACCTCGACCTTGCCATGTCATTTTCTCTCTCAAACAAGTCTTCTAACTAGCTAGACAACTCTTTTTCGGATCGATAGACTCCAGCTCCATAAATCTCTACAAAAATCAACTATGCCTTCCTTAACTCGATTAGTAAAACTAGCTTCTAACTGAGTAGACATCTCTAAAATATTTTTCTCCACCACATCACAGAGATTCACAATCACCTTAGGGTCCAATCCTCTTGGAAGCATTTTCCAAGATTTTGCAAAACCTTTGCAACAAATATTTCCCACGCAACTTGTAAAAAACCCAAATTGTTTGCAAGTTAGATCGCAACCTGTCACCTCATACAAAAAACTAAGAAAAAATCACAAGTCCAGGAAAAAAAATCTACAACATACATCACACAAACTATTTACAATCATGCTCCATCAAGATCAACCTTCCATCTTCACATCCATTGGTCCATCTGCAAGTTCTCTACAAGTGTTGGTTAGATCACAATCTACCACCCCACACCAAGAATCACAAACAAAGACTTTGAAGTAATCGATCTTCAACACAATCACCACCAGATCAATATCTTCTTAGATTAACTTCTCTCAATCCAAGGTCCTCATGCAAACTACCTCAACTTTGATGATCTATCTACACACTTAGGAAAACTCACTCTGATAATCTCCACTTAGATCAAACCTTCGCTCTGATAATCGTCACCCCAAGTTTTGGTGCAAACTACCTCAACTTTGGTGATCTATTTACATGCTCTAGAACAACTGCACTTTGATAATCCCCACTCAGATCAAACCTTCACTCTAATAATCTTCACCCCAGGTCCTACTACAAATTGCCTCAACTTTGGTGATTTGTTTACACACTCAAGAAAAATTGTGCTCTAATACCACTTGGTGTAGTGCAAGGTAGGATAATATCCAAAGGAGATGTCCTAGTCCCCAAAAAATAACCACACAATGGAAACACAACACAAGATATGAGGTATAATACAAAACACAACTCTTTATTCATAAACTAACTAATTAGATGTAATGTGTTAGGTTGTAAGGCCTTCCTTGCTATGGAAAAATAAAAAGCAAGTAATAGTTCTACAAGATCCCTTAAGATCCAATATAAACCTAGCTAGCCCAAATCTATAACATAAAAACAATTTGGTAGAAACCTCCAACGAGTTCTAAACTTGTGCTCACAAGCCACCAAACAACATCATTGTTTCCCAAGCCTCAGCCACTAGCTCTTCTCAACTTTTCTATCTCAAATACTCCTCTACTAATGATGTGAAATCCTCCAATAAACCACCATAATCATTTCTACATCAAACCAAGCTCCTTATACAGCCAACTAAGCCACAAGTTGACTAGTCAAGCAATTACTTATAATATAGGTCCAAACTTGGAAGAGTAATCCAAAACTATAACAAATATGAACAAAAATAGATGCTAAGTTATATTTAGGTCCACACATGACCCAAAAATATTCGCTTAACTTAGCAAGATCTTATTTCATCATATGGAACCACGCAAGATGAAAAACTCCATGTTTTATGAGAAACTAGCTGAAAATAGATACCTGAGGAAAATGACGATATATCTAAACTTCGAATGAATTAAGACTTGCACTCTTAACTGTAGGTAGTATTTTAGGTTCTCTTTAAGAACCTAACTTTTCAAAGGCTGATTCATTAAGGATCAATGGATACACGATGCACAAATAGCACATAGAAAACAAAAAATATAGCTCCAACAACAAGGTAAAAGAACTCTAACTTCAACACATTCCATCCAATCCTTAAGTGCTCTTTAGGAAAGGTCCCCAATATGTCTCAAACACATCCCTAACCTCACAAAACATAAATCCACAAAATCCAAGCTTGATGCTCCTGCATCAATATTATAATTAGATTTTTTTTTTAAATTTAAATTTTGACATTTATTTTGTAGGTAATACCTATCCCAAGCTATCTTTAATAGTGGGGATATTACAATAAGATATGCACAAGGATTTAAATAAAAAGGAGGTTGCAACTAAAAATTGACCCAATAGAGAAGTATATGGGTAAAGTTTATGAGAAGAAAATCATAGAAGAAGTGAAATATTCAATGATGAGATGAAAAATTGAGGAATTTCAACATGTTACAAATGTATAAATATTTGAATTTCTATTGAAGTAAAAGACTCAAATGAAACCTTTCTTCAAAATGAAATTAAAGTAGGACAAATGGGGAAAGCTCTTGAGTTAATGGTCATCTTTTATATTCTGAGAAAAAGGGTGTGCTTGTTAATCTCAGATTGGTTTTGACATATGAGTGACTACACACTTAGTCATGTTAATAAAGTGCATTATGAGTAAGTAGTGTATGTTGAGCAAAAGTTGTCAGATAATGGATGTCAAGCAAGATATGGAGTATGTGCCAAGTAGACAATTAGTCCCGAGTCACTCCAGTGATGAGCAAGCTAGTATATGTCAAGTGATTTAGATGTTGAGTGAACAGTAGATGTCGTGTCAGTCAAAGATCATGTTACAACATTGAAGATATAGTAGCTATCAAGCATCAAAGGCTTCAAGTGCCAAGTAAATAGTTTTGGACATAGTTGTTTGTAATGGTACACAATCCTATGTAAACCATTTTTTGGGCTGACTTAAGGATTATTTTTTGATTTTAGATGATAAGAATGAATCTATATTGAGAATCCCTATGCAATACATACAACTAATTAGATTGAGGGATGTTCTAAGTGGAAAAATGGATGAATCAAAATTGCTAATTCCTACCTAACCTTAGGTCACCTAGGTCTTCTCAAGGAAGGAAAATCCTAAAGAGTTTATGAGTGAAGAGAGAAATTTGCATGCGTAGATAGAGCATTCATGGTGACCAAGGAATTGTGATTGAGATATGAATTGCAGAATTAGTTAGAGAGAAAAGAGAAAAGCAGAGTGAGGACAAGAGTGATACATCTGATAAGAGAGGATCAAGTATACACTAGGAAAGAGGTGATCTGATATCTAGTAGAGAGGTGCTAAACTGAAGGATCAAGGCTAAGACATTCTAACAGGTGAATCAATAAAATCTCTTAACCGAGTAGTCCTAGCAAACTTTTGTAAATCCTTTAACATGGTGCTTACTTCATTGTAAGTTGAAGTCCTTTAACTAGGCACACTTCTAACAGGGTGTTGAAATTATTTAACAGGGTCAGATCTAACAATCTTTGTAAGCCTTTAACATGACAAACCTTTCACAGGGTAGATCATAGTTTATGATCAAACATTGTAACCTTCATTGGATACACTTTCAAACTATAGTAGTGAAAATTTGTGCGTGTCACCCCCACCCTAGTTTTACCTTCTCATTGGAGGGTTTCTAGGTAACCAAATATCTTCTGTCATATATGTGTAGAATGTTTATTTGTTTTCATGCTATGGATGAATATGTTTAGTTTGGTATTTCAATTTACATGCAAATTGTGGGATGGATGTATGGTGCATGTTTTAATGGTTGAAGTTTTGAAGTAATAATTCACTGCCCCCACCGCCCCCCCTCTTAGAATTTACTTAAATGCTATGAAAGACTACTTATCATTGAGTGCTTCATTACATTTTCTAATAGTTTGTAACTGTCTGAAGAGTCATTGGTCAATAAACAATGAATGGGAATGGGAAAGTTGTTTTGTTGAGGTTGAAAAAGATGTAAAGGAATAAATTAAATACTTTTTTTTGCATTGTCTTTAGATGAGATTATAAAAATTGATAATATTACCTAGATATGCATTCATGTTTATATTGTACATAGTTTTTTCTACCAACCTTATGTACTAAGTGTTGTTAAAACAAAGGATAATGTAACAACGGAAAAAATGTGTGAACTAGTAAAGTTCTCTAATTAAATATGGAGGTATAGATGACATGAAGATTTCCCAAAAGTTGGTGTGTGTTAAACCAGATGGAGCTTCATTAATGCAAGGCCACAAGAATGGTCTTGTTATAAAGATAATTTTTTTGTGTGCACCTTATGTTGTTGGAATTGATTGAATGATCCATTAAATCTAACTTTTGGAATTGTTAGCAACTATCCTCAAGTAAATGAAATTGAAGTTTTAATCATAGAGATCTATCAACATTTCTATCAAAGTATGAAATAATTCAAGATTTTTTAACACTTAGCTAAAGGACTAACTGATGGAAATAATCATCTTAAGGATAATTATACCGATCAATCTCATTGGATGGACCAACACATCAAGGTTTTTTTATAAATATCTATTGTTGCTTGGTCTAATGGACTCATGTCATGGTAGGGATGACATACCGATATATCCTAAGCTACTTTGAATGTTAAGTAATCTAGAGACACTTTTAAAGTTAGCAACTCATCAGCCCATGCTAGAGGAAATAAGGAATATAATGAGCAAGGTCCAACAAAGAGCTATGTATATTACATAATATAATACAATCATAGAATGACATACGTGGTCCACAATAATCTCTATTGACATCTACCATCATTTTGTGATGAAACAAATTTTTTTGAATGATGAGGCCTATAGATTTGGATAATCCTAATAACTTTTTATAGATGAATACAAATGGGGAGTTATGTGCCAATATTCGTGGTGTTGAGATACCAATGCACTACTATGGTATGGTCAAGTCCAAAGAACCAGGAAGCAAAAAAAAGTCTTATAAAGGAAATCTTTTTGCAATATTGTTAAGTCTGTAACTGATTCTGTGAAGAAAATTGCCTACGATATTTCCTTGTATGTTATAAAAATATTCCCTTCAATAAATCTACTTGATGCCATGTCTATTGTGTTTCGCCATTATCAGAATCTCAAAATTCCAAAAGATTTTAAAGATAAGTTGTTGACTTTGATAGATCAATTTTGCAAAAACAAAGTTTTCAATGGGGTAAGTGTAAATGGAATTTTAGATGAATTACATTTGAGAGATAAATCACAAAATTTTGTAGTTACAATGAACTTATTGAAACTCTAGAGAAGAATGATTAGTAAGCAAGCTTTGGAGAAATGTGGCTTGGAGTGAATTATTGATGGACTCAATACTAGAATTTTTGAAGCCTATTGACTTATGTTTGATTGTGATATTAGGATCTATCGAGGATGAGAGATTTTTTAGTTCCTTGGAGTTCCTAAAGTCAAATATAAGAAACAAACTAGACAATCTAATTTCGAAAATTGTCTGAGGCTATATACATCTAGGTATAGAGGCCATAATTTTCCTTATGAAAGAGCACTGAATGTTTTGAGTAAGAAATGTTAAAGAAGAGGGTTGGGGCACTTTTCAAACCAAATTGGAATTTCTAGAAATAATGATATCACTATCAATAACTTAAGTAATGGTACTAAAACTAGTAGTGTTGAAGTTAAAGTTGAGAATCTTGAGATGTAGCTAAGTGAAGGTATGCATACTATAGAAAATATAGTGAATAATGAGTGATGTTTTGAACTTGACGTTGAAGAATTGGAAGATTCAGATGATGAGATTATGTGGAAATTCTAACAGATGTAGAAGTAGTAGGTCTAAGCCTCTAGGTATTTATTGAGCTTATTACTAGAGTCTACTTTCTAGATTTTGGATATTGTTCTTTGTATCTCATTATCTTTCATGAACAAATAGTTATAACATACTCTATTGTAAAAAAAAATGTATGTGATTGATAATACCATCAATCATTCAAATTTTACCTTAATGTTAATTTTTATTTGAATTATTAATCTCATATAATAAATTGTTATGGTACAATCTGTGAAGATTTTCATTAATTTTTTGAAACATAGTAATTCCTATTATATAATTCATATTGATTCTCATTAATTTATTTACACATATGATAATTGGTACAATTCAATGAGTTTATTTTGGAATAGTTAAATTTTAACACCCAAGTTCATAATCATAAGTTATAACCCTTAGAGTTAGCAAATGAGCTTGAATTTCCTTTTATAGAAAGAAGGTATCAACAAAAAATCTAGGTTTATTTGCTTCATGTGAAGAGTAACATCAGATTGAGTATCACGAACTTTTTTGCATTTGATAGGCCAGTTCAGCAAATTAGCATCTAGATTCTACTTCATTTATCTTGTTCAAGAAACAAAGCTCCAACTTTAAACTCAATTCAGTCCATTAGAAATAGAAATAAAATATAGAATATATAAATTATTGATGTAATTAAATATTAATAATTACACTTACTTAAGTTTATTTAGGATAATGCATTTTCATATTAGGTCTCATGTAGACACTTATGAGTTTGGATGTTATTTGAGGACATGTTGTCTCACACCTCTCTTTCTGTGCTACACCTTTGTGTTCTTATCCTCTCATTGTTGCACATATTTTCATGCACAATGGAGGATAATCCACCTTTTGTGGACATGTACTTAGTTGTTATGCTTATCACTTGCATGGGTCCTAGTTATCATGTATTTCTTATATATTTAGAGACTTCTACATGCATTATATCTGAATTTGAATATTGGATATTTGAATATCTAAATACCTATTATCATTTGATCACCATTTTGTCTCTCTTGTGCTATCTCTTGACCTTCTAGATCTTAGCATTACATTCATTTCTTAGGAAAATTCTTACATGGTATCAAAGCCAAAAGAGCATTTCATTGCATAGCCATTAGAGAGCATTTTGATCCATCTTTTGGAGGGCCACAATTTAGACATGAGATCAATAATCTTGTAGGAATGTCTTGAGAAAAATTGGACCTCACCATTGTATTTGGGTGGTCATTCTAGTGAATTTTGAATTAAAAAAATTTCATGTTGGGAAAAATTGAAATTTGAGGCAAATTTTATTTTGTCAATTGGACTTGTGCAACCCAATTTGGAAATTGGTGGTATGGATTTGATTTTTTTTTCAAAAAAATTATCTTCAAATTTTTTTGTTAGATATGTTTGTTATTTTTCTATCAAAATTCTACAATTTATTTGCATTTTTGGGGCAAAACATTGTTTTGTTATTTTTTTTTCAATATTCTACAATTTATTTGTATTTTTGGGGCAAAACATTGTTTGGCCAAATTTGAATAGTTAGATTGCAGAGAATGGCATAGCAATTGTATAGTCAAATTTTGTTGAATAGTGCATGGGTGCACCTCTAGCTATTAAGAGATATCCCTCATCAAAAAGGTTGGGTTCAACTTCATATGCTAACTGGCAACATGTATTATTTGTATATTTCAAATACCAAGACATGAGAAATGTGGGACTAAAGTACCACATCACCTCTTCATTGCCGCTTCTCTCCCAACACAATTGTGAGCGCCACAAATCTCTATCCAAGCTTAGGCAATTCATTCAACACAGACCATGTGGCCTTTCTTTGCTCACACATAGAGACCCAAGGAAGCAACTAGACATAGAGCTCCATGTGGGTCTCAAGTACTCCAGTGAACAAGATAGTCACCATGTTTAGACATTGACATCAACCTTGGAATTACAATCAACAATAATTTGTTTAGACACTAATTTACATATTCAAGCCCAAAAATGTGCTAGCCAAACACATTTTGTGACCAAAGGGTAACAAACAACTTCACCAATGAGCCACTTGTGGGGGAAAACTTCAAAGCTCAATCATCCACAAATATCTTGCTTTAGTGACCATTCTAAGGAAGTATTGTACCAAGCCAACAAAGAATTGAACACACAATCTGATCAGCACGATCCACCCTAGCTCATAATATATGACCAGATTAACTCATTGTGACTATTTAACACTTTTAGTTTAGGAATTAAGCTTACTATGTGATGTTTAAGTTGCTTCCTCAATGATATTTCCATAGGCATGACACATGAGAGGAAATTTCCAGCATGCATTTGATGAGGATTCCACCTAGTTTAACTTGATAGATCTCCCCATTCCAACTTGGGGACCCATGAGCAGAGCTCCCTTGAACACCAAGCCAAGTAGGACAACTCACATTGCACTGAGCACTACATTTGATCTTCTCCAGTAAGCTAACTATGAAATCATATCCAAAAATTTCAACTATTGTTAGTACATCTATCACCCTACCTTTTCCTAGTACAACAGGGATTGACAATTTCTTTTGCATAGCCTAGCTAGTCATTAGCCTATTAGTGGTCTAGTCGTCCTCTCACTGGCCCTTTTTTTTGCCATGAGTTCTAACTTGCATCCTAAAATTGATGCCCATCAAGACATCAAGCATGATAGGAGGATTTTTTTCTTGTGACAAGCTTATGACCATCGAATTTGGTCTTGTAGATTGTTGATATCATTATTGGTTTGACTTTTCTAGCCCTCACCATTTGCATTTTCAATTAGCAATCTAACTTTGTAGGGCCATAACTTGGTCATACTATCTCCAAATCATATGCAATTATAGGTTGTAATTATCAAAATTAGAAGTCCAGTTTGGCCAAGTTGAGCATGTGGAAATTGTACTTGCATTATATATAAAGTTCCAAAATAATCTATTTAGGGGGATTTTTTGTTCTTTCATTATATTTTGGGGGTAAATTATTGATATATCATGGTGATAGTCTTTCATCCCATTTTTATACCTTTCATTGGGAAAAAATATGCATTATGGGAAAATGGGATAATCACACATTGTAGATGGATTAATCTCTTTCCTCATCTCTATGGACTCATTCTCAAGCCACAAGAAGCGTGTGTAATCACCCAAAAATGGTCCTCTAGACTATGAGCCCCATTTCTAATAATTTTGCATAATTTATCTACCACTTGTCTTTGATCAAATCATCACTTTACTATGTATTCAATTTTATTCTATGGTTTGACCATCATAACTTAAGTCTTTTATTCAATTGAAAGAAATATATATATGGTAGCTTAAGTTGGATTAACTATGAGATTAAAGTGCATGTGTGCATGTATGTATGTATAATATATATATATTATACACACACACACACACACACACACACACACACACACATATATATGAGATATTATATAATTCAATAATCATTTGTTATTATATTGATTAGATAATAATGGATAGACATGTTTGATGAGGAGACATGTATCTCCATGTCTCTTCCTTAATATAAGTAAGAGTGTTATGACCGTCATTAGAAAATATATACCAAGAAAGCAATGCAAATACATTTGTAGTGATCTAAGAACTCCAACATGGTATCAAAGTAGGCTGCAAATGCATCATTGAACCATGGAGAGCAATGCAACTAGAACTTGAAGGGATAGTGAATAGAGAAGTTTCAAAGTTGAGGGATGTAAAAACCATCACTAATAGAATGATCGGGATCAATCTTCCTCTCATTGGAGGTTGATACCATAATTAGTTGGTGCTTCAATAATATTTGGAGACATCATAAAAAAATTTCATAGAGATCCTTTTGGAGATTGTGGACTGGTTGATGCATGTATCTTTCTTCGTGATTAGGTTTGGTCTTTTGCAGAATTTAAGTCTATATCTTCATCATTGGTAGATCAGTTGGATTTTTGGGCTTCATTCTTCAAGAGGCCATTAATTTTGTGATTAATTACAGTAATAAAATGATATATCTTGAAGATGGTTTGTGGTGCAAATGAGTCATATTGTCTATGACTCCAAATTTGGCAAGCATTTTTCCGTTGATGTCTTTAATTATAACAATAGATTTGGGCACTCCCATATGCTTTGGTCGATGTAAATAAGATGTTCCAAAAACCTCATTTAGACTTTTCTGAGAATGTTGGAAAAGGCTACTAAATCATGCTTCACTATTGACAAATAATTTTTCTCAAAATGTTCTCCACGATGCAAAATTTGTGCTTTAGCAGTAATATTTACACACTTAAAACCAAGTTGATTAAGTGACATGATTCATTACATTTGATAGATTGGTTTTTATAAAAAGGTCTTCCATAATCACAAACCCTTTAGATGGTACCCACGTAGTGTACATAGGACATATGACAAAAATAAGGAAGAAGTCCATACCGCAATACCTGATGCGGCATGACCTACTATAAATATTCATATTCACACATTTACTTAGGAAATAAAAAGAGAAAAATTATATAAAACAACCTATATCTAAAAGGGATACCAATCAAATGGTAGTGTAGAAACACATTGGTAGGATGGAAAGTAAAGGACATAAATCCCACCGGTCCGACAAAACTATCAGGTAAAGAAAATTGAGTAAGGAGGAGGTAACTATAGGTCTTGAGAACTAGGGACCCAACCTTAACCAAGTAAGTATAAAAGGTGATATTTGGTAGAGTTATATTTTATTGAGTATATTCTTGTTTATATATTTTTCATATCAAGGGAAGAGTATTTACACAAATTATATAAAGTAATTTAAATATTGTAAATATTTTTTCATATTATTCTTATTAAAGTATAAAATAAAAATGTGATAATTTCTATATAAAATTTAAAATCAAATTTCTAATGTTCTTATAGTTAAATATAATAATAATATTATTGAGAATAATTATTAGAGGTGATTTTTATTAGCATAAGGGCTATTTGCTTTAATTTTTTCCTCCTCAAATGTTCTTGCAAGAAGAGGCAGATAGATTTCAAACTTAAAGGGAGTTTGACACCTCTTCAAAGTTAATATTGGATGAGTAGTTATGAAGATTGATATTTAGAGGGAGTTTGAAAGTCCTTGTGTGTGACTACATGGTTTTAATGGATCCGTCCCTTGTGTACATCATTAGGAAGTGCCAACTTCCAAATGACTATCACTTGTATTTGTAGAAGTTATTGAAAGATGATGATCTTACAATAACTTAATTTTCTATTATGATGAATACCTTACGATGTCTATGCAAATTGTGATAGATTATACTTTGCATGGTGAATGTTCATATGGTAAGAATTATGAGAATGTGTGTGCACATACCTTATGAATATTTTGAGTACATGGTGAATGTTATGCAGATTGATGTTTAGGAGGCCATTACATAGAGTATTTGGTGAATATTAAATGAATTGACATTCAGGAGGCCATTACTCACAATTTTTGGTGAATATCTTGCAACTCAACATTCTGGAGGCCATTGCTCAAAGAGTACATGGTGAGAGCCCATTACTCCCATTATCTTTATATTACATTGAGCTAATATATGGTTGTGTGCTTATCCTCCCTAGCTAAGAGGGATTGCTAATGTTTGGTAGCTTCAGTTTGATAAACTATGAGACTAAAGTGTGTGTGTGTGTGTGTGTGTGTGTGTGAGAGAGAGAGAGAGAGAGAGAGAGCTATTGCTGTCATTGGAAAATATATACCAAGAAGGCAATGCAAATACATTTGTATTGATCTGAGAATTCAAACAACTTGCTCCATTTTAATTAAATAAAATATGCAAATTTTCTTAATCCTAAGTGTGTACATGAAAAGGCATTTTCCTACTTAAAAAAATTAAAGAAAAAACATTTTTTCTACACATGTGAAGGTACAATTTTCTATGTGATAGGAATCTTTTATTTTCAAAATAACTTTAATTCTCCTCAACATATCTTTTTCCTCTTAAACACTACCATTGGTCTTTCTTAGTTGAGATTCTTGTACATAAAGTCAACATGAGACTCATTCTTCACCCTTGATTTTGCCTCTTATTCTCTATTGTCCATTTATCTTTAAAAGAATGGCTCTCTTCCCACTCTCTAATTCATTCTAGTTTATGCTAACATTGTGATACATGTTTTCTTAGAGCTTTTGAAATACTTGGAGAACTTGGAGCACTCTCTTTGCATTTTCATCCTCTTGCTTGCATCTATCTTAGTCTTTCTTTTATGTACTAGTTTATCTCACATAACTTAAATAAGGGATCTTGTAACTCTTCATACTTGATGGCTTAATCTTACATCTTGCATTTCATTTAGCTTACTTGCATTTGCATTGCACTCTCTTGATTCTTAGCTATTGGAGTTCTTTCCTCTACTCTTTGAATGTTCCATTATATGGTACACCTTGCAAGGGTTGCTTAATCTAGGTTCATTTAAGAGCCACAATCTCATAGCTCTTGCATGTCATAGATAGGAAGCTATAGCCCATCTCTTGAGATTCTCTTCATCATGGGTATTCTCAAGTATAAGGTTCTATAGAAGTGTATCCACATCTTTGATATGCATTTTTGGTGCCCATCATGGAGATGGACTTTTTTGTTTAGCTTCATTTTGCTAGTTTTTGTCACTTTTTGCACTTGCAGGTTTGGAATTTTATCTTGCAAACATAAATATCATATGATACTTTTTGCATAATCACACGATACTTTCTACATTTCCATACAATACAGTACCAATTTATTTAGTCATAATGGTATTTTTTATTGTGTCATACTTCTTTCTAAGAACTATCACACTATTTAATACTAAGTGTCATACTAGGAAAAAGTATCACCTAACTACACTGGGAAGTATCATATAATACTTTATTAGCTAGAAATATTGTTTTTTTTGTTTTTTTTTCACAATTTGACTTTTAGATTTCACTTTGTATCTTCTAAGCTTTCATTTTTGAGTTTATTGGCTTCCTAATAGTAGTTTTACAGGGTTGTTTTGAGTTTCTATTTTTTATTTTGATGGCCTAACCTTTTTTTTTTTTTAGGAGCCTACTTTATTGCTTGCATTGCTAATGGGAAAAATTGCAAAAAAGATGCTAGAAACATTTGTTGCAGTGCTACCCAAGCAAAAACAATTTTTTTTCTTTTTTGTGTATCTTCATTTCATTTCAAGTGGTTGCATATACTAGTTGTTTCATTTTCATAAGCACATTAACACCCATATATAAGGTTCCTTATTTGATAGGAAAGTATGATCTTCACCTTCTTGGTGAATCAGAAATCAACTCATCATTGGTTCAAGAAAGTGGGTGGCATATTCCACTCTTTAGTGGTCTTAATTAATCTAGTTGGTGTGTTTGGGGGAAGTATTGAGGAATATGAGAATATGCTCTTCACCTTCTTGGTGAATCATAAATCTTTTCCTCCTTAATGTGGATCCATTTTGTTCAATATCCTAGTGAGATTTTACCTTTAGAGATCTTGTTGTTGGTGGAAACATACCAATAGGAACAACCCAAATTGGGAACAAGAAAAACCCATCTAATCCGACCCACTATAATCACAAACCTCTTGACAAAGATGAAAGCCTTGGGGGGCTTAAAATTTGACTTCACTTAGTGAGATTAATTGTGGGATTGTGACCATGAGAAAATTATTAGGTGAGTATGATTAAGGTACTCTTGTGGTTGCAAGTCCTTTTTCGTGTATTGGGTGCAAGAGGGTTGTTATGAATAGAGCCCTTACCAAACACCTTAGGATTTAGAGGCCACCATATTTGTCACTCAATATCTTAGTGCAAAGATCGATCCTAGTGAACTACTTGGATCACCCCAAGATTTTATAGTCACTATATGTGTTTCTTTAGATGTGGGTAACCCATCTATGACAAAGGCAATATCTATTGTGGGAAACCACTTTGTGTGAGGTGAGGGATGATCAAGTTTGGGCCAAGGTATTGAGTCATGTCCTTTAGAAAGGTCTTGCTTCAATGTATTTTTGAATGTTTTATACTTGTGTATTTCATTTGAACATACACAATTGGTAGTCTTATAGAGTTTTTCTTTTAAAACTTCCCAAGTGTTTGTATTGGTAAGGTTGCTTTGTCCCTTATCCAATTTCTTGAAGAAGTGTGTTTTCATCACCATTACTTTCACAAATTTCTATTTTACTATCAAAACTAAACCTACGCACTTCTATCATAGTCACTTTGCAATATTTGGTTGAAAATTTTAGTCAAACTTAAGTCTTTTGGACACGGAAGGTCACATACTATTTTTATTGGTAAACTATCATACTACCTCTGTGCAATATATTGTACTATAATTTTGGTGTCTAAAAAGTATCATATTTCCTCAACAACTCTATCATACTATTACTCTACAAACTACCATTCTTCCATTTACAAACTATCGTATTACCTAAAACTATTGTATTGCAATTTGGAAAATGTCATACGAAACTTCTTGTTGTCCTACTATCATCCTCTTTACTGAAATGTATTTCATGGTTCCTATACCTAGTTGATTTGATTGAGTTTTCTTTTGGATGATTTACCTACTTGATTTGACTTGAGTTTTCTCTTGGTTTCTATACTTGATCACACTACTTCTCTAGTCTAAAATTTACATGTTTAGGTCTATTTAGGCTGAAAATGATCACCTTGGCTCCTTGGTTACATACTTGATTTGGAAGGTTGTCCACTTGTAATCTTGCTTACTCTATCTACTTGCCTATTTAACTTATTTCCTATCTCTCAAACCAAGTCATTGGTGTCATAAATTTCTTGGACACTTTTCTTCAAAAGTTACTCTCATAACTTTGTTACTATATTTCTTTGATAAGTTAACACCTTTCTTTTCTAAGTTTGGACTACAAGTGTCTTGTGTTATCCTATTAAGATGAAAAATATCTCTTACATGCATGTTACAAATAAGTTCCAATTTGGTCAAGGGAATCATCCTTCTTTTAGCTTTGAGGAATTACATTTTCCAACTAGACATCCACATAGACAACATTTTGAGGCTAAACCTATCTTTGACTAAGTAGAGGAAGATAAATCTACCACTTGGTATGATCCTCTTAGTCACTTTGGTGGCTCCCTTGTCACTCCACTCAAAACCCCTACGACTAAAAATTGTGTGTCTTTCACCATGAATAGTGAAGATAGAAACAAACATTTGGAAAGCCTCTTTGCTAATATATTGGAAAAAATAGAAAGATGAAATAAGGCATACTTAGATGAACAAGATAGACTCAAAAAAGAAAGACTTATGGTTGCTAGGTTTAATGCTAATGTGTTTGGGGAAGATAATAGTCACAACTTTAGAGACAATGCTAATGATAATGGATTTGGAAACCAACATGCCAATACTAATGTCTTTGGAGACCATAATGCTAATCCTAGTTATAGTAACCCCTTTGAAAACTTTGGAAATAATGGAAACAATAATCCTCCTAGGACTCCAAGATCTCATCTTGAGGGTTATGTGTCTCTATCTAGACATTCCCATCATGGACAACCTTCACATAGATCAAAAAATGGGAGCGAAGTAGCTAATAATGTTACTAGAAAAGATCGTATGAAGTTCCAACAAGATGACTACTTTCAAAAGCTCATGCTTAAAGCTTTGGGACAAAACGTAGATCAATACTCTATGCGCTTGACCTCCAAAGGATGGAGACTACAACATGACTTTGACATTCAAAGGATTATTCAAAAGAGAGAACCTAACTAAACTGAGATTCCAAGGAAACAAGTCCAAGACCTACAAAATAAATTTGCATGCATGGAAAAGGAAAAGGAAAAGCCAAAGCCTTCATTCTCCATAGAATCTATATGTGTGCTCCCTTTTGAAGGGAATCTCTATATGATACCTTTCCCATGAGATGTTGGGATTCCTAAATATGAAAAATATAATGTTAACGGGGATCCACATGATCACATAACCTAATTCTATTCACTTAGTATGGACTTTATGCATGATGATACTTACCTCATGAGACACTTTTGAAGGAGTTTGAATGGTCAATCCATGGCATTGTTCACACAAGTTACACCTCACTTCAAATATTTTGATGAGCTTGCACAAAGGTACATAAAACATTATTCCTACAACATTCAACACCTCATCACTATGCTTGACTTGTACAACATCAAACAAAAATTGGGTGAACCTTTTTTTACCTATTTGCAAAGATGGAGGAAGCTACATTCTAGGTACCCTCATCAAATTCTTGAAAATGAGAAGATTGACATATTTGTTAGCACTCTTGTACCTAATCTATGCCATGACTTAAGGAAACAAGTATCCATTATCTTTAATGAAACGATTGAGAGTTCATATTGCATAGAGGAAATTGTTTTAAAAAATTGAGAGATAACCTTGAATAAGGAAAAGACTAATGACAATGGAAATGGTAAGGAAAAAGGTAAACCTTGCAACAAGAATAAGTGTGTTTTCAATGATGGGGTAGTTGACATTCTTAAAACCAAAGATCCTACTTCAACTTTGATAATTCTATTCTAGCTACTAAACAAAAAGAGGTTGCTAAGACAAATGACTCTAACAAGCCAAAGTCCACACAAACATCTAAGCCTAAGCATAGTTTCTCTCCTTTGGACGATTCTTATGATGTGATCCTCAAGACATTGCTTGATAACAATAACTGTGTGAATTGAGTGATGAATGTGAAGTAGGTCATTATATTGGCAATAATGAGCCAACAAAGTATTTTTCATAAAACCTCCAATCAAATAGTCATGCATGGCTATAGAACTCCTAATTCTATGGTGAACAATAATCTTTTAATCATTTTTTTACATGTACATACAATCACATTCAAGTATGGTCCCTTAATCTCACACGTCTTAACCTAAGCTTTATAAATTTATTTTACACAAAAGAAGAAATGATATCTCTAGCACATAAATTGTTGGGAATTCACATTTTCATCATCCTTGGTTAAATCAAGTTCACCATGGAGACATTCATAAATGAATGTACCATAATTCTTAGCAAATAGACCCAATTTTGGTTTGATAATATATCCCAATAAACGACAACCTTTGTTTAACTTAAACACCATGTAGTGGGCCTTGAAAAGTTTTTGAACAAGATGGAATTTGTAAATCTTCAAGATGTAGATCCCATAAAGCTTTGAATCAAAATGCATTACCTACAATAAAAGTAAAAATGTTAGTCAAAGGGCCCTCTTCAAAAAGATCTAAAGGGTAAGGTACATAGGCAATAAATTGATTTTCCTCTCCATAAATGGGTTCAATAAGATAGCATGACCCCTTGTAGTGATCAAGATTGGTAAGTCCATCTGTTGAAATAGTGGTCCACATACCAGTGGAAGATTCAACAACTATTGTTGCTCCTGCTTCTTTGAGGGGCACTTCAAGTTGAGGAGTGTCTCAAAATGTTGCCAAGATATTGATATCTTTGGTTTGATATTCCAGAGTATAATAAGTTAATATGTAATATTTAACACCCTCTTTGAATTCGATGGTTTCTTTAGTCTCTATTTTTGGTGACGTAAATAATTCCCTCCTTATGATTGATTAGTTAATAGCTATTACAAGAATGAGGTTTACTCAACCTACCCATGTCAAATGTAAAGAATCACTTTTGTATTAATTTTTTTTGTACAAGATAATCATTTTGTAGCCTCTATTGTCAAAAAGGATTTTCTTTCATTCAAGATATATTGTATCATGTTGTGTATGTATGATGAAACCCAATTTCTTAATTTGACTAGAGGATATTTCTGCAATTCCAATTTATTCTATTATTAATATGTGAAATGTGATAGGTTTCTTCACTTTAGGAAAAAAAGAAAAAGAAAATAAATTGCAATAACAGACATGGGCATAGGTGAAAATGTGCCTAGTTATTGGCTTAAATAGATAAAAAATTCCTTAGGATTGGAATCTATTTACTTTCAATTTCATAGATTAATATTTCTTTATCTCAACAAAATTGCATCAACAATGTCTAGTTATGTTAAAGCTCTTTTGAGAGTCACATTAGCCTTGATTGTGTGTCTCTTTCCTTAAGCTTGTGCATGATCAACTTTCACTAGTCTAAAATTTTCTTGAGTCTCTTGAAGATCTATACCAATACCTCTTTTCTCATTATTTACTAGTAATGTGATTACATAATTTTATATTTTGGAAAAACCACCCATCAAAGCCATAGTGGAACATTGGGCATTGATTCATATTTCCATGACTCCTATATCCAAATATTTTACAATTGTAAAATGATTGGGTAATACACCCATTTGAGCACTATTGGTAGTTAGTATTATTTCTTGAACTTTTGAATCCCAAACAACTCGATTAGGAGTGAGGACATGAAGATTTAGGTTCATTTTATTTCTTTTAACTTCATAGCCTTTGTGGTAGTTTCGGCAATGCTACCTACCAAATAAAAAAGATTATTCACATAGACCATCTAATTCTTTGAAAAGGATCATTTAAAAACCTCTAATCATCTCTATTAGACTAACATATTTACCAAGGGAACTAGTGAATACTTCTGCTACAAAAACAGTTGTGACAAAAACTGTTCAATCTTTCTTACTCTTGCTATGGTTAAATGATCATCTCCTAATAATTAATCTAATCTAGGAAAAATTATAATATCTTGAAGTTCCTTATAATGTTACAAAGTTTATTTAACTCCTTGTGTGGTTTCATAATGCTCTTTTCCTACGAGCAAAGATTAGATCATAGTTGATGTGGAATCTAGCAAATGTACTACTAGATAGATGTCCTTGGTATCTAATTCTCTCAATAGTATAGCAGTAGCATCTAAGTGTGAAAATGTTGTAGTAGGAGCCATCATTCTTCAGTAGAATTTATTCACCCATTTGAAGTAGTTGAAAATGAGCTTAGACGGTCTAGAGAATTGACCTAAACAGAAATAACTTTCAGTGCCTTGAATATTCAACCTAGTTTATCAAAGAGCACAAGTGCTAGAGGAGATTTTTCTAGCATCAACAGATCTGATGAGAACAGAAAGATTGAAGGAGTAGCCCTTTTAGTAAGAAGATAAAAAGATGGTAAGAAAATCTTTAAATGTTGGACTTGTAATTAATTTGGTCATTATGCATCTAAGTGTCCTCAAAGAGAGAAAAAGTATAGAGGCAATTTCAAACCTAGAAGAGATGGAAGATGTTTGTATGCAAATGAAGAAGATGATTATGATGAACAAGCAGTATGTGCTAGTGATGATAAAATAGGATTTATAGCAAATAAAGAAGAAAGTCTAGAGAAAATAGCTTTGGTGTCATGGGTTGAAAAGAAATCTGATTGGATAATTGATTGTGGTTGTTCACATCATATGACTAGTGATATGAACAAGTTTTTTGACTTCAAAAGTCATGATGGAGGAATTTTTAGAGTTGGAAACAATGCAGCATGCCAAGTTAAAGGTATTGGATCTATAACTCTTGATGGTAAGACTAACACTAAGGATGTATATTTTTTTGATGGTTTAAAGCACAATCTTTTGAGTGTTGGACAACTAGTGGATAACGAGTATTAGTTGTAGTTCATGGAGAAGACATGCATGATCAGAGACATGATGGAAAGGTAATTGGAATAGGAACCAGATCTAGAGGTAATGTATTTCAATTGAATCCTACTGAAATGACATGTTTGGTTGTAAACGTAGATGATAGTTAGATATGACATAAGAGATTTTGTCATATAAACTTTGACAATATTGTGAAGACTAGTAGTATGTTTGTAGTTAGAGATTTTCCTAAGATTGTAAAGCCTACTAACACAATTTGCAAGGAGTGTGTCTTGGCAAAGCATAACAGAACTTCTTTTTCTAGGAAGAAGTTTATTACTACAACAAAATTGGAGATTGTACATATAGATCTTAGCAGTCCTACGAAGACTAAAGGATTCTATGGTGAAAGGTATTTCATGATTTTAGTTGATAAATTTTCTAGAATGATGTGGGTTGCATTTCTTAAAGAAAAATCTGAGGCATTTGATAAGTTCAAGATATTCAAGAATGGAGTTGATAATGAATTAGGTATGAAGATTAAATGTTTAAGATCATATAAAGGAGGAGAATTTACTAGAAATGAGTTTAACATATTTTGTGAAACTAATGGAATCAAAAGATAGTTATCAGCTTCGAGAACTCCTGAATAGAATGACATTATAGAGAGAATAAATAGGTCAGTAACAGAAGCATCAAGAGCTATGTTAGCTGAGAATGATGTATCCAAGATGTTTTGGAGAGAAGCTATGAATACATCAATCTACACTATGAACAAAGTGCAAATCAGGAGAGACACAAACAAGACCCCTTATGAACTCTGATTTGGTCGCTCACCTATAGTTAAGAATTTTAGAATTTTTGGCTGTAAGTGTTATTTCAAAAGAGATGATGATATTGGTATGTTTGATTCTAGAAGTGATGAAGGTATATTTCTTGGTTATTCATTGAAAAGCAAGGCTTATAGATGTTATAATATGATAACTAAGACTATTATGGAAAGTGAAAATGTGAGAGTTGATGAGAAATTTAGGATACAAGAAAGAATAGTTGATTACAATTTAGATGATGAGAATGTTGTTACTAAATCAAGGAATGAAGTATTCTTTGAGACTAACAATAATTTGCAAAATGAAGGAGAGGCAAGGTAGGAACAAAGATCAGAACCTTCAATAGAGCTAAGAGTTGAGATAAAGAAGTAGAATCAATAAAGAACTATGTTTGATATTTCAAGTTGAACTTAAGAATGTAGATGAATTATGTAAAGATGACTATTGGAAACAAGCTATGAAAGAGGAATTGGATCAAATAGTAAAGAATGAGACATGGGAATTGGTCCCCAAACTAGCAGACAAGAATGTGATAGGAACAAAATGAGTATTCAAAAACAAGATGAATGAACAAGGTGAAGTTGTAAGGAACAAAGCAAGATTGGTATGTAAAGGTTACTCACAACAAGAATGAATAGACTATGACAAGACCTATGCTCTTGTGGCGAGAATAGAAGCAATAAGGTTATTCTTAGCATATGCAGCATATAAGAAATTCAAAGTATATTAGATGGATGTCAAGTCAACATTTCTGAATGGAGAACTTGAAGAAGAGGTATAAATAGAATAGCCTGAAGGTTGTCCTTTGACAAATGACAAGGATATAGTATGCAGATTGAAGAAAGTATTGTATGGATTGAAGCAAGCACCCAGAACCTGGAATGCAAGGTTGGACAAGCATTTGACAAAGCTTGAATATAACAAAGGTATGACATATAGTGATCTCTATTGGAAAGAAATTGATGATTTTGGTAATATTTATTGATGATATCATATTTGGAGGAAATGATGATGAAAGTGACAAGTTTGCAGAAAAAATGAAGGAATTTGAAATGAGCATGATAGGAGAAATGAAATATTTTCTAGGATTACAAATTGAGTAGGACAAAGAAGGGATCTTTATTTCTCAGACTAAATATTTGAAAGATTTACTAAAAAGGGTTGGTTTGGAAACATGGTAAACCTATTGGAACACCTATGGTAATTGGACACAAGCTATCTACAAAGGATGAGACACCTGCTATTGAGCAGAAGAAGCAAATATCTATGATCGGAGGATTGCAATAGTTGACTCACACAAGGCCGAATATAGCTAATGTAGTTGGAATTGTTGTAAGATTTCAAGTTGACCCCAGAGAAGCACATTATGTAGTAGTCAAAAGGATATTTAGATACCTAAAAGGAACACTAGAGTTCAGATTGTGGTATGATAGATCTAATGATTTCATTTTATATGCTTATATTAATGCTGATTGGGCAAGTAGCATGGATGATAGAAAGAGCACCAGTGGTGGAGCCTTCTTTCTTGGAGGAAGATTGGTTTCTTGGCTAAGCAAGAAGCAAGATTATACCTCACAAAGTACATCTGGAGCAGAATATGTTGCACCAACAAACAATTGTAATCAAGTTGCTTGGATGAAATAGATGTTGAAGAATATAAGGATAAAATTTAGTAAACCTGTTATCATACATTGTGACAACACAAGCACAGTAAATATGTCCAAAAATCTAGTGTTGCATTCTAAGACCAAGCACATTTCTATCAAGTATCACATGTTGAGAGAAAAAGTTGCAGAGAAGGATATTAGATTGGAGTATGTAAGGACTAAAGAGAAGATTGTAGATATTTTTACTAAGCCTCTTCCCAAAGAGACTTTTGAGTATTTGTGAGGTATGCTAGGGGTTATGCCCCTTCCTACACCAGAGTGGATGATGCAAGAGTGCATTAGTCTAGTGTAATAGAGCACTATTGTTTGTTTGGACTAAATGCAGATGCTTCTTGTATGGGGGAGTATCTGTGATGGACAGAGTCATTTAGGACTCTTGTTGGATGTTGTTTTTGAACAGTGTCTTTGGACACTTGAGCTAGTCAGAAACAGTTGTTGCAAAGTTTGACGGTTTTTGAAACCTTTGACATTGATATCAATGGGGGATAAGTACAACATGGAAAAATAGTTCAGAAAGCATGGAAAAGTACAACATGAAAGAATGATTGATGAAGAAGATTTGAAAAGAAAGGTTAACTATCTTTTACAATTGGTATTTTTAGAACTAGATGTTTTTCGTCTATGTTGCCATCAATGCCAAAGGGGGAGATTGTTGGAAGCATGAATGTTAATGATATTCCTGTAGGGGAGTATTGTATAAACATGATTAGATCATTATCATGATGATATGTTACATTCATGATTGTATTTGTCATTGATATCAACGTAGCAATTTTTTGTGGTATCTGATAGAAGAACAATAAAGAGATCAAGTTGGTATGGATAGACAGTTGAGCATTTTCACTAAGCAAGGTTAAAGGGAGATACTACTAAGTGTTTAGTATATGCAGCTAACCTCAAAGCATAAGATATTAAGTTTGAAAGAAGTTATGCAAGTTTTGGTGAAGATTGTTCTGAGATAGATTTTACAAAGGCATATTCTAGTAAACTTGTTATATCTCTTAGCATATTTTTTATTCTGAGAAGCTGAAGTTAAAGATGTGAAGAATACATGTTGTTGATGATATGGCCAAACTCACTCATCATAATGATATGTACGAAAAGTTATTTAAGTTATAAGGTGGAAGATTAATGTTATCACTAAGTGTAATATGTTTTTATTAAGTAAATCAAAACACTAAGTGTAATATGTTCTTAATGTGGTCCTATAATAATTAATTGAGAAGGTGTAACAACCGACTCAAGGATTATTTTATGGATTTGGTATAAAGGAAATATGTTTTCCTTTATCATAGAAGATGAATGTGTGAGATGTACAAATGATTATAAGCAGCACAAAGAGTAGAAAACAAAGTTGAACATAGCAGAGCGAAGGTGAAGGAAACTTTTTTGCTGAGGTTTTATTGTGTGATCCAAAGTTGGATACTTGGATCTGAGGTTTTTGACCTAGTCTACAAGGTCTAACAGTGATTGGTTTGGTTGACAGGACAGAGGAAAGAAGTTAAAGTATAGTACATACAATTATTCTGCAAGGAATAGTTGAGAGATCAGTTGGACAGTGAGTTCAGTGATCTTGCCCTAGAAGCTATTTGGACAGTGGGTCCTTCTGTCTTCTACAACTTCTCACAAGGTTGGCACAACTCCTAATAGGGTTTGAATCTTCTAACAAGGATTCAAAGTCTCCTAACAAGGACTCATATGTACTAATTGTTGTAATAGACTCCTAACAGGGTCCATCCTCTAACAAGGAATATTTATGATGTGAATATCAGGATTTAACTGTGTGATTTTTGAGTCAAACTCGATGACCCATGTTTCATGAGTAGTGATTCAACATGAATCCATCTCTCATGAGAATGAATGGAACACTTAGCACTCATTGGATCTAGGTGATGCTCACAGGGGTGAAGCACCGGGACTTCCCGGGAGGTCACCCATCCCAGTACTACTCCAGCCTGAGCGCGCTTAACTACGGAGTTTCCTCCATAGTTAAACCCAAAGCTTGCAACCCCATTTGCATGGGGTTGCAAGCTTTGGGTTTAATTGTGGAGGAAACTCCGTAGTTAAGCGCGCTCAGGCTGGAGTAGTACTGGGATGGGTGACCTCCCGGGAAGTCCCGGTGCTTCACCCCTGTGAGCATCACCTAGATCCAATGAGTGCTAAGTGTTCCATTCATTCTCATGAGAGATGGATTCATGTTGAATCACTACTCATGAAACATGGGTCATCGAGTTTGACTCAAAAATCACACAGTTAAATCCTGATATTCACATCACAATTTGACTAGCTGTGGAAATCATCTCCTACTTATCAAAGGAATATTTATATTAGTATATCATCTTATGGGAATCATTCCCACTAGGGCTTTCCCTTTGATCAAAAGTTTCCCTAGTTAACATATCTGGTGTAATTGTCTTGTGCATCTTATTGTGGTTGTTGTTTACTTTGGTTGAATGTGTTTAAGGTTGATAAATGTTTTAATTATTGGATAATTGATACACCCCCACCCCCCCTCTCAGTTATCTTGGTGGACTATTGTTTCTAATAAAACACGCCAACTAGATTGGTTGCACATTCCACCATAAATGCCATATATGTCTAGTGAAGGAGCATTAGAAAAAGAGATGAGAGATGTTTTCTTCACTAGTCCGACACAGAACACACATCGACAACCCCTGAAATCCATGCTTGCATAAATTATCGCACTTAAGGCACCAACTATGGACCACCAACCACATAAAAAAATTGCATTTGGGTTGGGAAAACTTGTACCAGACTTGCTTCCATCAAGGCACTTGAATATCCCCCAAAGTATGATAGATAAAGCTGAACATATCCATATGACGCATAAAATTTGCCAAAAAAATCATTGCTACCCCAAGTGAGAACATCATTCCTACCCAAATTAGTATGCTCCCAAGATTGTAAAATCTGAACAAACTCCTTGCTATCCTCCATAGAGCTTATTGAAGGCCATTCATAAGGGTGTTTCTGATGAAATGAAAGAGCCAAACCTCTAGCACACCCTATCTTATAATGATCAACCATGTCCCAACCAGCATCAGTGAATGTTTCATAAAGGGCTTGAAGATGACGATGAGTGGAAAGGATAGAAGGGTGCCTATCCCAAGAGTCAAGCCAAATAGATCCCCAATGAAAAATCTAAAGGAAACTATCTTTAACCAACTGAGCTCCAAACTTCAGTGTGTTCCAAATTATGGATCCTCTCCCTTCCAAAGGAAAGCAGTGAACCTCAACCACATCAAAACTTGAAAGATACTTATGGGTGAGAATATGAGCCCAAGGTGATGTTAGTTAGTACACTAGCGCCAATAAAGCTTAGCAGCGAGAACTTGCCTATTTAAAATAGATAATCATAATCCAAGGTTGCCCTCCTTTTGTAGTCTAAAAACTGATTTCCACTTAACTAGACTCCATTTAGAAGTTGAAAGATTCACATTCCAAAGAAATTGACGGGAGAGAGTATCAAATTCCCAAAGAAAATAAATAGTAGTTTGAACAAAACACATGTAAATAGGAAGGGCTTAGATAATTGACTTTAATAGAGTCAGATGAGCAGTAGTTGATAACCATTGATGAGGCCACGGGTTAACCTTTTGACCAGTTTGTCAAGAAAAATTTGCCAGGAGGATCTAGGATGTTTACCAAGTGTAAGAGGAATACCCAAATAAACAAAGGGAGGAGACCCAATTTGAAACCTTAGAATAGTGGCATTATGCCTCTGAATAGCTTGAGGGGTATTGAAGAAAAAAATGGAGTTTTTCTCATTAACTTTTTGACCTAAAGTTGCAAGATAAACATACAAGGCATACCTAAAAGAAGTAGCTTCCTGAAGACAAGTCTACCCCATAAAAGAAGTATCATCCACAAACTAAAGATGAGAAAGTGGAGTGCAAGCCATCACCCCATTACCACCCATGAATCAAACTCTGGTGAGCATGAAGCTTAAGAAAACAACCCAAACACTTAGCCAAAATAATAAAGAGGTAGGGAGAAATAGGGTCCCCGTGGCAAAGTCCTCTAGAGGCACCAAATGGCTCTGAAGGAACACCATTCATAAGAATAGAAAAATGAAGCTTAAGTAATAGAACTCATAATCCAACTCACCCACTCTTGACAGAAACCAAAGGCTAAGAGGATCTTTTTAAGAAAACTTCATTTGACTCTGTCATAAGCCTTAGCCATATCCAACTTAATGAGCATAGATTTCTCTCTTGAAGTAGTCGTAGAATAAATAACTTCAAAAGCCATTACAATCCCATCAAGAATTTGTTTACTAGACACAAAATGGAAGGCATATCTTGAGTCTTTCAGCAATCAATTTAGTGATAATTTTCACAACATTACACAGGGCAATAGGGTGAAAGAAGTCAAGATTGTCAACACCTTCTTTCTTGGGGATGAGGTTCAATAATGTAGAGTTCAATGCACAAAGAATTTTCTTATTATGAAGGGATTCTTTAATCACCTGCAAGAGATCCATATTAATAATGTCCCAAAATTCCTGAAAAAAATCCACAAGGAAACCATCTAGGCTTGGAGCTTTACCTTTATTAATGCCAAACACAACCTTTTCAAGTTTTGGCATCAAAATTAGGAAAATAAGAGAGTCATTTGTGGCATTGGTGACAAGAGATGGAATGTAAGAAAGAATCAAGTTCTCCTCCTCAGGTGCAGGTTGAGAATCTTCAACAAAAAGATTAGAATAAAAGTAGCGGGCTTCCTTGGTCATAACTGACTAAGAGGAAGTCTGCAGTCCTTTCGTAGTAACAAGAGAAGAAATATACCCCTTATTATGACGAGCCTAAATAGAATGGTGACAAAAAGTAGTATTTATATCCCCTTCTTGCAACCAATCAATGCAAGCCTTTTTTTTCCAGCAAATCTCCTCCTGAAGCTCCCATTCTTCCACATCCTGCATAGCCTAGGATTCTGCCCTACCAAGAGCCTCTGAGAGCCCAAAGTCTCTAATTTGGTGAGTAATCACTGCAAGATGATCTAGAGCATTCCTCTATATGGACTGGAGGTTCCTAAAGCAGGAAGTATTCCATCTCTTAAGCTGGTTTTTGATGTACTTAAGTTTCTTCTCAAAGAAAAACATAGCTCTGCCATAAGCTAGTCCACCCTCTCTACACCACTTAGCCACCAAATCATATAACGACAACTCTAACTTTATTATTTATTAATAATTGTTGTACCTAGAATTATTATCTTTAACTATCAAGGAATTGTAAATTATAGGCATATTACCTAGAGGGAGATAAATCTAGTAGTTGGCCGAGCAATATGCCCACCTTTTTTCAACAAGTGCAAAAAAAACCCCAAAAATAAAAGGTTTAGTTTTCAAAAAAAATTAGTCAACATGCTTTCCCACTGGCAACCGGAAATTGACTCATGCGAGTAAACCGCGTATGATAAATGGTTTCATGAGTCCCGCTTAATAGTTTAAAGTGTGGTTTTTCCTTCAATCCACTGGTACACTGTTTGTTTCAATTACATCTATACGCTTGAGAATCCCCATCTTTGAAATTTTTGTTTCAATTACACTTATACGCCTGAGAATGCTCATCTTTGAAATTTTGGAATCTTGGAGGCACCTTCTGAAATTTGAATAGAGAATTGTATGTTTAGAACAAAATGGGTGTTTTTTTATATTGGTCAGTAGTCAGGCATGCAGACTGCTTCACTAACAGATCTACCATCGCCATTGAGGGTCTCACAACGCATGCACTCGCAGACACAAGCAATTTCACGATGCCCATCAACTGATTTGGTATTGGTGCACTCATTTTACCTTTTTTTTCACTGATAAACGCGATGAATTTCTCAGATTCTGAAGCAACAATTTTTTTAAGGCGTAGACATTGATTAAAATGTTTGTGGGGATCTAGAGATTTCCACCATGTTTGTGAGTTATTTTGATTGTACTTTCACAGAGAAAATCAGATTCACCAATTGTCTACAGGGGGTAGAAAGCATTGGAGAGATATAATATTTGACTCACCAGATACTCTGCCCAATTATAGTTATTTTTCATAAGGCAAATCCCTGACGCCTTGAGATCACCCTCTGAACTTGCTGATAACCACAATTTGTCTCACACCTGAAAACGGTCGTTTTGTAAAACATCTTCAGTGACCGGTTACCATCGCCATTTACCATCTTCAATTGGTTATTTTCTCCTTAATCCATTCACATTAACTAAAACCTTATCGTGCACAACTTCACCAGTTCATTTCTCTTCGTTTACAATCACTTGATGATCAATTGACATATGACAAGGTGAGGTACCCAAATAGGTTGGGTTGTCAATCTCTGACTTCTCCCATCCGACTCTCATTATGAGAGAAATCTTACATAAATTGTGTTCAGTGTGATCTTTAGTGTGATCTTTGTCAACCAAAAAGAAAAAGAATGGGACTTGGCTATCTTGATCAAAATTGAAAATTTTGAAAATACAGTAGATTTTGTTAAAACTTTTAGCATTTTTTTTCATCATCTGTATGTTCTGTAATCGAAATACCCTCCCCATTGAAGAAGCATGCAGACCTTGTTCAGCTAGGCACTGAACGTCATCGTTCCTTATATTCACTCGCACCTTTCCCACAGAAATTTGTGTATCCCATTCGAATGTGCTTTGGGAGAAAATCATGAAATGTCATATTTCAGTGCAAATCTATCTACAACATTCATAGAAAATGGCATGGAAGATATTTCAATCTTATCTTCTCAATGCATGTTTTAGTTGGTATAGATAAATTATTAGTTCCTGCCCATGGCAGGAATACTAAGGCATTCATGTAGATGCTAAAGTCACATTAACTTAACCAATTAAATAAAAGTATTTTTACTTTACCAGCTTTTACTTAAAAGTTCACTTTTAAAATACATTTTTAAAATAAATAAATTACTATTTATTTCGCATTTGATTCGCAGAGAGTAATTTAGGCAAGGGGAAAAATATATTCCCCATACGAAAAATTGGGCTGAAATTAAAAGGCGGTGGAGTCCATATACTGAATGGAAAGGCGGTGCATTAAATGCTAATTGATAGTCATCTTTGTCTCCAGTACCCTTCCCTAAAAATTCACACTGTAATGAACAAGTAACCAGGTGTAGGTATCACATCCATTGCACTGAGGATCGTCAGAGCCAAAGCAAGCAGCGCCTCTGCCACCAACACGTAACCCAACATCACCCACTGCAACGCCATTCCTCTCCAGCTTTTAGCACCGCCTTTGTTTCTCTCTAGAAGGAAGAATAGAAAGAATCAAACTTTGCATGAAAGCAAGAGAGATTCGAACCCGGACTTCAGCACTCTGTACATTTTTTTCGTTGAATAAGGTTGTTGTTGCTGCATGCGTTTCTTTTTTTTCTCTTGTTGGTCTAATGTATAAAGGGAGAACCAAAAACACTGGTGTTCATTCTTTGAGCTGGGAGAAACGAAAACAGAGGTGTTCATTCTTTTCCTGAAAACTTCACTTGATTTTTCAGAAATCTGGTAAAGCAAGCTTCAGAAAAGTCTTTATTCTGTGTTTCTCCTTATAACATTTAAGCCATCACATTGAAACCCTGCCTGAAATAGGCTTATTATATAGATATTATTTTACATTAACTGCAATCTTGGGTGAATCAATGCGTAGTGTTTGCAGTGGTTGTAATGCTTTTCTGTTTATGATATAAACTTTCAGTATTTCAAATCCCATACAATGAATGCATATGCATACTTCGTAACGGGTGGGACAATAAATTCCAGATTCTGAAACTAATGGTTGTTAATAATATGTAGCTACAGGTTCCCTTGTACATGTAAAATAGGTAAACAAAACAATAAATATTTCCCTACATCACAATGCCACATTTCTCATTTCTGGCACTGAAAAAGGAGATTCAAGAAAGAGTTACAGTATAAATATCAAAGAACCCATGAATACATTTAAAAATACATTACATCACTAACTACATCTACTGATCTAATTCATGTAATTTAAAACCCTATATCTCCAACACCTCTGAGACTAAACACAAATTTACGCTTCCCTTTCTTCATGAAAAATAAGATGACAAACCCTTTCCACAACGATGATCATTCCCAAAGTGGTATGTGCTGAAAATGGTCCCTAATCATGTTCAGGATTAGAACCTGTGTTAGCACCTGGTGACCTGAACTGGATCTGTCAATACATAATAAATCAAATAAAAATGATTCAAACAGAGAGCAATAAAAATCATGTGTAAGAGAGAAGAAATTTCAATTGTGATTGTCTTAGGTCTTAACCGAAAAACATGGTGAGCCTGGTCACTACATCATTTTTAAAAATTATTTTTTGTGATTTAAATTTTAAATTCCTATTGGTCGAAGGGATTTTCACCAAAGGTAATTTTCTTTTTTAATTATTGAAAAATGGACAGAAAAAAAGAACAGATAAGCTTGTATTAATTATTATGACAATGTACGGCTGGAAATCTGGAAGCTTCTTCTAGTTTCTAATGCTTACCAGGTGCACATCTTCCCCCTCCATTAACGGTGTTGCTGATCTTGTTGGTGTGATGTGATAGCCTGAGGATATGAGACCTTGGGAATAGGGTATGAACATGAAGCCACGCATTCAACATCTACAATAAATTTAGAAAGTCCAAACATATACCACTGCTTCCAGTCATCAACCCATTCTGTATGAGATGATTTCCAAAAGCATATCCTCCTTGCATATTCACGATGCAGCCTCTCCATTTTTTCAGATGGGATTCAATGTTGATGAGGTACTAAATGAATGTAAAATTCCGCTCTTTGTTGACTCGTTACCAAAACTATAGTATGTTGCCAAAGTTGTCTGGTTATTTTGGCTCACAGAAAATGTGGCAGTCATAGTGCCCTTAATGTTTTTGGGCAGATGCATATTCATAGCTAGTTCAAACATTGAATGCATCCAACCATTACAAAAGCTGCTCATTTGCCTGAAAGACCAGATCAAAAAAAACTTTAATGGCATTCAATTTGTCAAATTCACATTGCCCTGCTGACATCTATGTGACTCAAGACCATGCCAACCAGGAATTGAATAGGTGCCTACTAATTAAACATGAATTTTCAAGGTTCTCTCAATGTGGCAAAATGGTCATGTTTGACACGTTGAGATGGCTTATTGTGAAAGCTGCCATTTACTTGCATTGCCAGACATTTTCACTTGGAGACTTGTGTCACTAAAGGACTGCATCTAAGTTCCAATTTTATCGCAGGCTCCAAAAGAAATATTAAAAAATACCATTTACAATTTGTCATGCGCCTCATCTCCAGTTAAGGGAAACACAAAATTATTGCAGCCGGACAGGACACATCTGGGAGCAACTCGGGTCTGTGGGATTTTATTCCACCCATGCCATTTCATCAAATGTTATGTTGTTTGCCATATAATCTTGTTCAAAATGTGTGACCGTATAAATCTTTTAAAATAAAAAACTTTTTTCACCAATATTGATTTGGCCGTAAGTGATTTGAGTGTTGTTTTGGCTAAATTCATATAATGTTAAACATTCGATCTTATATATTTTTTACATTAATGTGCTCTTTTATATTTTTGCATTTTATTCTTTTTGTTCTATCTAATTTTTACTTTTTTTTAAAAAACTCTTACAATTTTTTTAAACATGAAACAATTTTTCTCAAGTTGCAACATAAGCTGTGACAAATATAATGTGTGGTATTTAAGTTGACAAAGAATAATCTAAGGGATTTTCTTAGATTTTGAACTTTCTTTTATCAATTTTATTTAACGGAAAAATATTAAGAATTTTTTTAGAGTCTTACAAATTATTTATTTAATTTTTATCATTTCTTGTAATAAATAGAATCATAAATTATTATATTAATAATTTTCAAAAATTTTTATTTATGTATACTTTTATCAAATTTGATTATTTGCATAATACTATATTATAATATAACAATTATATTAAATGAAGTTTTATGTAATGATATTATTTTATTTATATATATTAAAAGTAATTAAAAATATACATTATTTTCTTTTTTATTAATAAAAAAGTTGAGAGATAACTCAAGACTATAAAAAATTATTCAATGTTCTTATTTTTAAAATTAAAAATTAAAAGAAAGTTGATTTTCAATATAATAAAACAAATTCATTACATGAATAAAAAATATAAAACTTTCTATCTTCATAGTGTTCTTATTCATTTTTTTTGAAAAAAAATATCTTATACTCGAAAAAAATTGAAGTTGTTTTCCAATCTTTTTCATTCTCTATTAGAATCTTTTAGATTTCTTTTAACTTATAATAATTTAAGTACAACTATTAGAAAGTTAAATATAAATATTATGACATTAAATTAACTACCAAGATGTCACTAATTATTAATTTAAGTTCTACAAGGACTTAGAGCTATCATACTAAGTTTTTAAGCATCCCAAGTATGCATCAGCAAGGAAGGCTCCAAGTAATATAAGCACAAAAATTAACTATCCACTCTGTCATAAAATTATTAGAATGCATATATGTTATTATATATGAAAACATGTTCAAAGTGACATAATTATATTAATTTTCAAGCTTATGTCTTTTGAAAAAAAGAAACACATAATTATATTAATAAAAAAATAGAATAACAATTATAACTAAACAACAAAACATATAACTAGCCTACTCCAAATAAACATATAGACCGGCATCATTGCAATGTATAGGTTTAAAAAATCTCAATACATTTCATATTCATGATCACCTACAACCTTCATAAATTAAATTACAAATATTTTTTTCAGATCTACATTTGAATATCATGACCACAAAGAAAAACTAAAAAATCCAAAAATGAATGAACAAAATGAGAACTCCGCTGGTCAACATGATCAAATAAAATTATTTGGAGACATACTACACAGCCATATCTTAAAAATTCTTCAGAGGCAAAAAACTTTAGACTGGCACCTCAAAAATGTTGCAGACGACATTTTGTTTCTCCTTTACTGTAGAGAAAGTTGGACTTTACGCGTGTTTGAAACTGCATGGACATGTAGTAGGACTAGTTGTACAATTTAACACTTATTCAAGTTCATTACAATTACTGCAAAAAGAAAAATGGTTCAATTGGAGTTAAGTTCGGTGGAGCTATCAGCAAATACAGGTATGTAAGAGTCAGATCCAATTCCAACTCATGTGCATTGGGAGACTATTAATTAGTTTTAATTAATATTTCGAAGCTTTACATGTACTGTTCTTTAGATTAAATTTGAATTTTGCCTTACTTCCTTAATGCAATTATTCTTGGAATTTGATATATCCAAAAGATGAAATCTTATTGAGGAAACTGTTCGAACTCTTCATACTACGTTGTTATAATTTTCTCTCTAAAGACAGAGAGAGTATAAGTCTTCTTTGTCTTAACAAAAGGATCACCTATTCATCTCTTATTAGTAGGAGTTTGTGTACATAAGATATCAGGTTGTAGTCTTTTTGTACACCACTATGCAAGGTTGCATTTGCCATTTTCAAACAAAGTTAAATCAGGCAGTATCCTCTTTACCGTATGCCACGTACATGATGACACATAAAATTACTACAGTACTACATTTTTATTACTATCTTTTCTTTATTAATTTTGACTACGAGACTATATTAGATGGAATTTTATTAATATATATGTTGTATATTGTTTTTAATTTGAAGCATTTCTAAAAGCTTCTTTCCAGATTTCTTGTAGCCAATAGAATTTGTAAATGTTTTCCTCCCAAATCATTATTTGACAGTTAGATATAATATTCTCAAACAAGCATTAGCTACACTGAATCTATATTTCATTATTTGATTAGTCAATGTATATTACATAAACTCCTACTAAACTATCAAGGTACAAAAATCTGTTTTACATATATCTCAACCTCCTACATCTTGCCCAATTTTTAAAATAACCACTGAACATATGGCAGGAATTATGACGCATCGCATCTCTTGTTATACATATGTTCTAATAATTGTCTACTATTGGACCAATAAAGATGCACAATTCTTCTAATTATTATTTTTTCCCATTTACTATACATATCGATGAATCAATATTGACCCACTTGATAATATTTTAGTTCCTTTTTTATCGATTAAATGCAATGGACGGATTATTCAACATGCAATAAAGGGAACATTGAACATAATTTCTTTCCTTATCATATAATTTTTTTCTAGACTTGATCTATAACTTATCATCTAACATCTCTTTGAACTCTCTATCATTATTGATAATAAATCATAGAATATGATTAAATCTATTGATCAAATGTAATATAGACATTATCAACCTAAACTCTTTAGAAAAGAAAAGTTAACATCAAGTCCTTGGGGGATAACCAAAAAGGGATTCACCAGCATAAAAACCCATCAACCAAGCTAAAACGAAACCAGAAGCAAAACTACCAGTAAAAACTAGAAAAATGACAAAAACAAAACCAACTATTGAAAGCGTGAAAAAACTAACAAGTATTATAAAAGAAACATGTTGGCACCAAGAGCCAACCACCAGGAACAACAACATAACCATAGTAGAAACCCCACCATAGGAAACACCAGAGCACCACCAAAAAAGAACCAATCCCAAAACATAACCATAGTAGAAACCTTACCATAGGAAACACCAAAGTGCCATAAAAAAAGCACCAATCCCAAAACCCCAACCATCAGTGACCATCATTTATTAAACTCTTTGAGCTTCTCTAGGAAGGACATCTTCTTCAAAGGCCTAGAAGAGAGAACCTTGCTAGTAACCTGCTCCTCCTTCTGAGTAATCTGGACACTATCCTCTTTCCTCTCTTCCCTTCTCTTTTGTTTCAACAATCTTTGGTTGCAAGATTTATAATGTATACAAGTGTATACACATCCACATTCAATCTAATGTTGCTCTTTTCTACATGAAGATGACTTAAATGATTGAAAACGTTACTATTAGTGTCAAATTAAGGTGCCTAATTAACTACTACTATTATGCAGTTAATAATAAAGATACTCTAAATTTTCAAAGACAATACCAAAAATCACATGCAATAGTAACCCAAAATAATTTTTGAGAAAAATCTTTTTAGAAATTAGCTCAATGCTTTCTTCTATTCAAACAAATTACATCATATTCAAGAACCCATTTGCCATGTAATGACCACTTCAATGACTTTCAAATGCTACAACTTTGGTATATTTGGAAAGGCTATGCATCAAAAAGGACTTTGCTCCTGACTTTCAAATAGTATTTTCAGTTAAAAATGCAATATGAATCCTTTCTAGAATGCTAAATTAATGCACTCTTTCTTAGAGCTCTCAATCTTTTTTCAGTTCATTTTTTACTGCCAATAAACTAGCCAAGAGTCACTTTACACTCACACACCCCAATGCTGGGTGTAAACTTGAATGAATTTATTAATAAAGCTTGATGATCGGGATTCTTGTTGATTGAAATCCCCAAACTTTCTTAGACCAAATAATTTTGATGTCTGAATTGTTGTTTTTCCTTTCATCTCATCTTCTACACATTATTACCAAAAATCAAGCATTACTAGAGACAATTAGAATATTCGTGTCTGTTGAGAGCTGAGTGACAACAATGTTAAGTAAATAACACAAAATTTAAAGCACATGGACTTAATAGATTATTTGATTTAGACTTAGTTAAGCTTAGTGTTTGTTAATGCTAACCTATGCTGAATTTTGAGCACTTTATTTGTATAAATATGAAAATGTTGATTTTTGCTACGATAATCCCATGGCTCAGAAAATTGGATATGAAGTGGCTCTCATTTAGTACCAACTTCAAGCCCATTAGTTTTTGAAGCCTAATTGGGTGAAGTAGCATCACGAAGGATTTGTCCACTTTTAATCGATTTACCTTTGACTAAAATTGTAATCATGTGTCATTTAGTTATGTGAAGTTAGCGAAGAAAGTAAAGTTTCAATTATACTTTTTCATCTTAGGGATTTAAGTTATGGAGTATATTAAAAATTCTAAAAGTAATATTTAAATAAAGTTTTGCTATTGGAATGAGGAGACCTCACATTGGATGTGGATTCACCATTAGGTTGGTAAAAACATTAATGTTCATGGTCTTTTGGACATAGTTTTTGTTTAGTATGCAATATTATCATTTTGAACAATGAACAATTATATTTCAGTCTTCATGGAATAAATGAGCTCGGAGTGAGGAAAATGCCCAATCTTTGTTTACATCCAAACCTCCATTTGAAATAGTAGGGATAACAATGCCAACATCCTATATCAACAAAAAACAAGGTTCACTAGATTTTTCTCCTTATTTCAAGAGTTTAATTTCATTCTATTTCAATAATAAGCATGTGACATAGTTTGGGTTTACGATAATTAATCTTGAGGTCATAGAAAATCAATATCCTAGTGAAAAGGATAATCCTCAATGTAAAAGAAGGTGTACGCTTTTCTTCTTTGGAGACTGGTCTAGACCTGACATTCCTTCTTTTGACTGAATTTAATAGTTTGAAGAAGTCACACTATTGGTGATATAAACCTTTATTTAAGAGAACAATGGAGAAGAGGAAAACCTTTTCGTTTAATTTTGTTTCCTATCTTCTAAAGGTTTTGATACAATCTTGTCATTTTGTAGGAATTTTTTTAGTTGTATATGCCCATGTTGCATATGCATCACACTTGTGGTGGAATTTTTCTTCAAGTTCATCAAAGATCCTTTCCATGTAATGGAATGGTTCACATCACAAATCTCTTTCTCAAAAAATAATAAATTAAAATGCTAGATTGTTCAATGTTCCTTTTTTAAAAGATTCTATGATAGACTAAGATCTCGAGGTTATACATTGACATATTTGTAATATAAACTTGTATGTGAATGAAAATAGTACAAACTTCAAGGCTATTTGAAGTATGTTGGTGCCAATAGTTTATTAAAAATTTATTTTGTAATTATTAGCACTCCTCTTTATAAATTAAATGATATGGGCTTAATTTATGTTTTGCAAGTTTATGCGATCAATTTTGGTATGCATTGTCTGGTATTAGTATTGATCTTGTATTCCTAGATTGATTTTGTATTTTATATTTAAAATTCTTTTGTCATGCCCTGAGAATGAGCTATTACACCCACTTTTAAAGTACTAATTGTTAAATTACTCTCAGAGTTCAAGCAAAGTTTGGAGCTCACCCTTGCAGATTGGGGACCATCTTTGATTTAGTTTGGCTTCTTCACTGACTCCGGAGCTTCGCTGATTTCCCCGACGGTCATCACAGATATTCCTAGTTGGCTTACTATTCCTCTAAGGAGGTTTTGGGTTCAAACTCTAGTCATAGGTCTCATTCTTGGTACGCCCAGGCCTCTGCCCTCTTGGGCTCGATTGGTATTAGTATGGATCGTCTTCCCCCCTTTTAGTTTTCTCTGGATGCTCCAGCCCATATTCTTCCACCTTAGCGGGAGTTGAACAAGCATGTTAGACCTTGACATCTACAGACAGTATGTAATCACGACTTGGAGGAATCCCCTAGGTGGGCTTCGTCTGTGTATGGTCTTCTATGTTGAGCACTTCCTTGATATCCAAGAAGAGATCCTCCTATGCCCCTGGTACCTCACTCATCGTTGGACTCACACTCTTCACATCTCCTTGGGATCCTTTAGAGTGGGATCCCACTAGCTACATAATCAGACCGATCACCAGATCGACAAGGAGGAACAAATCTATCACCTTTGCCACCTTGGAGAGGTTGAGACCGAGTCTCAATTTATCTTTCGTTGCCCCATTTACTATGAGATCCGAAAGAGATTCTACTGTCTATTCAGAGAGTGCCAGTCTCTTCCCTCATTTTTTAGATATATCGACTAGCATTGTCTTGCACTTTACCTTCAGGAGACCATGTGGCTTCGTGAGCACACTCTATAGCTCCATCTTTGCTTGACACTGACCCCTACGCAGCTCATCACCTCCTTTTTCAATCCTATAGTTTCTGCCTAAGGATTGAAGTGACCTCTCTACAATATCTTGATTCACACCAGATCTATGAGACCCTGCAAAGATCACACTCGACAGCGCCTCTCTACTACCACTACTTCTTGTAGGCCTCAGAGGTGACCTTCCAGAGCACCTAATTTTCTAGTGCACACCTTTCCATTCTTGACTACTTCTCACTTGTAAGGAGTTCTTAGTTGTTGCTCTTCCTTCCCTTGGTTCTTTTGTTGTTTTGCTTTCACGCTCTTTCCACGGACATCGTTTGGTGCTCCCCCTTGTTGAGGTTTTCCCTTTTGTATTGTTTCCAGTCTCTTAGACCCTTGTTGGTCTCCTATTGGACATTAATAAATTTATCTTATCTTATCTTATCTTATCTCTTTCTTGAATTCATGGAAATTATTGTCACTTATTAATCATAGTATTTCACCTTCTACGAAAATAGAGAAGATTTGTAGTCACAAATAATATTAGTTTTTATATTTCCATGCATTTTAATGCTATACTTTTTTAGGACCTACATAAGATACAAACTCTATAAAATGCTACTCTGTAGCAGACTCCTTTCTACGATCATACATGTTTGTAGACCTACACTTTTGTAATATTACTTTTATTATGCAAAGCTTTAATTATACTTTCAAATCAAATACCTATCAGCATACCCCTTGCACCTCTTTTGGGTGCAAGTGCTAGTAAGTAGGATATTGATTCAAATTTCTAATACTAAGGGAAAAAAAACTTTAAAAACACAAATGCTCTGTAGTGAGTTGATCAATCAATAAAATTTTAGAGTTCTAACTTAAATTTAATTAGAAATATATTTCTTTGTAAAGTTCAACTTTGATTATAATCTCAAAATGGATTCATTATCCTTGATATGGAATTAATTATTTGATCAATGAGTTTCTTTTATTCAAAATATAGTAAAACTTATTTGTTGTGATTGAGTAATAAACACAACAATTAACTGTTACCTACTATTGGATTTGAACCAATAACTCTCACCGTATAAAAGCAATATTGTAACCACTAATGCTCTAGGCAAGGTGCCCATAAAATTGTAGGGGAGTGGAGTGTTAAGAGTTCTAGCCCAATTAAATGGTTGGGAGGCAACCCTGCAAGAGCTAACGATGAGCAAAGCAAACAACTTCATACTTAGAATATTACTTTAGACCATTGGTCTAGTCAATAAATTCCTTTGCATTAATATTTCTCAAAAAATGTGGGGACTTCAATCTTGGTTCTCTTTTTAATCATGGAAATAGCCCTTGAAAACCTATCCTCCTTAGGATCCCTAGATGTTTCTAGGGCTTCGTGTTAAACATGCCCTTCTTAGAATTCCTCCCCACTTTTGTCTCTTACTGCAATATTCAATCCTTCGTACAACTCCCCTTGCAATGCTTGCACTTGTCTCCAGAGAGCTCCAAAATCCTTTTCCGTTACACATCTAGCCCTTATGCCAAAATTCTTTCATGGAGGCATTTTTGCACTTATCACTTAAACTAACAACCACAATCCTGGTACAAATTGCCTCACGTTCAATGATTTGCCTACACACTAAGGAACTTCTTCTTTGATACCACTTGATGAATATTACTCCCCTTAATAACACAAATATACGACATAATAGAGGAATAACAACAATTTACAAGAACAAAGAACTAACTTTCTATTATCTCCAATAAAATAGAATTACAACATTTAGAAGTATGACATGCACAACCACATGGGAATTTTCCTTACAATATTGTGTAGGTCAGAGCTGCAATGCACCCCTCAGAACTATTCTAGTCAAGCCTACATGCCTTCTCTATATAGGCAATTTTTAGCCACCCGAGACTAGAAATTTTAACCTTGAACTTTGAGGTTGATCATCCCTAAGATATTATTATTCTTATTTTATTGCATTAGAATAGGCCCTAACAACTTTTGAAACTCAAAATAAATTTTGAAAGAATTTCATTTTTGTCAATTTCAAGTAGCGCACATTCAGAGACCATAACTGATCGTCAGTTAACCTGATAGGATATTATAATCCCATTTGGAAATGGTGGGAACTTCTTTACAATACTAAATTTGTGCAAGATCAAATTAGTCAAGGTTTGACTAATTTTTGGAGCCTCTAAAGTCTTCAAAACTGAGTTCAAATTTTATGTACCCTACTACCAATACCAAAAAAAATCAATACCTTCAAAACTAAACTTGATCTAGCAATAAAACTTTACTAGCAGGTTGGTATGTCTAAAGTGAACCCCTAGGGAAGAAATTAGGACATTCTAAGCTCCAACGACCAACTTACTAAAAATAGAAAGCTTTCATAAATAACAACTTTACACTGAGATAACCCTCATTGACAAGACAAACTAAATAATATTTTTGAGCAATGCAAGATTTCCCTTACACCCAAGATGCTCTTGCATCAAGTGGATTTGTTGAAGTATATATTAGAGGTGGAAGAATTCTTAAAGCCATGCAATAAACAAATGTGTAGAACCAAAAGCGCAAGAGAAGTCAATCATCATCAAAATGGATTATCATTTGTCAGCAAGTCGAGCACCAAACTTGAAGAGAAGAGTTGCAATGTCTTTAGGGTTTGGTGAATCTATTGATTTGGGAACCAACAAAGCCCTTGAAGAAACAATCAAGAAATTATCAAATTTTACTATAGTAACCCTTCTACAAGTATTTGTAATAACCACTTTGCAAGTTCATTTGCATTTATGCATTCCTCCTCATACACATTTTATTGATAACACTATATTCTTTTCTGGTTAGAGGTTCCCTTTGTAAGATGGGTTTTGTCAAGGTTGGTTTGAGACTCAAGAATGAATAATAGATGGAAAAAATGCATTCATGTGTTGAAAAGAAAAGGTATTTTTTTACATAAACACTATTATACAATTTTAAAACAAAATTTTGACCTTAATTACATGCTTACTATGAATATTACCATTCAAAGAAATTAACTGTCAATTTTGTCTTCCACACTAGATCGTAGCTTCTAGAAGTGCTTATAGGAGCTCCGTGTGAGCACTACAATACAAATTAACGTTACCAACACAAATAATCAATAAATTACCATATATTTATAAATTTTTAGGTTGTAAATAATTCTAGTATTCTCATTTAATTTAATTAGTAATAAGTAATAAAATTACAAAAGCCTTCTCGTTAATCAAGTTCCCATAGGCTAAGGCAACAATTTAATAAAAGGGGAGGAATGGTTTCTGAATCACAGAAGTCCCATTTTTCAATTGTTGATGGGGTCATTTTAAGTTATACATGATTTTACTTGGTGACTTATTAATAGAGTAATTTCTAATAAATAACAATTTGAACACTTAAGACAAGTCACCTAGAAGCTAGAATTTATAGAGGAGTTCTTTTTTGTTTTTGTTTTAGAGTCTTTTATAAAGAGGGACAATGGCGATTTAGAAGGACCATTATGCATCTTGGTATTTTATAATTTCTTTTTTGCAAGAAACATCTTAGTATTTTCAAGATGAATCCTCTAGAAACTCTAGACTTTGGATGAAGCTTGGGCTCTCATGAAGTCTCCTCTCAACCATTTACAAGACAAGAAACACCATGTTGTATGCAATTTGAAGTTAGTAATTGATCTATCCACACATAAGGATTTGTGTTCAATTCAACAGTTATTGGTTTTTCCAAATATCTTAGAGGGAAGCAATTTCACATTCAACAGGAAATCGACGCATTAAGTAGGAATCATAATTGGTGTCTATAGTTTGATATTCATCATAGATGAGAGAAACATCGGTGACAGTATTTTTCAAGTGTGTAATAAATCCCTATATTTTATTTTACTATAATCAAATCCTAGACTACCAAGTTTTTAATTTATAAATATTTTCCATTATATTACAAATCCAACATTAATTGTCATGTGCAATTGTATGGTAGCATTTGGGATCAAGGATTGTTTATGCATCTAATTCATCTAATAAACATGAAAGTAAAGACATGCATGAAAATGGACAACACACAAATTTGGTAACCCAGAAACCCTCCAAAATGAGAAGGTAAAACTGGGGTGGGGATGACACCCACAAAATATCACTGCAACAATGTGTAATTATTCAAGGTTACAATGTTTGACCACTTCTAATGGTTTGCCCTATGAAAGGCATGTCCTGTTAAAGACTTTACACCCTGTTAAAAGTGACCTAGTTAAAGGATTTCACTACCTTGCTAAAAGTAGGCCTGGTTAAAGGACTTTTGTACATTCACTTGGAATGCCACCCTGTTAAAGGATTTACAAATGGCTGCTAGGCCAACCTAAGTCCATAGGATTTCCATATCTAATACAATTGCTAGAAAGTATTAGAAAGTCTTTGACCTGATAGCTTTGCAATCTTCAATTGCTAATTTCAGATCCTTGTTCTGCTCTATCACTGATACTCTGTTCTTCAACAACTAGATTCTACTATGTTTCTCTATTCTTCACTAAGTCTTTTTACCGTTCTGCACTTCACTATAATTCACTCATATACTTATTTCTCGCATATCCTCTCTCTTGCATAATGAGGCTTTGTTCTCCTTTTAAAGATTTCAAAGACTTAGGGTTAGGTATGAATCTACGATCAATATTAAATCTTCATTTCTCGCTCATTTCTTGCACTTTTCCTATTGGTTGCATGCCTTCTCAATTTTTCTTATTGGTTGCATGCTAATTGCATAGGTAATGCAAAATATTCGATCTTATCTTCAAGATCCTTCGAGATTCATCCTATGTTGGCTCCAAAAATGGTTTATGTCTGAGTTTGTGAAGAAACAAACTCATATGTTGATTATGTGTTACTCAACACATACTAGTTGCTGATGCTCAACACATATAGGAAAACTGGCTCACTCGGCTACTATAGCAATTATGTTTCACTCGGCATCTATAGTGAGTCGGCATCTATACTTTGCTTGGCACTTGAACTTTTCTTAGCACCTAAAGATTGCTTGGCACTTGAAGTTCACTCAGCACCTATTGAATTTTCTGGCTCGGATTACATTGTAGCTTGGATTTTGTATTATACTCGGCATCAACTAAAGAATTGGTTGTGTGTTGACACTCAATTGTCAAAACCAATCTGAGACCAACAATCTCCCCCTTTAACATGAGTGGTAAAAACACTTAACTAAACATTATAAATCTAATCTCTATAAGTATACTACACATTTTGTTTGACATATGTACAAGACTTCAAAAATTTATTCAAAATTTTATATACCTCAAAATCTTGTAACTCCCCCTGAGTTGATGTGTCATTTCCATTCCTGTAACCAAAATTCTTGTGCTAAATATGTCTCGTACTGATATATCTGATACTTTTTGCCTTGTCTACATTTTGTATTTGTTTGTACCCTGTTACATCCTCTTGCAGCTTTGCATCCTTTTGTATTTATTACTTCCTCAAAATGTGAATTTTGAATATCTCTCCATTTGGATATTCTTTATTACTTCCATCAAAGAATGTATTATGTAACCATTCTTATTCACATCTCTGCCAAAACATTATATCTCCCCATTCTTATTAGATACAATAATGAATTATATCCCCCATGAATATATTCTCCCCCTTTTTGACACTTATGTCAAAGGGTCCTAAGGATAAATAGAATACTTTGCCAAAAATGTTTTATTTACCTCCATAATAATCTTGAGAGAAGAATCTCAATTATCTAAAGCAATCTCCAATGACTTGTGCAGGATGGTTGTCTCTGTTGCAAGATGTACAAGGCCTTCTAGAGTAGAAAGATTAGGATCCTTTTTTAGAACATTTCTACATAGGCATGTTCCTTATGGAGTACTTCCAGATGTGAGGTAATGGAAGATTGAATTTGCATCAATTTGGCTTTAATATTGGCCTCTTCTATTGTCAATACAGCTAATTCTTTTTGTGTGTGAAGCGTAGCTACAAAATGCTTCTCACTCTGAGCTGGATCTTTGGGTAATTGATTGCTGAAAATCTTTAGGTTTCATTCCAAACTTAGTATCCTTTGGCTAGTTTCCTGCGTGAAATATGAGAATACATTCTCAAGTACTTTCTTCACTTTTTCAATCTTCTTCGCCAATTCAACTTGTGAAAGTGCTATTTCACTTGATACTTTCTCATTCACTTTCATCTGAAACTTCTTTTTTGACCATTCTAATAATTTAACACTAGTTTCTAGGTCCTTATTCTGTACCTGGTCCACAATATTGGACAACTGCTCCATGATGGGTTGGGTTTCATCAGGTACTTGCAAGCTGAATGCATCAAGAAATATGTCCTTGATTTCCACCAGTGCTTGCTTTTGCCTAAACTCATTTTTGAGTATTTCTTATCTCTTCCTCCTCTCTAGTGCCTCTTGCACTTCATTTATCTGTAGTAGGTTCATAGTTCTTGAGTCATAACTGGGTATGACTATTTCTTCATCAAGTGCAGGGTCTCCATAGTGAAGTACTCTTGCAACCTTGGTAGAGCTTGAGCCTGGTGCTGAAATCTGCAATGGTACTACATCAGTGTTTGGCTTCTTATTAAGAGTCCCCGAGGTAGGCAAGTTTGCCAATGTTTGTATTGCCTCCTGCTCCTTAGGGGTTTTCTCTTCTTCTTTCTCCTCTTCTCTATTGCCTTGATCAATAATTATAATTTGAGGAGGTGCACCTTGACTTTGTGCAGTAGGAACATCTTGCCCTATTTGTTCCTTTACTAGCTCCTCAGCAGTTGTTGTCACTTTTGTTGTAGAATCAACCTTAGCAATTTTGTCTTGTTCTTCTTGCTCTTTGGGTTGATTTGTTGTAGTTGTGGGAGGTTGTGAAGGTTGTTCTTGTGTGCTTTCCTTCTCCCTAATTAAATCTGCTACAGCTTTCTGCAACTCATCAACACTCACCAAAACTAGATTTGTACAAAGTTTTGCTTGCAACATAGATTGGTGAAGGATCTTTTTGAGATCCTCCACAATTAAAGGATTGATGTTCTGACCTGAGGTGTCAGGAACATCCTTTACAATTAATGTTTCTGCAACTGTTGTGTGTGGAGGACTTGGTGGTGGCAATTGGATGTCTTGGACACTCTGTTCTTCCTGTTGCTCTTCAGTTGTTGCCTCTCCACCATGTGTCTTCTCCACTATCTCCTCTTCTATCTCTTTTTCTTCTTCCTCATCTTTTTCTTTTTCTCCTTCCTCATCTTTCTCTTTTTCTCCTTCTTCTTCATCATTTCTACCTTCAAATGGGTCTTCCTTCCCTTCTTTCATAGTTTTCAATCCATATATTAATTTCCACATTTGTGTGGGCTTTTCGACAACATCTTCTATTTGGTTCTGCAAAATTTTGAAGGCTTTGTATTTGGTTGCAAATTTGCTCTCATGCTTCTTACTAGCCTTTGTTATTTGACCTTTAGTAAGGTCTAGCATTACATGAGCCAATGTAGACTCTCTTATTTCCTTTTCCATTTTGACACAATAATGCCATTTATTCTCAACTATGACCTTAGTTCCTTAGGCATTGAATTATCTAGTTCAAGTGGGGTGGTCTTGAACTTAGCCATTATAATGTAGATGGACTCTTCCACTATGTTTTGTTGTTCCTTTGACAATTTATTGAAATCTATGGTCTTTAGACCAGTTAAATCAGCATTGTCTCTAATATTATTACAAATGCTTTCCAATTTAGATGTGGCAGAATGGCATACCAATCTAAATTGTTCTTTATCAGACTCTATTCTCTCTTCATCTGATTCAGGAGGTGCAACATACTTTCTTCTCTTCTTCTACTCTATAGGTCCTCCTTGTTCTATTGCCTTTTGTTTTTCCTGCTCCTTTGCCCCTTGAGTTGTAGCTCTGGTGTTAGCCCTTGTAGTTGGCTTAGCTAGGCTTAGCTTTGTAGCCTTCTTCTTTCCCTTGGGCTGTGCAGCTGGTTGTTTTTGAACTTTTCTTTTCTTTGGTTGAGCCTTTGGTGCTTCTTGCTCGACACCCTCCTCCTTATCTGCATCTTCTCCCATACCTTGGCTTAAGGCAAGTGGCCCCTGATCTTGTTCTTCTTTATCACCCTCGGCATCTTCACCTTCTTCTTCTACTTCTTCTGCAGTACCTTCTCCAAATTTAGCTTTTAGCTTCTTAACAAGCTTGTCCTTTTTTTTCAAAGTGGAGGCAATCTTCAACTCCATAACCACTTTTGATCTCACCACGTCATAAGTTCCAAAATGTGGTGCATCCTTGTCAACTTCCTCGACCAATAATGCAGTTATTGTTGCTGATGCTTCATCTATGTTCATTTCATACCCAAGAGGTCTTAACCATCTCACTCTTGGTATGGCAGCTTGTATGTATGTATAGTCTATATCTACAAGAAAACATACATTATTTACATGTTTCTCTACTAAGGAAACTGGAATTCTAAGCCTTTGCTTCATTGTCTTCTTAAAGTCCTCAAAATAACTAGTCATCAAGGTCTCAAAATTAGCTCCCATCTACTCTATGCATTCATTGACTTGAGCTATGATTGACCTATCAGTTTTCCATGCAACTTTGCCAAAAGAAGGAAATTCATTCTAAACATAAAATAAAATACATATCAAAATGGCACCAAATTTGCATTGGGCTCCCTTTGTTCTCCTAATAGATGCTAGATTCTCATTAATATGTTGCAGTTGTAGCTCTACAAGATCATAGGTATAATCCTTCTTTACCAATTTATAGCCTACATCTACTACAATACAAGGCACACTGTTGAGTCTGTTGGATTGGTAGAATTTGTGTACAATGACCCTAATAGCAAAGTCAACTAGAGGGTCTTGGATAGTGTCAATTGTCATCCCTCTCTTATTCCACTTAGCACCTATGTTTTTCTCAATTGCCTCCTTAGAATCACTCCTAAGGGTCTTCGACCGATCTAGGGTTGGGTACCCTGTCACTCTATGAACAATTCCCTTTGTGATTTTTATAGTGCCATCCTCCAACCATAAGCTACCATCATGCATTATGCTCAGCACTAGCCTAATCCATTCAGTCTTGAAAATGGTGGGGAATCCTAGGGCTCGTGTTAAACCCTTCCTCTCAACAATATGAAATTCTTCCTTCAACACTCCATTATCACACAATTTTTCATAGGCCTCCCTCATTTCCATGTCACCTATGGCTCCAATCTTGCAATTATAGCATCTCCTTACATCTTGAACCATTATAACCTTAGGGGGTATGATGGATAGGGCTCCAGATGGGTTGTTTTTATATGCAACTTCAGGTATTGGATAGAAATTGGGTTGTATGACCTCTTTGGACACTAGTTGGACTTCAAATGATTCCTTCTCCTGAGTTTTTCTAGAGCTAGAAGCCATTTTATACAATCTAGAGTTTTAACACGAAGAAAACACAAAACTGCGTGGCTCGGCATAGTCGTAAATACCTTGAAATCAATAGAATCGTGCTGGAATGTCATTGAAATCTTCTTATACACTAGATTCTCTGCTTTGGATTCACTTTGCGCTCTTTCTCGTTTTTGCTCTTCGGTCGCAATGAGGAAAAATGATTGAAAATACAATAATATACCCTATTTTCATCGCATTTAATGCTTAGTGCATTTATAGCTATCCACTTGGCTTCTGAAGGATTCTATATTATTCAGTTTCCATTTCCTTTTCACCACTCGGCTTTCACAGGAGTATTACTTGGCTTCAATTGAGATTTCTTCTTCACTCAGCTTCCTCTACCAACTTAGCTCCTACTAATCATTCGGCTCCTATAGTCTTGACATTCAATTCGTCTTGTACTAGATTTTTACTTAGCATATGAGGGCAACTTGGCAACACTTGTGAAATCTTGAATTTTTAACTTTGCATCTTTGTTCATGTTGATCTATTCTTTTTCCAATACTTTCTTGTCTAGGAACTGATGTATGATAAAACTTTGTAAATTAGTCCCTTATGCCTTCTCTTGCTTAGTTTGATGAAGTGTGACCACTTGACCTATTAGGTGAAGTCATCCCTTTATTGGATGTGCTACTCCCATCTTTCTTCTACCATCTCTTGTTCATTTCTCCTTTGATGTGTTCAACATCTACCTTCTCTTTACCTTTGTCATTCTTTGAGTTGGATGTTTTTAACCTTGTTGGGTAATTCCTACTGATATGACCAGTCTTCAAGCAACTAAAACATGTGGTTTGGCTCAACCATCTACTGTAGTTTCCTCTGAAATGTCTCCTTATGCAATTTTCAAGAATGTGTCCATATTCTTGATAGTAATGACAACTATACCTAGTGTTGTAATCCCAATTGTAGTGATGTCCATGGTTACCTTCCCTTGCTGTCTGATTTGATGTCCACATAGGTTTTGATCTACACTCAAAAGCTATATGTCCATACTTCTTGCAATTATAGCAATGACCTTCAAATCTTGGTATTCTGATAGTCCTAGTCCTACAGTTATGTGCTTGATGTCCTTGTTTTTTTGCACTTATGACAATGACTTGCATTCTTAGGCTTGTTATGTTGATGGGTATTCTTAATTCTACACACATTAGAGGTATGTCCCTTTTTACCATAGAAATGACAAGTGTTCTTACCTTTGTTACTTCTTTCTTCTGCAGTCTTGGATGATTCTCCTTGTTCAGTGCTGATGTAACCTAGTCCTGAAGTGTCATTGCTAGCCCTTGGCAATTTCAGTAGCTACTCAAAATACTTGATGGCCTCATTAGGTTTGTTGAAGCTTTCTGTAATCTTCTTCTCTCTTTTGATGTCATTTTGTAGTTGTTCATTTTGCATCTTCAGTGTAGAGATCTCAATATCCTTGACATTTAATTCATGATGTGTATTCATCATCTGACTTAGGGTGTCTAGCTGCATGTTTGAAATTCTTGCTAGCTCAATTGACTTTTCTTCCAATCCGTTGGCAAGATTTCTCGTCTTCTAGCATAGCCTTTTCTTCAATGGCTCTTTTCTTTTGTTCAATTACCTCACAAAGCATCATGGCTTGTGATTCTTGTTCAAGCTTGAGTGTTTTGATTTCTTCTGCTTGGGCTCTATTCTTCTCCATCACGTCTGCTATTGCTACATCAAATTCTTTGGAATCTCCATTTGAAAATAGATTTGAGGTGTCAATCTCCTTGTACTGTGTGTCATTCTTAGCTATGGCAATCTCTCTTCTTCTTTTTAAGGATTTTCTCAATTCTCCTCTAGCTTCTTCTAGTGCATGTAAAGCAAGTTGTATATCAATTGCTTGATTTTCTATGATCTTCCCAAGTTTGTAGACTTCCATTTCTAGATCTTTTCTCCAAGCTATAAGGCTTCTCCTTGTGAGAACTTAGCTTTGATCCCAATTGTTGGAATTGACAAGTGGAAAGATTTACTTTTGAGAGAGGAGGGGGGGGGAGGTGAATCAGAAGTAACTAACTTTAACCTTTTCAAATCCTTTTAACTTGAACCATTTACACGCATCTAATTCATCTAATAAACATGAAAGTAAAGACATGCATGAAAACAGATAACACACAAATTTGGTAACCTAGAAACCCTCCAAAATGAGAAGATAAAACTGGGGTGGGGATGACACCCACAAAATATCACTGCAACAATGTGTAACTGTTTAAGGTTACAATGTTTGACCACTTCTAATGGTCTGCCTTGTGAAAGGCATGTCCATTTAAAGACTTCACACCCTGTTAAAAGTGACCTAGTTAAAGGATTTCACTACCCTGCTAAAAGTAGGTATGGTTAAAGGACTTTTGTACATTCACTTGGAATGCCACCCTATTAAAGGATTTACAAATGGATGCTAGGCCAACCTAAGTCCATAGGATTTCCATATCTAATACAATTGCTAGAGAGTATTAGAAAGTCTTTGACCTGATAGCTTTGCAAACTTCAAATGCTGATTCCAAATCCTTGTTCTGCTCTGTCACTCTTCGAGGTTTTGATACTCTGTTCTTGAACAACTAGATTTTGCTATGCTACTCTATTTTTCACTAAGTCTTTTTACCCTTCTGCACTTCACTATAATTCACCCATACACTTCTTTCTTGCATATCCTCTCTCTTGCATAATGAGGCTTTGTTCTCCTTTTAAAGATTTCGAAGACTATGGTTAGGTATGAATCTACGATCAATATTAAATCTTCATTTCCTACTCATTTCTTGCATTGTTCCTATTGGTTGCATGCCTTCTCCATTTTTCTTATTGGTTGCACGTTGATTGCATAGGTAATGCAAAAGATTCGATCTTATCTTCAAGATCCTTTGAGATTCATCCTATGTCGGCTCCAAAAATGGTTTACATCTAAGTTTATGAAGAAACAAACTCATATGTTGATTCTGTGTTACTCGGCACATACTAGTTGCTAATGCTCGACACATATAGGAAAATTGGCTCACTCGACTCTTATAGCAATTCTGTTTCACTCGGCATCTATAGTGACTCGACATCTATACTTTGCTTGGCACTTGAACTTTTCTCGGCACCTGAAGTTCACTCGGCACCTATTGAATTTTCTAGCTCGGCATACATTATAGCTTGACTTTTGTATTATACTCGACATCAACTAAAGAATTGGTTAAGTGTGTTGACACTCAATTGTCAAAACCAATCTAAGACCAACAAATATGCAACTACTAGCTAATGTAAGGCAGCCAAAGAACTTAAATCAATTAATGAACCAGTATAAGGACACGGCTAAAAACCATCTAGAAAGGCTAGATAGGAGGCTTAGAGGGCTAGTTAGGTAGGCCACACATCCTATGGACTAAAATAATACTTTGAAAAAATAAATAACAACCTTTAATGTAACCAATGAGATAGTAGCAAGATCATGGGTTCATAAGTTGGGCACAATCTTGGTACATAACCCATGGAAGAAGAAAGAGCAATATAGTTTGCTACCATGCACCTAAAGGGAGTAGCATATGATTGGTGGCATCATGGATTTGTTTCCTAGGACCACACCATGGTACATCCCAACAAAGATTTTGTTAAGAGGTTTGTTACTCGCTTTGACTAAAAAGACATAGAAGTCTATTACAAAGACTTGGTCCAACTTAAGCAGGAAGGACATGTGGAGACTTCCATACATGAATTCCAAAGAAGTTTTGCAATAGTTCTTAATATGCTACTTAAAAAGACTAACAATGTTTTTTTTAGAACTCTTTAGTGATAAGTTGACAAGTATCATAGGCCTAATTCATTGATGATGCTATCGAGTTAGCCCTTGACTTGGAAGTCACACACTCTTTCCAAACTCAAAAAAAGAATGAGTTCCAATTAACGAAAGTCTATTCCTTCACAAGAAACTAGAAATGAACTAAAAAAGCAAATAATATTGTTTCTCTAGCAACAAATCATGGGAAATGACCCATGGGTCATTGTTGCCTTGCACAATGAAAGGTATATTTGATTGAAGTCCATTCTAATAGTGAGGAACAATATGAGTAGGACAACACTGATGAGGTTGTTACACAGTAGGTTAAACCCTAACAAATTGAGTTGGAAGATACTACAATTAGAGATTTCACACATCACCAATTTCTATGGAGTACCATGTAGCCTTCCTTTTTTATCACTAGATAGAAGATTATATATTTAGTGAACAATGAAGCTACACACAATTTTATTGATGGAGTGGTAAGAAAACAAATTTTAGGCTGAGGAGTTTCTTGGAATTTGTGTTATTTTTCCAAATTGTTTCCCACTAGGTTGCAACCGAGTAGTGACACAAATAAATATACAAACCGAAGAGTACACATTGACAGGTAGTTTTGTATGTGCTTGGATTGAGCAATGTGAATGCTCTATTAGGAATATGTCAGTTAGTTTCATTTGAACTCTATGTTCAAGACTTTAAACAAATGCAATTGGAATTCATAGTTTGATGGTAAGAAAATTATGTTGGCTATGGAAGATGACGGTCAGTGAGTGGTTTTAGCTGAAATGATGGCAACCTTGTGCAAACATAGTGATATAGAGTTGCAACTTAATGTTTTTTTTGTATCAAACCAAACTTATATCACAAACAATGAGTTGTAGTATCACATAGATATCCCAAATATATTAGATAAGCATAGTGCAAAGTTTGGAGATATTTGTCCTTGTCCACTAGATTGTGAGTTTGAGCATGACATTGAGTTTGATGGAGAAAAGTTAATTATTACCATGCCCTACCGAAACCTACGTTGTTTTAAGGATAAAATTCAAAATAAAACCAAAGAATTACAAAAAATAGGATACATATGTCATAGCTCTAGCCCTTTTTCTTCTTCAGATGTTATGGTGAAGAAAGATGGAACATAATGCATGTACTTGGATTATAGAGCCTTACAAACAAAAGGACCATAAATAATAGGTGTCGCATTCCTAGAAACGATGAGCTTCTGAAGAGTTGTACGATGTCAAGTATTTTTCCAAAATTGATCTTTTTTTAGGCTATCATCAAATTAATGTACGGGAAGAAGATATACACAATACTGCTTCTTTTCCACTATGGGCACTTTGAAGCCCTTATCATGCCCTTTGAACTCACAAATGCACTAGAAACATTTTAATCTTGCATGAATCACACTTTCCATATGTAGTTGTGTAAGTTTGTTCTAGTATTGTTTTAAGACATCTTGGTGTAATCAAGCCATGGGACAAACATTTGCAGTAGATGGATGTTGTCATGTGTATCATGAAGACATGGTCACTATTTACAAATGCCTCCAAATGTAAATTCAAGATGACAAAGGTTTTCTACTTAAGACTTGTGATTGGAGTCTATGGTGTTAAAGTACACTAAGAGAGAAATCAAGTAATTCTAAATTGCCCACCTCTAGAAGCATATGAACCGTGAGGACTCTTGGGCTTGTGTTTTCACTACAAGAGGTTTGTGGAAGGGTTCTCATAGTTGGCATTACCCTAAACCAATCTTACTAAGAAGGGGGTGTTTGAGTGGTCTAGTAAGGTACATGTCACATTTCACAAACTCACGAAAGTTATGAACACTTGTCCAATACTAGCACTCCCTAAATTTACACAACCATTTGTTGTTGAACGTGACACACTGGGACAACAAATTGGTATTGTTTTGATGTGAAATAGGCACCCTATTGCATCTGAGAGCAATAAATTCAAAGATCTAAAGAGATTTTTGTCCACATATAAGCAGGCGCTAGTCATTATGTATGTGTTAGTCAAGTTCAGACAAATGTGACTATTAGGCATAAAATCAATATAAAATGTATGAATACAAGCATGGAGTTGAGAGGATGTTTTAGATTGTGAACTTACTTTTCCTTATACAATTACTTAGCCTACTGCTCTTCAGTTGCTATTGTAGACTCCGATCCAGCCACTAGAGCCCGTTGTTGGTATGCTCAAGCTATTATCCTGCTAAGATCAGTTGGGATCGACATCGACTGTCTCCCTCCCTAAAATTTCTCACTGGACACTCCTGCTCATCTCCTCCCCTCTCGACAGGAGTTGAACTAGTATGTAAGACTTGACATATACAGGCAATATATTATTCGGACCTAGGTTGATCCTCTTGGGGGTCTACATCCAAGGATAGCATTCTACGCCGAGCACTTAGATATTCGAGATGAGATTATTATAAACCCTAACTACTTACACAAACATTGGACACATGCCCTGCATATCTCTCTTGGTTCCTTTAGGGTGGGCTCGCACCGACTCCGAATCTAGATTGATCACCATATTGATAGAGAGGATCGGGTTTGTAGACTTTATACCTTAGCAGAGGCAGAATCTAAGACCCATTTCCTTTTCAGATGCCTCATATATTACGAGATTAGAGGGAGATTTTATTGTTTATTTAGAGAATGAAAATCCCTCTCGAATTTTTTCAAGTACACAGATCAACGTTGTGTTGCGCTCTATCTTCGTGAGTCCTTACAACTTGACAACCACACTTTACACGCTCTATCTATCAACGTTGTATTGTGCTCTATCATTGCCCATGAGCTAGACCCATGCACAACTTCTAATGACCTTCTTCTCGTCCTTAGCTCCGACTCAGGGAGTGAAGTGACCATGTAGTTTTCATAACACTGGTCATTCCAGATTAGTGAGACCCCACAATGGGCCTCTTCACTAGCGACACTCCCCTCATAGCACTCAGAGACACCACAAGGCCCCTGGTAGCCGTCGGCCATATCAGTAGTTGTTGGATTTGTTCCCTTTGAGGATAGATACCTAATCCTTTATATGATGTCTCATGCTTTCTTCTTCATTTATTGTGTTTGTTCTTCTGTGGACATGGTTTGATGCTTTGTTTGTTCGCTATCTTCTTGGTTGTAAACTTCCAATCCCATAGACCCATGTTGTGGTCTTTTGTTGAACATTAATAAAATTATCTTATATTATATTATCTTATGCCTCTAAAACTACATTGAAAGATGTCATCCAATAGGCGTAAAACCAACACAAAATGTATGTAAACATGCATAGAGTGTAGAGAACATGTTAGGTTGTGAAATAGTTTTTCTTGTACCTATTGTATATGAGCAATGTTAGTATGCTAATAGAAACCAAATTTAAATAAAGCTTCTACAAACTAAACAAAATTCATAAACTTCAAGATAGACTAAGATGAACTCTCAATTGAGAATATGAGCCATTAATGGGCTTTCTCAATGAGAAGCTCTCTTGTTGAGTAGCTTTGTCTAAATAGATAGGATGTATGCTCAAGCTTATGCTTCAAAAAGGGCTTCAAATGGAGTTGGAATTTGGGTGTGAGTGTATGGTTTTGATATAGAATGGCTTCTCAAAATAGCATTATGACTTTACTTCATGGATTGTGTTATTTTGCAAAGGGGAAGGATCCAATTTATAGGCAAGAGGCTTGAGGGATTGAGGGCTAAGATGCAAGGATGGGAAAAAGCTCATGGAGGGCTCAGATTACATGAGAAGAGAGCACATGGATTGTGCTTCCTTACAGCCAATCAGAGAGTGACACATGTCACATGGTGAGAGGATGGAGGAAAGGGGAAGGATGAGTCAACAAAGGAGGCTCAAGGGATAAAATCTTCATAAAGACCCTCATAATGATTTGTAAGAGCAATAAAAGGGCTTGGAAGAGTCATTTATGACCTAGTGGGCTTCATAAAGTTTTATGGTTGAGATATTTTGAGGGTGATGAGAGCAATTTCTACTTGGACTTGATTAGGAGGGTTTTAAGCTTGCTTAGGCTTCTGCAAATGATTAGAGGATGGATTAAGATGGTTTAGGATTAGCTTAGGGATAGGCAAGTGGATGGCATTTAATGAGGGTGGGTGAAGGAGGAGATATTTGTTAACTTTGGCTTGGGTTAGTAATTCTTAACCCATGTTTAGGGAATGTGACAAGGTTAGGAGGGGATTAGGATTAGGTTTAAAGACATCTTCTAGAAGAGTTTAGACTTTGGATGAGGATAAAGACTTTCTAGAATAGTCTAGAATTTCTTAGGATGAGGATGAAGACTTTCTAGAAGAGTCTAGAACTTCTTAGGATGAGGATAAATTAGATTTTTAGGAAATAAATAAAGTTTTATTTATTTCAAGGGTTTGGGTTGAGGAGATATTTATTAAAACTTTTTAATAAACATGAGGATTAATATTTAATCTTAATTAAATATTTTGAGTTGGGATTAAGGGTAGGAAATGATGGGATTAGCCTTTAATTAAAATTAAAGAAGGATTAGAAGATTTTGGAAGAGGTTAGTGGTCTTAAGGAAATTGGCCAAGTTTTGGGCAAAAAATAAATTTTTTATTTATTTTGAATTTTTTGGTCAATTTATTAATTAAATAATTAATAAATAAGGAAATAATGTTTAAATAAGATTTAAACATTTTTGGGAGGGATTCCTTAATTAAATATTTTTAATTAAGATGAAGGGATTTAATCGCATAAAAATTAATTAATTAATTAATAAATGATGATGTCATCAGAACTTTTTCAGAAAATAAAAATACTTTATTTTCTAAAAGTTTTTAGGTGTCTACATTTTGCCCCTCTTTGATGTGATGCCGCAAGTGGCATGGCATCAAAGATAAGAAAATAAGATGCCCAAGGCTAGAGCAGAAGAGGAGAGAATGGACTGTGAGATGCCCCCTCAAGAAGGTAGCGGGGAGAGAAAGCAAGGCTCGATGGCTTCTTGAAAAGTACAAGAATCTTGGATAAGCAAGGAAACTCAGATTGGCAAAGAGAAAGGGCTGAATTAGCTCAAACTCTCACTATGGGAGAATGATAAAGGAGAATCAGATGCAGAAGAGGAAGCAAACTTAAGACTTTAGGGAAGGTGGAGGATGAAGGAGCAGAGCGCTATAAAAAGGAATCCAAGATAGGGAGATGGATGAGGGGATTATAAAGTTGATGCAATAGGATTTCAAAGAGTCAGATTGGTGGAAGATGGGTTTCGGAGATCCCTAGGACTAGGATTGTGGATCTCGAATGATGAGGCTTGGTGGATTGATTTGGATTGGTGGATCCCTAAGACTAGGATTGTGGATCCCTAAAGCTAAGAGTGATGAGTGATTCAAAGAGATACTGATGCATAAGCTGGGGTAGGAGAGACGGATGCTGGATATGGATGGGGGATAATGGAGATGAAGGAAAACCATTGAAGCTTTTTGAGCAGGGGGATACTTCAAAGAGAAGTACCACCATGTAGTTGAGCACTAGATTTTCTATAGGACTATTGGTTAATTGCCAAGGTTACCAAGAACATCAAGGCCTTTTCACCAACCGTCCAAAGGACTGACAAACTAACTCAAAACAAACACGCAAGGATTGCCCCAGCATCACACATGAATCCTAGAGGAAGCAGCGTGGAAACGACACTAGAGAACCCACAAGCAAAAAAGAAAAACAAATAAAAGACCTGATCAAGACCTTATGTTCTAATTTCCCCATTCCCAGCATACCATGATATGGAAGATCGTGGCAACCTTGAGGAGGGAACAAGGAGATTGCTTGGAAAAGATACTTCAAGACCCAAAAGGGAAGATCCCGAATCAAAAGAAAGTGAAAATCCAAAAGAGAGTCATTTGCCAACGAGATGGGTAGGACGAGGTACTAACGGACCAAGATCATACATGAGGAAAGCTATATCCTGCAAGGACCTATCGGAGAGCACCGAAGCTGGTGGATTTGGATGAGTGATGCGTCTGGCAAGCTGAACTAAGAAAGATAACACTTTGGTGACAAGAAATCTAGCTAAAGGATGCGTTGGAATAGCTAACCAAGATGTGTGATGGGTGCAAGATGCTGATCAAGGACGAACTAACACAAACGCTGGATAGATACAATGGTACTAAGCTAAAGAGGATGTACAAGCTGATGGACCAAGATATGTTACAAATGTACAAGTTTGTTCATGTTTTGGTTTTTGTGAGATGGAAATGTTTGTGAAGAATGGGATGTCTATAATAGGTGATAGGTGGATAGGTAGATGGTTTGCAAAAAGCTTAAGTGAAAATGGGGTTTTGTGTGTGCATGTGATAGTATACAAGCTAGGATACAAGATTATTTATAGGCTGGAATATGGTACAAACCTTGGACAAGATTCGGATAGACAAGGTATGGTACAAGATTTACAAGGTATAATACAAGATTTGGTACAAGATTTACAAGCTGTACAGGAGGTATTTACAAGCTTCGTCAGATTTTGGATATTTGGTTGGAACACCAAGGGAACAAGCAAGTGTGTCTTATGAGATGGTGGGTGAATGGATGAGGGATAGGATAGTGATAGATAATGGATTAGTCTTTAGTACACAAGGTGCCTAAATTACCAGGTTTTTACCAAGGTACCTATCCAAGGCGCTTGAATTGCCAAGTTTTCACCATTGGACGCTTATTTCTCTTTACTATTTTTTTTTGTATTTTTCAAAAGCTAGGTATACCAAGGATCTTCAAGCATAGAACTTCTTGAGATGAATGATGTTAGTAGGATCATTCAAGATTTCTCCTTCCGGTGTAGATAGTTGAAAGGCTCCGGAGCCAAAGGAAGCAGTGACAACATAAGGACCAAGCCATGTAGGTTCAAACTTGGCTTTCTTTTCTCGATCTGCTTGGACTTTCATGTTTTCTTTAAGGACCATGTCACCTGGCTAAAAGTTTCGTGGAAGCACCTTCTTGTTGAAATTCCTTTTGAGATGAGTTTGATAGACTGTGAGATGATCATAGGCTTGTTGTTGCTTCTCGTCTAAGAGATCTAGCTGGGTGAGCCGAGCTACTCTATATTCTTCATCTGATATTTGCCCTTGCAAAGATATGCGCAAGGAGGGAAGTTCAACCTCTATAGGTAGTACCGCTTCGGCACCATAGACTAGGGAGTATGGAGTTGTGCCTGTGGATGTACGGAAGGAAGTTCGATAGGCCCATAGGGCTGAATTTATTTGTAGGTGCCAATCACGGCCGGAATCATTGACAACTTTCTTTAGAATTTTGAGGAGGGTTTTGTTAGTTGCCTCTGCTTGGCCGTTACCTTGTGGGAAATATGGGCTAGAAAAGTGGTGATGGATGCAGAGGGAAGTGCATAATTCTTCCATGTTGAGATTTTCAAAGTTACCTCCGTAGTCGATGAAGATGGTGGATGGGATGCCGAAGCGAAAAACAATGTGGTACAAGATGAACTTGGAGACCTGAACTCCTGTAGCTGAGACTAGGGGGACTGCTTCCACCCATTTAGTGAAATAGTCTGTAGCTGTTATTATCCATTTATGTCCATCAGATGAGAGGGGTGTGATAGTTCCAACTAGATCAAGGCCCCAACAAGTGAAAGGCCAAGGTGGTGCAATAGGCTGTAGATCCTGTGTTGGAGCGTGCACAAGATTTGCATGCTGCTGACATGGGAGACACTTTTTGACAAAGTCACAGGAATCTTCTTCAATGGTAGGCCAATAGTAGCCTGCTCTAAGGATTTGTCACGCTACGACAATACCACTCGTGTGGGCACCGCAAAGTCCAGAGTGTACTTCCTTTAACACCATCGCGGCCTCATTTTGGTCTAAACATCGAGAGAGAGTATCGTGATAACCCCGACGATATAGGGTATTGGCTATGATAACATAGCGGGATGATTTTCGAATGAGGTTTTAGCGTTGGGTACGTGTGAGGTGAGGGGATATCATACCATCGTTAAGGTAAGCGTGAATCTCATGGTACCAAGGGGATTGGGGACCAACCAAGATACAAACACAGTTTGAATCCTCATTCGCATAGGCGGGTGTGAGGAGTTGCTCCACTAAAAACTCATACTGTGTAGCTGCTTGGGGAATTTCCAAGAGCGAGCCTATAGTAGCCATAGCATCTGCTGCTTTGTTCTGTATTCGAGGCACTTGTGTAAACTGAAGCTTTGTAAAATGTTGGGTTAGCTTATCAACTAGCTCTTTGTAGGGTAATAGCTTTTCATCTTTGGTTTGATATTCATTTAGGGCTTGCTTGATGATGAGCTAAGAATCACCAAATATTTGTAGATCAGCAATGTTCCATTCTGCAGCTATCTTTAATCCTGGTATGAGGGCCTCATATTCAGCTATATTGTTGGTGCTAGGGAATTGTAGCTTGAAGGCTTTTGGAATGTAATCTCCTTGAAGTGTGACCAACAATATTCCTGCCCCTGATCCATGAGATGTGTATGAGCCATCAAAATAAAGTTTCCATGGGGGTTGTTCTTCAATTAGACAGATATGCTCATCTGGAAATTCTGTGATCAACGGATAAGAATCTATTAGAGGTGCATCAACTAGGTGATCTGCTATAGTTTTCCCTTTGATTGCCTTTCTATCCACATACTAGATGTCAAATTCACTAAGGAGCATAACCCATTTGGCCAAATGGCCTGTAAGTGCTGTTCTAGAGAGCATATACTTGAGAGGGTCAATCTTGGAGACCAGTTGGATGGTATGACTTAGCATGTAATGGCGAAGCTTTTTAGTTGAGAAAACAACTGCCAAACAAGCTTTTTCCATAGGAGTGTAATTGAGTTCATAACCAACTAGGGTTCTACTAATGTAGTAGATGGCTCTTTCTCTGTTGTAGTCATCAAGCTGTGCTAGAAGTGCCCCTAGAGTAGTAGGTGTTGCTGATATGTACAAAATCAGGGGACGACCAAGAACTGGTGGAACCAAGATAGGGGGATTGATGAGATACTGCTTGAGATGGTCGAAGCTGCGCTGACATAAAGGATCCCACTTGAAGTTCTTATCCTTCTTCAGTAAATGTGAAAATGGTGTACACTTATCTGCAAGCTGGGAGATGAAGTGCGGAACAAATTGGAGCTTTTCTTGAAGAGAGTGAAGCTGTCGTAGTGTCTGGGGAGGAGGCATGTCTAAGATAGCCTTGACCTTCTTGGGGTCGATCTCTATACCTCGTTTAGAAACTATGAAGCCTAGAAGCTTGCCAGATGTGACCCCAAAGACACATTTCTTGGGATTCAGCATGAGATGATATTTGGCTAACCTATCAAAGACTTTCTCCAAGTCAGCAAGATGATCCATGAAGGTATGAGACTTGACCAAGATATCATCCACATAATCCTCCAAAATGCTATGGATGAGATCATGAAAAATGGCTGTCATAGCTCTTTGATAGGTAGCCCCAGCATTCTTTAGGCCAAAAGGCATCATGTTGTAGCAAAAGGTTCCCCAAGGGGTAGTGAATGTTGTCTTATGCTGATCCTCTTCTGCAATCTTGATTTGATTATACCCAGAAAATCCATCCATGAGGGACAAAATTTCATGTCCAGCTGTAAGATCTACAATCATATCTATGTTGGGCAAGGGAAAATCATCTTTTGGACAAGCTTTGTTAAGATCTCTGAAATCAGTGCAGATTCTGATGTCACCAGAAGGCTTAGTAACGGGGACCATGTTGGAGATCCACTCTGAATAGTCGATAGGTCGGATAACCTTAGCAGCTAACATTCTTTCTAATTCAGCTTTGACCAATAATGCTAGCTTGGGGTGCATTTTTCTAAACTTTTGTCTAACGGTCTTGATCTTTGGATCGACTGCAAGATGATGAACTACAAGCTTTTGATCAAGCCCTGGCATGTCCTGATATGACCATGCAAATCGACCAATGTTTTCCCTTAAGACTTCAAAGAGGAGATCAGCTTGGTCTTGTGATAGGGATGCAGCAATGTGAACAAGTCTGGGGATCTCTGAAGAACCAATGTTGACTTCTCGAGTATCCTCAATTAGAATAGAAGACACCTCTGGTCGATTATCTTGAGGAGGCAATGCTAAATCCTCATGTTCTTCTTGTGGCTCTGGATTTTCTTGCTGAGGGGTTCTCTTCGTTGCCTTAGCTAGTCTCAGATTCACCTTAGTTCCAGTTTTGGGTGTATCGGAACTAGGTTGGGGATTTTCTCCAAAATACCCCTTGGGATCTAGCTTGTAGATATAGGCAGAATCTGGCTTTGTTTTCTTGTGAGGAGTTTCAGTTCCCATGAATCTTAGAAGTGCCTCCTCTGATGTGAACTCATCGATGTGTATGACACTTGGTTGGTTCCAATCTATGAGTTGTGCATGGGCGAGTGGTAGGTCAATGAGGTGGATGGATAGTTCTTGGAGAACAAAGTCTCCGAGGGAGATTTGGTCTAGGATATCGTCGTAGGCTCTCTTTTCAACTTCTTCAGGAATGTCTTCGATTTCGACAAGGTTGCGGTGAATGTTCGAAAAAGCGTGACCGTTCTCATTGGTGCCCCTAGTTGTGGGTATGCCAAAGCCAAGACCTGACTTCGATTCCCACTTGTGTGCATCGATGGGGCACTGCATGCCTCTTTCTTCTAGTCCTAGACCACCACCTTGATAGTTCCATTTTTTAGTGATGAGCTTATGTTCTTGGGGATACTTTTGGCTGAAGTGATCAAGGCGTGCTTGATTTCTTTGAGGTGCATCCTTATGTAACCATTTGTTGATATCTGGAGTGAGCTCCTCATGAAGAGGGATTTTCGAGGATACAAAGGTTGTTGGGCCAAACTGTTTGTATCGAGGAGGTGGAATCTCCTTAGCTTTGTGATATGTCGGTCGTCCATGGGCATGTGGATCAAGTGGGAGTGCCCTGACAGCAAATGCATCTGACAGACTATACTCTCCACAACCTTTGTTATTGATCTTCACAGTAGACAGGGTAGAGGCGAGGATGGTTTCTGGGTCATTATAAGTGTGGGATGAGCTGGTGATGGATGTGTCGATATCAATTCCAGGGCAATGGTTTGTATATGAAGCTTCAACCGCATTGTAGTAAGCAAAGGGTTCTGGATCGGCATAGATGGTTACCTCAGTGCTTTGATGTGAAAATTTGACGCACTGATGGTAAGTGGATGGAACGGCTTTCATGGCATGAATCCATGGGCGACCGAGGAGGATGTTAAGTGGTAGGTTTAGATCAATAACATGGCAGAGTGTCTCTTGGATGACTGGCCCAACCTTGATTGGCAGCAAAATAGTTCCTTCTGTGATTCTTTCCAAGTTGTCATAAGCTTTGATGGTGATAACCTCACTGATGATATCTGCCTCAGTATACCCAGCTTGTTTTATGAATTTTAGGGTGCAAATATTCAAGGCTGATCCATTATCTATCATTACTCTTTTCACAGCAAAGTTGGATACCATGATGGCTATGCGAAGCAGAAGGGTGTGATCTGGCTCGACCACGGGTATGTCGGTGGGCTTGAAAGATAGGGCACATGAGGAGGATAGGTGTCCAACAAGATTACGAAAATCAGTAGCATTGATATCTGAAGGGACACGGGATTCTATGAGAGCACTGTCAAGGATGTTCTTGTACACAGGACTAGTGCGAAGAAGGTCTAAAATTGAGATTTGGGCTGGCATGTTCCCAAGGTGTTTCAAGATATTGTATTGGCTTTTTGATGGAGTTGATGGTGCTGGTGGAACGGGGAGGCCTGCGATGTTAAATCGCGCTCTTCGAGTGGTGACTGCACACTCATTGTTTGGTCCTTGGATATTGATAACATTGACAGAAGGCTCTTTCTCGAATATACAACCTATAAGGCTACCATAGTCTATATAGGATGAAGTGTGGTCATTGTTCTTCCCATGCTGTTGGTTTGGCTGACAGTTGTTGGTGTTGTTGTTGTTGGTTTGGATAGGTGTTTTTCCAGGATTTTGGTTGTGGTGTGGAGGAAAAGCATTTTGATAGATCTGTAAGCCTGCATTGGGAGAGGTTTGGGCACCAACAGTGATTTCCTTCCGATCAATGAGGTCCTGCACATAGTCTTTCAGTTTCATGCATCTGAGGGTAGTGTGACCTTTTACCCAACGAAATTTGCAGTACTCATTATCTTTGTACCATGCAGCTTTGGATTGGCTTGGGTCAATTTGCTGGGTAGGAGGAAATTTGATGAGGTTTTCCTTGACTAATTTCTCAAAAATGACATCCAATGGCTCACCAAGGGGTGTATAGTTTCTAGGTGTAGGTTGGAATCTAGGCTTTTGTCCTGTAGCTACATTGATGGCATTAGCTTGATTGCTAGACCCTTGAAAGTTGGGTCTTGGATTGTGGTTTTGATAGCTTTGGTGATTATGTTGTTGGTAATTGATAGCTTGTTGATTGTTTGGTTGATATGGTGGGTTGGACAGGTTTTGAGAAGGACCAACAATATTCACATGTCTGGTGTCAATGACGCCATCTGTTGCAACGTGCTTGTTTTTGTTCCAATACCTAGACTTGTCATTGGAATGTGATTGATTTTGGTTGGCTTCCTTGTAAATCTTGACCACACCATCTTTAATGAGTCCTTGTTCAAGGATCATTCCTTTCTCTTTGATATCTTTGTAGGTTTGCAAACAATTCATGGTCATGTGGTGAGCCAAGCTAGGATGGGCATTATCAATAAACATTTTCACCACATGGCGCTCTGGCAAGGTGCAGGATATGCGAGTGGTAAGGGTTTGCCATCTTTGCAGGTATTCAGCAAGGCTTTCTCCACCTTTTTCCTTAGTGTGGACAAGGTCAACTATTGATAGCTCTGTTTCAACAAGATGGGCATATTGGGCTACGAATGCCTCAGATAATTCAGCAAAGTTTTTAATTGTGCCATAGGGGATTCTATAAAACCATTCAAGAGCTGGTCCAACCAAGCTTTTGGGAAAAAGGCGCAAGAGGAAGACATCATTGTATGCTACGTACTGGCAGTGCATGTAAAATTCTTTGATATGTGTGACAGGGTCTCCTTTTCCTCTAAATTTGTCAAATTTGGGTACCTCAAAGTGTTTGGGAAATGGTGTCATGGTAATGGCTCTGTCAAATGGGTAAGGACACACATTCTCAAACTTGAATGTCTTCGGATCATTCCCTTCTTGGATGGCTTTCAGAGCTATCTTCATTTGCTCCCATTCTGAATTGATAGGTGATGGCTGGGGTGCCCCCAATGTAGGAGTGCCTTGAAGTAGGTATGTGTTGGATGGGGCCACTGAATATGGATGGCTGTGAGGGATTTGTTGATAGGGATTGTACATTGTTTGGGCAGCTGCATGGTGGATGACAGGTTGCTGAGGGGGAGGTGGCGCATATTGCTGCATGTGCTGCGAGGCTTGCTGTTGATATGGGATTTGAGGTTGGGATTGAGGAACATAAGCTGGCTGTGGGATAAATGGATTTCTTTGTGGAGGTAAGGTATAAGATGGTTGTGAGGCTTGGGGAAAGGATCGGGGGGCTTGTGGGGTTTGACCAATATATGTGGGTTGTGCCCCCATTTGGGATGGTATCTGCAAATAATTGGTGGTTGGCTGGGGTGGTGGATTACCTCCTAGAAGTGGCATTGAAAAGTAGTTGGTAATTGGAGGTAATGGATTAGTTGGTGGTGGAGGTGGTGGGAATTGAAAGCTTGGGAATGGAACTGATGGGGTTTGATAGCTTTGTGGTTGGATTTGGAAGCTTGGTAGAGTGGTGGCAGGGGCTGGGGTCACTTGGGAGCTTGGTAGAAAATTGGTAGTAGCTTGTGGGATTTGATAGCTTTGTGGAGTGAGGGTAGTAGCTTGTAGATTTGTGGCTAATGGTATTGAGCTCCCAAGACCTAATGGAAATGATGGGATTGTGCTTTGGGCTGTGGTGAACAAGTTGGGGGTAATGAAAGGTTGATTACTTGGCCCCATGGATGGCAACCCTATTGTATATTGCTAAGGTTGGCCAAAGATGCTAGCACTGATTTGGGAGATGGGTGGATTTGGAAGGCTGGGCTGGGGAGCAGCAGTAGCAATAGTGAAGGGAGTGAATGGTGAGGTGTTTTGGGTAAAGGGGGTTTGGAGCGGAGAGGTATGAACCAAGGATGGAGTGGTGGTGGCTGAGTTGGCTTGCGGCATGGAGATTTCAACTTGGGTGAATGATGGTATGTTTGGGTCTGTTGGATCATATGGATTGGCTGGAGGCTCTTCTTTTGGCATATATTGAGGATAATTTGGATCATAAGAGCCTATGGGTGGTGGTAGCTGCCCAAACAACGGGTGAGATGGATCTGATAATGGAGGGGGTCTTCCAAAGTCAAAGGTTCCTACATTGTCCCTTCGAAAATTAGCCATGATTGTCTCTTTGTTCTTGTCTATAATGGCATTTACCAATACTACATTTCCTGGTTGGTTCATGAAAGCTTCAATGTCAGTAGATGATGGCATAGCTTTCTCTGGGCTGAAGGATGGTTGAGTGCTCAAGGGGGGTGAGGCTGTTCGATCCAAATGATAGGGCTCCATTGTTTCTTTCTTCTTGGCTAAGCGAGTGACGGGTGGCATGAAAAATGCTCCTAGGGATGAGATGCAATAATGCTAATGGATGCAAAAGGGGGAAGGCTTCTCTATGCAAATGATTTTCTAGGTTAAGGCAAAGCTATATGACAAAACCTAAGGAGGATTGGGTTGGAGATTCTAACTTCAAAGATATGTTGCCAAAGCACGAAAGGTCTGCTTTCCTATGTGTAAGCTTGGTGGTGATTGTGTCAACTTAAGGATAGACTGATGATCCTTTAGGAAGAACACGAGATTGACCACTTGTGGATCCCAACCTTTAGCTCAAGGTGATGAGGGATAACAAGTGACAAAGTTGGATTACCCTAGACAAAGCTCTGTCAAAGGGATAACCTTGGTGAGATTGACGGATTTGGTAGATTTTAGGAGTGGCAAACTTTTGGCAAAAGTGACAACAATTTTGAAGGCTTGGATGTGAGGTTTTGATTGCTGGCTAGATGGTTTGATTCTAAATGAGATGGATGAGCTAATAATGCTTAAGGGGATAACCTAAGATGGTTGGCTTTTCTACAAAGATGACTCTAAAGTGAAGCTTATCCAAGAAGATGTGGAGAAACAAGGGTGTCTAATCATAGAAATCATGCCTAGTTGGTAAGGCATAAGCAGGATTAACTCCTGGATGTTGGCTAAATTTGATGTTGCGCTCTAACCAGGCCTCTTGAAGTGCTTCTTCGGTAGCTTTGTCCTCTGCTTTGTGGAGTTTGGCAATTCGTGGGCTTGGTGTTATTTCTTTTCTCTTGGCTGAAAGTTCTTGGTATGCTAGAGATGGTTTGAGTTTAACTTTGTGAAACTTCTGTTTGAGTTTGGGTTGCTCTGACATCAATTCCTGAATCTGCTTGGCTTTGAGAGATCTTGGTTGTTTCGCTTCAACTCGTTCAACTTCTGGAATAGGCAGTGACTACGCTAAGTATGCCCTAAGCTAGGATTGACCAAGTTTGGCAAACATTCATTCAACAAATAAAAGATCAAGCAATAGATAGAAACAACAAGATAGAAGTTTTTGATTCTTAGAAAGTGATACTTGCGCCAAGGAGTGTGTATGTTCTACAAATGTTTCGATCAGTCACTTCAAACACATTAACATCCTAGATGGTTGTCTACAAGGCTGACAGTTGGTTTAGCTAAGGAGTCCTCGATATACCCAAGGTACGTGAGGCCCAAATTCGTAGATGAGACCAAAAAGATGTCACACAGCTGAGAGGAGCGGTAACCCACTTCTCCTCTTTCACTTCTCAAGGGTATAAAGTTCCTTGAGGCTTAGCCCGAGTGACAAAATCTTGATCCCAAGAGAGGTGCCTTTCGATTCACCTCCCGATTCTTATACTCCACCAGAACGCTGGAGTTGAGGTCGTCCAAGGGGTGATGAAATCCCCAAGCAGGCCTCCTAAAAAGAAACAAAGTTTTGGATCCTAATCTTATGCACCCAAGATGGCCTTGAAAGACGACAAGGGGAGAGAAGACTTGGATGACCTTGAGCTAAAAAACACGCTTGTTCTTTTACCAACTGACTCTTATGTGTGCTAATCTAGACTTTGCAAGCACTCATGTTTAAGAGACAATGTTCAATTCCAACTTGAAGCGCCAACAAAAGTAAATCGATCGAAGAATGCAAACAATAAGAAGAGTTAGGGTCAACAAAAGCAAACTCACGCACCCAGAGGCCCTCCACGTCAAGTATCGATTAATTTTCTTTAAGGCATTCAAGATTGAGTGTGAGTTTGTTTTAAGCCCAAAACAAAAGTGTGTGAGATTCGATTTCAAGCGTGCGTCCGGAGGCTCTCCACGTCAGTTGTTGTTCAATTTTAGTGCCCAAACTTGAAGTGTGATCGATTTAATCTAGAGTTTTGATCATTTAAGAATTTTGATAAAGTTAAAGCAAACATTCAAAGACCAAGTGAGTGAGTTAGATTGTGGAACATTTAACACCTTTTTCAAGTAGACCCATCCCCATAAATGGCGCTGAGATTGCAACCAATGGTTAATATTTGATGGGTGATTAGAAAAGAGGTGAGTCCAAGGAACTACTCAAATTGGTTTTTGCAAATTTGTATTTTAACTTAACAAAGTTTTTTAAATGTCCAAAAATCAAACTTTACCTAGATTGCATGTGGAAAAGAGATTTGTTTTGTTCAATTTTTAGAAGCTCCAAATGAAGTGTTTGATATTGCAATGCTTAATTGATCCTTGGCATTCAAGATTGGATTTATTGTTTTAATCATGCATTCAAGGAAAATTTGATTTTAATCCATGGCATTCAAGAGTGATTTTAGCAACATGCATTCAAAGACAAGTGGTTAAACATTCAAGTTTTTTCCTTTGAGCATTCAAGATTGAGATTTTGTGTGTTGTTTTAAGAACTTTGAAGTACTTTGTTTTAACCTTAGATCATTCAAGATTGTTTTGGACTCAAAAGTGAAAATGACTCTTTGGACTTTGGTTTTCATTCAAGATTTTGTGTTATAGTTTGCATATTTTAAGCCCCAAAAATGATATTCCTAGATTGTTTTGATGCATGAAAAACTTAAGAAACATTCAAGATTTTGCAACAAGACATTTGTTTGGAACAAATAACAAAGCTTTTTAGGACAATTTTGGCAACCATTTAGGACTCTTAGTTTTCATGAGATTTTTAAAAAAACTTTAAAATATTTGCAAATGAGGTTCATTTTATCCTTGATTGATGCTTTGAGTTTGATTTAGATTTTAGTGTGCACTTAATGTTGATTTTGAACCTTTTGAAATGGAAACTTGAAGTTCTTTTTAAATTCCCAAAAAATAAAGTGTTCCTAACTTTGCATAAATGCATCTAAAACCTTGATGTTGCAAGGATGCAAATGATTGGATTGGTTTAGTTTCACTTGTTAAAAGATTTTTTTTTTTGGCAAATTTTTAGTTTTTAATGGATTTAAGTATGATTTGGGGGTTCATTTTAAGCACTAAAAAGAAGTGTGTATGATTTTGCTTCCTTAAAAAAAAAGGCCAAGATCTCCCACAAGAAGAAGAAGAAGAAATAGATGGAATAAGAAGAATATATACAAGAAGAGGAAGAAGAATTTCAAGTTCTTTGTCCACCTATAAGCTTGAAAAATGTGCAAACACTATGAGATATACTATGAGTTCCTTTGTCTTCTTCATGCTCATGTGGACCTACAAAACCAATTTATACAATCCTACCAATCACAAAAACAAGCAAAATTAGCCAAAATCAGCAAATGACATACAAAATTTGACTAAAAAAGCTAATGAAGATGACCCATGCGGGGTCTCACCGGGCGTGCCAAAATGTATATGAGCAATGTTAGTATGCTAATAGAAACCAAATTTAAATAAAGCTTCTACAAACTAAACAAAATTCATAAACTTCAAGATAGACTAAGATGAACTCTCAATTGAGAATATGAGCCATTAATGGGCTTTCTCAATGAGAAGCTCTCTTGTTGAGTAGCTTTGTCTAAATAGATAGGATGTATGCTCAAGCTTATGCTTCAAAAAGGGTTTCAAATGGAGTTGGAATTTGGGTGTGAGTGTATGGTTTTGATGTAAAATGGCATTATGACTTTACTTCATGGATTGTGTTATTTTGCAAAGGGGAAGGATCCAATTTATAGGCAAGAGGCTTGAGGGATTGAGGGCTAAGATGCAAGGATGAGAAAAAGCTCATGGAGGGCTCAGATTGCATGAGAAGAGAGCACATGGATTGTGCTTCCTTACAGCCAATCAGAGAGTGACACATGTCACATGGTGAGAGGATGGAAGAAAGGGGAAGGATGAGTCATCAAAGGAGGCTCAAGGGATAAAATCTTCATAAAGACCCTCATAATGACTTGTAAGAGCAATAAAAGGGCTTGGAAGAGTCATTTATGGCCTAGTGGGCTTCATAAAGTTTTATGGTTGAGATATTTTGAAGGTGATGAGAGCAATTTCGACTTGGACTTGATTAGGAGGGTTTTAAGCTTGCTTAGGCTTGTGCAAATGATTAGAGGATGGATTAGGATGGTTTAAGATTAGCTTAGGGATAGGCAAGTGGATGGCATTTAATGAGGGTGAGTGAAGGAGGAGATATTTGTTAACTTTGGCTTGGGTTAGTAATTCTTAACCCATGTTTAGGGAATGTGACAAGGTTAGAAGGGGATTAGGATTAGGTTTAAAAACATCTTCTAGAAGAGTCTAGACTTTGGATGAGAATAAAGACTTTCTAGAATAGTCTAGAATTTCTTAGGATGAGGATGAAGACTTTCTAGAAGAGTCTAGAACTTCTTAGGATGAGGATAAATTAGATTTTTAGGAAATAAATAAAGTTTTATTTATTTCAAGGGTTTTGGTTGAGGAGATATTTATTAAAACTTTTTAATAAACATGAGGATTAATATTTAATCTTAATTAAATATTTTGAGTTGGGATTAAGGGTAGGAAATGATGGGATTAGCCTTTAATTAAAATTAAAGAAGGATTAGAAGATTTTGGAAAAGGTTAGTGGTCTTAAAGAAATTGGCCAAGTTTTGAGCAAAAAATAAATTTTTTATTTATTTTGGATTTTTTGGTCAATTTATTAATTAAATAATTAATAAATAAGAAAATAATGTTTAAATAAGATTTAAATATTTTTGGGAGGGATTCCTTAATTAAATATTTTTAATTAAGATGAAGGGATTTAATAGCATAAAAATTAATTAATTAATTAATTAATTAATCAATTAATAAATGATGATGTCATCAGGACTTTTTTAGAGAATAAAAATACTTTATTTTCTAAAGGTTTTTAGGTGTCTACACCTACAACCATACAAGCAAACTTCATTTAAGAGTTAGTGATGCAAAAAAGCTAAAGCAACATATTTATAGGCCCTATGAAATCGTTAGGACGATTCATGGTTGCATGTGAATTGGAACTTCTAGAGCAAAGTAGGATTCGTAACATTTTTCCATGTTTCTTGCCTAAAGAAAACATTGAGTCAACACAAAGTTGCATCTCTAGAGTTACCACTATTAAAATAAAAAAGGGAAGGAAATTGGCATTAGTGCGTGAAGGTATTACTGATTGGAGGGAGAGGAAGTTGAGAAATATGATGACTTAGGAATATATAATTAAATGGAAAGGCTCACTTGATAAGGATCCTACATGAGAAGGCCAAGAGATTATGCAACATCCTAGTTTGTGATTGCTAGTGGAATAACAATCTAGGCTAGGGAGGACTGTAATGTCCACTCTCGTTTAGTTTAATTAATAATAATCAATAAAATTGGTAAAGCCTTCATGTGAATTAAGTTGCCAAAGGCTACGGCAATAATTTAATAAAAGGGGACAATCAAACCCTAAATCACTTAAGTCCTATTTTCCAGTCATTGATGAGACCATTTTGAGTTATACATGATTTTACTTGGCAACTTATTCATGGGGAGATTTATAATAAATGATAATCTTAATGCTTAAGCCAAGTCACTTACAAGATGGAGAGATTTCTAGTGAATGGTAATCTTAATGCTTAAAACAAATCACCTAAAAGCCAAGATTTATGGAGGAGTTATGTTGTTTTTTGGAGAGTCTTTTCTAGAGGGTTGATGGCAATTAGAAGGGTCATTATGCATCTTGGTATTTTATATGTTGTTCTCTACAGGAAGCATCTCGATATTGTTCAAACGAAACCCTTAGAAAATCCAAAGCTTGGATGCATTCATAAGCTCTCATGAAATGCTCACCCGGCTATTTACAGGAAAAGCGATGTGGACTGCAACCTGAAGTAAAATGATTTGTCCATACGCAAGATTTTCTATGTTCATTTCAACACTAATTGGTCTATCCAAATATCTTAGAGGGTAGCGATTTCATATTCATCAAACATTCAAGGTGAGAAGGAACTATAGTTGGCATCTATAGTCTAATATTCAACATAGCTTGTAGAAAATCTAGTAATAGTACTTGTCAAGTTTGCAATAAAACTCTACACTTTAATTTATGGAAATCAATTCCTAGACAACCAAGTTTTAAATTCATAAATAGTTATATTACGAGTCAAATAAAGGTGTCACATGCAATTGTATGGTTGCATTTAGGATCAAGGATTGTCTAAGAAAATTTTAAAGGAACTTTCTTATTTGTTCAAAAAGGATCATTTCATTGTCAAGGACATAAGTCTTCTATATTGGTAATCCAAGGTGTCCACAAGCAACCTTTGTTGGTTTTTTAAATCATGGCTCACCCATATAGCAACCACTTCATGAGGAATTAATGTCACTGCTCAAATATTCCCTTAACAATTTCAGACATCCAAACCCATCCAAATTGCAATTATATATATTATAGTTGTAAGGAAACAAAAATTATCGATCAAACCCTCCTTTTTGTAAATAAAACATTCATTGTTTACTATAGAGTTGTTATTAATCATTACCTAGTTTTATAGAAATCAACAATATTGAAGAATTGTATAGCTTTGCATTTATGCAAAACTTGGCAAATTCACCGATAAGTCAAAGACTTGAGTTTTTTTGGTTAATGACATTTACGATTTTTACTCATAGATTGTAGTATTACCAGTCCAATAAAGTTGTCACATGAAATTATATGGTTGCATTTAGGATCAACGATTGTCTAAGAACTTTTTTAAGGAACTTTCTTATTGTTCTAGAAAGGTTCATTAATTTCATTGTCAAGTACATAAGTTTTCTATACTGGTAATCCAAAATGTCCATAAGCAACTTTTGTTGGTTTCTTAAATCATGCCTCACCCATATAACAACTGCTTCATGAGGAATTAATAACATTACTCAAAGGTTCCCTTATCAATTCCAAACATCCAAACCCATCCAAATTGCAATTATATCTATCATAGCTGTGAGGAAAATGTTTTGTTTATCAATCAAACCCTCCTTTCCGTAAATAGCACATTCACAATTTACTATAGAGTTCAATTTGTAACAAGGATCCTTCATCCATAGGATTCCCATCATGAAGAAAAATCAAGGGGAAATTTAATCATAGAGTGATATTATAAATCTGAGCGAATGTAGTGTTCAATTCTGGAATCAAAGTTTAAATATTACAATCCCTGTGATCATTGGCTATTCAGTTTTTGGATTCATCAAACATCCAAGTTATTAATCATCGCCTAGTTTTATAGGAATCACCAGTATTAAAGAATTGTATACCTTTGCATTGATGCAAAACTTCTCAAATACTCACCAATATTTAGTATTCTAATATTTTGCTGATTCAATAGTAAGTATTTAGTATTTGCAGTTTTGTTAATATACTTATACATCTTTTCATTACTAGCATTTCAAGTACTACCCACAACATCTTTGTTACCATCCCATTGGCATCCCCAAACTTAGGCTTTGTGTTCCCCTTTTCCCAAAAACATGTCCCGATAGGTAATGGAACATTCGTTTATCTCCTTTTTGTTGCATATAGGATTACAAAAACTCAAGACTGGCATTTCCTATGTACTCTAAATTGCATTAAAGTTTGATGAACAAGATTTAATACCATTTTTATCAGGATGGAGGTTGACCCACACCTAGTTGTGCCAAGAGAGGGGACACAACTACAACAAACTCCTAAGACTAGACCCTCTACCTCTAGACTATTAGGCTATTAGCCATTAGTGTTCCACATGAGGATGCCATTTTGTAACCAATCTACATTTAAACATATCCAGATTCAGTTAGATGCATCTCTCATTAAATTCTGCAAAAAAAAATACATTTCTAATTAAATTTAAACAAAGTTTCATGTAATCTAGCCAAAACAATTGCCAGCCTTCATGAGTTATTGTTTTGGCAGGTTTTTCAACTAGGTGCCTTTGTATTATTATGCTCGATAAACTTAAATGCCTCCATTCATATTATATCTGCTGACCATAAAGGCTTGATAGAATATTTTTACTAATATAATTTCTTATGCCAAATAGTCCCATTCTATAAATATATTGTGCCTTTCACAACAATAATCAGCTCGAACGCAATGCAACGATATTCTTAAGTTATACCTTCTCCATAGTGACTCATGTCACCAAACATAGGTTAAACTCCCAGACTCTTGTTATGCCAGCCAAAACTTAATTCTGAATAAAAAAGATCTCCGGAGATACAGTTATTCTGGCATTATCAAACATCTTAGAATAGCTCAATGAAATCATTAGTTTGGAAAACAATAAATACCTCTACTTTGAAACTAAAAATATGAAATCAGATCTCCACAGTGTTCATCATACATCCAAATGAAAAAATTGTATCTCTTCTTCTACCTAGGGCAGGTCTCTCAAGAATATCTCTATTTCTCCAAGTTTGTCTGTCTTCAAATAAAGACTTCACAAATTTTCCTATCAAATCTCCCAACCAAAGATGAAGCGCAATGGTAAATCTTTAAGAAAAACTCACTAGCAAAAGCACTCAAGCTCTCCAAGAGAAATAACAAACCAAGCATATTCTAGATGAGCCTCTCATCGTTCTTTTGTAGCCCACTGCAGAGACTCTTGACTTTCCCTCTACTTTGTCTCTTGATTTTCGACATTTGTTATTTTATAGCAACATAAATTTAAATTTTTTAATTAATTTTTACTGCCCAAATGAAGGGGACATTACACCACTAATAACATAAATAAATCTATCAAATGACAATTTTGAGCCTTCCAACAGCAGTAACCAAGAGAATGAATCTTATATTATCACATGAAAAAAAATCAGCTGCAACTAACTGTTTTCTGCCCAACATAATATCGGCTGATGCTAAACAACAAAGATCCAAAATTTGTCAGGCAAACATCATCTGCTTTGCACAGCATCAATTTAGTTTCCTGCCACTCGCCTGACCACAACAATACATCCACATCTATTGCTTATAATAGTTCACAGCAAAACCAAAAACTATGATATAACTTCCAATGCATGTATTAAAGGGACATCTTCATTTACTTCAAAATAAATACAACTAAAGAAGTGAGTATTCACACAACTGCACCTTTCTTCAATTAGATGCCTAAGACATCAATTCAATTAGTCTTCACTCAACGTCATTTTGTATGTATACTGTTCACCCTGAGCTCCGGGTATGTGCTCTGAACTTCTGACTCGAACAGCATAGCAAGCTGCACAACCACGCTATATAGTTAGCCAATCACTTGTTTTAAACATCTATGCCCATGTGTAACTTAAAGTTTCATGAATGCCAACGACAAGCATTGATAAAAGATTCCAGTTAGCTCTCTCAACTATCCTATTTGACCAATAATAGAATGCAGTTTCATATTCAACATAAAGTCCCTTTTATACTATAACTAACCACTTTAAAGAAAGATATCTCACACCAATAGCAAGAGATTTAAGACCGTGCAATAAGGCAATACTGCAAGATACACGCAAAGGAATAAAAATTCATAAATTTCAGTGCTGCATTATTTGCCAAGGTACAACTTACAAGGAATATTTGTAATGTCACTCTATAAAAGAAAATTAAGAAAAGGGGCCACCAGATATGCATACTGAATTGACTTAAGATATAATTTTGTAGTTCACTGATTTGTACATAATTGCCTTTCAATTGTAATTTATCATAGTGAAAAGGTTTTTGCAAAATAAAGTGAGGGGGTATATCAAGAAGCATCCATAACCAAAAATATCAAAACACATTCAGCCTAACATTAAAAATAAGGCCCTTAACCAAACAAAGAACCGGATTTCAAGCTAGATAAGCAAGCCACACATATATCCAAAGAAACCTAAAAACTTGAAAGGGAAGATAAAGCAAAAGAGACCAAATCTGTTTCAACCTCTTAAAAGATTTGATCCTAAAAGGATTAACTGATCCATTTCTTCTGCCTGAACCTCTGCATTCTCTTGAATAGATAGATCAATTGCACTCAAGACACAATGATCACACAACGTATTGATTCCAACCCAGCCTTAGACCCCAGTCTGTGGGCAGTGTTAAGATTTTGAGGAATTTTGTCAGATTCCAGTCTGCACACTTTCTAGACCACTTGAGAACGTAGAGTATCATTGGGGAAGAATTCTGAGATCTTGTTCTCAAGTTGAGAGCGCTTTGGAATTTCAAAATTGCCTCAAATTGTTGAAGAAAAAAGATAAGTTCATGCATACCCTCACAAATTTCCATCAAAAACCATTCAAAACTTCATCAGAATTAGTTTCCTCATTGCAAGACTGTATAAAGTCACCTATATGGGACTATCCAAATCAGATACACGTGATCAAGAAAAGGGTTCTATGAGCACATCAACAAGCTGCACATTCCAAGGAGCCATGGCCCATTGTTCCTCACAAAATTACAACCTCCCATTGAACTATATTAAACCATATATAAAACTCTATCCAGTAACAAAATAGGAGGAGCTTCAATATCTTTCTAGAAAGCTTTCATCAAAGTTGTGAAATCATCAAGAACAAGTTGTTTCCAACCATTTGCAGATCAAACAGCCGCCTCTGAACTCCACTTTCATTACTTGGATATTGTAGTCTTTAAGGGTCATGATAAGTTTCTCTTCAGTCAATTCCAAATGGGAATCCCACAAATCAAAGGAAATTTCCTCATTCCAAGACACTCCATCATTGACTACCTTCTCCAAGTTTTTAGCATTTGCAAGCCCTTTCTTTAACATTTCAGAAGCAAAAAGAAAAGATAGACGAAGATTCACAAAATTCCCTACAGTTGCAATATAGATTGGAGGCATTTTTGCACACTGAAAGCATCATTTTTGCAACAATAGACCAAACAAGAATATCACGTTTGAAGTCCTCAATTCGAAATTTGGTAGCAGAAATGAAGTCAAATAATGGAACAAAACCTGAAATTTGAATGGCGACCAATAGCATTGCGTTAGATCAAAGTTGCATGGACAAGGATATGGATACAACATTGGATACTAATATGAACAGTTTTTATGACCATTATAGATACGGCTGGCTACAACATTTATAAAAATACATACACATATTTAACACAAGATTTTCATTACTTCAAAAGCAATATGGACACAAAATTTCTCCATAAATAACTATAAGTTGATACAATTGACAAAATGCAAAAAAAAGTAGAGTTGCATTGAAAGATAACCCAAAAAGATGGGTCATTGAAATAAAAAAAACTTTTCGCATATCTTTCTAATTTGGTTTAGGATTTGTCTATACCAACAAAATTAAAAAAAGGTTGCATGAAAGGAGTTATTTTAAACTAAATTTTAAAAAATTTATGCCAAATTTTAGAAAAGTCAAATCACGCAGTACCATACATGATAGGAAAAACAAGAATTTATGGGTATCTGTGAATTCAATATCTAATGCATATCTGATTTGTATTAGATATGGGGATACATACCCTTGGGGATGGAAAAAACATATCCAGCTACTTTGTGTTGGATGAATAGTTCTGAGACATGCTATAGAATCTGCAAGTCAATTTTTGACTCGGATTAACCATATAGACTCAACAAGTTTTCTTTTGACTTTGACTCACTTGCAGTAGATCAGGCTGTTAGCATGAATGAAGTATTGAGAGAATATATGTCAAAGGGAGAGATTGTTGAGTGGTTGGCACTTACATTGATTGCTTATGTGTTGCATTCATGACTTGGTCTGTCATTGATGCCAACATATATGTATTCTGATTTATGTCAGACAGTGTTGCAGTACATCGCAGAGGCAGATTTAATCAGCGAGGATGGAGTATGAATAGTTAAGTAATGCAGCATTATATTCATGTTCAGGGATGTGTCTAGATGCTACATCTATGTTCGCGGAAAGTTCTTTAAAGGATTGAATGAGTTACAACTGGATATGTGAAGACTGCTGCAAGCCAGTATGTAGGAAACAGTTTACTGGTAAACCAATTGTATCTGGAAAGCGAGAAGGAATTCAGTTAAGCGAACTTGGATAGTGATTGAAGACATGTTCATGATGATATGTTTGAGGTAGCAGAATCTAGAGATTATTCTCTAAAGGTCACTAAAGAGTATAATGTTTGATATATGATGGAAGTATTGTCATTCATGTCAAAGTCGATCAGAGAGATTGATGGACAAATCGTCATGATGTCTAAGGTACAATGAAATGAATAATAAAATGACAACTATATAAGAGTGGATACATAGAAATATGCTGGCAGAGTTGTGATTGAAACAACAATTGAAGCAATTACCCTAAGAAGATGAAAATGGTGAGTTCAGATATATGAAAAAGCAATATTTATATAAATACACTTGAGCAGATAAGAAATGGAGATAAGAAGACCAAAGAACTGTAATTTCCAGAATTGTTATTGACGACAGTTCAATAGGGAGATGATGACAAAAGTGTGCAAATAAAATCAAAGAACTCATAGAGAAATCAGTTTATGAAAGTATGTGAATAACATAGAGAATCTTTAACAGGAGCCAAAGTACATGTCAGAATCATGAAGAAATGACATCCAGGAGGTCCAAATAAAAGTTTTGTTTGATAGTAGTAAAAAGCTCAGAAGAAGTTAGACCCTCGTACATAAGATGACAACAATGATTTTGTTAGAAACTACAATTGAAACAATTGTTATGTTGTCATTGATGTCAAACCTAATGGTAAGAGAGAGTGTCAAACCTACTGGAGAGACACTTACTAACAGTATACAGTGTCATATCTGTTGATTGATGAAGAGGATTTGAAAATAAGAAATAGCAAGGTGAGCTAGTGTTGATGAGTGATGGAAAGTTAAGTATCATAGAATAACAATGGCACTTGATAAGTTAGTCCTTAACAAGATAATTTGTTGTTCAATCAATACATAAAGTGAAGAAGATGGTTAAAATTAATGTGTGAGAGAAATGACAAGAGTTGAGTTAAACTCTAAGCTTGACCGAGTATCAATATTGGTCGGTCAATAAAAGATATGAAGCAGACGATTAAGGAACTTAAGTTCAAGCTGAGTGATAGTTATTGCCGAGAAAATGTGTCAAGAAGTGTTAGTAGCGATGGAGCATAGTAATGGTCGAGCGAACCTGTTGATGCCGAGTGAGATAGTATAGTGTATGCCGAACTACACAGTGATGACCGAGTAGAACACAGTGATTGCCGAGTAACAACAAAAGTTATAGTTTGCAAAATAATCAAGATTGAGGCCGACACAGTTGAACTTTCGGATTAGTCAAAGCACGTAGATGATAAGGATTGATGAGCTAGCATATTTAATGCACGATGAGAGTTTCTTAAGCGATCAAAGGAAAGGATTTCATCAAGTTTCTACAAGGAGGAGAACAAAATGATGGAAGGATTTGATGAATCTGACCTAACCCTAAGATCTATGGTGATGTTTAAGCGACAAAAGATCAAAATTACCTATTTAAGGAGGCATAAGAGATGTTTTCTAAGGTGGGTTCATTGTTGATTGGCGATTTTAAGAAGCTGTGAAGAGCAAAGCAACAAAAAAGAAGTGCAAAGAATTTGATGAAGAGTGATTGCTTGAGGAGATGCCAAGTAGATCAGTGATGGAGATATGAATGGAGGCCAGTCAATGAACCAACAAATGAATGTATGGAGATCTAAATTTGCAAAGTGAGTTGTATTCTACAAATCAAACCTATTGTTACATTCTAACCATTGTGGCGGTCAAAATCCTTTAATCAAGGTTGACCTAACAGTCATTTTGTAAATCCTTAATCAAGGTGACATTCTTGTGTAATGATCCAAAGTCCTCTAACAAGGTCACTCATAACTATATGATAAAATCCTTTAACAGAGTCACATTTAACAGTGTGTTGTATAACCTTTAACAGAGCTGGCCCTTAACCGAGTTCACTTCAAAAAAGTGAAAAATTGGTAGCATGTTAATTGGTGGTTTTTCCCAAATTAGGTTTCCACATTAAATCCTTGTGTCAAAATGTAATTTACATGTGTGGATGTTATTTTATGCATGCAAGAATTTTCAGTAGTTTATTTTACTGGCTGTCGACACATCGGAAACAAAGAGTTCAATAATTGCATGAAAAGTTGATTTGTCGATGATAAGCTATATAGACAGAGTTGTTTTATGAGACTGATTAAGTTGTGTGAAGCTATTGAAAGTTGAATTAGTGCATCTGGACTTGAGGATAACCGATGCACCCCTATCCCCCCTCTCTCAGTTATTCTAAATCATTATAACAATTGGTATTAGAGCACAATTGCTTGTAAAGAAAGTTTGAAGGACTCAAGCTAAAGATCAAGATGTACAAAAGAGAGATCCCTAAGTTGCACAAGGAGAACTTCACAACATGGCAAAGATTGATGAGATTGCACTTATCTGACATTGGAGATTCCACATCATACTACCTGGACAATGAATACATTGAGGTTCTTAGACCCATGACAATTGAACAAATGAAAGAAAAGTAGGAGCACAACCAAATAATGATTGAACTTGCAATAACCCAAAGTTATGTTGAATTCAAAGATGTGAAGGAATGCACTACTGCAAAGCTTTTATGGGACAAGTTGGCAAAAATTCATGGAGGACATAAAAATTTGTTGAGAGCTAAAGCAAAAAGCTTGAGAGGAAAATTTGACGACATGAGTATGAAAGAAGGTGAAATTGTTGCATAGTATTGTGGTCGAATCAAAGAAATGGTGAATGCTATCAGAAGAGTTGGAGGAGACATATCTGATGAGACTGTGATAAGTAAGGTATTGAGGACTTTACTTCCTATCTATGCAATTAGAGTATCTGCAATTCAAGAACTAAGATGTACAATTGGTAATGATCAAACCTTGGATAGTCTAATTGGTACATTCACTATATTTGAATTGTCAAATTTTGATAATTATTCCACTGTTAGTGTTGAATCTACATTTAAGGCACAATTGACCCTTGATGGATCTAAGAAAACAAAGAAAAGCAAGTATGTAGAAAGTGACAGTGGATTTGATGATGATCTTGATGAGCTTGAAGCACAATTGACCAAAAGACTACCTAAAGGAAAAGACAAATGCAAAGGTGAACTACCTAGTATCTGTTTTACATGTAACAAAGTTGGTCATATTGTTGCCATATGTCTTGACAGAGATGAGCAAGAAAGGAAAGATTTCAAGTACAAAGGAAGGAGAGACAATAGAGGTAATAGAGACTACAAGGATAAAGGTACAAAATCTTGTTACATTGCTGAAAAAGATAGTTCTAATAGTAATTCTAATGATCACGATGAATAAGTTGTTTATGTTGTAATGAAAGATGATTTTGATGAAGATGGGAAAACTACATTGATTTCACATGTGAGTAAAAATGATAGATGGATAATTGATAGTGGTTGCTCAAATCATATGACTAGTGATACAAATAAGTTTGAGAAGTTAGAACATTATAATAGAAGTACTGTTAAGTTTGGTAATGATGCACCATGTTATGTGAAGGGTAAAGGACCAATCAAATTGAATGATAAGATCAAATGTGACAATGCATATTGGGTTGATGGTTTGAAATATAACTTGTTGAGTGTGGCACAGTTGATAAGTTCAAGCTACTAAATTGATTTCCAGAACAAGAAGGCAAAGATTTATGATGTTGCCGGTGAACTAGTTGGAAGTGGAGAGCAAACAAGAGGTAACTTGTTCTATCTAGACCTATCTGAAGATACTTGTCTATATGCACAATGTGAAGATATTTGGTCATGGCATAAGAGGTTGTCATGTGAACTTTGATAATTTGATAAGCATTAGTAAGATGAAAAGAGTTAGCGGATTACCAAGATTAAGCAAACCTTATAACGTGGTGTGCAAACAATGTCAAATGGAAAAAATGACAAAGTCAAGTTTCAAGAGCAAGACCTATTCTTCTGATGAAATTATTACAGACAAAGATTCAGGTGTAATGACAAGAAGAAATTTGAGGAATGCTACATGCTTATTATGTGTGTTTGAGCCTAAATTTGTCAAAGATACTTTGGAGAATGAAGATTGGAAAGAAGCAATGAATGAAGAAATTGAGCAAATTGAGAATAACAAGACTTGGACATTGGTACGCAGACCAAAGGATAAGAATGTGATTGGAACCAAGTAGGTTTTCAGAAACAAGCTTAATGAGAAAGGTGAAGTCACAAGAAATAAGGGAAGACTAGTTTGTAAGGGATATGCACAGGAAGGAGTTAACTATGGTGAGACTTTCGCCCCAATTGCAAGGTTGGAGAGAACTTTTCTTGCATATACTACTTACAAAAGATTCAAAGTATATCAAATGGATGTAAAATCTGCATTTTTTAATGGAATTCTAGAGGAAGAAGTCTATGTTGAACAACTTGAAGGATTTGTTGATCCGAGCAAAAAGAATATGGTATGTAAGTTACACAAAGTTTTATATGGTTTAAAGCAAGCCCCTCGAGCATAGTATGAAAGGTTACATAATTATTTGGTGAAAATTGGTTTTGCAAGAACTAATTACAATAGCAATCTATGTTTGAAGAGTGAATCTGAAAGTAAGATATTGCTTGCTGAAATTTTTGTTGATGATATCATAATTGGAGGAAAAGATTCATTGAGCAAATCTTTTGCTAATGAAATAAAAAAGGAGTTTGAATTGTCAATGTTTGGAGAGATTAAATTCTTTGTTGGATTGCAAGTTTATTAGATGAATACAAGCATTTAAATTACTCAATCCAAGTATATCAAAGAGATATTGAAGACCTTTGGAATAGAAGACTCAAAACCAATTGGAACACCTATGGCAACTAGACATAAGTTGTGAAAGAATGATGATTCAGCTGAAGAGAATCAAACATTATCGTGTCAATGATTGGAAAGCTATAATATGTTGTACATAGCAAACTCGACATTGCATTAGTAGTTGGAATTGTTGCTAGATTCTCTGCTAATCCCAAAGAAAATCACATGATGGCAGTGAAAGGATACTAAGATACTTGAGAGGAACAAAAGACTATGGATTATGGTACAAGAAAAGTGACAAATTTGAGTTGAAGGTTAATAGAGATGCTGATCGGGCAGAAAATGTTGATGATAGAAAAAGTATAAGTGGAGGAGCTTTCTTTTTAGGAAGAAGATTGATTTCATATACAAGCAAGAAGCAAAATTGTATTTCATAATCTACAATAGTGGCTGAGTGTGTGTTGTTGTAGCAGTGAATTTTTCAAATATTGTGTAGATCCAACAATTGTTGAAAGGAATGAAAGAAGAGATCATTGAACCTATGTGAACACAAGGAACAGTTAGCTGACATATTCACTAAGGCATTACCCAAGGATGTTTTTGAGTATCTAAGAGGTAAGTTAGGGGTCATCCCCCTACCTACAGAAAACTAGCAAAGATGTTGCACTGCATCAATTGTTATGAACACAAAATTTTACAAGATTGATGCAAGAGGTCACACTTTAGGAGCAGCCTAAAGGTGTAAAAAACCAAGGCACTGAACTATGAGTAGATGAAGCTGCAAAGAGTTAATGTTGATGTGACATTTCTATATCAGTCAGAACAGTGACATGAAGATGTACATGAATGGCTAATGTCTTTGGCACTATTGTCAAAGAGGGAGATAATGATCAAGTTACCATACAAATAAAGTGGGAGATGTATGACAGTTATGATCCGGGGGATAAAAACTAGTGGAAATTGAAATGTCCCCAATGCTCCAAGAATCAACATCATTACAAAGTGTTCACAATTCTTACTCCAATGCAACATGAACAGGCGAAATTGGAGTTTGGATGCAAAAGTTATGGCCGGTCAAAGTTTGGTCAAACAAGGAACAAAGGCCATAAAAAGGTGAAAAAATAATCATCTCAAAAGTGGTCAACAATGAATTTCAAATGAAAGAGCTCATCAAAAGCTTTCCAATGGCATTCGTTTCGTCAAAAACGAAGATCGGATGTGAAAGTTATGACGGTTTGAAGTTCAGGTAAAAGTGTGGATTCTGATGACATTAGCATGACATCATAAAATCTTAAAGAGAGGAAAAAAATTCAAATTCAAAATCAAATGGTTATTTAATTCGAATTAAAAGAATTAGATAATGGGAGTTGAACTCCCAACCATTCGCTCCTAAAATTAAGGCCAACCAATGGGCTATCTATAGTACATGAGATATTATAGGAAGAGACTTTATCTATCCATAACAAATCCACCCAACCTTATGTAAAAAAGGGATATTTGTTAAAACAAACCCCTATTAATGGAGTAAAATCACAACTATGAAATGGTAAAAAAGGGAAATTCGAATATATGTAATCAAAATAGGGGATCATATGGTTTTGGTTGTTTTAGCCCATTTTTGGCTAATTTCATGTATAAAATGGAATTAGGAGCTCTTTCAAAGATCATCCAGGTGATGAGAAGGAGATTATGATTTTGGAGACTTGGTGATTATTCCTGCACATTGGAGAATAATGCTGCAATTGTGCTTGAAGGGAATTATTTCAAAACACTTGTAACTGATTTTGGAGCTAATCGAATTGGTCCCTTTATTGGAGTAGGACCCAAAGACGTAGTTCAACCCACGGACAAACTCCGTTATCAATTGTATTTTGTCTTCTATCTCTCTATACTCTTTCTTTCAGTCATTACATTATTATGCTTTGTTCATTTAACCATTTAAGTTGTGTTAATTCGCTAATTAATGCTTTGACTTAACTTTATGTAATAATGTTAAGCATTCCTCTGTAATAGTCCTAGATCCTAATCAAATCAAATTTGGTATCAGAGCTCTTGTGTGACTAGTATTGCAGATTTGAATGCTAACAAGATCCAGGATCGAGAAAGGCGCAGGAAAGCTCAAGGAATACAATCCTGAGATCGGAAAACGAAGGACTAAACCATTATCACAAATGGCAGACGAAGGTGGTGGACAAGTTTTTCAAAATAAGAGTATCCAAAAGACTCTTTAGAATTTGCAAACAATGGTAGAAGTTTTGGTACAGGAAAGAGAAGAAAAGATGCGAAGACGTGTAGCTCGGAAGGACAAAGGGAAAAAGAAAGGAGGCGATCATGATCCTCCAAACACACCTCCCTCTTCTCCTTCTTCCCCATCTTCTCCTTCTTCTACCCATTCTGAGCCTTCTAACATTTTTAAGGGTGGACATAAGCCTCGAATCAAGTTGGATGTAAAGTTTGATTTACCAAAGTATTGTGGGGAGTTAAATGTCGAGAAATTAGATGACTGGATTTAGCAAGTATAAGTCTACTATAGAGTTCAAAACCTTGTAGATGATGTTGATAGAATTCAGTTAGCCACTCTTCGGTTAGGTGGTATAGCTCTAACTTGGTGGGAGAGTAGGACTCGAGATGAAACTTCACAGCATGGTAAGTTCAAATTGTCTTGGTCAGAATTTGTTAATGCTTTAAAGAAGCAATTCTACCCCCTAGGCCATATGCAACAGTTAATGATGAACTGGCAACATTTTAGACAAGGGAAAGGTCAAACTGTCAAGAAGTACACCCATGAATTTCATAAAAAGGCTATTTCATTAAATGTTCCATTGTACACCCAAGATACTTTACTAAAGTACATAGGTGGTCTTCATTCTTACCTAAGACATTCTATTTTGGTTTTGAATCCATGTAACTTGGATGAAGTGAGTGTACAAGCAACACACTTAGAGTCAAGGGGTAAGGGTACTTTCATTGATAGGGTTGAAAAGAAGCCATCTAAGTTTGAAGGTAAATCTAAAGACAAAGGGAAGGGGAAAAAGAGAGCTATAGCAAAGAAAGAGGGTGAAAAACCCACATGCTCACATTGTAAGAAAGAAGGGCATGATGATTCTAAGTGTTGGAAGCTACACCCAAAAAAAGGCCAAAGAGATATGGTGGAAATTAAGGCAAACAAAAGACTACTATTGTAATTCAACAGGATCTTGGATCTGACTCAGAAGATGAGACAAAGATTGTTGCTACTGCGATCCAAGGTAAAAGAAAAGGTATATCTCTTTCCTTAGCTACAAGTTCTTCAAATATAAGTGCAAGTACAAGTAAAGAATCTTCTCCTAAGAATGATAAGCAAAGGAATGAATTGTTTCATATTCAAGTTGTTATCAAACATACTAAGGTTGATACTTTGTTTGATATGGGTTCTCAAGTAAATTTGATATCTAAAGAAGTTGTTAAAAAGCTTAACTTGACTACAACACCTCATCCAAAACCATATCCCCTTGGATGGGTTTGCAATGATGCATAGTTACAAGTAACTAAACAATGTAAATTGATATTTGCTATCACTACAAACTTTGTAGATGAGGTAGAAGCTGATGTAGTCCCTTTAGATATCTAGAGTCTTGTGCTTAGGAGTCCATACCTATATGATCGGCAAGCTATCTTTTATAGGGGAGAGAACAAATATCATCTTTTCAAAGATAAGGTTGAATACATTGTATGAGCACATAAGATAAAGACTAATCTTGAATTAGTTAATGCTGGTCAGATGAAAAGGTTAGTTAATTCCAGTAAGAACTTTGTTTTGATGCTTGTAAAAGCCAAAGAAGATGAAACATCTGAAGCATTCAAGGGGTGTGATCCTAATCATAAATCTAAAATGGTCAAAATCATTTCCGCTTATGATAACTTGTTTCAGGAACCGAAAGGGTTACCTCCTAAGAGAGAGATTCAACATGAAATTCAGTTACAGCAGGACGCGCCACTTCTTAATATTGGCATGTATCGTTTATCAGTTTTGCAGAATGAAGAAATTAAAAAGCAGGTTCAGGGGTTGGTTGAGAAAGGAGTTATTCATCCAAGTACTTCTCCTTGTGGTTCTCCTATTGTGTTGGTTCTAAAGAAAGATGGGACTTGGAGAATGTGCATCGACTATAGAGCTCTAAACAAGATAACGGTAAAGAACAGGTATCCTCTTCCTAGAATAGATGATTTACTTGATCAGTTGAAACATGCAATTTATTTCACTAAGTTAGACTTGTGTAGTGGATATCATCAAATTCGAATTGCAGATAATGATATCTGGAAAACTACTTTCAAGACAAAACAGGGGCTATTTGAGTGTTTGGTCATGCCTTTTGGGCTTTGTAATGCACCAACTACATTTATGAGTCATGAATGATGTCTTTCATCCCTTTATTGATGATTTTGTCAGTCTATTTAGATGATATCCTTGTATTCATTAAGTCTTGGGATGATCATGTAACTCACATAAAAAGAGCCTTGAATGTATTGAAAAAAGAAAGACTATGTAAAGATGTCTACATGCGAATTTGCTAAGACATCATTAGTGTACTTAGGCTATGTCGTAGGGGATGGTCAATTGAAAGTAGACCCTGCGAAGGTTGAATGCATTGTAAAATGGCCTAAGCCAAGTACAGTTATAGAAGTTAGGAGCTTCTTAGGTGCAGTTCAATATTAGAGGAAGTTCATTGCAAACTTCTCTTACATTGCATCACTGTTGCATGCATTAACCAATACGAAGGCAACTTTTCAGTGGGGAGGTCCGCAATAGAAGGCTTTCGATACTTTAAGGGAAAAGTTGAGCACTACACCAATTTTGGCTATAACTGATTTACATCAACCATTTTGAAATCAAGACAGATGCAAGTGGGTTTTCCATGGGAGCTGTATTAATGCAAGGAGGTAAACCAGTCTGCTACCACTCTGAAACTTTTTCAGGAGCAATAAGTAACTATCCCACTTATGATAAGGAACTTTATGCTTTAGTTCAGAGTGTTAAGAAATGGAAGCACTACTTAATGGGAAAGGAAACTGTAATCCGCACTAATCACCAGCCACTGCAATATTTGCACTCACAATCTAAGTTGCAACAAAGTAGGCACATTAGGTGGATGGGTTTTCTACAACAGTTTCATTTGGTAATTAAGTATAAGAAGGGTGTTCATAACAAAGTAGCAGATATGCTCTCTAGGCCTCCTGTTAAGAATGCTTTGATAATCCTTCAGAATAGTTCTATGGTTCATGAGAGTTTTCAGGAACAATATGCTAATGATGAGAACTTTAAGGATATCTATGCAGCTTTAATCCAAGGTAAACATGTAGAAGAGAAAGATTACTATGTGGAAGATAATTTGTTGTACCACTTGGGAAAATTATTCATTCCTAAAGATGAATAGGCACATGTAATCCGTGAAGCACATACATCTTTGATTGTAGGACATTTTGGGGTAAGACATTGACTCAATTACAAAAATATTGTTATTGGCCTTGTATGCAAGACACTGTAACTAAGTATATAAAAGGATGTGTAATGTGTGCAACTAGCAATTAGCAAACCAAGTAACAGGAAATTGGGTTTGTACACACCATTACCTGTACTATCCTATCCATGGGAAAGTGTGTCTATGGACTTTGTGGGGGGTTTACCTATGTTTAGGAAGCATCATGATTATTTGTATGTAGTAGTTGATCGGCTCAGCAAAATGTGTATTTTAATGCCTTGTAAAAAGCAGGTCACTGCTGAACTAACAACTCATTTGTACTCTCAATTTGTATGGGTTCATTTTGGGTTACCTACTTCTATTGTATCGGATCAAGATTCTCGATTTTTAGGGGAAATTTGGTCATCTTTGTGGGGACTCATGGATACCAAGCTGAAGAAGAGTACAACCTTCCATCCACAAACTGACAGACAGACAGAGGTAGTCAATAGGCCAGTTGTTCATTTGCTCAGAGGATACTGAAATAAGCATCCTAAGTTGTGGGATGAAAGTCTTCACTATGTGCAACATGCTTACAACCATGTTGCACACTCTTCTACAAAGAGGTCTCCTTTTGAGACTTGCTTCAGTTACTTGCCTAAGACACCAATGAATTTTGCTTTTGGGAAGGATGATGTTGTAGATGGACCCCTTGATACACAAAAAGCTCTAAAGTTCATCCAGAAAGTCCAAGCAATCCATCAAGCAGTAGAAGCACAGTTGGAGCAGAGCCAGGCAAAATACAAGGCTCGCCATGATAAGCATCGCATTGATCACCATTTCCAAGTTGGTGATAGAGTTTGGTTACATATCAGCAAGGAAAGAATGCAAGGTGAAGGAAGAAAGCTCAAGCCTATCCGATATGGTTCTTTTGAGATCTTAGAGAAGATCGGTACCAATGTCTTTCGCCTTAATCTTCCTCCATACATGCAGATATACTCTGTTGTCAATGTTGAGAATTCGAAGTTGTATGAGCCTCCAATGATCTTGGATGAAGACCATTGACATTCAAGTTCCATCCGTTGATGATCTTTCACCAGAGTACATGTCAGAATTGTCGAAAGATGTCATCTTTGATAGGAATGTCAGGACATCATGAAAAGGACCAGTTGAATATGTCCGAGTGGGATTGAAAGGGATGCATCCAAGCAAGGCAAGATGAATGGAGATTGGTAAAGTGAGGGAACTATACCCTCACCTACTTTTCAAGTAATCAAACTTTTAGAGGTCCAAAAGCCCTTTAGTGGGGAGGCTTGATACAGTGGATAAAAATCAGTGGAAATTGAAATGTCCCCAATGCTCCAAGAATCAACATCATTACAAAGTGTTCATGATTCTTACTCTAATGCAACATGAACGGGCGAAATTGGAGTTCGGATGCAAAAGTTATGGTCGGTCAAAGTTTGGTCAAACAAGGAACAAAGCAAAGTAACAAGAATCGGAATCGGATCGAAATCGGCAAGGCCGAATCAAATCGTGAATCGGCCATGAATCGGAATCGAATCGGCCATGAATCAGAAAATTTAAAAAACCCTTGAAATTTAGTGAGTAACTTATTTCATAAACCCTTTATCGCTGATTCGATTCACCGATTCACAAAAAATCGTTTGGCTTGAATCGAATCGCCGAATCGCGTGAATCGCATGAATCGCCATGATTCTTGGAACTATGGAACAAAGGCCATAAAAAGGTGAACAAATAATCATCTCAAAAGTGGTCAACAATGGATTTCAAATGAAAGAGCTCATCAAAAGCTTTCTAATGGCGTTCATTTCATAAAAAACGGAGATCAGATGTGAAAGTTATGAAAGTTTGAAGTTCAAGTAAAAGTGTGGATTTTGATGATGTCAACATGACATCATAAAAGAGGGAAAAAATTCAAATTCAAATTAAAATGGTTATTTAATTCGAATTAAAAGAATTAGATAATGGAAGTTGAACTCCCAACCATTCACTCCTAAAATTAAGGCCAACCAATGGGCTATCTATAGTACATGAGATATTATAGGAAGAGATTTTATCTATCCATAACAAATCCACCCAACCTTATGTAAATAAGGATATTTGTTAAAACAAACCCCTATTAATGGAGTAAAATCACAACTATGAAATGGTAAAAAAGGGAAATTCAAATATATGTAATCAAAATAGTGGATCATATGGTTTTGGTTGTTTTAGCCCATTTTTGGCTAATTTCATGTATAAAATGGAGGTAAGAGCTCTTTCAAAGATCATCCAGGTGATGAGAAGGAGATTATGATTTTGGCGACTTGGTGACTATTCCTGCACATTGGAGAATAATGTTGCAATTATGCTTGAAGGGAATTATTTCAAAACACTTGTAATTGATTTTGGAGCTAATTGGATTGGTCCCTCTATTGGAGTAGGACCCAAAGACGTAGTCCGACCCACGGACAAACTCCGTTATCAATTGTGTTTTGTCTTCTATCTCTCTTTCTTTCAGTCATTACGTTATTATGCTTTGTTCATTTAAGCATTTAAGTTGTGTTAATTCGCTAATTAATGCTTTGAATTAACTTTATGTAATAATGTTAAGCGTTCCTCTGTAATAGTCCTAGATCCTAATCAGATCAAGTTACCATTCCTATTAGTAAGAGGGAGAGAATCTATATGGATTGATTGATATTAAAAGAGGGAGACATATGTTGTTGAACTAGAGGTGTAGTCATCTACAGATATGACAGTGAGAGAGTATGTGTTGAAATTGTAGAGGGACTATCATACAGTTGATACTACTACAATTGATGGTAGAGGGAGCATCTAGAAATTGCATTGGATGAGAATCAGAATGAAACTAAGAAAGAGAGAACAAACACAGAGGGAGCGGTTTGGCAACTGACAGTATGACACAATATGAATTTTGGATTGCGCAGTAACTAGTGAGGTGTTGTCATCAATGCCAATGAGGGAGATTGGTGGGAATTACAATTAGAACAAATGTTATGTTGTCATTGATGTCAAACGTAATGGTAAGAGAGTGTCAAACCTACTAGAGAGACATTTACTAACAGTGTAGAGTATCATATCAGTTACTTGATGAAGAGGATTTGAAAAGAAGAGATAGCAAGGTGAGCTAGTGCTGATGAGTGATGGAAAGTTAAGTAAGATAGAATAACAATGGCCACTTGATAAGATAGTCCTTGACAAGATAATTTTTTGTTCAATCAATACATGAAGTGAAGAAGATAGTTTGAATTAACGTGTGAGAGAAATGACAAGAGTTGAGATAAACTCTAAGCTTGACCGAGTATCAATATTGGTCGGTCAATGAAGGAGCTGAAGCAAAAGATTAAGGAACTTAAGTTCGAGCCGAGTGAGAGTTATTGTCAAGCAAATGTATCAAGAAGTGTTAGTAGCGACCGAGCATAGTAATGGCCGAGCGAACCTATTGATGTCGAGCTATACAGTGATGACCGAGAAGAAGAACACGGTGATTGCCAAGTGACAACAAAAGTTAGAATTTGCGAGAGAATCAAGATTGAGGCCGAAACAGTTGAAATTTTGGATTAGTCAAAGCGTGTGGATGATAAGGATTGATGAGCTAACGTATTTAATACACGACAAGAGTTTGTTATGCGATCAAACCCACCAAGAAACTAGAATCAGAAAAAATTCCCAAACCTGAAAATTAGGGTTTTGAACAAAAACGGCCCTAGTGCAAAAATACCATGAAAAATGGCAGAAATGTGCAGGAAAAAAAAAAGATCAAGACAAAAATGGGTTGCAAAACCGAACCAGAAGTTGGCAGCAAATCTCTCAGAATAGAAACCTTGGTCGAATTATAGAGAGAATTAGAAGCAAATATGCATGTAAATAATTTCAAAAATAAAAGGCAGATAATTTCAACCAAGGAATTATAATTACTTTTGATAAAATTTAGAGTATTGGCTCTGATACCATATTACGAAGTAATCGGAAAATATTTGTTTGTTATTAACAATGATCAAGAGATCAATTTATACAAGAGACTGAACGATATTTCCTTAAGAAACAATAGTAAAGAATAGAAACATTTTATTCTAGAAACAAAAAACTAAATATTAGAAACATTCTAATATTTACAAAAACATTCTAATATTTACAAAAGCTTGCAATAGATAACCATTAGATACTAAACAAAGATAATAGAAACTATCTATTATCATAATATATGCTTCGAATGATTCAGTGCAAGTTAATCTTAATCATTTGGCCCTTGCAACTTCAGTATGAAGAGATATAAAGAGGTTTTAGCCTCAGTTTTTAAGTTAGTTCATGCATTTTGGATTTGTAAACTGAAACAAGGTTCTTTGGCATTTACTTTGTATTGTAATTCAGTCTGATACAGAGAGATAAACATTTCAGACTTATAAACAGCTATATAAAGCACCTTTTTTCAATAAAATTCACTCGTTGTTCTAGTCAGTTTATTGTGTGCAAAGAATCAATAGATAAATGTTTCATGTGAGATTCCACATTTTTCCTTTTATATTTGTCTCATTCAGCACCTTTAGGCAGAATTATGCGAACAGCAACTAGTTGTGAAAGTTTTATTGTCCTTGTGTTGTAATTATTTTCACCTTTTTATGTAACACTATGCATAGGTATCAAGAAATTTTGAGTTATGTTACAATTGGGCCTTTGAATATGTTAGTTAGAAGCAGTAGTATGGGTTCTGAAGACCAATTTGTTGCATCATGTACTAGTCACACTATCATTTCCAAAGCAATCGTCTTTCCCTTTTCCCAAGAAGTGAAGTAGTCTATGTGAAGTACTAAAGGGAACCAGCCTTCTCTGGAGGTTCCTTCTCACTACAGGTTACCACAACTTGAGAATGATCCCATGTGGCACAAGGCTGCTAAGTTGAGAGCTCGACAAGGGTGCAAGCTTGCATGATAATAGTTTTGGCACACCTCTCAGGAAAAAAACTGATTTCTAATTCATTTTCAAAATATATACTTTGTTAGTATTTCATGTCAATGCCAGTATTTTTGGCCTTTGAAGGCATTATTTTACACACCTGGCAATTCTGAGTGTACACAATCACTGGTTGAGAAATGCATACCAAAATCAGCACTTCAAAAATTTAAGCATATCAAAATCAAGATTCAACAACCATAAGTGGTTTGGGATAAACTTATATGGATAAACTTTTAATTTTTTATTAGAAAAGCCTCATGATGGTATCTCCATAGAGTATCTAAAAATGTAGCATAAACAATTGTCTTGTGTACCAAGCCATTCAAGATTAGAAGAAGATCTTGAACTCTAACACAAACTACTAAAATGCCTTATTTGCTAGCTTGGTATTATTAAAACAAGTGGGCATACCAAGCCCATGGCCACTTACAAGGGAACAAGCAGTTCTTAACAGTCTTCTTTTTTCATAAAAGGATGGTTATTACATGCTGCAGATCTTAATGCTGTTATGAAAGTTCTAACCTTCACATACAAAGATTTTAGTGATTGTGAAGAACACCTAACAAAAAACGTTAACAGACTTGCAAAAGCATACAGTATCAATCATATTAAGAGAAGATGTATAAATTCACACATTAGCTCTTTATATAGAAAAGAACTGGGCAGTTCATAGTCATACCATTCTCTATTTTCACCAAACTCTGAAGCATTACTTCCATCTTCTTGTTCATCTCAAAATTGTCATCCATAATTGGAGCAACAAGACTTAGATCCTTATATAGATCTCGAACAAAATTGCATATTCTATTTGCTGTCTCCACCTCTCCACCAGCCACCTGACTAATGGCTAACCTCATGAGCTCTCCTGTCAAATCTCCAATCTAACAAAGCACAATAAATACTAAAGTAAGTCTTCCAGCATATCCATGAATCCAGACACAAGAACATGTGTCTTGTACTCACCCCTAAAAGATAATCCAGAACATTGATCTTGAATTGGCTAGTAGATGAATCGCCAAGCTTTGAAATCTCATTATTGAGATCTGCAAGGGTCAAAATTTTCCCGCTTTTACAAAATTCAAGCACTGTGGCTGCTTCTACAAACTCTTGAATCTGTGCAATCCAATACCACGCCACCAAAAGAACATAAATGGATTCATAAATAAAAGATTCAGAAGATTCCAATATGGAGGCTCAAACACAAACAAAAAGATTCAACAAACCCCAGGTGAAAAAGCTCTTCGGAGCTTCCAGGCATCATTGGCATTGCCTTGCAACTCATTAGCAACACGTGAGAGGTGCTTCTTTCTAACCTCATCCAGACCCCTCTCTGCCTGCTTCAAAACTGTCTCCTTGTCATCGTTACCAATCCTACAAAATTAGCACAGCAACATAATATTTGAGAATGTAAAGTTTCATATGTTCAAGTATAACTACCATTTACAGCAGTGGTAATTCCAAAGAATGCTACTTACATGAATATAATCACATGCCACCATAATAACACAGCAAATTATGAGAGAACAACAGCTTTATAATATGAGGCAGTGTGACCTGTCGCATTAATGCCCTTGTTCATTCATCTAACTATTTATGAATTGGTTGATTAAGTGTTGTCACTAATGCCATAACCATTGAGTAAACCATACATGGCCAAAAAAAAGGCTACTGTGCTGCCTAAGCCAAAAATAAAACAATCACCAACCTAAGTCCACTGGGAAATTTGTAATTACTTAATAAGAATGTGACTTTCTCCTTTTATCCCTCATATACAAAGTTAAGGCCCCTCCAATGTGGCCCAAATATAATATCAAGAAGGAGATGGAAGATGAGAAGGCCCCAAAGATACAGTTGCTACTGCTGATTGTCAAACCAAGAAGCCGTTCCACTTAATCTCAATTGCTTCACTTCAGCTCTAAGTGCATACACCCTCTCAATGCATTCATTTTACTCTGTGAACACCTCTTGCAACCTTCCTTCTATTGAAATCCTCTAGTTTCCACCATGAGATGTTTGCCACCAAGCCATCAATAGTGTCAAACAATACTCATACTCAACAACCTCATTAGCTTGTTTTGTGTAAGCTGGGTCTTCTGAAAAGCTGTTCTTCGAATTTTGAATTTTGCTTCTCCAAATTCTCTGGTTGGCTTTGTTCATATAACAAATGTCACAAACAGTAACATTAAAGTTCAGCATTGTTCACAACAAGCACTATAAGTACTGATGTAGGAAGATGTGTTCGATAGAATATGAGGCTTCAAAGTTCAAACATGCTAGCAAAAGAGTAGACATGACTGGGTGAAACATGGTAAGCAACCACAGGCAGTGTCTGTGAGGCATTAGACTCTATACACTCTCGTCTCAAAGTTCAAACTCCAAGAGACAGATTTCTATAAATTCTTGATATTTGTTGTCTTATTCAAACTGGCTGAGGCTTAAGTAACCAAACAGCTACAACTAAAGTCTAAATCTGTTACTCTTCTTGCAATGTCATGCATAAAAGATACCATAACCTTAAAAAAATGTTACAATATACCACATAGGTCCCCCTTATCGAGTTCACGTATTAAAACATCCTATGAAGAATCTGCATAAGAACAGTTAAGCTCTTCTCTCCTCCCCATCTGTACGTTTTCTTCCAAGTTTCCCATAGTCACACGCACCTTATGCAATTATATAGTCTCACACTCAATCACAGGATGTCCATCTTGTGGCCTTGTGTACTTGATTGAAGGTATTCCCAGGGTTGCATGAAATAGTGGTCCCAGTTGTTTCAGTCAGTTGAATCTTCTATCTACCATGATTCATCCCTGTTTACAAAGAAGTAGCAAACAAAACCTCTCTAGAATGAGCAACAGGTACAGCCAGCTGCTCAGAAGATGTCAACACAGCATGTGAAGAGGGCATGCAAACAAGATAGGTGAAAGAAGATTCTGGAAACCTGGGTGCCCTACTTCCCTCATCATTGTATTTTTGCATGTCATGTGGTTTTTCCTCTTCATTCTTCTACATCTTCATAATAATAAATGTCACTCTCCTTAATGACTTTTTAGGGGTTATCCTGCATTCTTTTGGTTGATTGTCTTGCCCTTTTGCTTCAGTCAATGGAACATCCATGTGTTTCAAATTTTCAATCTATAGGTCAATGACCAAACCAGCTTATAACTGTCACTGGAACTCCAATCACTTCCCATAGTCGCATGATTGTGCATTGTGTCCAGGAATAGCCCAATTCAATGCCCAGGTTTTAAAAATCCTTCTAAACACAAGAAAAATCAACTTGGGAATTCCGTTTGGCAACAAGTTTTCTGATAATATATTTCTCTCCTCAAACTTATCATATTCATCCACTGTTCATCATCCACACAGCATTGTCAAATTCTGCAGTGGCTCCAACTAACTGAGAACAGGTCACACCCACAAGATACCGTCATTCTTCAACTAAAATTTATTTCCAATGCCTCGATTTCCCTTGGTCCACATGCATACAAAACCTTCAGCAGTCAAAATATCTCTACACAGAATTTGGATAAAATAATCCTTTCAGAACTACATAACTTGAAGATTGCTTCCCAGCTTTACAGCCAACAGTTCATGCCAGGTTGCCCCACTACCCTTGTATAATGCTCAGTTTTGTATATTACTTTTGTTAAAGATCTCATTGATGCATATTTTAATTTGCTTTTGTAACTTGTAATAGCACTTGTAGATTTTATGTGTTTTCCAAGTTACTATACAAATGAATATATATGTGATATAAAGAGGCATGCCTCATGAAGAGACACGTCTCTTTAATATATTAACTTACATTAGTTATAGTTATAACACAATTAATATACCCTCAATATATTATAATGATTATATAACAAGATATATATATATAGCACTCCTAATATAAGTTAATTATTCCATATATAATATTTGTCATATATTATATATCTCATATATATAATATAATTTATCCGACAGAATTATAACATTAACACTCCCTCTTAATGAAGAAGGATAAAACACATAGATATTACACCATAGGTAATATTTCAAAAACAATACATATAGGAAATCTTTGATTAGAAGATTTCCAGTCTATGATATCATATAAGTATTGGCCTATCAATATATCAACACATGATATTCACCAATTACTATTTGATATCATATTAGGTAACATGAGCATTGGCCTATCAGAACATGAATCAAATGATATTCACCAAGTACTCAATGCGGTAATGGCCTATCAGAATATCATGGCAAGATATTCACCAAGTACCTTAAATATATCTATACAAACAACTTGTAGATAGTCAAATTAATGACATCTAACACCTAGTTGTTGATTTATAAGATAAAGCCTTTCATGATTTATTTCAACATTTACACAAAATGTATATCATGATACAAGTTATTGTAAGGTCATCACCTTTCAATAACTTCACCTAATACAAGTGATAATCATTTAGAAGTCATCACTTGTTCATGATGTACACAAGGGACAAGCTCATACACGTATGACATCAAAAGTTCACATGAAGTCTCCACGAATATTGTCATGTGGTGTTGTCACAACATCCACAATAAACATATCAGAGAATAAGGTTTTCACCTCAAGCTTATCTCTCATAGACAAGAATGTAATACAAAGGATTTCACTTGGAAATTCTTCGTCATGAAGAAACAATAACCTTTTGATCTTCTTGTCAAGGTTATTAATAAACTCTCAAAGTTCTCTCTTAGTTTGATATCAACTCTTCTGGCCTCTTAGCACAAGGTTTTCTCCGATGAAGCATTAGACTCCCTCTGAATCCATTATCATCCTTCTAACCTCTTGGTAGCAAGTCATGTCATGCTTCCCTAGTTCAATAGGTATCCTAATAGCATAAGGCCTTCCAGCCTACATTCATGAGACTTTATCCCATGAATCATAGTCCTTTAGCTATTATAGTTTCTGACTAGTGGAGAATCCATCAACAAGGTCTACTCCTCCTGAACCAAGATCATCAAAAGTTTGATTGAAGCATTTTTATTTTCTGCTCCCTCACTTTCTCCAAGGTTACCTTTAATGAACTGTTAGACTCCCTCTCATAATCATAATCATCAAGGATATTTTCTTCAAGAGCCTCACATTATTCAACATAATCATCAGAGGATTAATGCATCACAACTTCTTTGGAGCTACTATCATAAGATTGAGTTTGTACAATATTGGTAGCATGCCTAATGTTCCAATCTTCTTTCCTACAAGGACATCCGCAAAGACAAAGGAAATGATTAAGGCAAATGACTCTTTATATCACATACAAAAGTACAAATAAGAGAGAGACTACAATGAGTAGATAAGTGTAATCCTAAAAGATGAGAAATACTTATCTGCACATGGAGGTCCATATCCATCAAGTCAGAAAATGTCCCTGTATAATCATTTGTCAAACAATGAGAATGGACCATTGGTTTATATTCCCCCCACAATGTAAAATTCCCACTCTTATATCATGGATTTTTTTTTATCACATCTAATATGGAAAACTTCTTTCTATTCTTCTTTTTCTTCTTTGCAAAGAATCATCCTTGTCTTATTATTCTTGAGAAACTAATCATCAACATTCTTCCTGATATAATTTGCTTCTTTCTTCTAACAAGAAGTTAAAGCCAATTTTCTCAAAAAGATCTTTAAGAGGGTAGCATGATGAGAGCTTCCTTCAGTTTTCATCGCTCAAATATTTACTTTCCTCGACTTCTTGTGATTCGTAGGAATATAAATAGGATTTCCCATTCAATGGTTAGAAATGCAAATATTGATCTTAATGATCAAGATTTATGTAATCATGGTTTGACATAAGTCCAACAATAAATGATTTGCATGATATCCTCAATATCTAATTAGAAGTCTCCACGTTTCCATTAAATGATGTTGATAGCTCTGCTTTGGCATTGCATATAATAACTAAATTGAAGCATGCCATATGGTCTAATGATTTTGTGTTCAATGTAAGCCTTGTAGGGGTTACCCTTAACCACTTTGTCTATCATCTCCTACAACTACAATCCACCAGGTTACTTAGAATCAAGCCTTCCTTGTTTTCCTCCTAAAAGTTCGCATTTGGTTAAATTATTTCTATAGGCTGTATGCACTCCTTTAGAGGAAAGGTGTCTAAGCAATTATGAATCTGCAAACTGAATGCTTTATGTAACAACTCTAACACCACATAGCTAAGTGTATTCATAATCAAATTAAACATTATAGGCTACAACAAAGACCCTTGCAATCAGCCCTCCCAAATTGTATGTTTAACCTAGCTTACACAGTAGATAACATATTGGGCTCCACTTTAGAGTCGCAAGAATTAAGAAATACTTCATGTTCTGTTGGTGTGGCACATGGACAACCTGCCTTATCCTTTTAATGACCCGACTCTTTGGCATTGAAGAACCGTCAGCTATACACAGTCTCTTCAGATTCAACGAAGGTGATGCTACTTTTATGAAGCTCTTCAATTTACCAACTAGTATTAATTAAAAAAATAGAGACCATTGTGTTGCATCTGTTGCAGATCATACAACCTCCTCTATCTTTATACATACAATGAAAACTAATGGTACCTATGTGTCCATTCTTGAGTTGCACTGGCTTATCCTCCAATGAAATATTGATGAGATGTCGCACAAACTATGATTTGAGATAAACAATTACATATACAACTCTTGATAAAGACTCTATAAGTGTTAAAACACCTTCACCTCTATGCTACCTGAGCCTTATAAACAAACAAGCAGTGATGAAAGACAACTATTCTTTGTCAGGTGTTTTATCTTCATTTTGAGGAAGCCAGAATAGATGGATTAAAGCCTGTGCGGTTACAGATCTATCTCCTTACTCCATCCATGACAACTCGAGATGTTCCAAAGCTTCCATTTCTTTAAAGTCGAGGAACTAGATGGCATATTCCCTCTTTAGCCACATTTTAAAATATTAGTTGATCGATGAATATCCCGTTGTCATATTTATTAGTCACATGCAGGGTGCGGACTACAATGGATTCTCAACCAAGTGCACTCACTTGGGTACTGTTATTTAAAATTTCCTAACTTAAGCAGTCAAGAGCATCAATTTCCCTACCACTGAACAAAAGTTGATAAATTTCAGATGAGTCATCAAGGAATTATGTTCGTAATGAATTTTGATGTCTCCGATTGTTGGGCCTCGTGCTCACAGATATTTCTACTACTCACTGCTACAATAAAAGTATCACCCACATCCAGGGATATGATAAACTCCATGATCACGATCATATATAGATAACCCTCAATGTGGATCTTTCTCTAAAGATTACTCAACAGAATCATCACGTGCTTTGATAATGTATTTTAATGTGAGGCTGACCCTATTGCTCTTTGAAAATGTGTAAATTGAGATCTAGTTCATTGCAGTAATAGTATGCCAGTAATATATTTTGAACCTTGGGTCCTCTATACTAAAGTGGCGATCGTTTGAACTGCTCCCCATTGCCGAGCCTTAGAGGATACAAACACTGTTTCTATACTGCTGGCACCCACGGTGGTCATGATCCACGACGCCATGTTTGTAAGAGAAGCTGAGAAAGACCAGAGTTTCCAGTAGAGGCAAAAACAAATACACCCTTCTCTATAACCTCGAATGCTCGCAGTCGCCTTTCTCTCCCCAACGGACCTTATAAATGGCCAAACTTGAGTGGACGAAATCCCTGCATCTCCCATTTAGAGTTCGTCAAAGCTTCCAACTTTAGCGAGCCTGTACAATCCATGCTCCACATTTACTCGTGGGAAAGAAGAATGTCTCAGTGCTTGATGAATTTGGCTAACACTCACCAATTGCATTTGATTCAAAGACTCTCAACTTCAATGACATAAACATATAAGTCTACGACAACATTACATCTTTTCTTCCAGGCTTTGCTCTGATACCATGTTAAAGATCTCATCGATGTATATTTTAGTTTGCTTTTGTAACTTGTAATAACATTTGTAGATTTAATGTGTTTTCCAAGTTACCATACAAATGAATATATATGTGATATAAAGAGGCATGCCTCTTAAAGAGACATGTCTCTTTAATATATTAACTTACATTAGTTATAGTTATAACACAATTAATATACTCTCAATATATTATAATGATTATATAACAAGATATATATATATTTAGCACTCTTAATATAGGTTAATTATTCCATATATAATATTTGTCATATATTATATATCTCATATATATAATATAATTTATCCGACAGAATTATAACATTAACAACTTTTACTTCCCAATCCATATACTGTATCGTCGTCTCTGTCATATAACTTTACAGCATACAAACCAAGCATTGTTTAATATCTCTGGCATCAAAAGTAATAAAATGTTGCCTGTGCCGACCCTTTGTAATGTTGTTTTAATTTCATGGTGATTACTTTATGTGCCCACCACTGTATGAAATTCAGTGGCTGGTAAGCTCTCCCATGTTGGAGTTTGTAACATGGACAATATTTTTGTTTCAGTTTTTCTATTCAATTGCTTGCATAATTTTTCCTTTCCATTCCCTTACATTGCTGTACTTGTCACAACTGATTGTGGAGATGTTCAAACCATTTTAGCATGCTATTATTTTCTGCGGACTTAATCTACTCCCTTGATCAGCACCATATTCTTCTACAGACTTATCTAGTATAATTTTCCATAAGTTTGTCCTTATTAGTAGAGAATGACATGCTTTAGCACCTTATCAGCGATTACTACAGCTGCAAAATCAGAGTTGTCTGCCACATAAAATTTACTAAGTTTTTCCTTCTTTCCTTGAATTTGTGAAAATTGCTAAAAAAAACTATGAAAAAGGAGCTTTTGTTAGAGTAAATTCTGTTGCCACATTTATCCCTCAATAATCCTTTACTCCCTCTACATGTGATGTTCCCAAATTTTATTGTAATAATTAAATTAAAGTAATTAATTAATTGGTCACAGAATTCAAATTATAGAATTGAAAAAAAAGAGGACCTTTAATTACTTACTTTAATCAATAAATGTGTGCCCAAATTAATAAAATGAAAGTTGTATTTGTGGGTTCTGATTGATTTATGTATATCTCGGGCCCCATCTTTTATTTTGGTCGTAGGTGTTTGTTGCTATGTCAGCATGTGTTGTGCACCACAAGAGTTTTCATCTAATGGGTATTTATGATCAGCAGGTAGGATATTTGTGGCATGCGATTTACATTAGTTTTTTGTACTGCAAATTCTTGCCGGAGTTTCGTGTGTTCGCCATTTCGGAAGTGGAAGATCTTCCCTAGTTGGCTATTTCCGATTTCGATAGGATTCAACCCTCACCCTATTTTGTTTTTGTATTACTTGGCACAGATCTGGCAGATCTGAGCACCATCATTTATTAGCAATTATAATCTTTGTTCAATGTTTTTTGAACATTTAGTGTTCATTTGGCAATTCAAAGGTAATTAACAATCTCTGTGTTTATAACATCATTGATATCCTTGCACGGATACCCTCCACCATTTTTGACCTCTGTACAGTTTGTTTATCCCTATTGTACGGCCAGCCCAATCCCCATCGTATAGATTGCACCCATATCACCGTACGAACTCAAGAGACTGAGAGTATGTTGTATGGTGTGTGATGGAGAATGAAGGCATGATTACAGAGTTGCTACAGGACGATTTGTTAAATCTTTCTACTACACGAACATGGGTAGAACACCTAAAAATGAAGAGGTTGCTTGCATGGATCTTGTGAAGACACCATGGAGAGATCAAGTTGTGCCCATCACCGAAGTTGTGCTCAAGGTTGTCCCCATCACCGAGGTTGTGCTCGTCGCCAAGGTACTATCTGTCACGAAGGTTGTATCCATCGTAGAAGTTGTGTCTATTGTTGAGGCTCAATCTGTCATCAAGGTTGTATTCATCCCCGAGGTTGTGTTCATCACCGAGGTTGTATGTCTATCACAAAAGCTATGCCCATCATCGTGGTCATGTTTGTCACCAAGGTTGTGTCTCTCTCGTTGTGGTTGTTTCTATCGCGAAGGCCGTATCCATCACCAAGACCCTATCCGTTGTTGTGGTTGTGTCTATCACTGTAGTTATGTTTGTATCCATCGTTGAGTCTATGTCCATAGTGGAGTTTGTGTCTGTCACTGTCATTGTGTCCATTGTTGTCTCCTTTGTTGTCTATCGTCAAATCCATGTCTGTATTCGTTGTGTTCGTCACCGTTGTTGTGTCCGTCACCATCATAGAGTCTGTATCCGTCATCGAGTTTGTGTCCTTCGTCATAGTTATGTCCATCGACATGTCTATTGTCGAGCCTGTGTCTGTCACCGTCATTGTGTTTATTATCGTCACCATGTCTGTGTCCATTGTCATCACCAAGTCTGTATCTGTCATCGTCGTTTTGTCTATTGTCGTCATCATGGCTATGTCTGTCACCATTATCGTAGTCATAGTTGTGCCTATCGTCATCGTCGTGGCTACCTCTATCGCCATTGTGTGTCTGTCATTGTGGCTACATCAATCACCATCTACGTCACTGAGGCATTGTTCACTATCGAGCCTATATCCATCATCGAGGCTTCAATCGATATCCTATGTGTCGTTGAGGTTCTATCCGCCACTGAAATTGTATTTTATGCGGAAATCCCATCTGTCACTAAGGTACTCTCTGTCAAGGCTTCCTTTGTCGAGGTACTCGGGGTTCGCTTTGTCGAGTTACTCTCCATCGAGGTTCCCTTTACTGAGATACTCTTTGTTGAGGCTCCTTTCGTTGAGGCACCCTTTATTGAGGCTCCTATCACTGAGGTACTCATGGCCGAGGCCTCCTTAGCCAACATACTCTCCACTGAGGCTCTCTTTGTCAAGGAACATTGGTTGATTGATTGTATGACCTGCTTGCTTTATGGTCTACATACCGTCATCAAGTCTCTCTTCGTTAAGGCTCTCTTCGACGAGGCATTGAGGCACCCTCTGTCGAGGCTCCTATCGCTAAGGTATTCATGGTCGAGGCCTCCTTAGCCAACATACTCTCCACTAAGGCTCCCTTCGTCGAGGAACATTGGTCGATTGATTGTACGACCTACTTGCTTTATGGTCTACATATCATCATCAAGTCTCTCTCCGTCAAGTCTCCCTTCGACGAGGCACTCACGGCCAAGGCTCCCTTCAACAAGCTACTCATGGTCGAGGCTCTCTTCGCTGAGGTACTCTCCGCTAAGGCTTTGTATGTCAGGGTTTTGTCCATTGGGAATATTCTACAGGGTTTATCCAAAAGGCATTTGCCACTCGGGCATATAGTAGTGTTCATTGTGGTGGCTAAGGTTGTGCCAAACTGATCCGGGGGATATTTTCACCAAAAATTGAAGTATCTCCAAAACTCCAATAAATGGCGTAAGTTATAAGTCCTCAAAATTCTGCACCCAATGCAACTCGAACGGGCAAAAACGGAGTTCATACGCTCAAGATATGGCCAGTCAAAGTTGGGTCAAACCTTCATCAAAAAGGCAAAATTTCAAACTCTCCAAAATTGGTCAAAGTTGGCGCCAAAACGAGGGTCTCGTCGAGAGCTTTCCGGAAACGTTCGTTTCGTCGAAATTGGACTCCGTATGCAAAAGTTATGTGCAATCAAAGGTGGTTAACCAAAAGGATTGATGATGGTGGCGTGGCAGATTACGGACGTGACACGTGTCACCAACGTGGCATTAATTAATAAAAAATAGGTGCCACACGTATGGCAAGAAGCCACGTGGCACCTTCGGGTTTCTTGGAATTACATCTATGTGGCGACATTCAATTTGGACATTGATAAGTGGATAGTGGGGGTCGACCCCTTGACCACCGGGCGTCAAAACAGAGCTGGTGGCCATTACGCCACCGACTACCTTCAAACATATATCGCGCAATGTTTTTGATAAACATTAACCGACCTTAGCTCGGTGTAAAGGATGGTGCGGTGGTTGGAACCACCGACCCCCCTCCCTTATGCGCTTTTCAAAAGTTTTCATTGCCACTGTGCCACGTGAGTGGCTTGTGACATTATTAGCATAGATTTTATTTAAAGAGAATCAAAGCCCGATTTCCCCCTTGCCTAAATAAGGGCAATTAGTAAATAAGGACAAAATTATAAAATGGAAATGAGTCCCATTCCGAGGAGGGACTGTTGTAAGGGTCTAAATATACTTTGCCCTATTATTAGACATTGTTTGGTATAAAAAGAGGGGTTAGTGGCCTTTTGAGGGCATGAAAATGAAGGGAGAAATAATGCAAATGTTGAGAGAGAGTTTGTCTATGTGGACACTTAGTGATTTTTCCTGCACATAGAGGAATCTTGTTGCGTGTGCTTGAAGGGAATTGTCACAAATCACTTGTATTGATTTATTGGAGTTAATCGGATCAGTCCCCCTATTGGAGCTGGACCCGAAGACGTAGTCCTTCCCGGACGAACTCCAAAATCAAATGTGTTGTGTCTCTATCTCTCTTTCTATCATCTCATTCTGTGTTTTCTTATTTGCAATTACGTTAATTTTGCTTTATTAAAGCTTTAAAATTAACTTTATGTAATTGGTTAGCATTCTCTGTAATAGTCCTAGATCCTAGAAATCAGATCAAATTTGGTATCAGAGCTTTATTGGACTAGTATTGCAGATTTGAATGTTAACAAGATCCAGGTTGAATCAAGGCGAAGGTGATCTTGAAGAATATAATCCTAAGATCGGAAAACGAAGAGCTAATCCACCGTTTCAGATGGAAGACAAAGGTGGTGGACAAGGTTCAGAAGATCAAAATGTCCAGAAGACTCTCCAGAGTTTGCAAACAATGGTAAAAGTTTTGTTACAAGAAAGAGAAGAGAAGATGCGAAGGCATGCAGCTCGTGATGACAAAGGGAAAAAGAAAGGCGCTGATGATGATCCTGATCATGAGCCTCCATCTCCTCCCTCTTCTCCATCTCCTCCTTCTTCTCCTTCTTCTACACATTCTGAGTCTTCTAATATTTTTAAGGGTGGACATAAGCCTTGAATTAAGTTGGATGTAAAGTTTGACTTGCCAAAATATTGTGGGGAGTTAAATGCTGAGATATTAGATGACTAGATTCAGCAAGTAGAAGTCTACTGTAGAGTCCAAAACCTTGTAGATGATGTTGATAGAATTCAGTTAGCCACTCTTCGGTTAGGCGGTGTAGCTCTAACTTGGTGGGAGAGTAGGACCTAGCATGAAACTTCAAAACATGGTAAGTTAAATATGTCTTGGTCAGAATTTGTTAGTGCTTTAAAGAAGCAATTCTACCCCCTAGGCCATATGCAGCAACTAATGATGAGCTGGCAACATTTTAGGCAAGGGAAAGGTCAAACTGTCCAAGAGTACACCCATGAGTTTCGTAAAAGGGCTATTTCGTTAAATGTCCCATTGTATACCCAGGACACTTTACTCAAGTATATAGGTGGTCTTCGTTCTTACCTAAGGCACTCTATTCTTGTCCTGAATCCTTGTAATTTGGATGAAGTATGTGTCCAGGCAACACATTTAGAGTCAAGAGGTAAGGGCACCTTCATTGATAAGTCTGATAAAAAGTCATCTAAGTCTGAGGAAAAGTCCAAAGGCAAAGGGAAGGGTAAAAAGACAGCTTCAGTAAAGAAAGAGGGTGAGAAACCCACATGCTCGCATTGCAAGAAAGAAGGGCATGATGATTCTAAGTGCTGGAAGCTCCATCCTGAAAAGAGGCCGAAGCGATTTGGTGGAAATAAAGGCAAACAAAAGACTCCTACTATAGCTCAACAGGATCTTGGATCTGACTCCGGAGATGAAACAAAGATCGTTGCTACCGAGATCCAAGGTAAAGGAAAAGGTATTCCTCTTTCATCAGCTACCAGTTCTTCTAGCATAAGTGCAAGTACAAGTGAAGATTCTTCTCCTAAGAATGATAAGAAAAGGAATGAATTGGTTCACATTCGAGTTGTCATCAAGCAAAATAAGGTTGATACATTATTTGATACGGGTTCTCAAGTTAACTTGATATCTGAGGAAATTGTTAAGAAGCTTAATTTGACTACAACACCTCATCCAAAGCCATATCCTCTTGGATGGGTTTGCCATGATGCGCAATTACAGGTAACCAAGCAATGTAAGTTAAGATTTGCTATCACTGCAAACTTTGTAAATGAGGTAGAAGCTGATGTAGTCCCTCTAGATATTTGTGGTCTTGTACTTGGGAGTCCCTATTTATATGATCGACAAGCTATCTTCTATAGGGGGGGAAATAAGTATCATCTGTTTAAAGATAAAATTGAATGCATTGTATGGGCACATAAGGTTAAGACTAATCCGGCACTAGTTAATGTTGGTCAGATGAAAAGGTTAGTCAACTCTAGTAAGAATTTTGTGCTGATGATTGTAAAAGCCAAAGAAGATGAAACATCTGAGGCATTTAAGGGATGTGATCCAAAACATAAAGATGAAATGGTCAAAGTTGTTTCTGCCTATGATGACTTGTTTCGGGAACCAAAGGGATTGCCTCCCAAAAGAGCGATATAACATGAAATTCAGTTGCAACCAGAAGCACCACTTCCTAATATTGGCATGTACCGCTTATCAGTCTTGCAAAATGAGGAAATCAAGAAGCAAGTTCAAGAGCTCGTGGAGAAAGGAGTTATCCGTCCTAGTACTTCTCCTTGTGGTTCTCCTATTGTGTTGGCTCCAAAGAAAGATGGGACTTGGAGAATGTGCATTGACTACAGGGCTTTGAACAAGATAACGGTAAAAAATAGGTACTCTATTCCCAGAATTGATGATTTACTTGATCAGTTGAAACATGCAATTTTTTTCACTAAGCTAGACTTACGTAGCGGATATCATCAGATAAGAATAGCAGAAAATGATATTTGGAAAACTGCTTGTAAGACAAAACAGGGACTTTATGAGTGGTTGGTTATGCCATTTGAGCTTTGTAATACACCAACTACATTCATGAGAGTCATGAATGATGTCTTTCGTCCTTTTATTGATGATTTTGTCATTGTCTATCTAGATGGTATTCTTGTATTTAGTAAGTCTTGGGATAATCATGTAATTCATGTAAAAAAAGTACTTTAAGTCTTTATGTATTGAGAAAAGAAAAACTCTATGTAAAGATGTCAAAATGCGAATTTGCAAAGACATTCTTAGTGTACTTAGGCTATGTCGTAGGAAATGGTCAATTGAAAGTAGACCCTGCGAAGGTCGAATGTATTGTAAAATGGCCTAAGCCAAGTACAATTACAGAAGTCAGAAGCTTTTTAGGTGCAGTCCAGTACTGGAGAAAGTTCATTGCAAACTTCTCTTATATTGCATCGCCGTTGCATGCATTGACCAATACCAAGGCAACTTTTCAATGGGGAGGTCCACAACAAAAGGCTTTCGACACTTTGAAGGAAAAGTTGAGCACCGCACCAGTTCTGGCTTTACCAAATTTACATCAACCATTTGAGATTGAGACAGATGCAAGCGGGTTTGCCATGGGAGCTGTACTCATGCAAGGAGGTAAACCAGTCTGCTACCACTCTGAAACTTTTTCAGGAGCAGTAAGTAACTATCCTACTTATGATAAGGAACTTTATGCTTTAGTTCAGAGTGTTAAAAAATGGAAGCACTACTTAATGGGAAAGGAAACTATAATCCACACTGATCACCAGCCGCTACAATATTTGCACTCACAATCTAAGTTGCAACAAAGTAGGCATTTTAGGTGGATGGGTTTTCTACAACAGTTTCATTTGGTAATTAAGTATAAAAAGGGTTCCCATAACAAAGTATTAGATATGCTCTCTAGGCCTCCTGTTAAGAATGCTTTGATAATCCTTCAGAATAGTTCTATGGTTCATGAAAGTTTTCAGGAACAATATGCTAATGATGAGGATTTTAAGGATATCTATGCAGCTTTAATCCAGGGTAAACATGTAGAAGAGAAAGATTACTATGTGCAGGATAATTTGTTGTACCACTTAGGTAAAATATGCATTGCTAAAGATGAACAAGCACATGTAATTCGTGAAGCACACACCTCTTTGATTGCAGGGCATTTCGGGGTAAGCAAGACATTAGCTCAATTGCAAAAATATTGTTATTGGCCTCGTATGCAGGAAACTATCACCAAATATATAAAAGGATGTGTAATGTGTGCAACCAGTAAGCCAAGTAATAGGAAATTGGGTTTGTACACACCATTACCTGTACCATCCCGTCTATGGGAAAGTGTGTCTATGGACTTTGTGGGGGGTTTACCTATGTCTAGGAAGGGTCGTGATTATTTGTATGTAGTAGTTGATCGGTTCAGTAAAATGTGTATTTTAATGCCTTGTAAAAAGCAGGTCACTGCTGAACTGACTACTCATTTGTACTTTCAAAATGTATGGGTTCATTTTGGGTTACCCACTTCCATTGTATCGGATCGAGATTCTCGATTCTTAGGGGAATTTTGGTCATCTTTGTGGGGACTCATGGATACCAAGCTGAAGAAGAGTACAACCTTCCATCCACAAACTGACGGACAGACAGAGGTAGTAAACAGGACAGTTGTGCATCTGCTTTGAGGTTACTGCAGCAAGCATCCTAAGTTGTGGGATGAAAGTCTTCACTATGTGCAACATGCTTACAACCATGCTTCGGTTATTTGCCAAAAACACCAATGGATTTTGCTTTTGGAAAGGATGACATCATCGATGGATGCCATGATGCAGAAAGGGCTTTGAAGTTCATCCAGAAGGTCCAAGCAATCCATCAGGTAGTAGAAGCACAGTTCGAACAGAGCCAAGCAAAATACAAGGCTCGCCATGATAAACATCGCATTGATCATCAGTTCCAAGTTGGTGATAGAGTTTGGTTACATATCAGTAAGGAAAGAATGCAAGGTGAAGGAAGGAAGCTCAAGCCTATCAGGTATGGTCCTTTTGAAATCTTGGAAAAGATTGGTACCAATGCTTTCCGCCTTAATCTTCCTCCATACATGCAAATTTACTCAGTTGTCAATGTTGAGAATCTGAAGTTGTATGAGCCTCCAATGATCGTGGATGAAGACATCAGTGTTCAGGTTCCATCAATTGATGATCTTTCACTAGAGTATATGACAGAATTGCCAGAAGATGTCATCCTTGACAGGAATGTAAGAACTTCACAAAGAGGACCAGTTGAATACCTCCGAGTGGGATTGCAGGGGATGCATCCAAGCAAAGCAAGATGGACGGAGATTGGTAAAGTGAGGGAAAAATACCCTCACCTATTTTTCGAGTAATCAAACTTTCGGTGGTTCGAAAGCTTCTCAGTAGGGAGGCTTGATCCGAGGGATATTTTCACCAAAAATTGAAGTATCTCCAAAACTCCAATAAATGGCATAAGTTTTAAGTCCTCAAAATTCTGCACCCAATGCAACTCGAACGGGCAAAAACGGAGTTCATACGCTCGAGATATGGCCAGTCAAAGTTGGGTCAAACCTTCATCAAAAAGGCAAAATTTCAAACTCTCCAAAATTGGTCAAAGTTGGCGCCAAAACGAGGGTCTCATCGAGAGCTTTCCGAAAACGTTCGTTTCGTCGAAATTGGACTCCATATGCAAAAGTTATGTGCAGTCAAACGTGGTTGACCAAAAGGATTGATGATGGTGATGTGGCAGATTACGAAGGTGACATGTGTCACCAATGTGGCATTAATTAATAAAAAATAGGTGCCACGCGTATGCCAGGAAGCCACGTGGCACCTTCGGGTTTGTTGGAATTACATCTATGTGGCGTCATTCAATTTGGACATTGATAAGTGGATAGTGGGGGTCGACCCCTTGACCATCGAGCGTCAAAACAAAGTTGGTGGCCATTACGCCACCGACTACCTTCAAACATATATCCTGCAATGCTTTTGATAAACATTAACCTACCTTAGCTCGGTGTAAAGGGCGGTGCGGTGGTTGGAACCACCGACCCCCCTCCCTTATGCGCTTTTCAAAAGTTTTCATTGCCACTGTGCCACGTGAGTGGCTTGTGACATTATTAGCATAGATTTTATTTAAAGAGAATCAAAGCCCGATTTCCCCCTTGCCTAAATAAGGGCAATTAGTAAATAAGGACAAAATTATAAAATGGAAATGAGTCCCATTCTGAGGAGGGACTGTTGTAAGGGTCTAAATATACTTTGCCCTACTATTAGACATTGTTTGGCATAAAAAGAAGGGTTAGTGGCCTTTTGAAGGCATGAAAATGAAGGGAGAAATAATGCAAGTGTTGAGAGAGAGTTTGTCTATGTGGACACTTAGTGATTTTTCCTGCACATAGAGGAATCTTGTTGCGTGTGCTTGAAGGGAATTGTCACAAATCACTTGTATTGATTTATTGGAGTTAATCGGATCGGTACCCCTATTGGAGCTGGACCCGGAGACGTAGTCCTTCCCGGACGAACTCCGAAATCAAATGTGTTGTCTCTATCTCTCTTTCTATCATCTCATTCTGTGTTTTCTTATTTGCAATTACGTTAATTTTGCTTTATTAAAGCTTTAAAATTAACTTTATGTAATTGGTTAGCATTCTCTGTAATAGTCCTAGATCCTAGAAATCATATCACAAACTTCAATGTCTGTGCCTATGGCCATACCCAAAGAGATTTTTTAACATGATGACATGAAGGATTTCATTGATTGGCGTCATTGGCATCGTAGTGAAGGGTACGACAATGTTTATATCAAAATGGCGCAACGGAAGTTGGATGACTGTGTTGCAACAAAGATTTGATGTCAACTCAAATGCTCTACCTGTGCGTTTGATTTGGGATCCGGGAGCTAATGTGCATTGGATAGCGAATTGCTTAAGGACAAGCAATCTTTGAGCAGTGAAGATTTGGGATGTTCCCAAATTTTATTGTAATAATTAAATTAGATTCATTAATTAATTAATTGGTCCCTAAATTTAAATTATATAATAGAAAAAAAAGAGGACTTTTATTTAATTACTTTAATTAATAAATGTGGGACCCAAATTAATAAAATAAAAGTTGTATTTGGGATTCCGATTGATTTATGTATATCTCAGGCACATCTTTTATTTTGGTCATAGGTGTTTGTTGCCATGTCGACACTTGTTCTACACCTCAAGACTTTTCTCCAATGGGTATTTATGACTGGCAAGTAGGATATTTGTGGCATACGATTTGGATTATTTTCTTGTACTGCGAAATCCTGTTGGAAGTCTGCATGTTCACCATTTTGGAAGTACAAGATCTTCCCTACTTGGCTATTTCTGGTTTCAGTAGGATTCAACCCTTGCCCTATTCCGTTTTTATATTACTTGGCTCGGATCTGGCAAATCAAAGCACCATCATTTATTAGCAGCTATAATCTTTGTTCAATGTTCTATGTGCATTTAGTGTTTGTTTGGCAATTCGAAGGTAATTAACAATCTCTATGTTTATAACAACATCATTCATATCCTTGCAAGACCGCCCTCCGTCACTTCTGCCCTCAGTACAACTTGTTCAGTCCTAGTGTACGGCCAGCCCAATCCCCACCGTACAAATTGCACTAGTATCACTATACAAACATGCAGCTCAAACACTATCGAAAAACACCACATGATCATATTCCTTTCATTTCCTCTATACGTTCAACTCCTCTATCATTTTGTACGGTCATCTTCTCCCCTCCATCACACATCATACAACATACTCTCAATCTCTCCGATTAACATACTCTCAGTCTTTCGGGATAACATACTCAATCTCTCCGGTAACATACTCTCAATATCTTGGGATAACACTCTCTATATCTTGGGATAACATACTCTTTGTCTCTCAGGATAACACACTCTTAGTCTCTTGGAGCAACATACTCTCACTCTCTCGAGGTAACATACTCTCAGTCTCTCGGGATAACATACTCTCAGTCTCTCTAGGTGACATTCTCTCAATCTCTTGGGATCGGGAACAATGCACTACAATTATCTGTAACTCAAGAAAATGATGTAATATTTTTCCAAACAAATACTTAGGCACAAACCTAAAGCCACTTCAACAAAATTATTGAAGGGTGAAATGGAAGGTATGGAATGGCCATAAGACTCGCCATGCAAGGAGTCTTAGAAGCATATCAATTGCAATCATCTATGTATCTATTGCAAGGGAATGCATGGCCATTAAGGACCTCGACTCAGAAATACATTGGAATGGTCATATGATGATGGGGATGTGGCAGATCAGAGAGGTAATAATAAGATGCAACAGAAAGGGGTTGTACAGTGTATTAAAGCAAGGCAATTGACTTCTGAAAGATAAGCACATACTCTCAGTCTCTCAGGGTCAGGAACATTACACTAAAATTATTTGTAACTCAAGAAAATGATGTAATATTTTTCCAAACAAGTAATTAGGCACAAGCCTAAAGCCACTTCAACAAATTGTTGCATGGTGAAATGGAAGGTATGGAATGGCCATAAAACTCGCCATACAAGGAGTCTTAGGAGCACATCAACTGCAATCATCTATGTATCTGCTGCAAGGGAATGCATGGCCATTGAGGACCTCGATTCGGAGATACATTGGAATGACCATATGATGATGTGGCAGATCAGAGAGGTAATAATAAGATGCAACAGATAAGGGTTGTACAGGGTAGTAATGCAAGGCAATTGACTGTTGACATATAAGCTTAAAGTAGAATCAACAAGATAAATGTATGGCAATATAAATCAGACTCGCAACTATACGCTGGTAAAATTGAATGGACGGATGTTTTGATACCAAAATTGTATACTTTAGACAAGCAAGAATTTGGTGTAGAAGTGTGGCTATATAGAGTATGGGCATGGATTGAGTGGACAAAAGAAGAACAAATATATGGATATTTAAGTTGGGATATTGTATTTTTTTTTAAAAGTCTCTTATCAAAGAACCTAGCCGCACACAATATTCACATGGCCATTCTAAACATCTATTAGAGAAACGTGTTATTTTACTTCAACGCATTTGACTTTTCCTCAATAACTTTGTCTTGAATCCTTGCCAAATACAAGAAGTTTAACAAAGGATTAAATTTTTTTTCTATTTCTTCTCTATTGTTGGTCTACAAAGTGACGGGTTATTTGTTTGTTTTCTTGCCTTCTTTACACTTTTTTCTATGTGCAGTACATGTTCTCTGCACTTATCTCTTGCTAACATATCTCAAAGTACACATTTCCAAGGATGTGTACCGATCTATTGCTTTATCTACCTTATCTTCTGTCTCTTCTCTTTGTTTTATCTCTTGAACCACAACGCTCCTACTCTTAAATGACTAGGGAGCTACCCCCTGGTCAGGAGGTTGTAGCTCTTCATCTTTTTATTTGTTGATCATATTTCAATAATTAGTGAATATAGTTCTCCTGAATTGTATCTATTCGTCTCTTATTTTAGTATTTCCTCTTTCCTTAATGGTTTATGCTTCTATTGACTAATTCCTCCAAATACTCTTCTTGAATAGACAAAAAAAATTTCAGAGTTTTCAAAGATTCAAGAAATCTATCGTTCAATTTGACCATTAGGCTTGATAGATCTAGTCTAATTTTGGAGATTTGGAGAGTTTTGGTATAAGTGGAGACTTTGTGCTACTACAATCTCCCAACAAGAAGTTTTAGATTTCCCATATTTTTCATGTCCTCCAAAAAAGTTTAATAGTTCTCTTTCTTTTTCCCACCTTGAACTTGTTTTCTCTAGAATCTTCCATTCTTCTATTTTTTCTTTTCCTTTCACTTCAGCAGCACCCACCTTGGAGCACTCAGCAGCACTCTCCTTGGCACACTCAATCCTATATTTTCCCACAATTTTTATTTTACTAGTGTCTTTCTATTCTCTACACACTACATTTTTGTCTCCTTTCTTCTCCATATGGGCTTGTTATGTTCACTTTCTTCTAATTCAATTTCTCTCTAATCTCTATTTGATGTTTCTTGTCTCATTTGGCTATGTGTGTGGTTGATTTTGGATTACATTACTCCTTTATCATTTCTCATGGTAGTTATTTGGTATCTTTTCTCTTTGTCACATCTTTTCAAAGATTCCCTTTTTAATTCCTCCACCTTTCCATTCTCCATCCCCTTGGTGCTTAATACCCTCTCACAAGACAAACACCAAGAGGACAGTGCTACATTTATCATAATCCTCTCATCCTTCTTTGTTCTTTTATATCCAATTCAAATTTTGAGTGAACCACACTGAGAGGACAGTGCTGCAGATTATCATAACCCTCTCATCCTTCTGCATTCTTTTATATCCAGCTTAAATTTTGAAAACTTGAGTAAATCCATGTTGTGCTTTTTACAACCTAGCCAGGATCTTGACAACAGCAACAATGTGGAAAATGGGGAATAAAAGACTAAAATTCTGAGCCCCAAGTTGTTTTCGGGTTTTGCATTTATTCTCAGGCTCAGATATGTTGGGAATTAGTGTTCACATATTTAATTATGTGTAATGAATATTACAATGTGTGTAGTTGTATGTGATAATAATGTGAGTTGTTAATACAACTCAAGTAGAGTATTTGGAAGAATCTGAGTTGTTAAAACAACTCATTCTATTTAGGAGAGTTGTTATAGGAGGTTTTCTCGATAATAGGATATGAAAATCTTATATGTAATTTGCATTTTAGTGAATAGAGAAGCACAATATTATTGTAATATTATTCAGCTTCTTTGCTCATATTTTCAATATGGTATCAGAGCAAGCATGACTAAAGGAATTGAAGAGATTTTGTGTGTCTCTTATTTAGTGATGAAGAGAGAATATTGGTATCCATAAAGACTTGTTCAAAACATGTTATCTAGATGAGTGGTGGGTTTGATTGAAGACTGGTGCGGCGATGGCGGAGATTTGTAACTCGACACCGAGCTAGGGCAGTTGCGCCCTAGCTCGTTTTTGTCCTTTCTATGCTTGCGTGGGTTAGGGGGAACATCTGGTCGTATGGGGGTGTTGATTATCTGCTACAATCGTTGGTAGACGCGGGTCTAATCCTTCTTTGGCCGCCTTTTTGCAGGTTATTGCGTGATCATTCATTTGTGGAGGTGCCTGGACGTGGTTCCCTGCTGTGGACAGTTCAGGCTGGTGCGCAACTATGTCTCGGGGTGAGCCTTCAGGGGCTGTGCCCAATTTAGTTTTGCATGATGCGAAGGAAGTGTGTCCGTCAGGACAGGGGGCGAGGGTGTTCAATAATGCCCTCTTTTCTCAGATTTTAGGAGCTACGGAATTGAACTCGCTTGGTGGATCCCAGATCACAAAGATTAACGGTTGCCTCAAGCGATGTAAAGAAAGACTCAAACTGGTAATTCCTTTTGAAATGATTGCTGAAGATGTGGAAAATTAATCTTAGCACTCGCTGTATTGTAAATTTCTGGGATTAAGAGTATCTCTACAATTTCTGGAAAATTGAGCTCAAAGAAGTTGGGAACCAGAGGGCAAAATGGAGGTCACGCTGCTTGCAAATAACTTTTTCATGGTCACATTCACATGCCTGGCTGATCGCAATAGGGTTTTTGAGGAGGGCCCTATTTTTACAACCAGGTTGGGCTATTTGTTAAACCATGGCATGCAGGATTTAATCCCTCTGAGGAGCTTCCAAATCGGGTTCATGTGTGGGTTTGATTACCCAGATTTCCAATAGAATGTTGCCAGGAGGATGTTCTTCATATGCTTGCTTCAATGCTTGGGAGACCAGTGAGGCCTTCAACACAAACCCTTGGTAAGAAAGTAATGACTTTTGCTCAAATTTGTGTGTAACTTGATTTGAGTAGACCATTGCCAGATGTGGTGGAAATGTGTGCAGGATCACATTCTTGGGTGTAGCAGCTGGATTATGAAACCCTCCCTTTTCGATGCCACTTGTGTCATGAATATGGCCACTTGATGCGAAGATGCCCGAAGGCCAAGACAAAGGAGCATCAGCCTCCGCATCCTCCTCGTAACACCCCTGGTACTGATAAAGGGAAGAAGCCTGTTTCTGGTGATGGTATGGATGCTGAGGGTTTTGTTCAGGTTAAGACTCGTAATCGGAATAGAGGTTAGAAGAGAACTCTAATGGAAAGACAAGAGGAGGATACTTTTAATAGGTTTGAGATTTTGGATGAATTGGGTCAGCAAGAAGTTATTCCAGGATTTATCAGTGTGGATCAATTTGTCGCGGATTCCAACCTGGCGATTACCACTTCCACTCATGTTCCTGCTCCTCAGATGGAACCTACCATGCCTATGGTCACTGATGGGCAGGCAGGTGCTCAAATGATTTTAGAGTCAAATGTTGATTTGGGACAGGGAGAAGAGGGCACTGCTCCTCTTGCACGAACGGTTGTTTCAAATATGGATAAGCATGGAAAGTCCTCTCCCCATCTAGGTATTCTTCAGAAGGATGGCAAGAAGGGGGTTTCAGAGAAAAGCGGTAAAAGTGGACGTAAGAAGGACTTGGAGAAGATTAAATTGGTAGGGGAGACTTTGGTGGAGTCAGGATCTGTTAAGACCCTAGATTCTCATTGTTCAACTCCCCCAAAATGATCGTTATTTCATGGAATGTAAGGGGCTTCAACAGCGGCCCTAGACAAAAAGTTCTTCAAGAATTCGTTAGAAGTCACTCTCCTAATGTTCTTTTTCTTCAGGAGACCAAGGTTTCTATTGAGTGCATGATGAGTCTAGCACCTAAATTGTGGAAGATTGGTCAATGTCAGTGCATTGGAGCTCAAGGATCTTCTGGGGGTGTGGCATGTCTCTGGAACCCACAAAAGATTCAACCATTGTGGTGGATATCTTTTAGATCCTCCTTATCCATGGTCTCTTTGTGCCCTGAGTCAAGGGAATCTGTTCTGTTTTCCAACGTCTATGCTCCAGTTGAGTTCCAAGGTAAGATTCTAGTATGGAATAATATTCATTTTGTTCATAGCCGATTTCCTTACTTGCCATGGATTATTGCGGGAGACTTTAATGCTATTCTTGATTTATTTGAAAAACGAGGGGGGGTAATGCAAGACTTGAGCCCTCTTCTGTGTTACTCCGAGATAATATTTTGGCACTCAATCTTGTGGATGTCAAGCCTAGCAATGGTCAATTCACTTGGAACAATAGAAGGGTGGGAGACAGTTGCATTGCTGAACGTCTAGACCGGTTTATGGTTTCCTGTTTTTGGGTGGGCGGATTGTGGTCTTCTAGTTCTGAGATATTGGATTGGAGAGGCTCGGATCATTGGCCCATTAAGCTAGTTATTTTGTCTGCCCGGTTGCCTCAGAAGCCACCTTTCAAGTTCCAGCTCATGTGGTTGAGGGACCTGGACCTTTATGGATGTGTGGCTGATTGGTGGAAGGATGGTAGACCAGCCTATGGTACAGTAATGTATATTTTTGCTAAACTCCTTCAATATGTTAAATATCAGCTCAAACGATGGAATCGGCAATGCTTTGGCAATATTTTCCATGCGAAAAATGTGGCTCAAGCTAAGTTGAATGATATTACCAGGATGATTAGGGAGGATGGGGTGTCAGAGTATTTGTTAAGAGAGGAAGCTAGGGCCTTAAAAACCCTGGAGGAATGGGAGCTGAGGGAAGAAATCTTTTGGAAACAAAAAGCTCGGATTGAGTGGCTACAAGAGGGTGATAAGAATACTGCCTTCTTCTTCAATTCGATGAAGGCCAGACGACATGGTAATTCTATATCAACTTTGGTGAATGATAGGGGGGAGGTTCGTTCTTCTTCTCAGGATATCTCCAATGAAGCTGTGCGGTATTTTGCTTCTTTATGTAGGGAGGATTCGGAGGGGGAATCGGTTGAAGAGGCTCAGGTCCTTTCTTGTATTCCTTCTTTGGTTTCTTTGGAAATGAAGGAGCATCTTATGAGTGTCATTTCTTTGGAGGAGCTACAGAAGACTATATTCCAGATGAAAAAGGGAAAAGCTCTTGGTCCTGATGGCTTTCCGATTGAATTCTTCCAGGAATTTTGGGACATTATCAAGATAGATTTACTAGCAGTTGTTCAAGAATCCCAGAGGAATAAGCAGATGCTTTGGGCCCTAAACTCTACCTTCCTTACTCTCATTCCCAAAGGGGAAGGGGCTGATCAGTTATGTCACTTTCGCCCTATCTCTCTTTGCAATGTTATTTATAAAATTATATCTTGGTTGATTGCTGATAAGTTAAAAAAGTGGCTTCCAAAGCTTATTTCTGAGGAACAAAGTGGCTTTGTGGCGGGACTCCAAATCTTGGATGGGTTGGTGGTGGCAACTAAGACTATTCATTCCATGGCCAACTCTAAAGACAAGGCTATGTTCATTAAGCTAGACATGGCTAAGGCTTATGACAGAGTTCGTTGGTCATTCCTCCAAAAGGTTTTGGATGCCTTTGGTTTTGAGGAGGAATGGATCTCTTGGGTTATGAGTTGTATGACTTTGACTTCCTTCTCAATTTTGATTAATGGGGAGCATTCTGATATTTTTGGTGCCTCTCGGGGTCTACGGCAAGGCGATCCACTCTCTCCTTACTTGTTTCTTCTTCTGGTAGAAGGTTTGGGACGGTTGATAAAAAAGGAACATAGAAGGGGGCTTCATTCAAGGCTAGCAGTGGGGACGGGGCCTTCCGGTTCAATCACACCTACAATTTGTGGATGATACAGCTTTGATGGGCATGGCTACCATTCAAGAAGCTTCTAATATGCGCAAGGTGCTAGATGTCTATCTTGCTGCCTCAGGCCAGTTAATTAACGAGGACAAGTCTTCCATTTTTTTCTTCAACACTCCGTTATCTATTCAAAGGAGAATTGCTTATATTCTCAGATTCCAAATTGGGAGTCTTCCATTGCTCTACCTTGGGATTCCTATCTCAATGGACAGACAGTCTAGGGATTCTTGGTAGGTCATTCTGGATAAATTTCGTGTCATGGTCACTCATTGGACCCACAAGTGGTTATCCTTAGCAGATCGGGTCCAGCTACTCCAATCTGTGGTTCAGGCTCTTCCTCTCTACAGGTGTATGATTCAGGTGGCATCGATGAGCTTTGTTAGGGACTTGGATTCCTTAGCTAGACAGTTTTTATGGGCTGGAAGTTTATCTACAACTAAGTGAAGTCTTACTAAATGGAAGGTTGTTTGTAGCCCAAAGCAGTTTGGTGGTCTTGGACTAAGGCAATCAGTGCTAACTGGTATTGCTCTGGCTGCCAAATTGTATTGGCAATGGTGTGTGGAATGGGATTGGGTCTGGGCTAGAATTTTGTCTTAGAAGTACTTTCCAGGGATCCCCCAGAAGGATATCCCACGATATAGCTTGTTTGGGAAGGGTTCAGTGATTTGGAACACCCTCAAGAAAGGGGTTGCACTCATTAAAAGTGGCCTTTTTTGGATATGCAAGAGTGGGTTGGAGGCACATTTCTGGCATGATGCTTGGGATGGTTACCCTCCCATGGTGGTCCAATATCCTCATTTGCACATATTATCCCAAAGGCTTTGTGAAGCTGGATGGTCAAGGATGAGCGACTTTAAGTCCTTTTCCCTCCAGGGGCAGATGGTGGAGGCAAGATGGAAGAACCTAGAGGAATGGCCGATTTTCGGGTTGGATATGGAGTGCGCTGAGCTCCAGTATATTCTTTCTGGCCGAAACTGTAGCGCCCTTATGGAGGATGATGTTTTGGCCTGGTCCCCTAATCCCAAGGGTGCTTACACTATTTCTTCTGGGTATCAGGAGTTGCTCTCCTAGCAACTTGTGGGGCGGGGGGGGGGGGGGGGGGGGGGTTCAGTGGTGGAAGAAAGTTTGGAATAAGTTTTCTTGGCCAAAGTGTAACTGCTTTATTTGGACTTTGGTCTAGAACAGATGCTTTAGTTGGGACAATATCCAAAAGAGAGGTTTTTATGGCCCTTCAAGGTGTGTTCTCTGTAGTAGTGCAGAGGAAGACTCTACGCATTTGTTCTTCCATTGCTCTTTCACCCTACAGCTCTGGCACTTCTGGTGGGATGTTTGGAAACGATCATGTATTCATGCCTCCTCCCTGGCGGAGTTTTGGATGAGTTTGGGGAGGCCCCCCTCCTTGGCTCCCTTCTTGCAGGATGTTTGGTACGCTGGACCTATCTTTCTGCTATGGCAAGTTTGGTAGGAAAGAATTGAAGAATCTTTCGAGGTGAAAATTTGGGGATTCAACAGGTTTGGCTCAGAATTATGGGAATGATCCAGGAGACTGTCAATGCTAAGAGTGAGAAGAGTGATGTTGAGATGGTTGATAGGTTGGGAATACAGGGGTTATCCCCAGCATCAACCTGTGTTAGGAGAGGCAATCGTGCGAAGCAAAAAGTTCAAAGGATGGGGAGATGGCTGCCCCCTCCGGCTGGTTTTTTGAAAATTAATACGGATGGCTCTTCAAGGGGCAATCCAGGTTCGGCTGGGATTGGTGGGATTGGAAGGGATTCTTCTGGATCAATGGTTTTTATTTTCTCAGTCAATAAAGGGGTGCAGACTGTGAATAGGATGGAAGGTATGGCTATCTTATATGCTTTGAAGCGGGCTTATGCTCTTGGGTGGCGTAAGGTGATTTGTGAATCTGACTCTTAGGTTCTAGTTAATCTTCTCCTGGAGAGAGATCTCAGATGTTAGCTATCAGTTGACTACAATAGTGCAGCAGATATTACAAGTTAGCTCTTTGATGGATTCAGTGTCTTATGCCCATATTCCAAGGGAATGGAATAGGACGGCTAATAGTCTGGCAAAATGGGCGTCTAAGAATATAGATGGCAGGAGGATTGATGAGTGGGAGCAGATGCCTGATGCATTATGTCAAGACTTGGAGAGAACTCTTGCTGAGGATGTTAGTGGAATTAGGGAGGGATGATCTAGCTCTTGCTCTTATGTGATCTCTGATGGTTCCTGGGGCTTTGGCCCTTTGCTTTTTTGTAATTTGTTACTCTGAAGTTCAGTAAAGTTTTTACCCCTCTTTTTTCAAAAAAATGAAGAGAGAATATTTTCAGCTATTATGCCTAGCAGATTTCAAGGAGAATAAAGATGATGCTTTCATGATCTACTCATCTGTCTCCCTCATTATCAATAGAAGCCTCGGTATGTCTACATGTAGTGTGCTCACATACTCGAGATAGTCATTGAAATTGATATAAAGTCTATTATTGGCATTGCTACACAGGTTTCAGCCCTGAGGAAGGTAATTTGTGAATTTATTTTGGGGTTCTCGCATTGCCTAAGGTATCTGAGATATACTCTCCAGTGGGTGACAATATATATGTTATCTGGCTACACATCCATGGTCATTTCTTTGTTGCGGCTTCTTTTGACTCTGTAGCAGATTCTTTGTAATAACCCTCAATAGGTGATAGCTTGATTAAACATCAATTTTTCTTCACAAAATTAATGGTTTGACATTTCGTCAAATACTTTGCTTGAAATCTCTATCTCACTGTCTTTTATCTTCAGATTACTTCCGCTCGCTTGTAATGGTTCAAATTTAGTTTAGACACATGCAAATGGTTATTAGATGTCCAAACAAAGAAACTGAAGTACAAATGCAATCTTTTTTTACCATTCAAACACATACATGTGATTTCAGCTTGTGAAATGTGCATCTACAGCCAATAGACATTTTTACAAACACTTGGCATGCAATCTAATGATTGAAACGCATAACTACAACTTGATGGAGCCCAAAATTATAGTCTCCATTTTTCGATCTTGAAGAATGAACAAGTATGAATCTGGAGAAAGAAGGGGTTCAGATATTTATGTTTATATGCAGGGCTCGCTGGACAGAGATAATTTAATGGCAAAATATTACTGATTTCATATATCCTTGCAGTGAATGTCTACTTAACATACTTGGGCTTAATCGTGGAGCAATATACGTGTCCATCAATGATGAATTGGGAGCATTGTTTCTATAGGATCTTTTTCAGTAGTATATTCTGGAGTCACAAGATCTGCAAGGATGGTAAAATATGAAGTCTGTTCATTTATCAGATTTACCTGGTAACTGTGTCCCAGATTCAGCATATGGTGCTAGTATACAAATGAGTATATTATGGATGGAATGTGTAAAACCCAATTATTATATGACCATTGGCCATTATCATTTTCACGTTGGTAAACTATCCAAATGATGTGCATTATATGCATAGAAGAACACAATAATAACAAGTATGACCAGGGCAAATAATTGATACTGAGAAAAATCCTATTGGAACCAAGCCAAAATGCCAAATGAGAGAAGATGCCATCAGTCACTGTGTGTTTTATAATGATCTCATATTAAAGAGCGGATTGGAATGGCATGGAAGACAGAAAAGCAGTCCAGATCTGTCATCCACCTATTCTGATTTCATCGGCAATCTCTGGAAGTAGATATGTGCTGAAGCTATTTCTGAAAGACCTGACATGTGGGTTACACCAGAATGAGGATGAAGCTACGTGACACACTTCAGATGATTCTAGTAACATATACTATCTGCAACTGATGAGGCTTTCATTTCCAGTCCTGCAGATATGCATCCATTTGAGCTACTGTAGCATGAGATGGAGGAGCGACAATGATTAGGTGTTGCAAGCATATTGTGATCTGTGTCAAAATATTGACTGAAGCATTTGCACACAATAGAGATGGCTTCTGTATGTGCGATGGCTTGATAATTATGAATTTTGGAAGCCCATAAAAGTCTGGAGAAGCCTGAAGCCTTCATACGCAGTGATTGGATATTCTACATTAGGAGTGAAACCATTTATTTATAACATCTAACACTCCTTTGTTTTTTGTTTTTTGTTTGTGCAGGAGCACTTGCGGGAGGATCAGCATCTTATTCAAACTGTCAAACAGAGAAAGTCCGCAATGAATCATGATTGCGAGGGGTTTCCCTCACCATGAGAAAATCGAGTATTCTTTTTGCAAATATGTGCTCGAACTTTCAAGGATTCAGAGTGTCGGGCTCCTAATATCAGAGGATGTTAAAAACATTCATGATTAATTTCAACAATAATACACATGCTTTAAAAGTTTTCGATTACTTTGGAATTCTGAGGATGCGCCGATCAAAGTTCATGCGAGCAGATTATCATTGACTATGAAGATGGTGATCTTTGCGGAAGTGTATTTACCAACAAACATTCCAGAATGATTAGAGAAACATGTGAACCCGATAAAGATCAAATTTGCATGCCGTAAATGAACAATGTTAGAAAATCTGTGAGCATATACAGAAGAATCATTGGTAACATCTGCAAGTTGGGGACAAGGAATTAAGCAATTTCAACGGCAATCAAAGAGAGTAAACATGAAATGTACAAAGGAGCTTTTGTGGATACTGAGAATGAAGTTCCATGTTATTCCAATATCTTTCAAATCCTTTCAAAACCGGTCCTAATTAACACCGAAGACAAAGAAATAAGATTGCCAAGTCATGGTTACTCTTTATCAAAATTACATTAAAGTTTCATATTCAGTTAATTGTTATGAAGGGGTGAGATTTTTAGAAGGGAAACCGATACCCCATGTTGCCTTTATAAACATAGATGTAAAATCAAACAACAACATATGCTCATATACACTTTCTAAAAATTTGCATACTATATGCGCTATGATATATTATATTCTTTTATTGGCGAAAAAATGAATTTTTGAACTAAGCTCATGAATTCGGGTTATTGAATAAATTCTTATGCGATTCTAGAATCAAATTACAATGGATGGATCATCCGTAAGGAGTGTCGCCAATGCAATTTTATCTCCGGCATGATCAGTAAGAAATATTTATTTTATTTTATTTGCATTACGCTCTAGAGTTAAAATATTATAAAGCTTCGTCCTTTATAATTATTATTTTTAATTTTAAAAATAATTTATATGATAGATAAGTGGACATGATCAATTATAGCATTTTAAAATCGAACATCATAGTTATTGAGAAATATTTAATTGTTTCCGAATCTATGTTTGGTTTGTCTCTGAACCACAAGAGTTAAAATACATTCTAGACTATTTTAAAATTGCATCCATATATTTGATCTGTCACATCTTGATTACTAAATTGTTTATAATTGATGTGCGCAGAATTTGATAAAGTTGTATGTTTTAAACTTATAACACTGACTCTATCACCCTTCGGCACTAATCTTTATATTTTCCATAATTTGTAATCCATATGCTAGCAATTATTTCATATCTTTCCTTTGAAGAGGTAATATATATTTATCTGTTGCATTAATCTATACTTATTCTTATTTTAAAAACATTCATACAATCATTTACTTTTATTCTTAATTCATAAATCGCAAGTTTGAAGTTTTCGATAATTCTTGCCATTTTGGAAGCTTTCATAACATTCACATTCTAATTAATCTGTTATAAGTGTCTTGGATCTAAGTGTTTTGTCCAAAATTAGATGCACCCGCCTTGGCCTTACAGAGCCAGAAGCGCAAGGGATTTGGATAGCATCGATCAGTCCCGTCAAGTTGGTCATTACCGGTTGGATATCCCAGCATCGAGCAGGCAAGGCTCGTAGGATTCCAATCTGCGGTTTTGGGAACCAACACAACTCTCATGAAATTTGCAATTAAATGAAGAACCTGTAGGTGACTACTGTAGATATCAAATTGCAGCAGATTTGTATGAGGAACAACGCACAACAATATGCTCCCTCCAACTTAAGACAAATCGTAGTTAGCATGTAATAGACACTGCCCCAATAAAGAAAACATCAAACTCCAAAGGAAAACGTAGGTCTACAACTTATAATTTCTATCTCCAAACCTTTTCGAATCAAACCAATTCACTCACAAACATCAGCTTCTCTTGCACAGTTAATACAATTGAAAAGACAAATCAAATTACTATACTTCAGCAGCAATTTGCACAACCAATTTCAGACAATCTTCCACTATACTTCAGCAATGGATAACAAATCCTCAAAACAAACCCTTATACTTCAGCAAGGGTACAAACTTCAAAACCACAAAATAAGCCACAAAAGCATCAAAAGAAAATAAAATATCCAAGCATGTTTTTCCCAATGAAATGCGCTCATATTTATAATGCCTTTGTTGACAAAAGTTTCCAAAAGAACTCAACTTCTAAAATTGTGAAAGTTGCCCAAAAGAACTCAACTCTTGAAACTTTCCAACTTAACTCTTTTGGCAATATTTAATACTTGGCTTAGGCATAATATTAATGAAATAAATGGCCCCTTCCAATGATGACTCAACCCTCAACTTAAGTGATATTATAAAGTTAAATTATAACTTTATAATAAGTTATTTAATGATTTAATTATAATTTGGCCACTAAAAATATTATAACTCCTAAAATACTCATCATTTAAATATGTTGCCTGAAATAGGAGTCACACATATTATTTGTCCATGTGACCAAATGCACTTTCCAAAAATAGAGAGGATCCATCTCAATCAACACCCAACTTACCACAAATAGTAAGTACGCAAAACTAAGCCCAAATGGAGTCCGATCAAAGCCAAATGAAGACCAACTTGTAACTTTCTGAATTGTGGAGAAGATAAGACCCTTTCAGGCCAAGCCACTGCCACAGAAGACCCTCTATCCACACTAATTACTCTACGAGGATCACAATAATGGCTAATCTCTCAAACTCTGATATTGGCAAAAATGGGGACATTACATTCTTGACTTGCGATTGGCAATCATTATTGTCATCAACAATTTTGTTTGCATCTGATATTGTTCACAAAGATCTTTCAACTTTATCAATCCAAATCCAATCACAGTGAATTTGCGTCAACCAACAGCATACATTGTCTAGCACTATCAGATCTTGCTTCAATCAGTACTCAATTCAATAGCAGCAACTCATCAAACATTCAATATTCTATTTCGAAATCAATATCTTAAAATGGGTTATATATAATTGGGTTGATTTGGAATAGGCATCTCCATTAAGAACTCTGAGTCCAATAGATATTGTTCTTTCTAAAATCGAAGTTGATTCCAAAGCGCATGTCAACATTGGCTTTGTGTTGCGAAATGCATTATAGAGTCATTACCCTCCACAATTAGAAAATAATTCATCATATCTATGCTTCCAATGATGAATTTGACGGCAAGAGATTCTTGATACTTGAGCAATACTCTAATTTATCTGACACAAGAATCTTGTATAGGAGGTACTTTCTCATCAATCTATATTCTACATGGGATTTCTCACCTGATTTATGCGGCATGGAAGAAGTTACAGTTTCTTTTGTAAGCCAAAATCTACGTTTATCATATTGTTGATTTTTTGGTCAATAAAGAGGTATTGTTAGGAGTTATTTTGTGTATTAACCAAAATTTGAGTCATGTTGTATCATTTTCTAGAAAAGGTATACGGGTGATGATTTTGGATTGTAAGTTATGTGTTAGGATGATTCGTTGATTAAAAATGATAGTAGAGTAGAGTTTGAGTTGATTGCCACTGTGAGTTGTTTAAATTAAGAATGTGATTTTGTTTGGTTAAATTTAAATGGTTTTTCATAGTAGTTAATTATTGTCTAATGTCTCAAAGTGTCATATTAGTCTATGTTATACTCCGCTAAAAATACAGTGTCTTGTCAAAGTCAAGTTATATTATTTCAAATTAGGGTACATTTTACAAGTCTTTACTGGTGCTTTCATCTATCAAAATTTTAAAATGTCAAAAATAATTATAGAAATTGGATGTACTCTTGCTTGTATATGACATCCATTTTGTGGGGGGCATTCTAAAGTTGATCTTCAAAGTCAAATTTGCTAAGTAGCAATCAATTAGAGGTTGGAAGCATAGAAGGCTGGAGGAAATATGTTGACCTCTCACCAGTCACCAACGATGGGGCCACTTATCAGGCTCTGGTGGCATTTCATTTTGTTGTGTGAATAAGTGGAAGTTTCACATTGTGGAGGGGAATAATGATCAATGTTCCATTCCCATTTCATGCCAAAAAGACGAAAGCCAAGATTGATTCCTAGGTGGTAGTGGCAACTGTCTCATATCATTGGTGCTCAGAGTGGCAATGATTTACAATGGTCGTTGCATACGCACCAATGAGGACTTGGTTCTCAAACACTTTATATTGTGATTGGGTGTTATGTCCCTAATCACGATCCTTAATTGTTTAAGAATGGATGTGTTTGTCCCTATTCACAAGATGGTGAAGTGATTGGAAGTGTTGTCCCCAATCACAAGAGGTGGCGATTACGATTGGATGTGTTTGTCCCCAATCATAATTGTTGTGAGCATATGTGTATGTCCCTGTTCATAACCTTGTGTTTGGATACATGTGATTGTCCCTACACAAAATTGATGTAAGACCTTGGATAGATGTGTTAGTCCCTATTTGTGGTTCCACGACTAGATGTGTATGTCCCTACACAAACCTTATGTTGTTTGGTGAGCTACTATGTGTGGTCATTGAGCATTGTGATGCACTTTTTGTCCATGTTCACACTAAAGTTGGGAGGGGTGTTGGAAATTAGTGTTTACATATTTAATTGTGTAACGAAAATTAGAATGTGTGTAGTTGTATGCACAATTATAATAACGTGAGTTGTAATTACAACTCATGTAGAATATTTGGAAGGATCTGAGTTGTTAAAACTTAAAACAACTCATTTATTTAAGAGTGTTTTTATAGGAGGTTTTCTCTTAAAATGGAATATGGAAATCCTATAAACATGTAATTTACATTTTAATGAATAGAGAAGCACAATATTGTTGTAATATTATTCAACTTCTTTGCTCATATTTTCAATAAGGTGTACAACAGAAGCAAAGAGTTGATCCCAACAAACTACTTACCAATTGACTAAACATCAAAATATGTAACATAAAAACATTATATATACCAATATATTTGTATTATCAAGATCAATCAAGTACATCCATTTAACTTTATATCGCCATTTATAACATTTATCTTTCTTAGTTATATGTGCCCAATTTTTACCATATTTATATTCACACTATTACAAATATCTTTTCTTACACATATATCTAAAGGATGGGACACAGTCCATCTATTTTTTCCCTATCCCAAATGATGTCTTTTGAATCTTAGGCTCCACAAATGCTTTGCAATGGAATGTCGTAAGATTTCCCCCAACTGTGTTGTCTTTGTTAAGTTTTCCTCCAAACTAGGTTTGGGACACTTGTATTCCAATATAGAAAATAAATCTACTATTCGTACTCAAACACCTTGTGTCGCCATAGGATAAAGGGATGAATAATAGAACCAAATGCCAAGCAATAAGATTACATCTCCATCAAGGCAACTAATTGCACATTGACGGTCAAGTGGGGAAGGCGTTGGGCGACAAGATGATGGTAGGAGTTTTAGACCAATAGATTTTGTAATAATCAGAAAGAATAACTCTTTTTTGTTCAACACAAGAGGGATAAACTAGTAGCCGATAGAGACATTATAGTTTTGGGGAAATAGGGGTAATCTATGGCCTTTCAACCGAAGGAATCAACCAAGTTTCTCAAACTAGAGCATATTTTGTCAAGCCATGGAATCAAAGTCAAGGACCTCTAGGGAATAGATTGGGATTTCAATGGAATGGAAGGGGATGGAGAAGACTAGGCTTACTAATCGGTTTCCGAATGGAGGGTTCCCTATGAAGAAAGGTTTTAAGGAGATCGAACATAAGTCTTGGAGGCCTAAGCCCCAAGAAACGACGGGTAACAACCCGCCCAAAGGAAGTGTTGGTAAGAGCTTCTTATATTCTGATCAATAATAGGCACTGGGAAGTTTCTATTTCCTTTTTGAGGAGAAAGCTCTAATAATAAAATGCATTGGACCTTAGTCCTATATATCGAAGGTTAGAACTTGGTGTGATCTGCACTGGGGCAAAGATTTTGTTCTAAAAACCCTAACAAATGGCTTCTACATGGTAAAAATGTCCTCCAAAAGAAGACAAAGAATGGATCTTGAAGCGGGGACCCTCTATGATAGATGGCAAAGGGGTTCACATCTAGAACTGGTCACCAAATTTTAATCCAATGAAGTATAAGATTTAAAAAGTGTTAGTAAGGATTTGAATGTACAATCTCCCGTATGAATATTGGGATGAAGTTTGAAAATGATAGGTGCTAGTTTGGGTTCCTTTATCTCTGCAGAGGAAAATGTTGAGCCTGTGGATTTCTCTATCCATCCAAGAACATTGGCAAAAGTGTAGGAATGCCATGAGATCCCATACTATATAGTCATCGGCTCTTCTAAAGGTGAATGGCGACAACCACTTATGGTTGAGAAGAAGAACTTAGACGTGTCTCTAGGACATTTTACGAAGGAGAGGGCAAGTTAATAAGTTGCTTAATAAGATTATCAAAGTGAATGAAGGATTGATAAGGGGTTTGTGTCTCTATGGATGATAACTATCTTGCAAACAGATGGGATAACTCCCCTTCTAAATATCTGGAATGGGCAAAGGAACAGAAGGCAGTTGTAGATTGGTCTTTGACGCAAGAATGGGGCACTAAAGGTTTGGGAGATGAGACAACCAACTCATTGTAAATGGTTAAGCAAACTCCAATATCTTTTTATAGGTTTGAGAACTTTTAGAAGGTTAAACAAGTTGTTGATAAGGGCCCTTGTTGATAAGGGCCCTAGTGTAAGGGAAAAGCTTCTCAGGAATACGGCAAGCCTAGAGAAGGATAATCCCCAAAACCAAATGGAGGAGAGGGATAAGGTAAGTTTGACAACCCTCTTTGTTCCTAGTTATTTTCAAGAAAAGAAAAACATCCCTCTTAAGACAGGGAATCAATTTAGAGAAGATAGGAGTTGTAAGCATGTTAATGAAGTATACTGTCAAGACCAAACTGGTAATGTTTGGGAAGGTGAAGATTTAAATGATGTAGTAAAAGGTCCTCCTTTCAAGGATATGAAGATCTCCCCAATACGAAACCTAGATAACTCTATTGAAGATGTAAGAGATAGTGGTGATAATGTTATTGAATTTGACTCTGAATTTGACCCTCTAGAGAAGAATGGAGATGATGATGTTCTCGATATCTATGATCAGCCTGACATTATGGAAAATAGATTGACTAATCAAACATCATACCTAATTTCCAAATCTGATTGGTGAGAAAGAGACGGGGTTCTCGAACAACAAGAATGAAGTTACAATTGGTTGGTAGTGCAACAGACCAGACAATACTGTTGAGATCAAGATAGAGATATGCCCTTTCTCGGCAACAACGAGGGTCCTTTCATGGAATGTCAGGAGATGCAATGCCCCTAACAAACTTCGCTTGATCAAAAGATGTTTTCATCAAGCAAAATCAGATATGATTTTTCTGTAGGAGACACCAAAACAAAATTAGAGGATGTGGATTTGTTTGAAATAAGATGCCAAAACGGGATGGTGTTTATTTGGGTGCAAAAGGTGCCTTAAGAGGGTTAAGGGTTCTTTGAAATGTCAACACGGTTGAGGTTAGGTGTTTGTTGAATGGGATCAATTGGTAGATGGTTGAGGTAAGAACTATGCAATTACAAGATGGTTTTTACACATTTAGGCTAAACTGAAGAATGGAGATTTTTCTTGGGCAATCCTTAGAGGAGGCTTCTTAAACATAGTTGACAAGCTGGATCATTTCATGTTGGCTAGGGATTGGGGAATCTAGGATTGGTTATGCCTAGCTGAAGTCCTGCCTTTCACAGGCTCAGATCACTTCCAAATATGTTTAAATATGCATGAGGATTCTACTCTAGTCTGTGCCCCTTTTAAATTTGAAGGGATGTGGTTTAGAGATGCAGTTTTTTTGGAAAAGGTTGAGCAACAACAGGCAGAAACTCCTCCTAGGTTGAGAAACAAAGCCTATATCTTTTTTACAAAGTTGCAATTTTTAAAGGAACTAAAAGTGTGGAATAGGGAGCAATTTAAGAATGTGTTTGTGGAGAAATTTAAATTGGAATCAAAACTAGAGAGCCTTAACTCTAAAATAATAAAGGGATGGAGAATGTCAATCTTCTGATAGAAAAGGAATTGAATAAATCTTTTGTTAAAGTTGTGGGTAGGGAGTAAATATTCTCGAAGTCGACATCTAGGGAGAGGTAGTTGAAAGAGGGAGATAGGAACATTGAATTTTTTCATAACTCTGTGAAGATCAAGATGTCCCGAAACAGAATTCAAAGTATTAAAGATCAAAATGGCAATGTTTTAACTAAGGAAGAGGGTATTAACAAGGAGCCTTTATGGTTCTTCTCTTACATTTTTGCAAAAGATCCTATGCAAAAAATGGTGCCTGAATATATTCTAGAGGTTATCCTTAAGTGTTTGTATGAGCAAAATAATCAAGAGTTGTTGAATTTAGTTACTAAAGAGGAGGTAAAGAGATTTGTTTTCAACATGGGTGGGGATAAAGCTCCACGACTGTTAGCCGATTGGATAGTTCCGGCTGTATTTTCTAGTCTATAGTCGATGGTCTGGCGGTGTTTCGGTATTTTGTAGCTGACGGTCCGGCGGTGTTTTGTATTCTGTAGCCGATGGTCCGGCGGTGTTTCAGTATTCTGTAGCCGACGGTCCGACGATAAATAATTTGTAGCGGATAGAATAATTGTGGCCGACGGACTCCTTCGGGAAGGTTCGGCGGTAGTATTTATAGCCTGTCTGGGATCATTGTAAATCATCATTCATCTACTATTGCGAATATAATTCTGTTGTTCGTGTTCAATGTCTGTATGCGATCATTTTCTTTACCTGTACGGTAAACATTTGGCGTCGTTGCCTTATGAATCTGGAAGGTGGGAGGAATGAAGATTAATGCCAAATCAGCTTAACAAAGATCGAAATAAGGCGAAGGGAAAAGATGGAATCCGTACTGCGCAGGAGAATTTAATTCTGGTACTGCGCAGGAGAATTTAATTCTGGCACTGCAAGCCGAACGCCGACGAAGATTTCAGAAGATTGCCGACGGAAACCGAAGTGCGGAGGAATTGTTGGAGGAGACTCGGCAGCGGGTGGAATTGGTGGAAGAAGCACGGGAGGAGTTCTTGAATTTGTGTTCGCCGAGGGAAGAAAATTCAGACGGAAGAGCATCAACTCGCACGGCTCGCAGTGCCGACGGAGCACGAGCGTGGAGTGACCTCTTCGTCCAGGATAGACTTCCGCGAGAAACAATTTCGGAGGATCCTTCGTCTCCACCAAGGTTCGCAGCTGTCGACACCTCCAGTGTGGGAGTGCAAACCTCCGGTGTGAGAAACCAGTCCGTCGATGTGGGAGTACAGACTGTCGGTGTGGGAGTTCAGATTGCCGCTGTGGGAGTGCCGACCGCCGGTGTGGGAATGCCGACCAGTGTAGGAGTGCAGACCTCCAGTATTATGGTGGGACCCAAAGAAAAGCTGTCGAAATTTGAAGGTGATGGTACAGCCGACCCCATCTGACATTGTAAGACATGTGAGACGATCTGGCGGGCAAACGGAATCACAGATGCCGACGAATGGGCCAGGCAATTTCCGGCAACCCTATGGGGTGTCGCGATTGATTGGTTTTCAGATATGGATCCACAAAAGCTGGATACCTGGGATAAGATTAAAAAGGAGTTCTTGGCGGAATTTAAACTCTTGCGGGATGATAATGAAATCATAGCGGAAATTTTCAATACCAAGCAAGGGAAGCACGAAATTGTCTGTGTCTACGCCAGGAGATTAAAAGACTTAATAAACAAAATGGAAAGCAAGCCAGCGGACGGATTGCAGAAAAGGTGGTTTGTGGACGGCCTACGCTCACAGTTGTGGAGGAAAATGAAAATTGTACCACCATCGTCATATGCCGATGCTTATAACAGAGCACTGGACCTTGAAAGTGCGCAGAAGACAAAGAAGAAAACCAGCTCCTCTGACTCTGATGATGACGAATCTGCTAGAGATGATAGCAGCAACGACGAAGGTAGTAACAAAAAGGTTTGTGCCTTACAAAAGGATATGGTTCGAATGATGAAGGAGTTTAAAAATATGCAAAAAGAGCCAAAAGGTAGTGAATTGTGGTGCACGGAATGTAAGACCGACGGTCATACCAAAGGATCGTGTCCAAAGAACCAATTCTGTGTCATCTGTCAGATCATGGGACATTCAACAAAAGACTGTCCCTTTAACATGAAAACAAGAGGCTCTCCGCAGGTGCTTCTCACACAGGAGGCCTCCCCGTCAGGTGGTAACGAAAGCACGAATGCCGCCAGCGCTACATCTGGAGGATACAGGAATAATCAGTGTGGACAAAATATCAATAACAATACCAATATGAGCAGAAGCCGGATTCAGTATGATGCAAACGGACGACCGATTATTCAGTGCCGAGCATGTAACTTGTGGGGGCATTTTGCGCGGGAATGTCCAACAGCAAATACACCTCAACTATTGTGCCGATGGTGCGGACCCGGCGATCACGACGACTCAAAATGTCCAAAATCTGGAGTGAACTTGATCACTATTGGAGCGGATGAGGAAGAAGTTCTGGCGGTTACGCGGCAACAAGCAAAAGAATACCCGGACCCCGCCGAAGAAAAGAAGAAATTTGTGGCAACACAGGCGGAGGTTGGGAAAGTATCTCAAGCAGTAACACCTCCGGACACCGCCGCCACTTCAGCAAGGAATTCCGCCGAACAAAACATAGTACGACAAATTTTGCAAACGGAGGTGCAAGTAAAGGTAAGTGATTTGCTTTTCACCATGCCCCAACTTCGATCTGCTCTTTCAAATATGGCAGGAGAATCAAGCCTCGAGAAGGGAAAGTCACTGGGAGAACCGACTCAAAGAAAAGAAAAGGAAATTGTTACGGGAGGAGAAGATCAGATGTTGCTTGCACTAACGTCCGGACGACACCCCGCAGTTGTTGAGATGGGGATACTTGGACATGTTCTCACAGACACCATAGTGGATGGAGGGTCCAACGTAAATGTATTGCCAGAAGAGACTTGGAGGAAACTTGGACAGCCGACATTGTGGCCTCCAAGATTTCAACTGTTGACTGTCGATCAACATGGAATTAAACCACTGGGTATTCTCATTGCACAGCCGGTAACCATTGGCACCCAGCCGTTCCTCATGGATTTTGTGGTGATTCCATTGAAAAGGAAAGGCTATGATGTCATCCTAGGGTGGCTTATCGAAGCAAGAGCTCGACACGACTGGAAGAAGAACACTTTATCCCTTGAAAGTAAAGGTCGTCGATTCATCATTGATCTGCATACCCAAATGGTAGGGGAAGAGGCCCTGTCGTCAGATTCTGAGGGAGAGGAGGACGAAGGTAGACGACGGATGGAACCGGATCAGGAGGGCATCCTCCGATTGGACGGGGGAACAACGGATGACGACTTGGATTTCGTCAACGGTCTCTACCACTGCAAATGGAGGACTATGAATTATTACACAGCTGCAATGTTCTGTCAATTGAGAATGAATATCCGAAGGAGTTTAGTGAAGTAAAGGAGGGGGACGCACCGTTGGATGTTACACCCGCCCATGCATTCAGTGAAGGAGAGACAATCAAGTATAATGAAGCTACGCTGCAAACAATGAATTTGGGGGACGAAGCAGAGCCGAAGAATATACTAGTCGGAGATAATTGGGATCCAGTACTTAAGGCCGCAGCATTCAAGATATTTATGGACTACAAAGATGTGTTTGCATGGACATACAAGGACCTCAAAGGAGTACTGCCGAAAATGTGTGTGCACCACATTCCGTTGGTGGAAGGAGCTGTGCCTGTACGGAAGCGACCCTACAGGATGAACAAGAACTATGCCGCCCGTGTTACGGAGGAAATCAACCGGATGCTGGAAGCTGGCATTATCTTCAGGGTACAAACCAGCGAATGGGTGTCACCGATAGTCATTTCATTGAAGAAGGATACTATTCAGATCCGGATATGCGTTGATTTCAGATGCCTGAATGCAATAACGATCAAAGATCCTTTTCCGATTCCATTCACGGATAGCATTCTGGAGGAGGTCGCAGGACATGAAATCTACTCGTTTATGGACAGGTTCTCTGGATATAATCAGATTTCTATAGCGGAGGAGGATAAGTTGAAGACAACGTTTGTTGTTGAAGATGGGGTCTACGCATACAACCGGATGCCTTTTGGGTTGTGTAATGCACCGGCCACATTCCAGCGGATTATACTGCATATCTTCGACAAGATGTCTGTGCGAAATTTCAAAGCCTTCTTGGATGATTGGTCAATATTTAGCACGAAGGACGAACACCTGGCAACACTTGGTGAGTGTATGGAGAGATGTCGCAAGGCCCGGCTAGCATTGAATCCCAAGAAGTGCAGATTCATGGTTCCGCAAAGACGGATCCCGACAAGGTGAGAGTCATTCTGGAAATGCAGCCATCTACTAATGTGACGGAGGTAAAATCTTTTCTCGGGCAAATAGGTTATTATCGGAGATTTATTAAAAAAATTTCCAAGATGTCCCAACCGTTAGATAAGCTAACCTGCAAGGAAGAATCATTTAGATGGGAGAAAGAGCAGGATGAGGCATTTGAAGGGCTAAAGGTACGACTGGCTACGGCACCCATCCTGGCATATCCGGACTGGAATAAAGAATTTCATGTTCATGTGGATGCCTCCAATTATGCGATCGACGCAACCCTGGCACAGACTAGTAATCACGGACTGGATCATCCAATATGCTTTGCCAGCCGGTTGCTCTCAAAGGCCGAGCAGAACTACAGCACGACTAAAAGAGAAGCCTTAGGAATGGTTTATGCTGTGCAAAAATATTGTCATTATTTGCTTGCTACACCGTTTGTGTTTTATGTTGATCACCAGGCCCTGTTGTACATGATTAAGAAACCCGTCATCCAAGGGAGGATCAGCAGATGGCTACTTCTGTTGCAAGAATTTACTTTCAAAATCATTGTCCGGCCAGGAAAGAAACACGTCAGTGCCGACCACCTGTCGCGGATCAAAACAGGGGAACCAGCGGATGGTGTGAATGACTTCCCTGACGCACAGCTGTTCCAGATTGGGGTACTACCGGAATGGTACAGGAGTATTGGCGAGTACCTGTCAACAGGACAGTTTCCCACGGAGATGTCACCAAATGATAGGCGAAAGTTGATAATCAAAAGTCGTACATTTCAATTGATCAATGGGTTGCTCTACAAAATGGGGCCGGATCATATCCTTCGGCGGTGTGTGTTGGAAGAGGAGATACCACAGGTGTTGAAAGAAGCACATGAGGGTCCCGCGGGAGGACACATGGGACCCGACACCACTACATGGAAGATATTATTCGCAGGACTCTGGTGGCCGATGGTGTACAATGATGCACGCGAATGGGTCGTCAGATGTGACACTTGCCAATGGGCTGGGAAGCCGCTGAAGAGAGATTTCATGCCACTTCAACCCTCTCATGCGCAGGAACTTTCTGAGAGATGGGGACTAGATTTCATTGGACCACTGAGGGTGAGCAAGACTCGAAGGTGCTGCTACATCATTGTTGCAACGGAGTACTTGACCAAGTGGGTAGAGACCCGTGCGCTACCAGATAACTCGGCCGTTAGTATCACGAAATTTATTTATGAACAGATCATCACAAGGTATGGAATTCCATTACAATTAACAAGTGATAGGGGAGGTCATTTTGTTAATCATGTTATTCGACTGCTCACCACTCAGTTCAAGATTTATCATTCACTGTCGAGTCCGTACTATCCAAGAGCAAACAGGCAGGCAGAGGCCACCAATAAAATTCTGGTATCCATCATCTACAAATCCTGCGCGGTGGAAGGTGCTGATTGGGAGGAGAACTTACCTGCTGCCCTCTGGGCGTACCGCACGGCATTCAAAGTGACGACCGGGCACACACCATTCCAACTAATGTTTGGACAAGAAGCAGTGGTCCCAGCAGAATTCATGATGTCGAGTCTCCGAATAGCGTTGGAAAACAAACTAGATGATGACGAAAGCTTACAAGAGCGATTGAATAATTTGAATAAACTGGAGGAGAAACGGTTGTTGGCACAGTGGGCAACAGAAGTGGCACAGAACAGACGCAAACTCTGGCATGATAAGCATCTGAAACGTAGCAGATTCCAACCGGGACAGTTAGTACTGAAGTATGACGGCCGTAATGAAATCAAGCCGAGCAAATTCAAAGTGCGATGGGTTGGACCATATCAGATCCGAGAAATTGGTGACACTGGGGCAATCAAATTGGCAACCTTGGACGGACAGGAGATAGCTCAGTCAGTTAACGGATCCAAGTTGAAACCATATCGTGCAAGAAAGTTCTCGCCGTCATTTAATCCTCCCTCGTCGTCAATACAGCACTCTCTGGCGGCGGCGTCGTCCAAAGGTGCCCCAGGTACCCCTGTTATTTGAGGAATTTGAATTGAGAATTTTTTTTTTTTTTCTTAAATTAATTTCAAAAAAAAAAAAGGGGCCGCGAGCAGTGGAAGTCCCGCGGGCAACTGCTGTCCGCGAGCAGTGAACGTCCCGCAGGCAGAAGACCCCGCGGGAGTTTAGCGGAAAGTCCCGCGGGCAGTGAAGGTCCCGCGGGCAGAAGACCCCGCGGCGGCAGTTTACGAAAGGTCCCGCTGTTAAAAGCCCCGCGGGCAGATGTCCGCAAGCATAAAAACATGTGACTACCGAAACTTTAAGCCCCGCCGAACATGCAGATTTCTTCCTCTGGGCGTAGCCGAGCCATCCGATACAGAGCAAAAAGATGTCACTCTGTTACATTCAATAAACAAGAAGGAATTGTTGTTGAGGAGCGTAAGTGAAGGTTGTTTATGTGCCTCCAAACCCCTGCTGAATCAAAAGCTTGTCACCAGTTGGGCCGTCATTGGACAATGAAAATCAGGTTGGTATTAGTAATAGTAAAGATTGTGCTACGGCTGGAATTACATTAACTATGCAAGCACAACTTGAAGGCCGCAACATGGAATCATTGAAGCTCTGCAATATATGGAGGGACTTATTAGTTCACGATTAGAGAAAATTGCCATCTGCAACATTTTGATAGAGTTGTCTAATGCGAAGTCGACGATAACAGCATCAAGATTGTACACTACACTGCGTAAGGTTGGGTTGTTTCTCGTGAGGGCGGTTTTATCACAACGCAGGGAGATTTTTGTGCATTCATCACAACAGCAATAACATTGTGGGGTCCATGTTCTCCTCTAGACGGGATTCCTTACCGGATACTCTAAATACACTTTTGCACATATTTCTCTTCTTCTCGGCCTGCGGGGTTTGGACAGGTAGTCTTCCGTAAAATTTCATTGGGTTGCCACGGGGGTAAGCAGAACTATATAAGGAATAGCAAATAAGAGGCCACCTTCATATGGAATCGGCAAGCAAGCGGAAGCCGTGGAAGAGTCAGTTGGCAGCTAGCATGGAAAAGAATTCAAGAGTTTTGGTATCGGGAATTCGAGTTGCAAGCCCCTCCAGCTCAAGTAGCAAGAAACAGAAGACCAAAGAGGAACTCACCTACCTCACTGTCCAGTTTGAGAGTCTTAGTGGAAGCGAATGCCGGAAGTGGTGGCAGGAGACCCCTGAGGCAGACCAAATTAAACAAATTTTGGTGTGGGCACAAGTACATTGGGCTATTCAGCTTCCCATTTTTTCCATCCGGTTGTTTGAATCAGTATTGCGCACCATGATAAAGACATACAGCGCTCCGTACAGAACGAATACATTCCTGTACAAGCAGCATCAGATGACAGTGTCTTTTAAACCTAGGGATTTCACTAGGGTTTTCGGCATCCCTGGCCCCGATTGGAGGAAAGTGGAAATCAGGAATCATAAACTGTCACGGGAACAGAAGGAGCATTGGATAGCTCTAGCATGCAGGGATCTTACACCCGTGGAGAGGGAGACAGTAGTTCAGAGGACAAAGTGCAGAGGGCTTCGCAGAGACTTTATTCGGGAGGGTCATTGGCATTGTATCATGGACGTTATCAAGAGCAGGTTGACAGGCGCCACCCGGGCCTCAAATATTGCATTGCCGCAGATTGTGTTTATGAATGGTATCATGCAGGGAGTGGTATATGATTGGGCCTCAGTACTTGCCGACAGGATGGAGGAATTCATGACGCTTCAGCACCGAACATTTTTCATTCCGCACCATGCCATCGAATTGTTTCTGGAGGCTACAGCTAGCCAGATTTTAATGGATGGCTTTGAGGCTCCTCTAAGGGGCAAGTTGGCAGACAGGGAGCCTCCCATATTCTACTGGCGACACTTAGATACAGGAGGGTCAACAGCAAGTCACAAGAAAGTACTCCGCGAATTGGCCGCTTCCGGGGAGACAAATAGCGGACGGGAGGGCACTTCGATGAGTGACGGGGCTGAGTCCGTGGAAGAAGAGGAGAGCACATCCGCTGAAGTTGACAGTGAGACAGCGGGTGGTGGGCCCACATTCTTTACCCCGCCTCAGCTGTCAACTTCAGCGCACTTGACTACCTCTTCGACAGTCGTTCCGGCATTTGGTCAGCGCCATGCCCCGGTTCTTATGACTCCTCCAGCAGAGGCAGATGTCCCACGGACAGTGACAGAGGTGGTTCCACAGACAGTGACGGATGTCGTCCCACAGATAGTCGTCGAGTCATTGCCGACGACTGTATCTGAGGTGATTCCAGTTGTACCAACAGATGTCACCGTCGCAGTCACACCGAGAGCACAGTCGCCACCGCCACAATCTGAGCCGCAGGTTCAGTTGGAGGTCATTGATTGTGATGCAGTGGTCACCGTTTCATCATCTTTTTTAGCAGAGGCCGAGTCAACCCAGCCAGTACTGGAGACGAACATGGAGCTTGCGCAGTTCAACCAACCGGAGGTGATGGATAGAGCTAGTGAGTTTCTGAGGCAGCAGTTCCGACTCACTCCTACCAAGCGAGGTCCGTCCATTCAGTCTCCTAGGCGTTCAGGAACATGGCCAGCGGTACCAGAGCCTCAGCTTCAGAGGGGGGAATGCCACATGCCGTGGGTGCGCCAGCAGCAGAAAAGGCGGCACCGGATGTGGGCATGGCTCCGCTGATGAGGAGGAAAACAGTGATGCGGAATGGTCATTGGAGACGTTCACCAAGGAAGACTATGGGTCAAATGAGGATAGGTGTCGGGATTACCTCAAGACTATGAAGTCTGCATTGAAGAAGGGCCACGATGTGGCAATTCAGGCCCTGACTCGGCAACGGGAGTGGCACTTGATCAAAGCATATATCCGTGGGATTTGTCCTCGGCGATTTCAGACTTGCTTTATAGACAGGGGCTGGCCGGTAACGGAGACAGCTGAGATGTTGGCAGATTGGGCCATTGAGCCGGAGTTGGGACCCAGTGACACCCCTATGATGAAGCTGGCACATGAGATTGTGGGACTGTACAAAGATGTTTACTACGGTCGTCAGCATGCGGAGGCGAACAAGGTTGCAGCAGAGAGATCATTAGCAGCAGTGACTGAGGCTAGACAGAAGCTAGCTGCCGACTTGGCCGACCAGCAGGCAGCATGGGCCACAGAGCGGGCAGCACTACTGGCAGATTTGGCAACAGCGGTGCAGGAGAGGGACGTGGCTAAGCAAGGTACGGAGGCAGCGGTTCGAGATAAGGATGCGGTTGAGCACGAGATGCAGTTAGCCAGGACGCAGGCCATGGACGCGGCACTTCTTCTAAAGGAGGCCGTCGAAGTTAATTCTCAGATTCAGACAGATCTCCGCATCAGGACAGAACAGGTGTATGAGTTACGTCGCCAGCAACACACTTCTGGGACGCCCCCTTCTCTCTAGTTTCTTCTGTGGTCTGTAAGTTCTCCTAATTTTGTTAGTCGTCAGGAGACGACTTTTTTTTTTGGGGGGGATGGTGTTAGCCGACTGGATAGTTTCGGCAATATTTTCTAGTCTGTAGCCGACGGTCCGGCGGTGTTTCAGTATTCTGTAGCCGACGGTCCGGCGGTGTTTTGTATTCTGTAGCCGACGGTCTGGCGGTGTTTCGATATTCTGTAGCCGACAGTCCGGCGGTAAATAATTTGTAGCAAATAGAATAATTGTGGCCGACGGACTCCTTCGAGAAGGTTCGGCGGTAGTATTTATAGCCCGTCGGGATCATTGTAAATCATCATTCATCTACTATTGCAAATATAATTCTGTTGTTCGTGTTCATTGTCTGTATGCGATCATTTTCTTTACCTGTACGGTAAACAACGACCGTATAGCTTTCCAACCATATTCTTTCAAGAAGCGTGGGAGATTATAGTGATGAATTATGGGGAGTTGTAAAAGAATCGCGAGAGGGGGATTTCATCTTCAAGGATTTTAATAACACCTTCCTAGCTCTTGTTCCGAAGAAATCTAAGAGACGGTCTTTTGATGATTACAGGCCTATTGCCCTTTGCAGTGTAGTCTACAAGGTGATAGCTAAGGTAATCGCTAATAGACTTGAGAAGGTGTTAAATTCGGTTATTTCCTCTGAGCAAAGTGGTTTTGCCTCGAATAATCTATTTTTGAAGGGGTGATTGTTGTGCATGAAGCTATACACTCAATAAGGAAAGCTAAAACTAGTAGGATGATGACTAAGTTGGATGTGAAGAAAGCTTATGATAACATAGATAGACATTCTCTTGTGGCTGTTCTAGACAAATTTGGCTTTAGTGTTGGATGGATAAAATGGATTAGTAGTTGCATGATTGCATCAACACTCCAAGGCTTTCTATTCTGGTGAGTGGAAGTCCACAGGTCTTCTTTGAAACAACAATGAGGATAAGGCAAGGGGACCTTATCTCCCCTTTCCTTTTCATCATATTGGCGGAGGTGTTAAGGAGAGCTATTGTGAAGGCAAGGGCAATCACATTTGAAAAGGTATAAAGGTTGCAGAAGGAATTGAACCTCTTTCTCACTTGTAGTTTGTGGACGACATATTTAGTGGGGCTCTTCATGAAACAGGGGTGATGAAGAGGATTCTGGACAGATATAGAGAGGCTTTTGGACAGCAAATAAATTGGAACAAATCAGAAATTTCTTTCTTTAACACTCCAGTTGATTTATAAAGGCAGATTTGTAATATTTTGGGGATGAAGATGGGGAAGCTACCCAGGAAATATTTAGGTATTCATTTATTTGAAGGTGCTTGCAGAGAAAATGTTTGGAAAGACTTGATTGATAGCTGTGTCAAATGAATATAAGGATGGTAAAGTAAATGGTTGACATATGCTTTGAGGATTCTCATGCTGCAATCGGTTATCTCTGCAATCCCTATTTACTCAATGAGTTGTCTTAAGATTCCTTTCAAAATCTTAAGATATATTGAAAAAAGGATGAGAAAATGTTTATGTGATGGATCTAGGGAGGAGGAGAAAATTCCTTTAATGGAATGGGACAGAATATATAGGCCAAAAAAATTGAGGGTATAGGGTTGAGGAACTAGCAATTAATGAATAGAGCTCTTGGCGCAAAGCTAGTGTAGGAAAGCTACTCAAATCCTACAATGTTAAGGGTTCGGGTTTTAAAGGCTAACTACTTGGATTCAAATGATGATTGTAGGACTTTTACGGTAAGGGATCCCCCATAAGGCTCTGCAATCAAGAATTTCATTTTAGAATGTAAAGAGGTTATATCAAATCATCTAACTTGGAAAATTGGAGATGGTAGATCCGCTTCTTTTTGGAAGGACTCCTGGTGTGGGTTGCCAGCTCTTAATGAGGATGTCAATGAACTGCAAAATCTCTTTACTAGATCTTGGTGGGAGAAGCTTATTGACTATTTAGAAGTAAAGGATAGTGGAATGGGCCCTCAATGGGGGTGGAAGAGTGTGGTTGGGTTAGGCCTCACACTGCAACAATAGGCAAGAATACAGCAAAAAAAATCAAATAGGGAGGTTTTGTTAATAGGGGGTGCTGACAGATTGGTGTGGTGTGCTGCAAAGAGTGGGGTTTATTTAGTTAAACTGGGTTATCAATTATTAACAAATGAACAGGGAATTGAAGATAGGCATTATAAACTATGTTGGGATAGGGATTGTCTACCTAAGGTAGGCTCCTCTTGGTTAGCTATTGAGGGAAGAATTTTGACAAGGGAGAGAAGAAAGAGCTATGGCTTTATGGAACCGACTAAATGTGTGTTCTGTGAAGAGTGAGGATGTGGATCATCTTTTGGTTAATTGTAATTTACTAATTTCTCTAAGGAATGTTGGGAAGGGGTTATCTCCAAACTTGGCTGGGCAGGTCCCCTTCAAAATTCAATTTTAAATCCCTTTAAAAGAAGGCCAACTATAGATAGTAAATTTGTTCTCTAGAAAATTTGGATTATATGTCCCTCTATAGTTATTTGGGAGATTTCGAAGGAGAGGAATAGACGTATCTTTCAAGACAAGAAAGAATAAATAGAGAGGATAAAAAGAAGAATTGATTCCTCCATTGAAGAAGTTACGAGTATTGTTATTAGACTTATTAAGCCATCTACCACCTTTACTAGAATGGATGACTTAATTTAGAGGGCTTGGCCAGGTATAAGGATTAAATCATTAATACAAGTCATATGGTAGGCATAAGGATTTAAAGACCAAGGATAAGAAACAAAGTGTTTGGGCAAAACCAGAGGAAGGGTGGATTAAAGTTAATTTTGATGGCGCAGCAAGAGAGAACCCAGGACCCTCTGGGATAGGGGCAATGGCAAGGGACTCCAAAGGTGAGATTGCAGCTATAGCAGTGAAAAGGATTATGAATGGAACGAACAATGTGGCGGAAGCAAATGCAGCTATAATGGCGGTAAGGTTAGGCAGCAGGCTTAAGGTTTACAGAATCCTTTTGGAGGGGGATTCCAAAATAATAGTGGAAACAAATTCAATCAAGCAATACCCACACATGGCATCTATAAGGCATGATTTCTATGATAACGAATGAACTAAAAAGCTTTAAGGACTATAAAATTAGTCATATTCTGAGGGGAGACAATGTTGAAGCAGATGTATTATCAAACCAGGCTCTTTCATTTCAAATTATGAATGAACCATTGGTAGAGGAGATGTGCGGGTTTGATTTGAGTGCATAAGGCTTATGTTAAGGAGTTAGTGTTTATAACATTTGGGGGGATTTTTGAGTAATGGTTAATCACCACAATGAATTATAATAATTTAAGGTGATGTATGCAGGATTTATTTGATGTTATTATGACAAAAACATTCCTTTTGTAACTTGCAATGTCCGAAAATTTAATAGAGGTAGTGATAGTTATGTTTTTTGGCTGTAAAAGACTTGTGATGTGTGGGCGGTGTTAAAACTTGTCAAGTTGATGTCTTGTCAAAGCTGGAATTACCTGGCCTCAAGCATAAATTTGGAAGGCGAGATGTGAATTAGCATTATTTTCTTTGGTTTTTCGTAACGGTGTGTTTGCAGAGAAGTTGGCATATGGAGGCCACCTTCTCTGTAGACATAGAGAAACAACAAAAGGCCTTTAAGGGCCCAGCCTTGAGAAAGCACCTCCATGGGTTATTGAGAATTAAAGAGGAGAAGTTGATCACAACAATGATGGGGGTTTTGGGTCCTCAATTTTAGGAAAGAGTCCAAAAGAGGAGGGTGAATTTAGAAGTTATTTCCATGGTTATTGTCTGAGGTCTTGAGTTGGGTGAGAGCACGAAGGAGGTGGGAAGAGTGCTAAGGCTTTATTTGAGGAAGACATTCATGTGGATCTAGAGTCGGTTTTGGAATAGGTGGTGCCTAGGTGGGGGTCAGATTTATGCGAGTGTTTTAAAGATGAGGATTAAACAAGGCATTTTGGCCTAGTTCCTTTCCCGAGGTGGTGGGGGAGACTAAATAAGGTTGAATATAAGAAGATTCCAGAGTCGTGGAAGACCGTGAAAGAAGAAATTTAAAAGTATGCAAGGAACAAGGGAAGTGCAATGCAAGTCTTTGTTGTGAATGAGCCTCGTCATGCGAGGGCTCGCCAAAGCCGGAAGTGGCGAACTAAGGTCTGAGATGTGGATGGTGCGGGGAAAATTTTGGATACCCTTTTTGTCTTGAACAAAAGAAGCGCAACGACAAAGATGGAAGAACATTTTGCAAAGATGTGGAAAATACAGAAGTTGTCGAGGCAAAAGATGATTGGTTTTGGATCCAAACCTGCAGAAGAAAACAAACAGATAATGGTGTTGAATGTTATCAGAGCTCAAGTAGAGATTTATGCCTTGTTTGTGTGTTTTAAGTTGAAACCAATGAAGGTTGTTGTATAAATGAAGGTTTTTATTATAAAAAGTTAAGAAAAAAAGTATTTAGTAGGCTAGTTGGTTTGGGAATATGCTAGATAGATGATATTTAATGGGGATTTCCATGCCCTTTTCTATGTAATAATATTATTTACTTATTAATAAAATATTAGGTTGTTAACGATCAAAACAAAAAGATTATATCTTTGTCTTATCCTACTTCAAAGTTCACTGTTGCTAATATGGGGCTTACATTAATTCAATTGATTAGGATCATATTCATTATCCATCAATGACAACTTCTTGGGATAAAATTTGCCAAATCTTGTAAGTCAAATATGTGAGTCTCCTATTGCAAATTTGAAGGACGCTATTGAGGACAAGCATATCCCCTTTGATGACAATCCCATCATACTCGTTGCCTTGTTAACTCTGGATTTTGTTCGACATCTACTTCCACAAGGTTTTAAATTAACAAGTTCTTTAATTAAGCCCCGGAGTCCTAATTGGTTGTGGCACATGTCAACACAAATATGACAAATGAATAATTTCTAGAGAATCATACATTGTGTCTTTCTCTAACGTTCCTTTTAGGAAAGGGAAGATATCATACATATACCCTTATGTGTGTGTTTCATCTTGACGAGAAGAATGTTGTTTGTGTTGATAATTGTAGCTCATAAAGGTAAGTTAGAAGTAGAGTTCAAGGAGGACTCTACTTTGAGGAAAGTAGAGTTCAAGTAGAACTTTACTTTATCCACCTAACTCATTAAAGTAGTCACCTAAGAAGAAGTAAGTAGGACTCTACGTTATGGAAGTAGACTTCAAGTAGGGCTCTACTTTTCCCAACTGCTATTTTAAAAGGAAGCTAAGGGTTAAATAGAATAATGATCTTTCTCAAGAAGGAGATTGAGACAAAGAGAAAATAAGAGAAAAGGTTTCTGATTTTCAGCAGGGCAGAATGAAGAAAGTTTGCAATAGTTAACAAAAAAGGAGAAGGTAGAAATACCAAGTATATTTCAGGTTTGTTGGTTTGTTTGTAACTTGTTTCAGAGCCATTTTCCCATGTAGTGAGAGCTCTTGTAAGTTCTGAAGTTATTTTGAATGTGTATCGTCTTAAATTGGACGCACTTGCCTTTTAAGACCGTTGAGCTCCCTCCTCTTCATGATTCCTTCTTCGGACCATGGATATGCCTATATGCCCATTCCTCTTTTCTCTTCTCTCTTCCATCTTTCCACCCTTTCCTTCTAGCATCTGCCCTAGCTTTCTATGGCACCCAGGACATGTCTTCCTAGACCAGGTTGACCCAAGTCGACCTAGTCCCCGGAAGTTCCGGATCTCGGGGCCCAAAAGTCCTTAGGGGTTTAATTAGTTTATGACCGTTATCCAATGGGCCTATATTGTTTTTCCACCCAAAAACTCATCTATAAGGAGACTTGGAGGCTTCATTTTCATATCTCACTCATATATCATCAAGCTCAAGCATCTCGTTCATTCATGTACTCAAGCTCTTTCTCTCTAGTGAAGATTTATGCCCTTTGCATTCAAAGAGTTCAAAGATTCAAACCTTTTTTAAGCGTTCAACTAAAGAGGTTTCTATCTAGCATTGAAGGATCTTTTGTGAGCATTTCCTCTTCAAGATCTAGCGTATTCTTGGCCATCAAGGGAGGAGATCCGCATTGAAGCATTCATCCTCGTCTTTATTGATGCACATTCACATCTATGTCACCATGATGAAATTATGGTAGATCCATTGCAAAGAGTGGAGATACCCTACATTCCTGATTCAAGATCTACAATACAAGGACATTACATACACACGGGCAAGGTGAACCCTAAAATTTATCTTGTTCTTTACATTCATTTACATTTACATTTCTCATTTACGGTTAATTCGTTAACCTAGGGCTTGACCAAGGCAAGCCCTCATCAAAACCCAACCCTTGATCCTTTCTTTTATGTGTTGATTTGTAGGTTGGGAGCGAAAAGGATTACAAATCTGAAACCTACAATTAACAAGCTTTCTGGAGTCATCAGTTTCGGAGTCGCGGACTACATCAACCTAGTTATAGGACGTTTTTCCAAGTTGACCTAGTCCTTCATTCTCGGATTTCGAGGAGATTTCTGGGTTTTGTTCCTTTTGTCATTTTATTGTGAGATCCGCAGTTGGAAGTTCACAAAAGATTTAGATCTGAAAGTTCTTGAGCAAAAATACATCTTCCTCTACACATCTCAAGGTGAGTCTTTCATGTTTCATTTCTTTTCATATCTTTACCCTAGATTTGTATCTTAATTGGGCTAATTGTATTCATATAGCATCTAGATTTACATTTCCTAAGTGATTAGTTCAATTTCATATTCACGCTATCCTATCAAAGGGTCAAAGACCACATTTCCTTTTATTGTATTCCCCCTATAATCCGGATTTAGTATTAGCACCCTTCCTCTTTTGGGTCCTAGCTAATCTAATTTGGGTTAGAAGTGGAATCATATTTGGAAATTCCCCTCTTTCCCTTTTACATTGCATTTGAATGGCTTAGTGTCCCCGTAAAGTGGAAGTCTACATCTTATTTAAAGTGCTTCCATTTTACCATCAAATAGAATGATGACCTAATTGAAGAGCATATGAACTATATATGAATGTGTTTTATTTTTTCTAAGTTTTCCGCTGCTTTATTTCGTTAAATAAATCTAGTAGTGTAAATCTAGAACTGATCTATTTACCTAGATACTAGATTTAAGAAATTAACATGGTATCAAAGTTGTAAGCACAAAACAGATATGGTAGCCAGCAGTCTCAAGTTTGAGGACAGGCGAGATGGGGTTTCAAACTTCGTGCCATGGAAGGTAAGAGTCATACTGCTTCTCAAACGGCAAGACTTGTGGGAGAATGTTGAAAAGGTTCTTCCACTACAAACAGATTTTGCACTTCAAGCAACACAGGATAAGGACACTAGAGGACAAAGGGTCATCATGGATGCTCTAAAGGATCACTTGATTCCACATATAGCAAAAAAAGACGAAAGCCAAGGACATGTTTGATGCCTTAGTTGGTCTCTTTCAAAGTGACAATATGAACCGGAAGATGGTTCTGAAGAACAAGCTCTGAGAGTGTTGGATAACCAAATCTGATAATATTACCATTTACCTTATCACGATCACATAGATCTATGATCAGCTTGCAGCAGTTGGAGAAAAGATCTTGGATGAAGAGTTGGTGAATGTAGCTCTAAATGGTTTCACCAAGTCATGGGAACCATTTGTGAAGGGAATTTGGGCTTGAGAAAACATTCCAAATCAAAGGCTATGAGATGATTGTTCTCAAATTTTCCATGAAGTTCTCAAAAGAGCAAGTTGGAACTTAGAAAGAAGTTGTCATATTTGATATGATGCAAAAGTGTTCAACAATATAAAAGTGGAAATTTTACACTGTGGGGGGGATAATAACCAATGTTTCATTCCCACTTGAACCATCTTTAGAAAAGAGATGTTCCATGACCCTCATGGGCAGATAAGTACTCAAAAAGAAGGTTGGTACTTTACACATGCTACCAAATATTGTGCAAACTCGATCTTATGATAGTAGCTCCAAAGATGCTAATGATCAAGATGGATAAAGTGAGGCTCTTGAAGCAAATATCTTTGATGATTGAGATTATGAGATCCTTCGACATTAAGAGGGAGTATGACACTTCTTTTAAGGCAACACAGGAGCTTAGAAGATTGATACTCAAATGGAGTCTAGAAATACATGTGTGTGACTGCATGATTTTGATGGGCCTACTCCTGTGTATATCGTGAGGAAGTAATGACTTATCACCAGAAAGTCGGAAGATTGATATTAGATTTAGAGGGAGTTTAAAAGGCATCCTTAGGCGAAGAGAGCTTCTAATGGAGTAAATAGAGGACCTAACTTCCCAGGATCATTGTTCAAAGGGAGAATTTTGATATGCAATTCTTTGTAAATGATATCTTCTCTATGAGAAGTTCTACGGGAAATTCCTTGTAATGCATGCTTCTCTGTGAGAGAAAATTGAGGTGAAAGCCTTTGTACCACCCTCTGACTTGGTTCATGGTTGTTACTATTTCACATATGATATGTAATGAAAGGTGACAATCTTTCATGTGTGTAAGGTCACTATTGTAAGGTGATGACCTTATAAATAGTTTGACCTATCTCCTAGATACACTACATTAACTTATAGCACCTAAATGTGTTAAATGTCTAGGAGCAAGTATTATCATGGTTCTTTGTGCCGGATTTTGTTGGACACCATGATAACCAACTCATCATGGTTCTTTGGGTCAGATTTTGCCAAACACCATGATAACCAACTTGTTATGGTTCTTTGGGCCAGATTTTGTCAGACGCCATGACATAGTTACTATTATAGACCATACTTAAGGTGGTGTTTAAGCTTATATTAAAGTTATGGAAATTACTTCAATTGTGTGTTATGAAAGGTGAGAAATTTAGCCTCATAGTGAATTTAATATCATACTGAGATAATATCTCTTCATATACTTGAGAGCATAATGTGTTCTACAAATCCTCCCTAGCTAAGAGGGAGTGTTAAAGTTGTAGCTTCAGTCGCATTGATTTGATCTAATATACATTATTGTTATTGGTAAATCATCATTTCCTATATATACTTATTGATGTTAAATAATATATATTATTGTATATAATATATATATATATATATATATATATTATAGTTTATAATATATATATTATATTATATATTTATTGCTATATATATTGTTATTTATGTTAATATAATATTATTAAGTGATGATTAAACCATAGAGGCATGTCTCTTCATGAGACATGTCTCCTCCTCTCATATTTATATGCTAAGTTACCATATTCATCCCTCACCTAGCAAATTTGACATTCGATTCTTGGCTCATTCGCATTCAATCCTGGTTCCTGTCAAATTTGTGATTTGCCTGTCGAATTCCCTACGGGTTTTGTATTTCGCACCCTGGACGAATTTTGGAGAATTTCCAGCAAATGTCGTGGTCAATGGAAGAGCCCAAAAAGAATGCTTGCGACTTTGGAGCGACTTTGGGCAAGCAACAAAAAAACATTGACTTTTTTGATGTTTTAATAATTCGGAAAAGGCGGTTGTTTCATTTATAACATATAAGTTATAACTTTATTATAATTTCATTTATGTGCGTGATCAACCCAACCCTAAAGGCTTATTATTACTTACGTGGCTATGCCCGTATTTCACATTTTGATATAATCTTACTTATGTCGCTGGTTTCGAGAGCTATTTGCAACAAAGGCAATATGCTTCGAAACAGAGGCTGAGGCAATGGTTTCTTCTGAGAACTGAGGCTGAGGAAGACCCATGATCTGAGGTGATTATTTCTACTTCTACCAACAGTGTGTTTGTGTTTACCGTTAACAACAAAGAGTCAACGATTTCTTTTCCAACTCCTGAGATAAAAAAAGAGGTAAGGAAATATTATATATTGCATGCAACTTGTTGCTTATGCATGATAGTTTCAGTTTGATAGTTGATAGTTGATAGTTGTTTATGCATGATTGTTTCATATTTCTCTTAAATTATTCTGGAATCTTAGCATATAATATATATTAAATTTAAGAGAAATTAACTATGATAGTAGAAATTAAAGAGAAATTGTTCATTGTTTTTAGGTTCTTGAATTTGAATTGGTCATAGTTTTTTTCATTCTGAAGTTATTGATACATACTTATTACTAACTATCTATTATAGTTTGACAGTTTGTAACTTTGTGTACATAAATTAGCTTTTTTCATTTTTTGTTTTTTGTTTTATTTGTTGTGTATTTTTTTTGTAGATTTGAAGAATGGCTGCAAGTGCATCTGTTGCCAATAACACCAACTTCAAAATCGACAGATGTTCCCCGCTTTGGAAACATGTGCAAATGATTCAACCGATGCCAAATGGAGGAGGTTATGTGTGGATTTGTAGCCACTGTAGAGAGGAATTTAGTAGCTCTTATAGTAGAGTAAAAGCACATTTGTGCTTTATTCCTCAAAAAGGCATCAAATTTTGTACCAGGAAACCAAGAGTAAAAGGAGTGCTACCTAAAACTTTCTTTCCAAAATCAAATCACATCGTAAACAGATATATTCAAGAACGGAAGCAATCAGAGGAAGCTGCTAGGAGGGCAAATTCTTCACATTCGTTGGAAAGTGGTAGGCCTTTAAAGAAAGGAAAAGCATCATCTATGTCTTCAACTACCACTCCCAGTGAACCACCTGCAGAGGGCCATCCACTCTTGCATCCTCCTCAACAACAGATTGTAAGAGAGTAGTGGAAACCTTAGAATCATCATTCCAAAGTAAAGCTAGAGACATTGCTAATCAAGCCATAGCCAGATGCGTTTATGCAAATAGATTGTCATTTAATGTTGTTCGCTCACCATATTGGCAATACATGGTGAGGGCAATTAATGAGGCTCCAAATGGGTTCAAGGGCTCTGGTTATGAGAAGGTACACACCACTTTATTGGATGATGAGGTGGCCCATGTAGAGAATGCCATGTTGCCCATCAAGGATTCATGGGTCGAAACAGGTGTGACAATAGTATTAGATGGATGGAAAGATGTAAGGAACTATCCTTTGGTGAATGTTCTTGCAATGTCTACAAGAGGTGTAATGTTTCTAAAAGTTGTGGATTGTGAAGGAGATGTAAAGGATGGTTCTTTCATTTCAAACATTCTCGTCCAAGCTATCGAACAAGTTGGCCCTCATAAAATTGTTTAAGTGATAACCGACAATGCAAAGAATTGTAGGGCTCCCGGCTTATTGGTTGAGGAGCGGTATGAACACATTTTTTGGGCACCTTGTGCTATGCACTCACTCAACCTAATGCTAAAAAAAATTGGCACTAAGGTTGAGTAGATAAAAAAATGTATGAAGAGGCACAAGAGATCCAAATGTTTATCATGAACCACCATATGACGCAAGCCATATTAAGACAATTCTCAAAATTGGAGCTCTTGAAGGTAAGTTGAATTGTTTAAAATTTAAACATGTTTTAGAAATCTAGCCACTTTAGTAAACTTTCTATGTTTTCAAATTTTTAATCTATTACTATTTTGATTTTAAAATAGGTTGTTGAGACCTGCTCTGCCTCCAACACCATTGTTTTGAGGTGCCTTATCAAGGTTAAAGACGCATTGACTAGAATGGTAACTAGTGCTAATGGGAGTGTATGGAGGCAATCTAATAGTGCCAAGGCAACTACCATAAGGGGATTGATACTAAATGAATCTTGGTGGGATCGTGCTGAGTACCTTCTGAAGATCACCGAGCCTATATTGAGCATTATCCGATACACTGACATGGATAGGCCTTGCTTGGATGAGGTATATGATGGCATTGACTTCATGATTGAGGACATTAGAAATATCATAAATGAGAAAGAGCAAAATCTTGATGAAATGTTCTTCAAGGAGCTACAAGTAATCATGGTAGAGAGATGGAACAATGACTACCCCTTTGCATTTACTTGCCTTTGCATTGAGCCCCAGGTTCTATAGCCAATTGGCCCTCAAGGGGAGTACCACTAGAGTTCCCCCATACAGAGATCTTGAAGTTGCTCAAGGGTATAAGGCAGCCCTTTGAAGACTCTTTCCTAAGCACCTACAACCTGCAGTGAGGTCTGGCTTTATGAGTTTTTACGAGCACCGATGATTGTGGTCTTGACGCTCTTGAAGACAAGAACAATGTTGATGCTCATAAATGGCGGTACTTCCATGGACAAAGATACCAACACTTGCAGCCCATTGCCATCAAAATTTTATCACATGTAATTTTTGTAATCTTAAAATTCTAATTTCTAGTTTCTTGTTGGTAAATATTCAAAACTCTAATTTCTAGTTTCTTGTTGGTAAATTTGGATATCTTGATAGGTTACTAGTTCATCATCATCTGAGAGGAATTGGAGCACATACTCCTTCATCCACTTAATAAAACACAACCGACTAAACTCCAAGAAAGCAGATAACTTGATGTTTGTGCATTCAAACTTGAGGCCCACAACTCACAAAGAGAATACATACAAAATGGGGGAGGCAAAACAATGGGATGTCGAACCAGAGGCCACGGGATTGGAAGTCCACTTTGATGCACTTGCGATTGAAGATGGTGATCCTGAGATACATAATACTGATGGAGCTGATCCTAAGGCTACGGTTGAGACTAGAGTTGAGACTGCTGATGCTAGTGGCACTAATTGTGCTTCTAATCAGCAACTGTCTAATGATGATGAATTCTTTGATGATTTTTTATGATACATTGATATTTGATCACATATGAGTCTATGACTGATTATTGATTACTAATTAGTAATGTTGGCATTGTTGTTTTAAAGTTTTTGAATTGAAACATTTATATGGTGGTATATTTTGACATTTTGTCATGTACATATGCGGTGATTGAATTTGCTAAATTGCCTTAGATTAGCATAGTGGTGTATGAAGTTGAACTTGTTTGCTGCATATATATGTTTTATTTTTATTTTTAAATCTTGTACGGACAAACCCAAAATGAACCCGAACCCAGCCCACAAAAAATTTGATTGAATTTCAAACCGGCAACTCAATTTATATGAGATCCAAATCTGCATTTGGAACGTATCAATTACAATGGTCATGTAAGTACATTTGCAGAAAAAGATCCATGTTACGTAACAATAATAAGGCACAAAAGACTCAAAAGGATAAGTAAAGCCCTCAAAGCTTACCCTTTCATTTTAAATCTGAGGGAGAGTCTCACATAGATAGGTTCCAAATCAAAATCCAAGAGAAGAAATCCAAAAAAAGTATCTCATGATCCTTTAGATGTAGAAGCTTTAATTGAAATGCTTACAAAAAGAAGCATTAAAGAAGTTGGTGATTAGTATAATACTGCTACCTCTAAGGGAAAAGAAATTATAGGTCAAGCATTTACTCAATACTACGTAAGATAAGATGGATATATAGATATTTTTAATGAGGACATTCCAGATAGCCTCTGGATTGCACTAAATTCAATGATTGCAAATGATAAATAAATAGATAAGGAAATTGTAAACGATGTCATCTCTATTGTCTCTAAAGTCTGAACTCATCAAGAAGGCAGATAGAGAAATTTTTGAAGAAATAAGTCAAACAGAATTAAGGACAAAGAAAAGGGAACATGTTCTTATGGAAAACAGAGATGAAGCAGATAAAATAAAAACATATATCATCGGTTTACTTACAAGCATGGCACATGAACTTGGGATGATATCCAGTGATGACTCCAGTCCATTATCACTCGCACCCAAAAAACCATGAAGTATTGGCTATAGAAAGTGTGGAAAACTTTGCTCCTAAATATTTTGACGCAGAAGTATAGACACTTTATCAAAATCCTCCAGAAGTTGAACATGCTTGTTCTCCAGATAAAAATTCAGCTCCAGTGGAACAATTGGTTGCAAAAAAAGAAAAAGTGAAAGAAATTGAAATAGGATAGAAAACTGAAAGAGAAGAAGACAAAATTGCAGAGGAAATTGATACTAAAAGGCAGGACGAAAATGCCAAACCAGGAAAAGATAAAGATTCAGAAGTAGTCACAACTGAGAAAAGGGAAGAAATTTTTGGTGGCTCCACTGATACCTATTCGGGTGATGCTCTAAAAAATTTACTTGTTGCACCACTTGTCTTCCGACCAATCACTTTCTCCAAGCTAATTCTTTATTTTGACAAGATTGACCCTTTCCAGAACTTTCAAATCGGTGAATCTATTCAGGCCTCTACTAAAAATGATATGTTCAAAGAGTAGAAGAAAAAGATAATTTGATTGAGGAAACCATTGCTACTCTCCAAAGTATTGCTCTAGAATGCAATATAAACTAGTCCAGGAGCAGTAAAGAAAAATGTAGAGATCTCATTAATGCTTTGAAGGACTTATCTGCCTCTTTGGATAAAAGTGTCCATTGGGTGAAGGAGACTAAAACGAATAAGCTCTTGCAAGAGTTAAAAGCTCGATGTCCAAATGCCTTTTCCCACCTTCAACAGCTTATCAGCCAAGGTCAAGACCTTCTCGCCAAAGGAAATTCCTTGTACTTGTACATTCTATAATGGCCAGATGCCACAACCGATATCAGGAAAGATATTGACTCCAATGAGTCAATGATCCACAATTTCAAGCTATCTAACTGTATTAAGGAACTGCACAAAAGATACTTTGAACTGCAAAAGCAAAGGGATGACATCATTCTTTCTTTAAGCAATCTCCAGGAGGTGTGCAAATAGCATTTCATTGATGAATCGTGTCGTCTTGAAAGCACAACAAGCTATTCTCTCTGACCCCTACTCCATTGAAGATGGAGAATCTCTGGTTGCATCCATTCAAGTTCATGCATAACTTCATATTGATATAATTTAGCAATAGAATGGTAACAAGGATAAGTGAGTCACCCACCTTAAGCAGTCTTTTTCTGAAGGTGCACCTTAAAACTTTGTATTTTGAAATCGTATATAGTTTTTTGATATATTACTACTTGCTCATTGATATCAAATGGGGGAGAAACAGAAAGAAAAATAAAAGTTTTTGAATAACGACAGAAAAACAAAACAGAGTTATTCGTCAAAGGGGGAGGTTTAGGAGTTTTGGAAAATTTTCAATTTTTGAATTTTTGCAATCAATGACAAAGGGGGAGATTGATGTTATTTGTCACTAATGTCACCGATCGATCTGGTATGCTTATCTCCAATTTATCCTTTGATCTGACACAAGTTGCCAACACAATTGATCTGGCACATTGTTACCGCAATACTTGGTCTACGCAAACTTGTACTGCAGTTTCCAAAATCTTGTGTGTGATTACCCAACTCTATCTCTAGAGTAAGCCGACTTGTGGGAATACAGATCCAGTATATATAGGAAGCATCATCAATGCAAAGATGATGATATAAAAAGGCGATATATGATAGGTGATCTTGTGATGTAAAATAGCTTGCAAATTGATATATGTATTATAACAGTACAAAATAGTAACTGCATAGAAGAGTTTTTGTACTTAAGCGAGATCTGTATTCATGCATATGCATATACAATAAAATAGTTCAGATATTGTATCTTCTATTCCAATAGTAAGTCATCTTTCAATTGTGATGGATGGTTTTTGTATCTTGGGCACTAAGCCCCTCTGACAGTGTACCACACCAGCAGTGAAACACTTCTATCTTTTGTAACCGGTTACTTACTACTTGAAAAAGAACTCTCTCTGTGGTTTTTCCCCATCTTGGGTTTCCATGCAAAAAACTTGACATCGTGTGATGTTATGCTATTTGGTTATTGTTCACTTTCTTTCTGCAATTTTATCTATGTACGTGGAAGGTTGTTCAAAAATTCTAATATTTTCAGAGGAATATTCATTCACCCCTCCTGTCTCATTATTCCAGATGTTCAACATGTATAGATAGATACACATATATATAGTAGTGTTAGAATCGGTTTATAATAGTAATATCAAAATATATATGTGTGTGTGTGTGTATTATGATGTCTTTTGTTTATGCATATTCACAAATCAATCAAAATCCAATTTAAATTGGTATATTTATAATCTATTATATTCTTTAATCTCTTGCTATAGCCCCATTTGAGGATACGTTGAGTAATTCAAAGTGGGTGAATCCCAAGATAGGCATAGTTTTTCTAAAACTTTGAAGGCGTAGTCCTGAGATGGGTATGAATGTGTTCCAGCAACCTTGAGTGAATCCACTAGTAGATTGGTATCTAAGTGCCCTATGACAAGTACTCGCTGTCCTCCTTAGAGTTCAGTTTGGACAGAAGCAAGAAAATAGGTTTGAATATTTAATTGTCAAATATATTATGAATTATTTAGTTTCTTGAATTAATTCGATTTAGATGCATAGTAGTGTATGTTGAACATAGGAAATTGGCAGCCTCCAAGCAGGGTACATTACAGTCCTCCTGTTCTTTCAAGGCAGCTTCATATGGCCAATGGGTGCACTGATTAAGCTACTCATAGTCTCATATATCTTGTAAATCTTGCTGAAACGGTGAGGTCATAGGACAATGAATATGGTTTAATCCAGCAAGCCGGGTCTTCAATTATTATGAATCTGGCCAAGCTTAAGCTCACACCGTCTTAGAACATGGAATACAACCTCAGTCAACATTCACTCGAGGGCAAGATATTCAAACTCAATAGTATACTGCAACTTCAAAAGCTTAAAAAGCCAATAAACTGTAGCTAAATTGAAGCGTTAACGTGGTGTCCAGGAAATCCAAAAACCTTACCAAACAGTTAAATCCAAAAGAAAATACTGTAAAAATCCCAAAAAAATGTAGCTAAACTGAAGAGTTAACGTGGTGCCCGGGAAATCCAAAAACCTTACCAAACGGTTAAATCCAAAAGAAAATCCTGTACAAATCCACTTAAATATTTTTAAGCCTTTGATTTCTCGTATGTGACGAAGTAACGAATCCCTTAGATTTAGGCCACACAATTTAAATTCCCAAATTAATTTATGTGAAAGAAGTACCTGTGAACCTGAAAAATAACCTTCTTGCTGTTCTGTGTAACATCACGGCTAGCCTTCACAAGTCTCTCTCTTTTATCATTCTACATTCCATACCGAAATTCTCAAAAAAAGAACAAAACAAATAGAACGTATTACTCATGGAAATCTATCTCAAACAAAAATAAAGAGCCATATATAATTCAGGTTGAATAACAATCGGGGCAAAAACTGTTAAAGTGTAAGTCATGGAAATGAGAATTTACCAACTGGTTGAGATGCTCGCAATACTTTTCAAATTCATGCCTAAATGGGTTTGGGTTTTCGGTCGCCATTGTTGCTTTATGGCGTTTAGCGCGGGGCTCCGTGATCATATCAAAAAAAAAGAACCCTGTCAAACAACAAAATCAAATCCAATGTTAACCTACATTTTCGAAAGATGGAATTCAAAGAGGGATTTCAAATTAGTGCCCGTTACGAGCGTTCACCACGTGTACATCCGCTAGTCTGAACACTTTGGCCAAATCTCCATTGCCGGTAGCTTCTCCACAGCATTTTCAACTTCTGTTAAAATATATAACCCTTTTGATTTTGATTTTGTAAGGGAACATCAATCTTTTCACGTAATTCTAGACTAATTATGAAAAAAGCAAAACATTAAAGGCGAATTAAATTTAAGATTTTAAGTTTAGTACAAAAACTTTATGTAATTCTCTCATTGGAGGAATATCAAAGTAGTTTATTAGTCTCCACAATTTGAGTAATACAATTACTGGAATTTTTTATGAGGTGATCAAAAATGACTTTGGGTCAATTCTATGATAAAAAAACAATGTAAAAGTACAAATCTAATTCAGCAAATATTAAATCTATGAATTATAGGATTAGTCATACTCTTAGAGAGGGCAATAAAAAGGCGGATAAATTGGCAAGTTGGAGTTTATCATTAAAAAACATGGGGAGGAGGCTTTTAAAGATTTTAGAAATTTGAAATTAGATGAAGAATTGTAAGGGAGAGTCGATTCTTAATTGCTATCAACGCCAAGCATATTTACATTTATATATGACATGGGGAAGGGTATTTTAACTTAACTTAGTGAACGTTGGTGTTGGGTTGAGGAGATGGGTGGGTGGTATCTTAAATGCTATCGACAATTTGAAGAAGGTGATCAGCCGATGGATTTTTGATTTGATGGCTCATGTGTGTGGAGTTAGAGTGTGATCCAAGCCAGCAGAAATATAATGACATGGATGGTGTTTTTGTATTAGAAAGTGGTTTGTTTTTTATGCCAGAAAGGTAGAGTGGTTTGCTTGGAGTTTTAGAGAGTGACAACGGAAGCCTCGTTCAATGTTGATTCAAACATGCAAATGAAGTCATTCAAAGGACCAGTGAGCAAGGAGTGCGTGAAAAAGGTTGCTAAAGGTGAAAATTGAAGAAATGATCAATACAATGATGGGTGTTCTAGGTGTGCAATTGCAAGAGAGGCGGATTAAATGGTGCATAAATTTGGATGTAATAGCCATTTTTGTGTCATGGGGTTTGGAGCTAAATGAAAGCATGCAAGAGGTTGGAAGGATCATTAAGGCTAGGTATCTAAGAATGATATGCTTGACGAGCTTGACTTCATTCTAGAGTGGGCAATTATGGGGGTGGGAGCTGATTTGAGTGAATGTTTTGAAGATGACGATGAAGGGAGGCATTTTGGGTACATCTTGTTTCTGAGGTGGAGGGTCAAAGTGGATAAACCACTTATGTTTCAAAATGCATCGTTGCCTAACAAAGGGTGAAGGCAAAATTAGAGAGGTGTGAGATGATTGAGTGTGAAGGGGTTGGGGTTGTGCTAAGAAATGTGCCTAGGCGTAGGAGGAGGAGTTGTGGAAGGAGAGTTGCATCTATGCTTCGTTGAAGTGGGATGGTGAGGTATTTTTTGGGGTCCCTTTTTTATGATTTTTTGTGTCAAAAATGGAGGCAGCCATTATGTTTTGTTTGGTGCTGTCATGTCCCCTATTCAAATAATTAAAAATAATAATAAACTTTGTTAAGGCAGGCAGGCTCCAAAAAGGTGAAATTTCGGAAAAAGGGGTTAATCTTTGGAAACCAATGGACTAATAAATAAAAATTATTATTAAATTATATTTTATTAACCTCTCTTGGACGTGAGTTAGGGTTATTCCCTCTTTAAAAGGGGTTTGGAGGCATTTTGGGCTCATTCTACATCTTGATTCTTGATAATTTTCTTGTTGTTCTTCAGAGGCTGCCAAACCTGTGGAGAAGGAGACCCAAGAACGGGAGTTTGCAGGTTTCCAGGAAGGCTAAGGACGGGAGTTTGAAGCCATTCCATGTGCATGCTCATACAGAGTTTGCCCTTGTGCTGAACAGTGCAAATTTGTGAGTTTCCGGGTGTATTTTTGTAAGAGTTTGGTGTTTCCGGTTGAGTATTTCATATCAGTTTGGTTTGCTGTTGTATTTCAGACTTTATGATGTCAAAATAGAGCTGAATATATGTATTGGGACGTGATTAAATTTCTGAAATAATTTATGAGTGTTTTGTGGTGTTTCCGGGCATTTTTGTGTTAATTTCGGGAGCCCGATTGAGCATAGTTTTGCCCTACATTTGTGATCTGTTGTGTAAGGGCTATACAAATCTGGAAATGTCATTTTGTAGGCTGTTATGCTGCTGAAAATCTCTGTAAAAATGTCCATTTTCAGATTTATTAATAATTTGTGACGTCGTGAAGTTTTTGGCACTAATTTGGACATACCCGATTCGGGTTTTATTGGAAAATTGGTAGATCTTTGTTATATTGGTTGTTTGATTTTAAAGTTTAGATTTGAGGCTGGAAATATCAAAAAACAAAAATCAGTAAAGGGACATTTCAGTGGTATCAGAGCTGTGATCTTGCCAGCCTGAGGGTTTGTAGAAGTTGCATGTCAGTTTTAACAACTACCCAGATCTTGCATGTCAAGTTTTGATAACTACCCAGATCTTGCATGTCATATTTTATGATTGCATGCAACTAAGTGAAAGAGAAAAAAGATATTTGCAGCGAGAAAAGAATAAAGAAATTTTGATCAAACCCCCAGTTGAAAGCAAAAGTACAAAATCCAAGGAAGAAAAAAGTATGGCTGATCCAGATAAGATGGCAAAGAAATTCTTCCAAGACATCCAAAATACTCAGAAGCAAACAGTGGATGGTTTGGCGGAAACTAGAGAGGCTTTGCGAATATTGACAGAAAAATTACAAGGAATTGCATCTATTAATGAGAAAGGGAGCACTTCAGAAGAGCCGAGAAATGGGAGATCCACACCATCTAAATCAACCAAATCTATTTTCTTGCCTGCAGATGAGCCACCAGTACCAAATCCAGCCATTAATCCAGTGGAAGAGGTTACAGGTAATTTGATTACATTAAGAGCTACTTACAATGGCTTAGATGATGACTTTCGTAGTTCAGTTCCTTTTAAAGAATATGTGGATATGATGAACGCTTTGATGCCCAAGAAAGAGAATAGGAGGGAGCATGACACAAGTGGAAGAGAGCTCAAAAATAAAATAAGCAAGTTTACAGCGCCTACTTTTGATGGAACAAATAAAATTTCAGCTAGAGCATGGCTACAAAAATTACAAACTTTCTTCACACTTAACCCCATGAAAGAGAGTGATGCTATTCAATTTGCAAGTCTACACTTGGAAGATGCAGCCTATGATTGGTGGTATCATGGAATGACTACTCAAGGTCACGATCAGGTAACTACATTTGAAGATTTCAGTCAAAGGGTGATAGATAGATTTGACCTCAAGGATGATGAAGAGTACTTTAAAGAATTGTCAAAGTTGAAGCAAACCAAATCAGTTAATGAGTATGTAGAAGAATTTCAAAAAGTGGCTGTTATGGTACCTGATATGAGTGAAAAGAGGATCGTTTATCTTTTTCTTGATGGTTTAGAAGATTCTGTTAAGGGTTTGGTTAAGGCTTTCTCACCCTCAACCTTACAGGAAGCTATCAAAAGAAGCTTGCAACTTGAAACTTGCGTGCCTATGAAATCAATCACTAATCAGAAACCCCCAAATCTTTGGCAACATAAGGGAAATTTTCAGAAAAAAACTTTCCCAACACTACCACCAAAAGATGTGACAAATGTGGCAAAAAAGAAGGTAGATGAAGAGACTAGGAGTGAATTACGAAGGAAAAAACTTTGTTTTACTTGTAGAGAACCATGGGTTCCGGGACACAGATGTTTGGGGAAAGGTCAAGTGCACTATATTGAAGTTGCTTCAGAATCTGATTCAGATGGGCATGAGGAATTTCATGATACTAAGGAGGAAGTAGAAGAAGAGAAAGTAAAAGAAATCAGCAAGGATGGCACTTTAGCAGCATTATCAGGAGTCCCAAGATACCATCCCTTCCGAATTCGAGGGGTACTAGCAGGGCAAAGGTTGACTGTTCTTCTTGATAGTGGGGCAACTCACAATTTTATTGATGAGGGATTTGTCATGAAAAGAGGGCTTAAAGCAGAAGATTTTGAGGGATTCAATGTTACTGTAGCTGATGGATTCACTATGCCTTGCACACGGGTGGTGAAACAACTCAAGATGACCTTAGGAGATTATGAGTTATGTGATGACTTCTATGTGGTTGGTATTGGGGAGACAGATCTTGTATTGGGTGTTCAATGGTTGCACTCTATCGGAGGCTATTACATGAACCATCAAACTATGGAGTTTAAATTTCATTCCAATGGGAAAGAAGTCATATTGAGAGGGTTATCAAATGGAGCACCTAAGGCGGTCTCTGCAAAGAGGATGGAGAGGACCTTTCGAAGAGGACAAGTAACATGGGCAGCAGGAGTCATAATCCAACCAACAAGCTCTCCCAAGAATCAAGGTAATTTCCATTTTGAAATTCAAAATATTCTTGATAAGCATAGTATAGTTTTCAATGACTTGCCTCCAGGATTACCACCAGATAGAGGTTTTGAGCATGTTATAGAGTTAGAACAGGGTGCCAAACCAGTTATAACAACCCCATACCGCCATCCAAGAGGTTATAAGGAAGAAATTGAAAAAACTATTAAAGAACTCCTGGACATGGGATTCATAAGGCCTAGCTCTAGTCCATTTGCATCATCTGTGGTACTTGTCAAGAAAAAGGATGGTACAATGAGAATGTGTATAGACTACAGGGCTCTAAACAAGAAGACCATAAAAAATAGGTATCCCATACCACGCATAGATGAACTCATTGATGAGTTACATGGTGCTGTATACTTCTCAAAAATTGACTTAAGATCAGGCTACCATCAAATCCGAATGAGGAGTGAAGATGTGGAAAAGACTGCTTTCAGATGTCACTATGGGCACTTTGAATTTCTTGTTATGCCATTTGGACTCACTAATGCACCAGCAACATTCCAATCTTGTATGAATAAGGTATTCAGTCAGCATCTTCGAAAATTTGTTTTGGTATTTTTTGATGATATCTTGATATACAGTAAAACATGGGAAGAGCATCTAAAGCACATAGACACTGTTTTGGGAATCTTGGAGCAGCAATCCTTCTATGCTAAGCTATCTAAATGTGAGTTTGGTTTGACAGAGATCCTATATTTGGGACATATTATAAGCTCTAAAGGAGTACAGGTTGATCAACAAAAAATCCAGGCAATTTTGGATTGGCCTCCACCCACAAATCTTACACAGTTGAGAGGTTTCTTCGGGTTGTGTAGCTACTATAGGAGATTTGCCAAGGGATTTTCTCAGCTTGCTGCCCCCTTGACTGATTTGACAAAGAAAGGAGCTTTTGTGTGGACAGAAGAGGCACAAAAAACATTTGATAAGCTTAAGGAGGTAATGAGTTCATGCCCTGTGCTTGCAATTCCAGATTTCTCTTTACCTTTTGTTGTTGAATGTGATGCTTCGGGAGAAGGTATAGGGGCTGTCCTAACTCAAAGGGGACATCCAATAGCATTTGAGAGTCGAAAATTAAATCAATCAGAGAAAGGGTACTCCATCTATGATAAGGAAATGTTGGCAATCATGCATGCACTTCATAAGTTTAGACAATATTTGGTATGTGGGAGATTCATTGTAAAGACAGACCATAATAGCCTCCGGTTCTTCTTGAACCAAAGGGATTTGAATGATCGTCAACAAAAATGGGTAAGCAAATTGCAAGCTTATGATTTTGATATTGAATACATGAAAGGAAAGAATAATGTGGTTGCTGATGCTCTCTCAAGAAAGCCCACTTTGTGTTCCTTATCATCTATCTCTGCTGATTGGAAAGTCTCCATAATTTTAGAGTATGCTAAAGATTCATTTGCCACCAAGATTTTGGATAAGTTAGTGGATGATAACAGGTACAAGGTTGTTGATGAATTGATTTATTACAAGAACAGGATCTTCTTAGTACCAGGGTCAAAAACTAAGGAGAGGATATTGAGGGCTTTTCATGACACACCTTTGGCTGGTCACCAGGGATACTTCAAGACATACAGGCAAATTCGAGAGCGGTTTTCATGGAAGGGTATGAAGGAGGATGTCCTTAAACACATTAAGGAATGTATGGTATGTCAACAAAGCAAGAGTGAGCAAAATTTTCCTGCAGGGTTGTTGCAGCCACTTCCTATTCCTGAACAAAAATGGGAAAGTATTTCCATGGATTTCATCACTGGGTTGCCCAAGGTTCAAGGTAAGGATTGCATATATGTGGTGGTAGATAGACTAACTAAGTATGCACATTTCTTTCCTATCACATCTGATTTCAAGGCATCACAAGTGGCCGAATTGTTCTTCAAGGAAATTTTTAGATTACATGGTTTGCCTAGAAACATTGTTAGTGACCGGGACAGTAGATTCCTCAGCTCTTTTTGGAAGGAGCTCTTTCATTTGGCAGGAACTGAACTCACTCCCAGTACTAGCTATCACCCTCAAACAGATGGACAAACAGAGATAGTCAATAAATGGATAGAAGGATATTTGAGGAACTATGTTTCAAATCAACAACATGCTTGGGTGAAATGGTTACACCTAGGGGAGTATTGTTACAATACATCTCATCACATGTCTATTGGTATGCCTCCTTTTCGTGCTCTTTATGGTTACGATGCCCTTTCCTTTGTTGATCTAATACTTTCCGATAGCAGAGTACCTGCAGCAAGTGATTTCATCAAGCAAAGCCAAGACATAATAAGGTCCCTCAAGGATAATCTACAACATGCACAAAACCAACAAAAGATATATGCTGACAGGAAAAGGATTGAAAGATCTTTTGAGGTGGGAGATTTGGTATTTGTTAGGTTGCAGCCATATAAGCAAAGCACCTTGAAGAGAAGTGGGGCAGAGAAACTCAAGCCAAGGTTCTATGGGCCTTATAAAATCATCAAGAAGGTAGGAGAGGTAGCTTATGAATTGGAGCTCCCACCAAACAGCAAAATACATAATATTTTCCATGTATCTTGCTTAAAGAAGGTTCTAGGCCAGCAAACCATAGTATCTACAGAATTACCACCTCTTGATGATGAAGGGAAATTAGTTTTGATACCAGAAGAGATTTTGGATACAAGAGAGAAAAGGTTGAGAAATAGGAGCATCATAGAGCATTTGGTCAAATGGAAAGGATTACCACTAGAGGATGCAACTTGGGAAGGAGAACATATTATTGAGAATTCCAACCTTCATTGCTTGAGGACAAGCAATATTTGGGAGGGGAGGACTTGTCATGTCCCCTATTCAAATAATTAAAAAAAATAATAAACTTTGTTAAGGCAGGCAGGCTCCAAAAAGGTGAAATTTCGGAAAAAGGGGTTAATCTTTGGAAACCAATGGACTAATAAATAAAAATTATTATTAAATTATATTTTATTAACCTCTCTTGGACGTGAGTTAGGGTTATTCCCTCTTTAAAAGGGGTTTGGAGGCATTTTGGGCTCATTCTACATCTTGATTCTTGATAATTTTCTTGTTGTTCTTCAGAGGCTGCCAAACCTGTGGAGAAGGAGACCCAAGAACGGGAGTTTGCAGGTTTCCAGGAAGGCTAAGGACGGGAGTTTGAAGCCATTCCATGTGCATGCTCATACAGAGTTTGCCCTTGTGCTGAACAGTGCAAATTTGTGAGTTTCCGGGTGTATTTTTGTAAGAGTTTGGTGTTTCCGGTTGAGTATTTCATATCAGTTTGGTTTGCTGTTGTATTTCAGACTTTATGATGTCAAAATAGAGCTGAATATATGTATTGGGACGTGATTAAATTTCTGAAATAATTTATGAGTGTTTTGTGGTGTTTCCGGGCATTTTTGTGTTAATTTCGGGAGCCCGATTGAGCATAGTTTTGCCCTACATTTGTGATCTGTTGTGTAAGGGCTATACAAATCTGGAAATGTCATTTTGTAGGCTGTTATGCTGCTGAAAATCTCTGTAAAAATGTCCATTTTCAGATTTATTAATAATTTGTGACGTCGTGAAGTTTTTGGCACTAATTTGGACATACCCGATTCGGGTTTTATTGGAAAATTGGTAGATCTTTGTTATATTGGTTGTTTGATTTTAAAGTTCAGATTTGAGGCTGGAAATATCAAAAAACAAAAATCAGTAAAGGGACATTTCAGGTGCCCATAGAGAAAGAGCCCAATAAAGAAGTGATGAGAGAAGTGGGCAATTTACAGTCGATCAAAAGATATTTTGCATGAAACTGGACGCGAAGGGAGTGAGAGTGGAAAATGGTTCGAGCTCCGGGGGGAGTGGCTATTGTGATGGCCTCATTCCAACATTTTGGATGGCACTGGTTTGAAATTTTGACCATGTTATAGCTTGTTTTTATGGGTGTTGTAGATAAATGTCTTTATCAAAGATTTATGCATACAATGATGTATTGTTTAGAACTTTATGATAGCAAGGATAATGTAGATGTAGTAATTTCATGGATAGGAGCTTTAGTCTTAGTAGGGTAGTCAAGTATCATTTTAGTTGTATAGATGTTTGAGTAGAGATGTAAAAAAAATTATATTAATAAAATATTCCTATTACCGACCAAAAAAATTGATATTTATAAGATATTAGGTAGGTTTTTAGATTACAAGTGTCATGTTATATTAAATCAAATTGTTTAATAAATCAATTTTATAATTTTGAACAGGTGATAGAAAACAAGAAGCAAACATGATATTGACAATTTCTTTTGTTATAATGCAATATCTTCATTTAAGTGTTCCAGATTGAAGTGTTTCTAGGATGATTGTTCTTGTAATTTAATTAATCTTTCTTTATTTCTTTGATCATGTAAGAATGCACAAATAAATATCTTCAAATACCAAGACATAACAAATTGTTGTGTAAAACTTGCCAACAATGGTGTGTTGTGATGGTTAAGTTGTTGAGTTGTTATCCTTGCCATCAAGCTTCAAATCTAATGGGGATGAGGTCCCCCGTTTGTGGCCTCACTGGTTCATAGCTCCAGGTCAAAGTGTTTACCCCTCTTTAAATTAAAAAAAAAACAAATTGTTGTGTAAAAACATGTACTAAATCAATCCTAATAATTAGTAGGAAAGGATGGTTAGCAATTTTCAATTCGAAAGATAAGATTTTAGGGTTAATCTTGACATTTGAACATTGAGGGACTAACCCAAACCAAGGATTAGAAAGCACAAGGATGTAGATAAATGCACAAATTTTGCTATACAAATTAAGTGAATTATAAGATGCATACGAGTAGAGGTTGGATAAGTTTGCATGTACCAAACCTAATGAACCTCAAAGTGAATAGAGGTAGATGAAGATTAAAGAAAGAGACAAACTAACACAAGTTAATGTCACATATTATTATAGAATTGTATCTACTCATTTCATGAAATGGGTTTAAAACAAAATGGGAAGTCATATAGGTATGTAAATGTACCACTACATTTTGCTCCACTTTGAGGTGCATGTAGAACTAGCATGAGCATGTACCTCAAAGTATTTGAACATTCTATCCCATCTAAGAAAATTAAATATTTATGCATAGAAGGCTATGGATCCATTTAGAGAAATGGAACCAACTTGGTTTATTCGTGCATTCATTCTTCTTGACACAAGCACTTTGTAAGAACTTGCAAGACACAAATAAAATATACAATGAATTAGTTCTATCACACAAGTAAAACAAGAAAAAGTATTATTTTTCTCTAATTCGTTAAGAAAAATAAAAATTGGAAAAGGACTATCATTAATAAAAACCCTCAATGAAATTGATACCAAAATACTCTACCTATTATAGTAATAGCAATATGGCATGGAAATCCATTTACAACGGTGCAATTTTGATCAATATCTATCTAGTCATATCCTTTTAATCCTAATTTACTTTTTTGCGGGTTTTATAAGAGATTTGTTTAAAATATATGAAATCATGCATATTTATGATAGCCTTTCTCTCTTGGTTATGTCTTTGACTTTACCAATCTTAAAATCTTGGAAAGGCATAAATCCAACCCTAAAACTAAATATTAAACAAACTTAACTTAGAACAACATGAAAGTAAAATGCCTTTTTTGTATTTTAGAGATTCTATTGAAGTTTTAAAATAGAGGAACTAGACTAGTGCATATCTTAGGGTATGCAAAGTCATTAATAAAATCAAATCTTGAAATAAAATAAAATGTGAAAATTAGAAATATGAATTTACCACTTAATTAACATTTTATATCAATTAATCTCATCATAACAAAGAAAGAAACAAGAATATTACTCATCCCTAAAAATAATCCAAGAACTTTTGATTTTCTACTTTAGAGAAATTAGAGATCATTCATAGAACTGTAATATTGTATAAAAGATAAAACCAAGAAGTCCTTAACCTTTTTTTATTGGTAGCAAGATTATGATTTCATTATAAGTAAATAGGGTTTTAGAGTGGCTTGAACCAATGGTAGTTACAAAATAGAACTACCTCTCCCTAGAAAACATAACAACCATAAAAGGACCTATAAACAAGTCTGAGAGTTAAGTTTTTTTAGTTGCTCAACTTTTTGAGTGTGATTTCAAAATCATATCAAATCCCCCCTCCTCTAACATCTTGACTCTCTTCCCTTTAAATATTTGTCATCTTTCTTCCAATCTTTTAGCCTCCTTCTACCAAATAAAGGGGTCATCAATTATCTCCCTTTTGTAGTGTAGTGACATGAACGTCCCTCTAAAATTATTCTTACTCTTGCAATCCTTCCAACATCAACAAAAAAAATATTTTCATAAGTATTCAAATTTGAGACCTTTCTCACACACTCAAATGGAATAGCAACTCAACCTTATTCTCCTTCTTTATAGGTATTGATTATCTTTATTTGGACTTCCACGTGATTTATCCCCAATCATGACCTTTGAAGTCTCACTTCTCATTTCCTTTTCATAGTTCTCTTCTCTCAAGCCCCTCCACCTTGAGTTTACCTAAAGAAATTATAGCCAAAATCTGCTTGGAAACCATTTTAGCATCTTTTTAATCCTCTTCTTGGCTATATCCTCTTCTTTCCTCATTCAATAGAATTTATATGATTCATCAACATTCCACAAAGTCATTGACTTATACACTTTCTTCTTTGGATAACTTATAGCCACATACTTTGATTAAAAGAATATTGTGCATTTGAAAAGGGTGCCTTTGTAATCCACTAGTTGATTTTATAAGCAATTAAATGTGATTTAGTAATATAAAGTTAAGCTAAACATTCAACAAATAAACCAAATACAACACTAATGAAAAGACCAAGAAAATAGAATAAAATAATGTAATGGAAACCTTGCAATATTCCAAGCTCCCTTGTTGAGTGGATGTGATCCAAATAGATGCAATGTGTACTCAATGATACTTTACTCATACTTTATTAGATGAAGTTGCTTCAAAGATGGAGGATGGATGATTTCAAGTTGTGGACTTTTGGAGGTATTTTTGCATTATGAGGATACTTTGACTAATTCTTACATGTAAAAGGGTAGAATGACAATACTTGAATGGTGGATGAATTGTAAAGGGGAGAGGGTTTATAGGAAAGGAGAGGTGGAAATGGATGGTCAAGATGCAAGCTTGGAAAATTGTTAAGAATGACCAAGATGCAAGTAAAATGGAGTGCAAGGATTGTGCTTTCTCAAATACATAGCTTTGTGATAGTGACAAGTGTCACAAGTAGTATGCATGTGAGAGGATTAAGGTTTTTTGGGGGAATATGACCATTTTGGGGAATGTGAAGGGGAGAAAGTTGTAAAAGGTGGATGAAGTGTGTAAGATAGGTGTAAGAGCATTTAATGTTGACATTAATGCATGCAAAATGATTAGGATTGGATTAGAAAATGATTAGCAAGAAAGTGAGGATGTTAGGATAATATAAGTGGGTCACTTAATTACCAAGTTTGATTATTAGATAGCCTTACCATGAGTGAATGGGTTCGATTAAGTCTAAACTAGGGGGTTAGGATTGGGTTAAGGGTTATTGAGGATTGATTAAAGGGGATTATTTAATCAAAAAGTGTTTTTGAGAATTAAATTAAATAGATTTGTGCAATTATTTAATTTAATAGAGGAGGGGGAACTTAGTTAATTATTAGACTATTAATTGTCATAATGATTTAATATTGGACTATAGTCAATTAATTAGATTAATTAACTAGGGGATGATAAAAAATAATTAAATGTTAAATATTTAACTAATCATATCTTAGAAGATAACTGAATAATATTACTTAATTATGTAATCATATTTAGGTGTCTACATTTTACTCCTCTTTGACATAGTGTTGAGACAACATTATTTCAAAGACATTTAAAATAATGCACAATGCACACTTTTTTTTAAAGAAACTAATTTGTCCCTATCTTGAGAGAAATATGATAGACCGAACTAGGTGATGCCCCCTCAAGAAGGCAGTGAGGAGAGAAAATGAGACTCAATTAAATCTCAAAAAGAAAAAAAAAATTGGACAAAAATGGGCTAAAAGAAGGTTAAAATTGGCATCATGATGCAAAACTAACAAGGGAGGGAAAGAAGGGTTCACCCGAGAGGGAGAACGGGGAAGAAAGGATTTAGAGGGATCTATATGAGGGCCCAGAGGGAGAGAAAAATGCTCATTTGCATTCTCAATTGATATTGAATTCTTGCCTTTTTGAGCTCTGATTGAGACATGTGCAATGGCTAGAGGAGGGAATATGAAGCACTAGACTAACACGAAGAGGAACGTGTGGTAGTGTCAAGTAGAGAATAGAGAAGTATGATCAAAACCATGTTTTTGTACTTTTCTATTTTTCTATGATTTTTAATTTTACATCACAGATTCATATTCATGTAGCCTTAGGTTCGGTGGGTTCAAGATCAAGGGTTTGGTAGGGTAGGTTTAGGAATTTTTTGTGGGTTCATAAAAGGTGGACCTTTAAGAATTTTTTGTTAGATCACAAAAGATAGGCCAATGGATTTAATTTGTTGTAGGAATATGATCATGGCATGCATTTTCTATGGTATCACATTCCTAAAGAAAATTCAGGATTCTAGTGGGTTACAAATGCATTCTCATAGGGGGTTAAGAGGGTAACTTCTATCAATAATCGAAATGCATCCCTACAATTGGTTTGGGTGAGGGTTAGGGATCATATTCCTAAAACAACAAGAATGGGGGGATTGGATTCCTTAGCGAGATTATCATTCCTAGAAGGAGGAATTGTGCAAAATAAGGTTAGATTGGACTAGGGGAACTAGGTCTAGGAGGAGAGTTAGGGGATTATTAGTGGTTATCCTAAGGATGAAAAAACTTGGTTTCCTAGGATGTACTATCTAGCATATCGATTCATTTCACATGAGAGATGCTTTGTAATGCTACAAGTGGTGGAGTAGTTTACAACTACATACTGGGCTAGGGTTGATGCTATCAAACAAGGGTACCTATTCAATATGACCCATAGGCATACATATATATGGTGATGGTGAATTTGTTGTATGAGAGGTAGTATTTTAAGACAAACACTTTTCATCACTTGAAAGGAGAGATGATTGTTACTTTAGAGAATGTATACAATATATTTTAACTGCTCATTTAAGGGCTAGAGGTTATTGCAAGTGAGGTGACATTGTAGTAGAGAGTTTGGGTATTTGAGGGGCCAAGATTTGCACTCATTATTTCGAACAGATAGTTTTATTTAGATATCATCTGGTTCAGCACCCAAGAGGTGGGTATACTTCTTTATTTTCCAATTGGTGTTGGACTATATTGCCCCGAACACATGTGGGACTAGCATTATCTTGGCTTTGATTTTGGTGATTGTTTAGATTATAGATACAAGAGTGTTGTAGTGCCTACCCCTAGTTTACTTTTTGTATTATATTGTTGAACTCTTTTAGGCCAGCTTTATGATTATGTTTGATGATTAGTGACATTTATTTTCCAGATTGTTAGATATTATTTCATACTTAGTTGATTATATGATGAGTTACTTTGGTACTAGTTATTTCATGTATGCATGATTATTCTTCAATGATGATGATTATATATAGTGATTTCAGTTATTTCATGATGATAGTTAGATGGATGATTTATATGCAATTTCTATGGATACTTAACCCATACTTTCATGTGTATGGTGTCATGTATGTGTTATTTTATGATTAATATTTTTGATGTGGTTGAGGGAGGGAGTCGTAGTCACCTGCTAGTTGGTATCTACACAATGTACCACTTCCCACCATTGCTTGTTTAGTTTAGAACATATATGTACATGCGTGGATTTTATGCAAATTGCAGGTACCGAGCATCGACTTCCCTGAATTGCCAATGAGCATGCCCTATCGCAATATCTCAATGGTAAAAAAGGGGAGATAATTCTTGATTCCAAATCCTAACCTAAAGCCAATTTTCCTAGAAATTAGGACAAGTATCTAAGTTGTTTACCATTCTGAATTCATGATTTTGACCCTTGAGAGTATGTACTTTATGATGGGTTTTTGTAGTTTTTCTTGTGAGTCTATTGTGATTTTTAGTTATAATTAAATCAAGTTAAAAGATAATTTAATGATTTAATTTAATGAAAATTTTATAAAGTAAATTCAATATTTAATTAATTGAGTAATTAATTAAATAAATAATTAAATTTAAAAGATATAGTTAAAGTTCTAATTTTGGCATAATCATATTTATTTAATTTAATAATAATATATTTAGGAGTTTCTTTTTTATAATAAACTCTAAATGTTATTATTAGTTAAATTAATAAATATTTTATTAAAATACGTCTCATGAATTAATAAGAGAGAAAGGAATTCATTTAATTAAATTATTTTAATTAAATTGCAAAAAGGTTGCACACGAAAATTAAAATATAATAAAATAATTAAGAGAAAGGTTTTGCATGATTGCAAAATCGAAGACCTAATTTGGGGAAAGCTCTTTATTAAGAAATTAGAACTCATTTCTTCATACTAGGATTTTGGGGAGCCAATTTCTGAGAAGAAGGCTTTCAGAAGAAGGGGAAATTACTTGTGAGCTCCGTGCACTCGTTGTTTTAGCATTAGATCCATGTAGGATCTTGTGGGTTTTGTGTAGTCGTTCTTTGATTTCTCTATCTTCTTTGTGTCTGTTGTGGATCTATTTTTAGAATTTCAATTGGGTTGAAATCCTTGTTGCAAATTTCATTGTTCTTTGTTTTGAAATCATCTGTATGTGAATTGAGAATTAGAAACCCTCATTTTGTAAATTTTTAGAGAATTGTATTTTGATACGAGTAGGGTTTTGAAAAGAAATAAAAAATGTTATATACAGATTCAATTGATTGTTCATTTCTCTTCTATCAGATACCAACTAGATCTTATAGAAGAGAAATGAACAATCAATCGAATATGTATATATATATATATATATATATATATATATATATATATATATATATATATATATATATATCAATCATAGTACTTAGTAATTACTGCGATAATTATAAATTTTCTATATAATATAAATTTTAAAAATTTGAAATATTAAAAGATGGGGGCTTGAAATTATTTTGTTTTTATAAAAAAAAGATGAATTTTATAACTCTGGTTGGAGGCGGGCCACCACCCCCACCTCCCCTCCTCTTTTCTTCCCCATCAGCGATGTCCATGTATGGGACTGTGTGCAGCAGCAGGTACTGCTATGCAGTACCCTACTATTGTGGTAGCCTTGTCAACAAGCCAGTGGGCCCTATACGCTTTTTAATTTATGTTTTTTTAAATAGTGTTTTTTTAAAGTATTTTAAATTTATTAACTTTTATAATTTAATAAATTTATTAATATGTTTTTAATTATTATTAATTAATTTAATTAATATTAAATGTTATTAATGGGCTATTAATGGGCTTGGTAGGGCTAATCCTATTTCAAATATGGAGAAGGCATGTTGGACACCACTAGAGGAAGGGTGGGTTAAAATCAACTTTGATGGGGCTTCTAGGGGTAATCCAAGAGTTTCAAGGTGTGGTTGTGTAGCAAGAGACCATTAAGGAAACATCCTAGTCTATGGGGCTGAACATTTAAATGATGACACAAATAATGTGGCAGAATGTTGTACGAAAAAGGAGGCTCTAGTTTTAGGAGCCAAATTGGGCATTTGTAGAGTCCATCTTGAAGGAGACTCGGAGATCATCATTAACTGAATGAAAAAGGAGAAGTTGGAAGCATGACAACTTGACAAACACATTCAACAGATCAGAAAATTGCTAAAGGAATCTGAAGATTTCAAAGTTTCCCATACCTACCAAGAAGCAAATAGGGTGGTGAATAAGCTAGCCAATATGGTCTTCATATATCTCATATATATAGCCAATATATGAAAACCTTAGTCTTCTCAATTCAGAATAGAGTGTGGAATAATTTAGTGGCTAATTAAAACATTAAAATCATATGTCCTTGCTGATTAAATGGGCAGTAAAAATTCATAATTTCCCCATCCCTTGATGGCACTCATTTCGCAATATGCAGAGTTCACATTATTCTGTGTGTGTCATCTGAAAGCATCATTATTAAGCACCTCGGTGAATGATTTTCTTCTAGAGGTTCAAAACATTACAAATTAAGGAGGAAAGACAAGGAAACTTGTAGAGTTAACAATAGAGGAGTTAGAATGGAGGTGAATATTGCACTGGGTTCAAGAAACCAAATGCAAGCTTACAATGGTAAAAATATTGTCTGGAGATTGAAGAATATTTTCTTAATCAATGACCCAATATTCTTGGAGGGTGTTCAAATCTGGATGTAGCCTCCCTACTTGTGGTGTTGCTCTTGATGGTGAGTGATTCAAAGGAGGAAGTAAGCTGAGTCGTGATAGCATGTGTCAACCCTTAGTGGTTCTTGGGGTTTGAAGATACAGTGGCTCATATTCTATTGGGTGTGGGCATTGAGATGGGTGTGGAGCCATGGAGACTAATTGGTGGTGGAGACTCCTCAATTCAGCCCCTGGTAATTTAGTCTTCACCAAGTTTGAAAGGGGTACATGTACCCAAGGCAGAACTAGGATGGAGGAAGATAGTTGAATCACTGCAAATGAGAATTGAGGTGCTGACCAAGGACGAGCATGGTTTTATAAAGGCTACCTTGAGGAAGAGTCTGCCAATGCCAGGGCAACCCCTGCACCACCAACTTAAGAGGATGAATATGAAGGAATGGGGAGAATCCACCAAAAAGGGCATGTGGGTGGGCATGTCACTGCTAGAAGAAGAGGGAGATTACAACAAGAAGCATCATCAAATCTCACGTGTGAATCAGAGGCATGCGATTGGTATGGATGACTATGTCACTCCAAGTTTCATAAAGGAGGAGGCATCACATTGGTCCAAAGAATAGGTGGAAGGATATGGTGTTGATAGTTGGTTCTTGCACTTAGGGATTTTTTTTGCTTTCTCTCAGGTGGCTTTTTGTTTAGGTGTTTTGTGTTTGTGACAGGGTGTTGATGCTCTATTTTTTTGTACAAACAATATGTTTGCCTTGGGTATGGGTTGAAAAATATTTTGTAAGGACAATGGCCAAATTGCATAAGGCAACCTAGGTACTCTTTTTATATCAATACAAAATCAAAATGTTACCTATCAAAAAATGTATTAAATTTTTTTGAAATAAAAAGTGACCAAAACCAAGGGGGTCAGCTCTTATAATCAAAAGGTTGGTAACCAGCCCATCACTAGCAAAGACCAACAGAAAACACTACTGAAGCAAAAACAAACTAAAAAGCACTAAACCACTATAATTCTACCCTAACTACTAACCAACATACTACTATGAATAGAAAAATCTAATCTATAGTAGAAGTCTATAATGTTAACCATACTATTATAGTTCATAATATAAAACTGTTGGCACAACCAGGCCAACCCAAGTCTGAGTAATAGTTGGATATTGACAAACCAAGTAACAATAAGATAACATAAAGTAACTAGGATCCAGTGATCCCTTAAAACTACAAACTTATTTCTTAATTTTTTCCTTTCCCTTCCCCGCCAATAAAAGCCGAGCCCAATCATTAGCAAGAAGCTTATAGAGGAGCTTATGATCCTCCATGGTCATCTTTGTTTCTTCTTTCTCCTGTGCCAGCAATTGGAGGGTGGTAGTTGTAGCATGAGTGACCTTCAGGGAAAATTTAGTGAAGGTGCAGTTCCCTTCCTCTAAGATTTTAACCCTTTGATCCAGTTGAGCAATCACCTCCTTTTGCTCCTCAACCTTTTCCCTGTTTTCAGTTTCCACCTTTTTAACTTCCTCTTTAGCTTTTGCTGCCTAGTTATCATCCTACAAAACCTTCAGGTTAGTAAAAACCTTGGATTTTTCCTTGATTGGGGAGGAAATGGTAATGGGGGAGGTATCCACTTTGTTACTGTCTCCACAAAAAGTAAAGGGTTACAAGGTAAAGCTGGGCGAAACATGGGTAGTCTCCATAGTGATGGCATTTCTGACAAACACCTAGGTATTTCCAGCAGACATCTGGGCATTATCAACAGAATTCTTGCTCTTTTCTATCTCCTCTTTCCCTTTTTCTCTCTTGGATTCAGAGTTATTCTCCTCCTCCCTCTCCCTATCATTATTCTTAGAGCTCCCCTCCTCGACCTCTTCAACCCTACATCTATTAGATTTTTGCTTATACCTTGCCCGGGATTGGGCGAGTCTTCCTGATCTTCTCCTACCCTTTCCACCTCCTTCCTCCTCCAAGTCCTCCTCTTCCACCTCCATCAATTTTTCAACTTTAATCTTTTTACTACCCTTTTGTTTAAAAACCACTTCAGGTTTATTCTTTTTCTTATTTTCACAACTAGGAGAAGGTCATGGGGTATGAATTCTAGTACCAGTACTAGTACTTGGTGGGGTATTTTGATTGTGGCACTGGTTCTCAACCACCACCACCCTAGGGGGGCAAAGGGCAAGATGGAACTGGTATAGGTGGAAGATTAGGCCTTGGTGAATAATGGTGAAATTATGCCCCTTGTTCCTCTTCTCCCTAACATCACTAACCATGTCCCCCAAAGAATGTAACAGAAAAAATGGGATAGAAATAAAATCCCTATTTCTAAAATGATTCAAGAGGGGAAAGCGGTAGTAGTAGTAAACTTTGAACCTTCCCTCCAGCGTAAGGTATTTCATGAGTACTGAGCAGATGTTGTCCCATGGGGCTAGCAACTTATCCCTCTGGAATCCTCCTCTATAGCAGACTGGTTCTTCGTCATCAACAAAAAAAATTGCTCATACTGGCCTCATTAGCCATTTTCGTGACCTTCCTCCATTTTTTCTTCCTCATGGACAACCTGGTGGCCATTGCAATTACTTCCTCATTCACTTAAAATGTTATGCCATTTATGGTTACCTTACAGTCGTTCCAACGGTCGTTCCACCCATTAACAAACTAGAGAGCACAATTCTCATGATACCTCGCCATCGTCTGCATGTAAGGCAGAAATCCCCCTTCCTTTAATAGGAACTAGGTAACCATCATATCCTTGAAATTTTCCATTTTTTGGGGCTCTAGCCTATTTAAATCTCCACCCATTTCTTCCCCACCTTCTTCCAATTCCCTCACCTTAGTGATGCGCATCTGAATCTTCGTGTCTTCAATATCACTATGAATAATGTTGGTCTTGAGCTTCTCTACGATGAACGAAATAATTTTACAAGCCCATTTTTGAGTCACTTCAAAATCCCATACAAATTATGGGATTCGTGCATGTTTAACATCATAATTTTTACATCCCTAAAATCTCTAATAATCTGAATAATCATATTATTCGTACTTTCAAAGGGGAAGTAATTTAAATTTCGCATTATGTTACCATAATCGCAAAAAGACACACTCCTTAATTTTCATTCATTCATTATCCCATTTGTACGGCCATGTCTTCTCCTCATTTCCCTAAAACTTTTATTAAATTTAGCAAATTTTGACTTTCTAAGGAAGAAATTGCCAAAATTGGCCCCAGCTTTTATTTTCATTGCCATAATTAATTAATAATCTCCCCTCTTTCCTTGCGTATCAAGGACTTAATATCCTCATTTAGATTTTCCATGTTTCTCCAGCACATGACTGCTGTTAGTTCAAATCCCATGGCAGCAGCAACATCGGCCACCTTATTTCCTTCTTTGTAGATGTGATGCAGGTGGACATTCTCCATGCCATCTAAAATTTGCTTAATGTCTGTGATGATAGTCTGAATATTCCATCCCGATTGGGAGACTCCATTTACCATATCAATAATTAATTTGGAGTCTCCTTCTATGGTTATTTCCTTAACTTACATTTCACTGATCAACTGAAGACCCCAAAACAATGCCATTGCTTCAGCCAAATTATTACTTCTACCCCCTACCTTTCCAGAGTAGACTAATAGTGCATCACCATTCCCATTTCTTATCACTCCACCTGATGCTACTAAACCTCCTTTAGTGGCTCCATCAAAGTTTAGCTTAAATTGTGTTAGGGTTGGTGGTTTCCATCTCGTTTGTTGTCTCTTTAACACTTTTAAGTTATCAAAGAGATAAAAATCCTCTTGAATGCTCTATTTTTCAACAATTTGACCTTCTTGCCTACCTGGTTCTTCCTTCAATGTCTTACATTTGGCAACCCTTATATTTTCCTTCAGTAATTTCTCCATGATTCCCATAACCACCTCCATAGTTTTTCCTCCTCCTGAAATATTTTTTTGTTTCTTTCTTTCCATATATGGCAGCAAATATATGGTGGAACAATTCTCCACAGAAAAACCAACTTTGGGTGATAGAAGGGACAACTTTGGTTCTCCACAAATTGACATAAATTGTCCTTCAGAACCCAATTTGGACCAAATTTCTCCCACATCATAGCCCAAATCTTTAAGGTGTACTAGCATTCAAGGAACAGGTGAGAGATACTCTCCTCCTTTTCTTTACAGAGATAGCATCAGTTTGTGATAAAAAAAACCCCTTCTTTTCAGATTGTCTAGAGTTAAAATTTTACCATGCTGAACAGTCCACTAGAAAAAAATAAATTTAGGGAGTAGGTTACTAATCCAAACTTTAGTCCATAGTGGGGGGTAGAGGTCCTTACTAAAGAGGTGATTATAAGCCGATTTGACTGAAAAATTGCCACTAGAAGTTAAGTCCCAAACCCTAGTATCCTCCTAGATTAGAATTGGGGGTCTTTGTGCTCCTAACAACTCTTCCAACTCTTTAAGAAGTTGAATATCCTCCTGGGAGTAATTGTCTTTATATAGTTTCTTCCACTTCCTCCCCTGGTCAATATAGTCCACCACCTTCCTTCCCATGTCTTCCTTTAGTAACTCCATTAGTCTTTTGAATTTGCTATAAACCAGCAGTTCCGCCCCCCCCTCAATCCAATTATCCTCCCAGAATCTAATACTATGCCCATTCCCCAATATCCACCTTGTCCCCTCCCTCAATAAGCTTCTACTCTTGACAATATTCATCCAGATTTTGGAACCTCCTAGGAGATCATTATTAAAGGGATTCCAATTAAATAGGGAATTTGAAAAATATTTAGCTTTCATAATACTACCCTAGTTAGTATTATCCTCTCCCATTCTCTAGCCAATCTTTGTAAGGAGGGCCTTATTCAGGTCACGAAGTCTTCTTACTCCCAACCCCCCTTTCTCCTTTGGTTTACAAACCTCTTCCAAGTTGACTAGGCTCAATTTGTTCTTCTCCTCTATTCCTAACCAGAGGAAATTCCTCTGCATTTTCTCAATTTTGTCTGCCATATTTTGGTTAATTCTAAAAAGGGACAGAAAGTAAACTAGAATGCCCCAAAGAGCCACCAAGAGCAATTGTAATTTACCAGTGTTGCTTAGAATTTTCCCTTTCCATCCTGCCAGCTTCTTTTGAATTCTTTCTACTATAGTATTCCAAAAGTCATTAGTCACCTCCTTAGTGGTTAATGGTAGGCCAAGATAAGTATTTGGGAGTTTGGTAGCCTGACAACCTAAAATGTTCCTTATCTTCCTTTGCAATGAGGCGTCAATATTAAAGAAATATATCTTACTTTTGTAGTAACTAACTTGCTGGCCTGAACTTTCTTCATAATTATGAAGAGTAATCTTCCAAGCTTCAACTTCCATAATAGATGACTCTCCAAAAAGGAATGTATCATCTACAAATTGCTGCAGCACTTCAGTATCAACAATGGTGGTAGGTTTATTCCTTTAACACATCCAGTATTAATCAGTTTAGAGAATGACCTTTCTAAAACCTTAGCCACCATAATAAATAAGTAGGGGGAAAGTGGGTCACCATGTCTTAGTCCTTTCTCCACTCCAAAATTGCCCGAAGGGGAGCCATTTAGAAGAGCAAAATATTGAACCATGCCTACCATCATCTTAATTAGATTTATAACTTTGTCATTAAACCCCACTCTTTCGAGCACATCATAGAGAAAGTCCCACTTTACCTTATCATAAGCCTTGGATATATCCAGTTTGAAGGCCATTCTAGGTCTTTTATTTTTTTCCATTGAATGTATGATCTCGTGGGTGGTTATCGCCACATCCAAAATTTGTCTTCTCAGAACAAATCCCTTCTGTGGAGTACCAATTTTTTTTTCCAAGAATGGCTTTATCCTGTTGACTAGAACTTTGGCAAAGATCTTATACACTGTATTGCATAGGCTTATAGGCCTAAATTATAGAAGGCTCATTGGTGTTTGAGTTTTAGGGACTAAAGCAATAAAAGTCTTATTTATCCTTTTTAGCATCTTTCCTGTTTTAAAGAAGTCTCTGGTAGCCCAAATTAATTCACTTTTTACAACCTCCCAGAAATGCTGGAAAAAAGTTGGAGGGAAATTGTCTAGTCTTAGGGCCTTATGAGCTTTCATAGAGAACACAACACATTTCACTTCCTCTTCAGTGATGTTTCCTAGAATGTGATTATTTTCCGTAGCGCTCAGCACTTGTAGGATCGTATTAATCAAACTTCTTCTAATAACTTGATTTCCTACATTGTTATCCTTAATGTAAGCCTTGCTAAAATATTTCACCGCATGTCTTCCCATCTCCTCTTGGTCCTTATAAACCCTTCCCCCTTCTCCTTCCAACCTACTAATTATGTTTCTTCTTTTACGATTGGAGGTTGACCTGTGGAAAAAAATAGTGTTTTTGTCTCCCTCAATTAACCATTGGACCCTTGATCTTTGTTTCCAAAATACTTCCTCCTTCCAAATAATATCCTTCCATTTTTTTCTATATTCCTCCTTCTTGAGTTGCACTTTCTAGGTTATTTCCTTCAGTGATCTCCCCTTGGAGCTTTTAAAGTTTTTCCTCCACTTCTCCTTTGATTTTGAACAAATCGCCAAAGGAACTCTTAGCCCAACCCTTAACGTTTCTCCTTATATTATCAAGCTTTTGGGTCAGTCTATACATTGCAGTGCCATCTAACCTTATATTCCACCACTCTTGGATTCTATCTTTGAATTCTGGATGGGACTGCCACATTATTTCATACCTAAAAGGTTTTGGTCCACCTTTTAAAGCATCCTCCCATAGAAAGATTAAAGGGGAATGATCTGAAGCAGTTCTAGTAAGGTTCTCTAGAAGGGAATTGTCTAATTGATTCTAGTTCCCTGTCACCATCAACCTATCCAACCTAACCTAGATAAGATCACTCCCTTTTCTATTATTGGTCCAAGTAAATGGGTTCCCTCTCAATTCCACATCAATAAAATCCATTCTACTCATAAAATCATTAAGATCTTGCAAACTTTTAGGGCAGTTCCTATTCTGTCCTAATTTCTCTGAGTGATAAAGGGGGGTATTAAAATCTCCCATACATAGTAATTATTTATCTTTCATAGGTTCTAGCATCCTTTCCAACTTATCATACATTTCCTTTCTCCCTATCTTACTATTAGAAGCATAGACATTAATAAGCCCCCAATATTGAATACTAGTTTGGAATTCTGTTATTATGAAATTTCTATCCTTCCATACTTCAACCCCCATCATAGAGCATGGGTTCCACAGGGTAGAAATTCCCCCCAAGGCTCCATCAATAGGCCAAACATGAATAGCAATTCTATCAAAATTAGCACTAGACATTTTAGTTTCTTGTATTAACACACAATCTACCTTTTCTTGAAATATGCACTATTTTAGAGCATATTACTTCTGGGGATTATTTATCCCCCTTAGATTCCAAGAGAGGAATTCATTTCTTACCTTTAGTTATAGTCTCCAGTGTAAGTTTCTTACCACTAGCCATGTCCCTTTCTGCTTGTTTAGTCCTAGTGGCTCTACTAGTTGGTCTTCTAGCTGTCCCACATACCCCTACATTTGGTTTTTTGCCCCCTCTTCTCTTCCTTTTTTGAACCTCCCATTCCCCATTATCCCCCTCTTATGGTGAAGTGGGACTTAGTTCCTTTTCATCCTTTTCAATACTTGCCATCACTTTAGCTACTATCTCCACTGAAGAGGCATTTATCATCCTTATAGGGGTGCATACCCTCTCCTGGGTAGGACATTCTGTAGCCATTAGTTCTTGAAGGCCCTCTCCCTCTTTTAATGGTGAGCTAGGAAGAGGGTGGTGGACCATTATTTCACCTTCCTTCATCATTTCTCCTTCCTTAAGTTCCCCCAAGGGTGAACTCAATAGTTCCTCCAATTCTCATCTAAAGGGATATTCCTCCATTTTCTTCTTATCCTCGAAAGCTTTCCCCCTCCCCAGGTTCAGTATGCCCCCTTGGTCCTCTGCCTGGGGTGGTCTGCACTAGGTTCTCCTCCATATTTTGTGTGTCAGCAGTCTCCTCTTCCAATCTTGGGGCTTTCGAGGGTTCTCCCATGACCTCCATTATAATTCTCGAGGAACCTTCCTTTTGTTTATCCTTTTGCACTTGGGCCTTACAGTTGACTATAAGGTGTCCAAATTGACCAGACTTCTAGAAGAATAGGCCCACATTCTCATATTCAATGGGTTGAACTTTCTCTCCCCATTTGGTTTTAAGTGTGACCACAGTCAAGAGGGCTCTATTCAAAGCCACATTCACACAGAATTTGGTGTATACCAGTCTTGATTTTTGCTTAGTCACTTTGCATGCAGTATCAAAGTGGCCAAAAAAATTTCCCACCTACCTTAGGATCTTCTCATCCCAAAATTCAAGGGGTAGTCCAGGTAACCTTACCCAGACTGGAGCTAGCTTATTCAACTATGCACTAGCATCAAAGTCGGGGTGCCACCTGGTTAAGGCCAGACAATGCTTTCCATAATACCAAGTTCTTGAGAGTATGAGGTTAATATCGTCCTCCGACATGAATTTAAAATAGAAGAGGCCACTTGGCATTGTAAAAATGCCCACACTACCCTTAATTTTCCATTTCTGACTCACCCACTTGTGAACCATCTCGATTGTGGGTCTGAAGGTAATGAATCTGCCCACAACACAAAGTTTATGGCTAGAGGTAACACTGTCCACCAAAGTATCGGGGAGGGAGATCACTGGCCCATCTATGCCTTGAGCAATCTTGGGATCCTCCGTCAAAACATTAGTCACTGTAGAACCCATTAGTGCATTCTTCCAACCTCTCAAGGTCCCATCTATCAACTTCTGACCACCTTCCAGTGGACAACCAGGTCCTCCATTACCCAAGACAGTGTCGATAAAAGTCTTCCCATCCTCACCTATGGCCCCACCTCCATCTGTCGTGTCCTCCAAATCCTTGCACAATGCTAGCACCATTTGCATATCAGGGTAGGGTAGAGGATCCGGAGGCCTAGGGCCCACCATGAACAAATTCAAATTTTGAAAATGAGCGGTAACAAGTTGCAGAGCAAAACAAAACAAATAGTGTTGTATGTGTAATAAATTTAAATAAATTTTTATTGTATTGTTAATTAATAATTATGGTTATTAATAAATTTTTATTATTTTATTAATAATTTGATAATTATTATTTTAAATCATTTAATAATTATTATTTAAATTGTTTTATAATATTTAGTGAAGGCATTAGTTTTATAATTTAGTGGTAAACTATGTATTCTAATTTAAAAAGGAAAAAAAGGATTCAATTATAAGGAAAAATGTGTAAACCTTATTAAGTCGAAAAATTATAAAAAAATGTAAACTTGAAGCCTACTGTTAAATCAAAATTGTATGTTTTCAAACCAAACAAAATCTATGAAACTACACTGCCAGTTGTATGATTTCTTTTGTGTTGGGTTTGGGGTTGACTTAGAGTGTTGACTAGTTTTGGGATGTCTACCGAAGTTTGGGAGTCATTGTTTTGATGATGTCATGGTTTTGTTATGTGTACTTGAGTTTGGATCAGTCCTTATAGGATGATTGTACTAATGAAATCTGTGAATTTTGATCAATTGTATTTTTGTGCTTTCTAGGTGCTTGTTTAAAGAACTCGTGTGTATTTTATGATCTTATGAGACCTTCTGCTTTTATTTGAACTTAGGGTAGGTTATCTTTATGTCTTGTTGGGAAGTGGCTTACAATGGAGGGTGGAGCCCTAAAAAGGCTATCTGGGTAACCCATTGTAGGGTATTTTAATAAGTGTTAACATTTCATTAAATGAGAGTAAAATGAATTAATAAGAGTCATTGTTTTTCCTCGCCCATGCCTCGAGTGCTAGTATAGGCTCGGATGGGAGTAGATAGGATGCTTGATTGTGACCTTGCTTCATTAGTATTCCTTGTTTGTATGAAAGGATATTGGTACTGCATAGAGACACTAGGGGGCCGAAGTCCAGAGAGGCTACTAGGGTAACCTTAGAGTTGGCTCATGTGATGACACTTGCCCACTTACATAGTAGATTTCCTATGTGTCATTTTTGCCTCCGAGTTTAGATATCATTTATGTCTTGGTATCCTTAAGATGGATTGCTTTCAGGTTTTCCTTGACCTAGATGTTGGATTTGACTTTTGGGATTGATATCCACATGGGACTTGAGGTTATCTCCTCAGCACGGTGGGAGTGGACCATTTAGGCTTCACAAGGTCGGGTGGTAGTGCATTTTTCTTATACCATTGAGATCTGATAGTTGGATGTCATTGCTGGAGTTCCCTGTATTGTATTTCCTTTCTTTCTGATCTTGTATTATGTTGGATGGTTATACCTTGTTGCATTGTATTTGATTTTAGAGATCTTACAAGATGATGTAATTTATTTTATGATGTATATTATTTGAGCTTTTCATACACTGTGAATTGTACAGTGGATGATTATGCATTTTGATTGTTACCAGGTGGCATTCAATATTATTGTATATTATTTAAATGAATTTGTACTTGTAGTTATTCTTTGATGTGGATTTGTTATGTATCAATTTTAGTTTTAATTAAACTTAAATGTGATTCAACATCATGGAACCTTTAAGAAATGTAATATGTTTTATGGATTGTGTTTATGTATGTGATTATTGCTTCCGCTATATTATATTTTTGTTTGTTTATTATCTTAAAAAAAATGTTTGGAAAACTTAGTGAAAAATTATGTTAATTTCTTTTGGGTTCCCTAGCGGGGCATTACAAGTGTCTAAAGTATGGTTGACACTCATGTTAGAAAATTTATATAGGGACTTGCATCAGATAGTCTATCATGGAGATTTAAGTGTAGGGGAAGAACATTGGGTTTGCATTATTTCTATAGGTGTGGGCTTGGGAGCACATCATCATGCTTCATTTGATTGACCAGGGAGATAGAAAACCTTATGATCCCATAATCTACAACTGGGTTGATCCCCTTACATCCTATGCCATGGATGATGCAGATTTCTGGAGCTAATACTCTTGACTTAATTTGAGATGACATCACTAGGTGGCCCTTTATGAGAGTGGGTTTGTGGCTAGAGGACTAGTAGTATTTTCTCTATACAATGATAATAGGGTGATTTTTTTGTCATTGGGAGTAAATCGTGGATCCACATGAGTGAGACTAGGATGCATATTAGTTCAAGTATACAAAAGGAATACTAGACATAGAGGTTTGATTTCATGGGATGACCCACAAGATATAGGTAGAGCTTAGCCCCAAACTAGATAAGAGGGGGCTATTAGAAGCATGACAAGGCATACAACCTATTTCCTAGGATCGACATGGCAAAGATGCATACATAGAATCTACAGTAGAGTATCAGGACTAATTTTGAAGGCCTTTTCTTATTAAGAGAGTAGGACCACCTCTGATAGTAGAGCGATTGTGAGTAGTTGCAATAGTAGTTATGAGGGGGAGGTGAGGAGGACATGCAACCATGATTCTGTTGGTTAGGGTTCTTCCAAGGAGGAGAGCATAACAAGAGGTGGAGGGGGAGGAGGTTAGAGGAGGAAACTCTATAGAGGTGGATGGAGGGGATAGTAGACAAGGGTTGCATGTTCTACGTGGCACTCAGGTGCCAATGGGGGGATCTAGGAGTGGAGGGTCTCCATTTGATGGAGACAATGATGAGTTGGCAGCTAGGTTTATGTCCTTGGAGCAAACAAGCACAATAATTAGTATGTTACTATAAGATACACAAGCTGAAAGGAATAGGTCAAAAACCAAGTGAGATATACTAGAGATAGATTTAGGGAGGTCACTTTAGGATGAGTTAGAGCTCAATAGAGGAGCAAGATAGTCTCAAGAGAGAGTTGGAGAGCATACAGGTAGATAGGGACTACCTTTAAAATGAGAGGGACCATCTAGTCCAAGATTTGGAAATGTTGTGGGTACAAGCACTAATGTAGGGTAGCAGGTCATTGGCTAATATTGATTAGATTTCTTACCTCCAATATGATAGGGATAGGCTATAGGGGGATATAATGGATCTTAGGGAGTAGGTGGGGTTCTATACAACTAGCTAAATTAAATAGTTATTCCTTGAGAGAGGAGGGAGTACTTCCAATGAGCCTCCCAATCACAAACCACTTGAGCAAGGAATAGGATAGAGGTTTAGGAGAGAAGAACCTAGAGGGTGGGGTCCTCTTAGAGGATAGTGGAGAGCCACCAACTAGGACAAACATTCAAGAAAGAATAGTTAGTTGGGGGTTTAGCGGAGATGCAAGAGGAAACATGCTCAAGAAGAAGGGGTTCTTCAGAGGGGGGATAAGGAGAGAGGAGTAGGTAGTGACAAGGACTACCCTAGTTTAGATGAGATCAGTGTCATTATAGAGAGTGTTGACAGGCCTAGGTGGAGGATAAACAATTATAGATAGGTCACATGACCAAGATGTAAGGGTTCATATCTTACCACTTTCAAGTCTAACATAGGTTTCCCTAGCTCCAAATTGAGTAGTACCAACAAAAAAACAATCAAATCCTACAAACCAAAGCCAACCAACCATAAGAGAGATAGATGGGAAATGATATGCTATGTTTTGGGGTTTTACTATTATGCATGATGTATCCTTCTTTTGATATATTGTGTATTGTATATTTTGAAGGGCACATGACCCATTTTTTTCATGTAGATAATTTATTATTTCACGAACTATCAATGAAAATTATTGGATATTTATGATGGACTTTATTCTTTCATGGGAGTCAGGATGTATATATTTTTTCCTTTTGGGATGTTTATATACAAATGAGTTGATTGGGTGGGATCATGTGCCTCATGCGTCTTATGATGTTTATGATGCATCCATGTATGTATATGCTTATGATGAGATATTGACATGTGTGATTACAGGATGTGATGGTTCTCTATTATTATGAGATATGTTCTAATATATTCCTATAGGATTCGATACATTTATGGCTTTATGTGCATTATGAATTGTGTGATGGAATTTAATGCAACTTTGTATGATATTCTTTTGTGATTATAATATGCATGTAAATTAATGCAATTAATGAAATGAATGTACCTAATGCAAATGGTATGAAACTAAATGTAATTAATGTAAGTAACAAATGAATTCATTTAAGTGAAATTAATATGAAATAAGTGAATACAACTAAGTGTGAATGAATGCAACTAGTTGCAATTAAATAAAATGAATGAATACAACTAAGTGCAAATGAAATGAATGAATGCATTTAAGTGCAACCAAATAAAATGAATAAATGCAAAAAAGTGCAATTAAATGAAATGAATGAATGAAATTAAGTGCAATTAAAATGATGTATAATATGACAGATTGATTGTACTCTCAATATGGTAGTGAGAGATAGGGGGAAATCATTTGCACAATTTTAAGCATGGGGATTGAGAAATCATGGATTTGAGGGGGATAATGGGGGGAATCATTTTCTAAATCAAACCCTTGGGTAATGTGATTCTATGATGAGTGGGATTGGAAACTTTTTTGATTTCTTGAGATTGTAGGATTTGCAAAACTTGATTTTGGAATTGATTGGATTTGTTCATGTCGGATGGGATTTTAGGATTAACTAATTCTTTTGGATCTTCTAGGATGGTAAAAATAGTGTTATATGTTTCCCTAATGGGATGTGGAATCCTTTGAAACTTGAGTGCAAGGTCCCTAGGATGGAGTCCCAACATGTAGTTGAGCACTTAATTTGATATAGAAATATTGGGGACTTGCCAAGGTTACCAAGAACATTAAGGTATTGTCATGATATTGCATAGGACTAACTTAAATTAGACAAGCAAGGACCTCCCTAGCACCACACATGAGTCCATAAGGATTCAACATAGAACTAATATTGAAGAACCCATAGACAAATGACATTTACCAAGTGCACCATGATGGGGGTTCAAAATATCCTATTTTGTGTCCAAATATCCTTCATTTCATACAGCTTTTGTCCCTAGTTGTTAACTAATTGGTAGGAAAATAATATCATTTATTTATTTATTATTAAATTGGAAAGAATGTCTTCTTTGCATTTTGGGTTTCAAATATAATAAATTTTGTCAAAATGTTTCAAAAATCTGTCATGAGGAAACCAAGGGTTGAGTTGATTGAAGAACACATATGGCACAAGATTGTTGGTGATTGAAATTTTTGTCTTGTTGAATGAATTAGTTATAGATCCAAGTATTTAGTATAGACTATTTCAACCAAATATGGTCTATTGCCTATGACCAAAACCAAATTCCTAATTTTCTATGTTTAGTATTGATTGGGTAGAACTGATCCCATATTTGCAAGTTATATTTTGTGGACAAAAGACCATTGATTACACACACACACACACACACACACACACACCCCAATCTAATAAAACATAAATGATCTCACTGAATGTTCCAAGATGGGGTCATTCCTCTGGTCAATGGGTGAACTTCAAATAACTAGATCATACACTTATGCTATAACAACTATTACTTTTATAATCAAAGTATTATAATGAAAAAGATAACATATACGTCATCTTGTAGGATCTGTCGATTATCTCCCTATATATTTGTTCTTCGATTACATACATACATACATGTATATGAATGTATGTGTGTGTATGTGTGTATTTATGTATGCATGCATGCATACATACATACACACACACACAAATACACACATTCATACATACATACATACATACACACACATACATATATACATACATACATATATGCATGCATGCATACACACACACATACATATATATACATGTATGTATGTATGTAATCGAAGAACAAATATATAGGGAGATAATTAACAAAATCTATAAAAGTAATAGTTATTAATGCATAAGTGTATGACCTAGTCGTTTCAAGCTCACATCACCCGTTGACCAGAGGAATGACCCCTTCTTGGAACATTTGGTGAGATCATTTTTTTTATTAGATTGGTTATGTTATATTTTTGTAAATCATTGAATGAGTTATTAAGTTTGATGTTTCAAATTTTATAATTTTGGAACTATTTTGATAACTCATCTTCAATACTTCAAGATGTATCTATGTTCATGTATAAACAATATGTTTAAAGTCCTATTGAGAATTCATTTTTTTCTGGTATTTTTGAATCCATTCTTTCATTAAAGGAATACATTATGTGTAGCATTTTGGAAATAATATTATGTCTTTTGTAACTCCATTTGTCTCTTGTCTCCAAGTCCTTGTCTCTCATCGCAAATATTCTCCTATCACAACCTAATTACATCTTTTTGCTAGATCATACCTTCTATTAGTATCCAAAACAAAATGCTCTTTTCTTCCTTTTTTTTTAAAAGATGAACCTCGTAAACATTGGATACATACTATTTAAACATTAACAGAGAAGAGTGTGGATGAATTAAATAAGGTTTTATTTGTGGGATATAGATTGTGAAAGTAAATTGAATCTGAAGCTAAAACATAAATACATTTGTGAAGTGATGATTTTTATAATCTATGTGTGATTTCATCAAGATTGGTTTGTGAATTTAATTTTGATTTCATTTATAAATAGATTTGTGATTTCATTAAATAGATTCATGATGTCATTAAATATATTTGAGATTTCATTTGCAAACATGTCCATGGTTTTGGTCTTAAATTTGGATTTGTGATTTCATTGAATTGATAATTAGTGTACTATTAGAATCAAAGATTTCAATTGTAATGCACTTTAAAAAATTAGAAGTACAACCTAATATTTACTCTTTCCCATAACTTGCATTTCATCCCCAATTAACTTGCCACCTTTATCCCTTTGGAAAAATACCATGATATCTTTCATTAGTTCACAACCCTAGATTCATAATCGATAAGAGTAAACTAAAAAACCAAATAAGGCTAAATCTAAAGTAATGTCAAACTAAAATGTAACCCTACATTTTGGTGTCATTAATAGGGAAAACCATTAAAGGTGTGAAACCATGGTAACTTACGTTAGGAATTGTGCACCTTAGCGAAATCTTGATTAATTGTTGAGATTTCTTGAGCAAGTACCTTAGGTTTGAACTAAAGTAATTTATTTAGGTGCATGAGTAGACCTAGAGATAGTTAAGGAAGGTTTGTTAAGAAAGAATTAGTAGGTAGTTCCAAAACCAAAAAAAATAACAAGAGAAAGGGTAGTTGAACATAGAGATAAAAACAAAACTAGACAAGAGCATGTTAGCATGAATACTGATGATACTACATTGGGGGAGTATCCTAAGCATTGTACAAAATTGATATGTTGCATTCATGACTATATTTGTTGTTGATGTCAACATAGCAATAATTATGTTAAGACTAGAAGAATAGCAGATAGTAATCTTAGTATGCACAGAAGCTAAGGAAGTGTTAGATGATGCGTAGTGGAGGACATGTTCCTAAGGTTGTCTTGATGATTTGGTTAAAAGGAATAAGTCCGATTTGATGTTATACGAAAGTTACACTTGATTTATTGGAAGCAGTGCAGAAATAGAGCATCTGTTTGGCAGTTTTTGATGTTTGCATTATATCTTTTAGCCAAGATATAATGAAGTGATGCATAGTTAGATAGAGATAGAAGATAGTCGTGTGATGATGCTAGTGTATGCACAAGATGTGGTTTCACACATATGAAGTTTTGTATAGGCTGTGAGCTGATAGTACTATTGTAATTGTGAATTAATTAATTATCTTATTTTAATTAATTGGGAAAGCCTTAAGGCCAACTCAAGGAATTATTATGAAGATATGGTATAAAAGAATTTTTTTTTCCTTGTTTATTAAGTGGACTTGGATTAGAGGATAAAGTTGAATGTGCACTGAGAAGGAGCATAATGCTTATTGAATGCGTGTAAGCCATCCAAGGGATCATTAGATGCATAGTATGAGATCTAGTTACAAGATCTGAAGGAGCAGAAGTCTAGTTGATAGGACAAAGATAAAGGAATGAAGTACATTTTAGTTCTTTTATTCTGCAAGGAATAATATAGAGATCATTTGGATAGTGGTTTCTTTGGTCTTAACCTTGAAGTTGTTTGGGCAGTGGGTCCAGCTGTCTTCAATACTCCTAACAAGGTTGCAATTTCCTAACAGGGATTCAAAGTCTTTTAACATGGACTCCTATATACTAAATGTTGTAAAAAAATCCTAAAAAGGTCTATCCTCTTACAAGGAATATTTATATTAGTACATCATCTTGTGGGTACCATCCCCATCGGGGTTTTCTCTCTGATCAAGGGTTTCCCTAGTTAACATAGACGATGTTAATTGTGTATGAGTATCTTTTTGTGGTTTTAGTTAACATTACTCATATGTTAAGATCATTTAAAGATAATGATTATGCTAAAATTTGGATAACTAATCCCTCCCCCCCCCCACTCTCAGTTATATCAGTGGACTATATATTCTAACAATTGGTATCAGAGCATAAGGTCCTTGAAGATAAGGCTTAACAACTTTGGGAGATCAATGGTGAACATGTTTAGGAAGGATAGTCCCAGATTCAATGGGGGCCAACTATGATAGTTGGAAGGAAAAGATAAAGACTCATATACTATGCATGGGTCCAAGATATTGGCTTTTGATGAAAACTAAGAAGGCAATTGTTGAAGAATCAAAGCTAGAGGAATGCGGTGAGGGAGAAATAGATATGTTCATGTGTAACATGAGAGCCAAAGAAGCCCTATTGTCATCTCTTCCAGAGAATGAATACAATCAGGTAAAGACATTTCAAACTTCTCATGAAATTTGGAAAGCATTAGAAGTTACTTTTGAAGGTGATGATCATGCAAAAAGAATGAAATTGAAAAATTGGATTTGCTCATTTCAAGATGCTAAGATGATGGAAGATGAATCCATAAGAAGTTATGTTGGTAGAATATCAAAAATTGTTGCAGGTATTTGATCTCTTGGTGGAACTAAACAAGATATTGAGGTTATATGGAAGATCTTGAAAAGTTTATCACCACTATTCAAGCCAATAGCTGATATGATTCAACTAGTAATGCTCTGCACCAAGGATTTCACAAAGGAAGCATTTCTTGGAAGATTAAAATCTATAGAAGTAGAAATGAGACAATCTAGAGAATTAGCCAGAGTTGAGATAGCTTTCAGTGCTATGAACATTTGACCTAATTTGTCAAGAAGTACAAGCATAAGAGGAGACTTTGCTAGTAGTAGCAGATCTAAAGAAGATAAGAAGATTGAAGAAGGAATAGCCCTTTTGGTAAGAAGAGATAAAGATGGTAAGAAAATCTGAGTGTTGGGCTTATGATGAATATGGTCATTATGCATCTAAATTATCTTAAAAGAGAGAAAAAGTTTAGAGGAAAATTTAAGCCTAGAAGAGATAGGGATAGAAATTGTTTATATGCTAATGAGGATGAAGAATCTAATGAAAAAGATCAGAGTGAAACTGATGATGAATTAGGATTTGTGGCTATTAAGGAAGATAACCTTGATAGAGAAATTAGAGAAGAAAGAGCTCTAGTTACCCAAGTTGAGAAGAAATCAAATTGGATGATTGATAGTGGATGTTCACATCACATGACTGGTGATATGAATAAATTTGTCAAATTTAGAAATCATGATAGAGGTATTGTTGGAGTCGGTAACAATGTAGCCTGTCATATTATAGGGATTGGATCTATTACTCTTGATGGTAAAACTAACACTGATGATGTTTACTTTGTTGATGGTTTGAAACATAATTTGTTAAGTGTTGGACAGTTGGTAGACAAGGGATATCTATTGCAGTTCACAGAGAAGACTTGCATTCTCAAAGACAAAGATGGTAAGTTGATTGGTGCTAGAACCAGATCCAAAGGTGATGTATTTTAGCTAAATCCTACTGAAATAATATGTTTGGTTGCAAAGGTTGACAACAATTAGTTATGGCATAGAAGGTTTTGTCATATAAACTTTGATAATATTGTAAAGGTTAGTTATACATTTGCAGTGAGAGACTTGCCTAAGATTATTAAGCCCATTAATATTATCTGCAAGGAATGTATTTTGGCTAAGCAAAGGAAAGTGTCTTTTCCTAGAAAGAAGTTCTCAATTGTAGAGAAATTGGAGATTGTTCACATAGATTTGAGTGGTCCTACATGAACCAGAGGATTCTATGGTGAAAGGTACTTTATGATTTTTGTTGGTGTTTTCACTAGGATGATGTGGGTAGCATTTCTTAAAGAGAAGTTTGAAGCTTTTGAGAAATTCAAGATATTTAAGAATAGAGTTGAAAATGAATCTGGTGTCAAGATTAAGTGTTTGAGATTAGATAGAGGAGGAGAGTTCACCTCTAGAAAGTTCTCCTCTCATGGGACCCTACATAAATACAAGATCCTACTACCCTAAACCTCACCTCTTCGAGGCCACTGTCGACATCCTTATCCTTTTTTGGTGGGGTTCTTGAGGACACTACTAGCATCCTTGTTTAGGTAGGTAGGCATAGGCCCTTCTTTGAGGCCACTATCAGTAGCCTCTTCCTTTATTGGTGGGGTTCTTTGCTATCAACATCCTTGTTTAGGCCAACCATAGGCCCGGAACAAAACCTTCATGTGTGTCATGAAGGTTACCCCTCTTCAAGGACAATGTCAACATCCTCATCCTTATTTGGCAATGGAATTCTTGAGGCCATTGTCGGCATCCTCATTTAGGAAAGGCAAATGGCCTTGCCAATAGAGATTTTTGGGCAAGAAATCCAGAGTTTGGGGGGTCCGATGAGAATGGAATCAAAAGACAATTATCTTTACCTAGAACACCTGAATAGAATGGGATTACTGAAAGAAGGAATAAGTCAGTAGTAGAAGCAGCAAGAGTGATGTTGTTTGAGAATGATGTCTCAAAGACATTTTGGAGAGAAGTAGTTAACATTGTAGTATATACTCTTAACATAGTACATATTAGAAAAGTTATGAGAAATAGACTTTACGAGTTATGGTTTGGTCACTCACCATTAGTCAAGTATTTCAAAATATTTGGAAGTAAGTGTTACATAAAGAGAGATGATGATATTTGCAAGTTAGATCCTAGAAGTGATGAAGGTATGTTTCTTGGTTACTCATTGAAAAGTACAACATATAGATGTTTCAACTATAAAACTAAGACAATAGTTTAGTGCGTAAATGTAAGGATTGATGAAAAGTTTGGTACTTGAGAGAAGGTGGTAGATTATAATTCTAATGAAGAAGAGGATAATTTTGGAATTGTTAGACAAAATGTTGAAGTTTTTTTTGAGACTAATAATGACTTACATAATGAAGTATCTATTGAGCATAGAGAAGAACAAAGATATGAACCTAGAGAAGAGATAAGAGTTGAGATGTCAACTCCTACTTCGTATAGAAACATGACAAAGAATCACCCTCTAGAATAGATAACTAGGAATAAGGATAAAGGTGTAATGAAAAGGAATAGAGTGAATAAGGAATTATGTTTGATTTCTCAATTGGAACCTAAGAGCACAGATGAGGCATGTGTCAACCAAAAATGCCCCCTGCCAAATATTTGAATTTAAATGCCAATGCACACCTAACTGTCACTTTCATATTTAAATATTAAATAATGCTAAAGGAAATATGAAATAAATTAAATAAAAACCTTATTATATTTCCTTATTTTCCTAAAGTTTATTTCTTGGCCTTGTAACTTTCTTTACTATCAGATCTTACACAGATCTAGGATGGTCATTTTCCCACATTCTGAACATGTCTAATCTTTAGACAATGTGGGGAAGAGACTTTGTGGCATGTGGCATGTGGGACCTATTTTCATTGTGGCCACAAGGTAGAAAGTGTGTTAGGGCTGAGTTGGCATACGAAGGGCATTTCATTAGCTGAGGTATTAACAACAAATCGTAAGTTGGCTACATGTTTCTAGATTGTCAGATCAAAGTTGATCAATGGTAGGTGCTTTCCCGCTTTCTCAAGATGCAAGGTTTTTAGGGAATGTGGGCAAACACCTTACTATCACATGGATTTAATGATGTCACCTCTCTTGTGGGCCACAAAGTGGAACTTGTTAGAACAACGTGGAGATGTTAGGGTATGTTGGCACTTTGGTTTCTTTTCATTGGTTGAGATGCTGACATGGGTAGTAGGGGGGCCAGTTTATGTTTCTGTCATTGGATGCAAGAAGATCTATGGTTGGCACTTCCATGCTTTGTGAAGTTTTGAGGATTTTAAACAATGTAGGGAAGTGACATTTCACACGTGTCTTAGCAGGCCCAGTCAAGTTGAGTAAGCAATGACGGTTAATTTTGTGATCACTTGGTCGTGAAGGGTTAAGCTTAAACTATAGTTATTATAGCGAGGCCACAAAATACCTTTTTTGCTAGGTTGTTATGAGTTAAAGATAACCTTGAGTCAAGGTGGCAATTAAGCAATAAAAGTTGGTGCATGGTTTGATTGCATTGTCACATACATTTTATAGTTAAAGGTTCTCAAGTAGTGACTAGGCGATCAATAGTTGAAAGGTTGGTCACAGTTTCACAAGACACTTAATATTAGGTTCCTTCCATGTTGTGAAGTTGCGACCCAAGGTATTCATGTAGTCACCAGGTCATCACGGGTAGAAGGAAATGCCAGATTTGAGCTATGAAGTAGTGAATGGTCATTAGGTATTGATGTTCATGGTTTCACATGAGTTATTTGATTGACCTTGGTTAGAGTTCTAAATATGTGATTCCTTTGTATCATATAGTCACCCCAAGTTAAGAGTAACCTTGAGTTTAGCTAGCGACAGTGTGAGCATCATTAAGGATTCTAGTTTTCCTTATGGGCCGTAGGTGATGTCGATGAAGTGTCAGATGAGTTGACATGAGACCAACATTCCTATTAGTCAATGCACTGACAGGTTTGTTGAATTTTTAGAGCTATCAGATGGACATAGATCAATGTCTCTCATTAGATTGCTATAGGAAAATGACCGATCTTTAGTTATAGTGACATAGTGAGATGTCACCATGTGTACAGTTGGCCCATAGTTCACAAAAGGTTAGCCATAAATAGTTAAAATGAAATGCCAATGTTGATAGTTAATATTTTTTGGCCACGGTGAATATAAAAATTAATAAGAAAAGGTGATGAGGGTTATGCAGTCAAATGGTCAAACACATGAAAACTTCATGAGGTGGTGAAAAGAAATAATATTACTGGCTTACGTGGCTATTTCTGGTTGAATGACTCGGTTGACCTACTAATTTCTAATGATTTGGCAAGCCTGATGGGAAAAGATATGGTTTTCTTGTGTGATCTAATCTTCTTGATCATTTCCAACCACTCTTGAGTTATGGCTATGCTAGAAGACATAAAGTCATGTTGCTTGCTGATTGGCTATCCATCTACAGGGTTTTCTACATTAATTGGCATTATTTCTATCTTCTCATGGCTCTATTTTTGTGCAAAATATTAGATTTCATTGCATTTGGATGTGTACCAAGATTAAATTTTCTTGATCTGTATGATTGTTCTCTACAATCTTAATGGTGGTAGTTGTACTTTGCCTTAGGATACAAGCTTTTTGAGTTATGCCTAAACTATTAAGGCATATTTTGTAATCTTTTTTAGGGTGGATCCTTCTCTATTTTCCTTTGTATACTTTGGAACGCACATTTTAAATTCCCTTTGCCTTTGAACTATTCATGATATTCTGCCTTATCTCTTTTAGCCATTAATACACTATGTAGGATCTATTTGCCTCTCTTCAATATTTTGTGGCTATCTGCAATTTGCATGACTGTATCTCTTTTGACCTATGAATGATATATAAGTGAAATCTCTTCTTCCTTATTTCATCTATTTGGTTATGTGATCTACATGTGATTGTTGGATTTAAACAAGTCTGAATATGTATATCTTTGATGTCATAACAGTTCAAGTGTGCATTTATGGGTAGAGATAGGAATGAACACTCTATTTTGATGCATCACCACTTAGGTTAGATTAGGTAGATTTTATTTCATGCATTCCTTCTCCCTTTTCCTCTCCAAGAGTAGTTAGGTGCATCTTGATAGAAAAGGAAGCCAACCTTCTCCTGAGACTGAACCTCATTGTTCAAGTCCCACAACTTGAAGGTTGTTTCCATGTTTCACAAGGTTGTCCTTAGGTAAAAAATTTGGACAAGGGTGCAAAATTTTGTGACAACAACATGTAAGGATGATCAGTGGATACAAGCAATGAAAGAAGAACTAGATCAGATCGTGAAGAATGAGACATGGGAATTAGTTCCTAGAACTAAAGACAAAAATGTTATAGGAACCAAGTGGATATTCAGAAATAAGATGAATGAGCAAGGAGAGGTTGTGAGAAATAAGGCCAAATTTGTTTGCAAAGGTTACTCATAGCAAGATGGCATAAATTATGAAGAGACATATGCACCTGTGGCAAGAATGGAAGTAGTAAGGATGTTCTTGGCTTATGCAACAAGCAAGAATTTCAAGGTTTATTAGATGGATGTCAAGTTAACTTTTCTGAATGGAGAACTTGAAGAATAAGTCCACATTGAGCAACCTGATGGATTCCCTTTGACAGAAGATAAAGATTTTGTTTGTAGACTGAAGAAAGCACTGTATGGTTTGAAGCAAGCACCTAGAACCTAGTATGCAAGGTTGGATAGGTATTTGTCTAAGCTTGGATTTATTAAAGGTATAATAGATGATAATTTATATTTAAGGAACGTTGATGATGGTTTATTTATAATTGTAAAATTTGTGGATGATATAATATTTGGAGGAAATGATAAAGAAATTGATAAGTTTGTTGAAGAGATGATAAATGAATTTGAAATGAGCATGATAGGAGAAATGAAGTTCTTCTTAGGATTGTAGATTGCACAAAACAAAGATGGGATATTTATTTCAAAAACTAAGTATCTGAAAAATTTGTTGAAAATATTTGGTTTGGAAAGTTGCAAACCTATTGGTACACCATGATAACTAGTCACAAGTTATCAATGGTGTGGCAATATCTAGTATGATTGCATTTGCTATATCTAGTATGGGATTGTGGCAATATTCCAAGCTAATCCAAAAGAGTATCATTATGAAATAGTAAAAAGGATATTCAAATATTTGAAGGGTACATCTAATTATGGGATCTGGTGTGATATATCAAGTGATTTTACCTTGTATGCATGTACTAATGCAGATTGGCCAAGAAATATGGATGATAGAAAGAGCACCAGTGGTAGAGCATTCTTTCTTGAAGGAAGATTGGTTTCTTGGTTGAGCAAGAAACTGAATTATACATCTTAGAGTATAGCTAAGGCAATGTATGTTGTAGCAGAAAATAACTATAATGAAGTTATGTGGACGAAACAAATGTTGAAGGATAGTGGAATAGAGTTTACAAAACCTATTATCATTTATTGTGATAACACAAGTACAGTAAGTATGTCTAAGAATTTGGTATTGCATTCTAAGATAAAGTACATATCCATAAAGTATCATTTTTTGAAAGAGAAGGCAACAAAGACAGAAATAAGGTTGGAGTATGTAAGCACTAAAGATCAGATTGCAAATATCTTTATGGAGCCTTTTTCCTAAAGATATTTTTGAGTACCTAAGAGGTATGCTAGGGGTTATGCCCCTACCTACTTCAGAGTAGATGATGCAAGGAGTGCATCAGTCTATTGGTACATAGTAATATGGTTAGACTAGACTAAATGTTGATGCTTCCTAAATGGGGGAGTATTTGGTATGTTCTGAGTCATAAAGGACTCTTGGTAATTGGTATTGAATAGTGTCTTTGGACACTCAAGCTGGTTGATGATTTGAGTAGCTGATTAATAATTGGTATTATGATTGACACCTTTGACATTGATGTCAATGGGGGAGAAAATGTACACAAAAAACATATTGAGAGAATGTACATAAGAAATGGGAAGAGACGCATCTGTACATTGATGACAATGAAGGGGAGATATCTCTTTAGGAAGATTTAGAGAGATTCATGTAAGTGTGTAGAAGGAAATGTAAGTGCGTAGAAGGAAATATAAGTGCACATTCAGAAGTATAAGTACATAGATATAGCCAGAAAGTATTGTAAGTTGTTTACTGTGAAGAGCTATTGCCAATCCTAAAAGAAGAAGAATAACAATAGAGTGTTCTAGAGGATTTCAGATTTCAGATTGATGAAGAGGATTTGAGAAGATAACAACATTAGAGTACAGTTTGGTATTCTTAGAACCTAGATCTTTTTCATCTATGTTGCTATCAATGTCAAAGGGGGATATTGTTAGCATGAATGTTGATGATACTACATTTGGGGAGTATCCTAAGCATTGTAGAGTATTGATATGTTGCATTCATGACTATATTTGTCATTGATGTCAACATAGCAGTAATTTTGTTAAGACTAGAAGAATAGCAGTCAATAATCTTAGTATGCACAAAAGTTGAGGAAGTTTAGATGATGTGTAGTGGAGGACATGTTCCTAAGGTTTTCCTAATGATATGGTTAAAAGGACTAAGTATGATTCGATGTTGTACAAAAGTTACACTTGATTTGTAACTAGAAGTAGTGCAGAAACAAAGCATCTGTTTGGTAGTTTTTGATGTTTGCATTATACATTTTAGCCAATATATAATGAGGTGATGCCCAATCAGCCATAGACAAAATATAGTCATGTGATGATGCCAACATGTGTGCAAGACATGGTTTCATACTTATGAATTTTTGTATAGACTGTGAGCTGACAATACTATTATAATTGTGAATTAATTATTATCTTATTTTAATTAGTTGGGAAAGCTTCAAGACTGACTCAAGGAATTATTATGAAGATATGGTATAAAAGAAATTTGTTTTCCTTGTTTATTAAGTGGACTTGGATTAGAGAATCAAGTGGAATGTGAAGTATTAGTGTGCAATGTGAGAAGGAGTAGAATGCTTATTGAATGTGTGTACGTGATCCAAGGGATAATTGGATGCACAATTTGAGATCTGATTACAGGATTTGAAGGAGTAGAAGTCCAGTTGATAGAACAAAGATAGAGGAAGGAAGTACATTTCAGTTTTATTATTCTATAAGGAATAATACATAGATCATTGGACAATGGGTTCTTTGATCTTAACCTTGAAGCTATTTGTGCAATGGGTCCAACTGTCTTCCACAACTCCTAACAGGGATTCAAAGTCTCCTAACATGGACTCATATGTACTGAATGTTGTAATTGAATTTTAACAGGGTCTATCAAGGAATATTTATATTAGTACATCATCTTGTGGGTACCATCCCCACTGGGGTTTTCCCTTTGATCAAGGGTTTCTCTAGTTAACATATCTAGTGTTAATTGTGTATGAGTATCTTGTTGTGGTTTTAGTTAATATTACTCATATGGTTAAGATTGTTTAAAGATAATGATTATGCTAATAGTTGGATAACTGATTCACCCCCCCTCTTAGTTATATTAGTGGACTATATATTCTAACAGAGCAACTCAAGTCTAACTCAACTAGCTTCACTTAGCATACCTCCTAAGGTATTTCAATAGTTTAAAGACTCATTCAAAGTCAATTGTAGTAAACCTCCATAAAAACCTTTTACAATGTCATATGCACCTTAGGTAGCAAAAGTCCTATATAAAATTATGGGAGATAGTGAGGGAAACTTAAGAGGAAGCAATCTTGGTGGAGGAAACATAGGAGGAGGCAATCTTGGTGGAGGAAACTTAGGTGGGGGAAATGCATTGGTCCAACACAACAACAATCTAATAACCTTTGAATTTCCTATCTAACCTCTTGTTGATGATGCCCTTATCAAAAACACACCCCGCTCACCATTTCCTATTTTTAGAGGGCTAAATTTTGAAGATCTTGATATTATTTTGTTTGAATTTTATTTTCTTTGTAATAGCTATGACTATCATAATGATACACAAAAAATAAAATAATTCCCAACTACACTAAAAGATGCAACATTGTGATAGTTCATGAGCCTTAAAGACATTAGGAGATGGGGGCAAATGAAAGAAGCCTTTTGATGAAATAAAAGAAATATTGAAAAACCAAGGAAGTAATATGAAATAATTTTCATTACCCAATGAGAAGAGTCTATGGAACATTTTCTAGAGCAATTTGCATTCAACTTACAATGTGCAAGATTCCTTGATCCAACCCCTAACATCAAGATGCTCTTCCTCAAGTGAATTTGAGATGAAACCATGGATGCATTAAACTTGATTGGTAAGAGTGATCTTTCTAAGATGAAGATATTTATGACATTTGCAAGAACTATTCCTGATCCCATAGGTCTATTTGTGGAAATTTAAGTAAGTACTCTACCATGGGTAATACATTAGGTATTTCAAAAGAGAAATTGGTAACTTGCATTAAGATCTTAAAAGTAATTTGCTAAATCATATCAAAAAGCAAATTAACACTTTGTATACTCGTAGGAAATAGGAGGAAGTTGAAACATCTCTAGTAGTATACTATCCAACCTATCATAAGAAGCATGGACTCAAAGATTGTCCTTAAAATAGGACTAATGTGACATACCTAGAAGAAGCCAACAAAATCTCTACATTAAGACATTTTTCTATAGTGATGACTCTTATGAAGCACACAGAGGAACCAATTAACTTTATGGCTCCTAAACACCCCTTCCAACCATAAGGCTTTCCAAATGAGCATTTCATAAGACCAACCTAAAATTTCTAAATCAAGGCCCATGGCATGAGGATTCACAACAACCTCAACCTTATTCTTAATGGCCCCAAAATTATTAGTTCAATACACAACTATTGCATCATGCATGGAGGTCACATGCACCACAACCTTCTCCTTATCCAAATCCACAACCATATCCATAAGCTTACCCTCCACAACATTCATTTCTAACACTACCCACAATAAGTCCTTATGAGCAACTACAACAATTTATTCTTCCTATATTATTATCCTTATCTAATCCACCAATAAATCCACCTTAGCCACCAAACCCTACATCTATGCCTATTTAACCAACTACAAATCCCTATAATAAGCCTTCTTAGTCCATTTATACTAATACGGTGGTAAACTATCATACTTATTGAATAAATATAGTAGAATTGGATGGGGTGCAACTAAGATCATAAAAAAATCTCCAAGGACTTACTATAATGGAGTTCAATGACGAGCTCAAAGAAGAGCCAAAAAAAAAGAATCACCATTTTATGATCATTTTATTTCTAAACTAAAGCTAAAGGAGGCAAAACAAATAGAATTCAATATTTTTTGAGTGAATTGCATAATGTTAATGTTAAGATTCCTATGTTGTGGGTTATCAAGGACATGTTGGAATACATATATGGGAAACAAGATATTGAGAGGGGGGGTGAATCAGGATCTTAAACTTTTGACTTTAAAAACCAATCTCATTGAATCATACCTAATTCATCATTAAAACTATAACACTGAAACCTAAAATAAACCTAAAATAAGTTCATCACATTCATAATAGTTCAACACATAACATAATGATTTGGTTACCCAGAAACACTTTAGGATGAAGGTAAAACTGGGGTGGGGATGAAACCCAAAAATCTTTCTGTTGCAACAATAAAGTTAACCTATTAAGGTTACAATTTTGACCATAAGATATGATCTACCTAGTGAAAGGTATGCATTTTTAAAGACTTTCAAACTATTAGGTATTGCCTTTTTAGAGGGCTTGACACTTACAATAAAGTAAAGACTCTGTTAGGAGATTTACATAGGCCTATTAGGACCACTCTGTTAAGAGATTTGCCCTGTCTCAATTATAAAATAACTGATTTAGTACCTGACCCTCAGTGTGCTCTATAAGTTGATCTTGGGTCACCTCTTTCCATTATCTTTGATCTGATTCTCCTAATATGATAAACATGTTCAGTCCTTCACTGCCATGATTGCTCTCTCTACTATATTTGACTCTTCAACTCCTTCACATGCGTGTTTCCTTTTCACATTTCATCCTCCTTATGATTCTAGGGTTAGAATCCTCCTGAAATAGACTTCATTTGAAGCTTCCAGATCTTGATCAACAATTTAAACTTCATCATCTTTTGCCATTTATATCCCTTTTTCTGATTGGTTGAATTATTTTCCTAGGGATCATTACCTTCTGCTAATGATGTGTAAATAGAATTTGATCTAGCTCTACATATATTATAACTTATAGAAATGTTGACCAAAATGATTCACATATGAGTTTGTGCCATTACAAACTCACATAACAAAATTGTATTACTCAACACTTGAGTGCTTCTGATGCTTGGTCATGTATGTTGTTGCTTGACTTCTATAAGTCTATGTGCTCGACACTTGATAACTTCTCAATATGCTCAATCATCACTAAATTACTTAGCTCATACTATATTCCTTAGCTCGCATATTTGGTTGGTCTCTACTAAATGCTCAACAATCATTGTTTTGCTCGGTCTAAGTGTAACTTGCTCGGCCTTTACTAGATAACTCGATCACAGTGATGACGTTGTAATATTTCCTAGTAAATGACTTGCAAATGACTAAGTGTTTGGTCACTAATAAAAAAAATAGGTTTATAGATCAATAATCTCCCCTTTTGACATTAGTGGCAAAAACATTTTTTCATGAAATCATTCCTTACAAAAACATATTCTCCCTTGAGACCAAAAAATGTTGTATTTTTCTGACTGATATCTTCTTCTTTATAACTCTCTGACTGTGTCTCCCTCTTACTTGTTACTTCTCCCTTCTTACCATTGTAATATCCCCCTCGATTTTGTCATTGATGGTAGCTAGGGCTGTTGGGGTGAGTTGGAACTTCTAAAATAAATTTTGATGATTGCTACAATATTAGCATAGCTTTGGCTCCATCTTTCTTGTACATTGTCCAAAATTTGAAATTGAATCTTCATCTCAACAACTACATAAATAAATCTTGCAATGTGTGCAAAATTTGTGTATTTCTACGAAATTTCCTTGGCAACAGAAATAACCTTATGAATTATCTCTATGTATGGCAATGACTAAAGTTGAATTAATGCCAACTTGGTCCGTATTTCTACATCTTTAGCTATGAACTTAGTTAACCTTGTCTAATTAAATATAAGTTCACCGAATGAAGATGAACTCAAACTTGTGTTCTTTTTCAGTGAATAAACATTAGTCTTCATACTTGAATGTAATAACTGTAATGATCGTTGAGTATCTTCTATAAAGAAAAAGAAATTTGTATCGCACAATATCAAATATAAAGAATTTATTGTCTTCAAAACTATTTCTAGTTGTGTAATAGCTATAGAAAGCTCAACTTGTCACTGTACAAGTTCATGCAAGACTTTCTACAAAACTTTATGCTCCATTCTCCTTTCAGACCATTGTAACAACTTCTCATTAGTTTCTATGTCTTCTATCTGAACTCTATCAACTACTTATACTAATTGATCCAAAATTGTATGATGATGATTGACATTTGTAATGCCAAAAGAATATATAAAAATGTCTCTGACATTATGCAATACCCATCTTCTCTTATGTTCCCTCTTTAACTATTCTTGTTTGGCCTTTCGACTCAACAAGATTTGTAGTTCATGCATTTTCTCTAAGGTAAGATTATTCAAGTCATATGTAGGTGAAGTAATTACCTCATTAAGGTCTATTGACTCATCATCATCCTCTTCTACATGAGTCATAGCTTGAGATATTGAGAGTGTATCACTTGGTAGTGATATTTGTATTTGCTTCCCTTTCTCACTTGATCTCTCTTTTGGTTGCTACATTGGTGTAGATATCACCTATTGTATAGGTGTCACTAGTGTAAGTTATGCAACCTTTGCACTTGACATCTAAATGAGAGCTTGAATACCCTCTTGCTCTTTCTATGTAATTCCTTCATCTACCATTTGTGTGCATGAAACTTTCTCTAAATTCTCTTCCTTCTTCAAAATTTGCATACAAGTCATTGGTGGCAAATATACAATCAATGCCTTACCAAGTTGCTCATTTTTTTTAGCCTCTATAACTGGTGTGATCAACACATCATCAATCTTTTTAACTTTAAGCTTTGGATATTCAATTACCTGTAGCAAAATTGGATTTGCACAAAGTTTTCTTGAGTCCTTCATCAATCCTTGAATTTATTCTTTAGTGAGTATATTTATATTAGGTGGAGGGATGTTAGTGTCATCTTCAATTGTGATAGTATCCTTAAATTTAAATCCTCTAATAAGTTCTTCCATTTTTGTTGCTAGTTCAACTACTTCCTTCTTTTCTTCTTCAGTAAGTTTTGTATCATCTTGACCTTCTCTCACCTCTACAGTTGGAGTTTGTACTCCAAACACTTCTTTCCAGAATTCAATACTTGCTTTTTCTACTTCAGGAAATTTGTTCTTTAGAACTTTGAATGCCTTGTCTCTTGGCATAAGCTTCTTAATAGAACATTTAAGGGCTATAGACATATGTGTCTTTCCCAAATCTGGCATGATATGTGCCAATGTTGTTTCTCTTATTTGCTTCTTTTTAGTTAATGCCCATTTCTATTTGGCATCCACTCTGTTATACAATCCCACAGGAATTCTAGTTTCCACTTCCATAGGTGTACATGTAAAATTAATCAAAATATTAATTAAAGCTTCTTCAAGTTTATCTTGATCTTCATTACTCAAAGAATCATATTGTAAGTCTTTAAGAGCCAAAATATTTTCTAATCCTATCAATTTTTCACATACCTGATCCAAAGTCATTGGAGAGAGTGCCTTTACAATTTTTAGTTATTATTCTCATCATACTCTATCCTCTCTTCTTCTTCCTCCTCCTCTTGTGCAACTGTTAGTTTCTTTGGCTTCACTTGCACATCTTCCTACTTTCACTTCTTTGATGGGCTTCCTGGTAGTAGCTCAATAGTAGGTTGTGCTAACTTCCTTCTTGTGATGAACACCTTTCCCTTTGGCCTTGATGGTGTTACCATTTCTTGCATGTTCTTTTGGAAGTCTTCCTTTACCTTAGGTGTAATAATCCCAACTTTTCTTTGTTTTGGTGCCTTTTGTTTCACAACTATAAGTTATTTGCCTTTGCCTTCCTCAGCTTCTGAGGGTTGTCCTGACCCTTCTCCTTGTTCAATTTAACCAGCCTTGACAACTTTTCTTTTTCTTTGCTTACTTGCCTTAGGTGTGCCAGCTTCAACAGTCAACTCGACAATAACTGTTTCATATGTATCAAACTACTCGACACTAGAATCCATGTCTTCTGCCAATAGTGCAGTGACTGCTACTAATATATCATCAACATTTACCTCACAGGGCATAAGTCTTAACCATGCTACCCTAGGTATCACTACTTGTACCTACACAAATTTTTTTTCCATGATGAAACAAATTTCATCATAATATTTATCCACAACTAATTTTAGAATCCTCATCCTGTTCTTCATTTTAGTTTTGAATTCATCAAAATAGTTGTCCATGACTGCTTCAAAATTATCTCCTAATCTTTGTATTACTTCATTCAACTGATGTACAACATTTCTGTTTCTATCCCATGTAATTCTTCCAACAGTAAGGAAATAATTATGTACATAGAAAAATATACAAACTAATAGAGATCTAAACTTACAAGATGTGTTCTTATATTTTCTTATTGCTTCTAGGTTCTTTGTAAGTTGTTGTAATTGCATCTTGGCAATATTGTATTCATGATCTTTCTTCACAATTATTTATTCCAAATCAATTGCAATGCATGACACACTGTTCAATTTTCTAGATTGATAAAACTTGTGTACAATCACATGAACAATGAATTTAATTAGTGGATCCTCAATGCAGTCTATAGACATTCTCCCTCCATTCCATTTTTCCTTAGGTAGGTTTTCAATTTCTTTCCGTGTGACACTCATTATGCTCTTAAGTCGATCCAATGTAGGATACCTAGTTACTCTTTGAATAATTGCTCTATTGATCTTGATTGGTCCACCTTCCAACCATACTTTCATGTTGTGAACTCGGATTAAAAGAATTTTTATCCATTTGTTCTTGAAAACTTTGGGAAAATCTAGGGCACGAGTCAACCCTTTGTTTGCAACAATTTTGAATTCATCTTTTAGAATTCCATCTACACACAACTTGTCATAAGCCGTGATTTCAAAATCTCCAATTTCTCCAATCTTACATTGATAACATGATCTAATGTCTTGCACAGTCAAGACTCTAGGTGGAATAGATGACAACACTCCAACATTATCAACAAGGGATTTCAATAGTAACTGTGTTTCTAAAATTTGATGGTGGTCTACAATCATTCCTTATGATTTGTGCATTGTTACCCTTTGACATTTCACTTCCAAATACCATTGTGAACTAGGGTTTTCAAAAAAAAAACTTTTCACAAAATACCTTACTTGGCAATGAGAGTAATACTTACTTCTTTTCACAAATTTGGTAATTCCTTGCTCTGATTCCTTGTTCTTGTTGTTGAAATCGCCTATAGTCTTCTCTTGAATTCTTTGATCGCTAGGTAAAAAACAATCGTTCAAATTCAATATATACCTGCAATATTTCAATCCAAGTCTACAATAAATGTCCATGCACTCAGATGGTGTAAAATAGTTGGGCTTGGACTTGACTTTAGTTCACTCAAAATTTATGCACTTGGTCATAACTAATTCACTCGGTCAATATGTGATCCTTCCTGATCACTTTCTATATTGTAGGACTCAGTCAATATAGACTGTACCACTGATGCTTGGTACTTATTGGATTTTCATTTCTAATATATTTCATGCATCTCTAATTATGAAAATATATCTTTTCAACACTTTAATGCTAGGAACTAATGTAAAATATAGCTTTCAAGTATATAGTTCGTACATATCTCTTCTCTTTTAGTGAGATGTGGTGCGATCACCAAATCCATTAGATTGGGTGATCACCGTGTCTTATACTCTACTACTTCCATCTCTTATTACCTCTATCCATATCTTCTTATTTTCAAGTTTGTCATTTACATTTCTTGATGCTGGTGTAGGTGTTCTAGTTTTGTATTTCTTACTGATGTATCCCACTCTAAGACAACTGAAACATATTATCTCACCATTTAGCCATTCCTTGTAAATTCCTTTGAAATGTGTCTTGAAACAATTCTCTAGAATATGTTCATATTCTCCATAATAGTGACAACTATACCATGTGTTATTATCCCAACCATAAGAATTGCATTTCTTTTCTGTATGAGTTTGTTTTCCAAGTGACCAATGTTATTTCTTCCTAAGTCTGTACTCATAAGCCTCATGTCCATATTTTTGACAATTATAGCAATAACCTTGGAATCTAGATACCTTTCTAGTTGAATCAATGTTCTCTATTCTGCATTCATGAGCTTGATGTCCTACTTTCTTGCATTTAGAACAATTACTATTTGGCTTAGGTTTATGAGTTTTCTTACCATTTTTTCTTATGTAGATGTTTACTGTATGTCTAGTATTCGGTTTTCCTTTAGCATTCTTTTGTTCTCCACTTTTGGATGATTCTCCTTCTTCAATAGTTGAAAATTGCTTGTATCCAAGTCTTGATGTTTCTTTTTCTCTTGGTGACTTCATCATGTCTTCAAAATGTTTGATTGCTTCATTTGGTTTGTTTATCCTTTCCATGAGTTCCTTTTCATGCCATAATTCATTTGTCAATTTCTCATTTTGTAACTTTAGATTTGTGATCTCCAAATCTTTTCTTTTTGATTCTTTATTTGCAATTACCAATTGATTTATCATATCAAGTTGAGTATTTGCAAGCTTCTAAACTTCAAATGATGTTTTTCAAGCCTGTTAGCTATTTTCCTTTTGTCTTCTTCAGCCATGAGCTTATCTTCTATTGCTTTCTTCTTTTGTTCAATGGCTTCATGTAGTGTGATAGATAAAATTTCTTGTTCTGTCTTTAGATCTTTTGCTTCCTTCACTAGGGCACTATTCTTCTCTAGTAATTTTGTCATTGCTTCATCTTTGTTACCAGTCTTTCCATTGTCCAACAATCCTTCTATATCAAATTATATGTGTTGAGTGTCATTAATCTATATAGCCATCTCTATTCTCCTTTGGAGGGATTTTCTCAATTCTTCTCTTGTTGTCTTTAATTATTGCAACCCGATCTATGTTTCAATTATCTAATTTTCAATGATCTTTCCCATATCGCAAACTTCCATTTCCATGATCTTAGACTCTCAAGCTGTTAAACTTCCTAATAAGAGATTTGAGCTCTGATACCAATTGTTGGAATATATATACAGGAAACAAGATACCAAGGGGGGCGGGGGGCAGTGAATCAAGATCTTAAACTTTTGACTTTAAAAATCAATCTCATTAAATCAATACCCAATTCATCATTAAAACTATAATGTTGAAACATAAAATGAGTTCATCACATTCATAATAGTTCCATACATAACACAATGATTTGGTTACCCAGAAACACTTCAAGATGGAGGTAAAATTGGGGTGGGGATGAAATCCACAAATCTTTACTGTTGCAGCAATAAAGTTAACTTGTTAAGGTTACAATTTTGACTATAAGATAAGATCTACTTGGCAAAAGGTTTGTCCTATTAAAGACTTAAAAACTATTAGGTCTTTTCTTGCTAGAGTGCTTGACACTTACAATAAAGTAAGGACTTTGTTAGGAAATTTACATAGGCTTGTTAGGACCACTTTGTTAAGAGATTTTCCCTATGCCAATTACAAAATAACTAATTCAGTACTTGACCCTTGGTGTTCTCTATAAGTTGATCTTGGGTTTCCTCTCTCCCTTATCTCTGATCTAATTCTCCCAATCTGATAAATCTATTAAGTCCTTTACTACTTCGATTGCTATCTCTCTTGGATCTAACTCTTCAACTCCTTCACATGCATGTTTCCTTTTCACATTTCATCCTCCTTGTGATCCTAGGGTTAGAATCCTCCTTAAATAGACTTCATGTGAAGCTTCCAGATCTTGATCAATCGTTTAAAATTCATCATCCTTTGTCATTTATATCCCTTTTTCTGATTGGTTGAATTATTTTCCTAGGGATCATCACCTTCTGCTAATGACATGTAAATATAATCTGATATGATTCTATAGATATTAAATCTTATAGAAATGTCAGCTATAATGATTCACATATGAGATTGTGCCATTACAAACTCGCATAACAAAATTGTATTGCTTGACACTTGAGTGCTTCTAACGCTTGGTCATGTATGTTGTTTCTCGACTTTTATAAGTCTATGTGCTCAACACTTGATAACTTCTCAATATGCTCGGTCATCATTAAATTACTTGGCTCATATTATATTCCTAGGCTCGCATATCTACTTGGTCTCTACTAAATGCTTGACAATCATTGTTCTTCTTAATATAAGTGTAACTTTCTCGACCTTTACTAGATAACTTGGTCGTAGTGATGACCATGTAATCTTGCCTAGTGAATGACTTGAAAATGACTAAGTGTTTGGTCACTAATCGACAACATAGGCTTAGAGATCAATAGGTCATTTTGGTATATAATCAAATAGCTCAAGAATTATGTACACACCATCAGAAAAAAGTATACTATTTAATTTATTGGACAATTAGTAGACTTGATATTGGGGAATTTAACTATTCTAAAATACGTAGATCTTGGCATCTAAGTCATACATGTAAGCATAGGTAATGTTATTATTCCTAATACATTTGTGGATTTGGGCACTACTATTATTGCAATGACTAATGAGACAAAAATGAAGTTATCTCTTGAAGGACTTAGACCTACCCCTACTATACTGCAGATGGTTGATTGATCCCTAGTTAAACCTGAGGGGGTTATAGAAGGTGTTTTTCTCTCTATTGATACTTGGGGTTATCCAAGTGACATTATGATTTTGAAGCCCAAAGTTAAGTTGGGGGGGATATCCTTTAATCTTAGGGAGACCTTGGTTAAGAACTCCTAATGCTTTCATCCATTGTAGATCAGGTAACATGATTATTTCAAATAGAGAATAAACTAAACAATTGACATTATATCCTTCTTCTTAACCCTTGTTAGATACAAAAGATCATGTTAAGGTTGATAGTGATCTAGAAGATTCTTTTCCAATCTTTTCCATTGTGAAAGCACAAGACCTTGAAGAACCTACGAAGGATAACATCCTTGCTAATTTTCTCCAAAATGTGCATGAGTCCAATGACCTCTTAGAAACCATGGTCTCTCCCTTACATTTCACTATTAATTAAGAATTTTCCTTTGGTGGGTGGTTCTTGATCCATTTAACAGTTTCTCATATTACATCTGCTATTATCACACCAATGCTTATATAGTTCCCTGTTGCCTTTAGATAAGTCAAATCCATCACAAGGGGTCACTCTTGATGCTCCTACACCATCAAAGTCACTGGAGGTATTACTAGGTTATACCCTTAATATTGACCCATAATTATCTCCTAAATAAATGACCTCATTTCTATTCTTAAGGAACATAATGTCACATTTGCTTGGGAATATGAGGATATGCATGATATTCATCTAGATACTTGCACACATCACATCTACATAGGAGAGGAAAGTCACCCTATTAGACAACCATAATGGAAACTTAACCTTTCTTTGTGAGATATATTGAAGGAAGAGCTACAAAAATTGCTAGATGTTGGGTTCATCTATCTTATCTCAGATAATAGGTGGGTATCTCCTCTAATAGTGGTACCAAATGAAAATGGTAAGTGATTTATTTTTGTAGACTATAGATCATTAAGTAAGGAAACTATAAACACTAATACATTTTCCCTTCTTTTTCTACCAAAATTTTTGACCAAAGGCCATATTGGCCTATGATTTCATCTTTTTTTTTAATCCCCGCGTTGGTAGAAATTTTGACCAAACTAGGGTTTTATGCCTGAGTTGGTCAAAATTTTGTAGGGCCCATTTGCCATTGCACCAAAAGCCATGACTGTTAGTGAACATGGAACACCACATAATTAACCACCTATGGGTAGGGGAATGCATCGCATCACCCAACAATCTCCCCCTCGATGCGCATACCGGGTGCTTATGTAGGTCGGGAAGGCATCGGGGAGATTTGAACCCATGACTAGGCCAAAACTAGGCTCTGATACCAATTGTAGGGCCCATTTGCCGTTGCACCAAAAGCCATGATTGTTAGTGAACATGGAACACCACATAATTAACCACCTGTGGGTAGGGGAGTGCATTACATCACCCAAAATTTTTTGACTAACTCAGGTTCATAAAAAAAAATAAAAAAAGTTCTTGCTTATATTTTGCCAGAGGAGGTTTTGTCTGCATCACTGCAGGAGCTTTTTGAGGTAAGTCTTTTTGTGTTTTTGTTTGCATGCACTCCTTTATTCTTTCACGACCTATGTTGGAATGAATATGAGGCATGCAAACCATTTTTAAATGCTAAATCATTTGACAAAATGCTTCATGTTTGGTAGAAAGAGAACTCACAATCATAGCACATAGAAATCAAATGATTTAGTAGCATTGTCAAAAGGCCTTTAGAGGTGTCGTCTCTAGTATGAGATAAAATGTTTTCAAAATTTTAAGGCAATAACAATGCACATCAAATGTTTGAGAGAATATCTCGAGGAAAGTAACAGAAGTAGGGATACCCAAATGTTTCAAAGGAGAAGTAATCTAGAAATATGGATACCCAAATAGCTTGGCTAAGACTATTATCTTCCTTAAAGATAGGTATTTCCTATAGAATTAGTGCCCTATAATCATATATGGGTAATACAATCTAAAAATTAGAAATAGAGCTATATTAATTGAGTTTATTTACATACCAAAAGAAATACAAAGAGAGCTGATCTCCTTGATGTGTGCTTTGTTAAGAATGAGAAATAGAAAATGGAGAATCATTGATAATCTCAAAAAAAAATTATAAGTTATTCCTTTGAATTCAACTATAATTAAAAATGAAAACATATAAGTTACTTTCCAAAAAAATCAATATATCCATTCATGTAACTTAGAAAGATTGACTCTCCTGAATGTAAAATACTATAAGTTTTCAACATCCTCTAATGAACATGAAGGAATTGTTCACGTAAGTTTTAAGAAAAATATAGAATGGCTATTATTATAAAAAGATATCGTTTAAACATTAAAAAAACTCAAAATGTGATCTTTCTTAGGAGATGTGCAGTTTCTTGGAATCCTTCAATGTATCACAGGAACTTTGAAAAGTACACGAAAGTGAGAAACAACCTATATTTTGATATATTCAGTGGATCCAAATCAAATCCAAATTCATGCTCTCTTTGAATCTTCTTGAAATGACTTTTAATTTGGTTGATCAAACAACTATATCAATGTAAAGATCTAGATTTGAAGTATGTATGAGGAACCTTGATAGTACTTGGGAGAAATGAGTATTAGGAATATTTTCTAGTCCATCTAAGATAGGAACTTATAATATTTGATATCATGAGTTCATAACAAATGTTAATTTTAATAGTAGAATTGGTCTTCAAATACAAGATATTGAATAGGGGTCGACTTGGAGTATTTGTACCATTCAAATGAAGGGATAATAAGAATTGCAATTTGAGAATCACTAAACTACATGTCTCTATCAACTGATAGAATTGATAAAATGGAAGAATATGTTCAAATTACTAATACAAGGAAAAGACTATACAAAATTAGATCACATTGTTTAAGGAGAATGAATAGAGACTATACACATTTTACATAGAGGGGTGAGACAAAATCCTAATTCGTGGCACAAAATATGTTATTTAAGATCAACATTCCCTCATATGGTGGTTATTTAGTGCTAGCTCTTTTCTTTTGTTGATTAATCAGTTAATTTTGATGGATTTCTTCTACAATTAGCTAAATATGATTTAGCTTGCTATTGTACATTTAACAAATATCCATTAAGGGTCAACTATCAAGCATGAAACTGTTTAAAAGGATAGAGACAACTTTGCAATCAAACACCACTCAAGCTATTATCGTCTTAAGATAGATTGTCTAAGAACTGAGTAGATGTGAGGGGCCTACCTATTAATTCTTCCTGTCAAACCTCTATCTACTTGATCTTGGTTAGTTTGAGAAATAATTTTGTTATATCTACCATCATCACTGTAATGAACAAAATCACAAATAGTGACATCCTAAAATGTTTGTCAAGAACATCAAATCATTTTTTACTCATTAGAGATGGCATCATTATTGAAGGCATGCAATGAACATGTTCTATTCCTAAAAAAATGAAACTGATTAACCTGCCCTTTAATTGTAAACTACCAAAAACTCAGCAAAAGTTTAAATCTTTCACCATAGAGCTAAGAAAGCAAAAATAACAATTTGTAATTAGAAAATGTTCAAATAGACACCTCCAATATTAGAGATATACCAACCAAGATAAGATCAACAACTTATTTAATTTTTTATTCCAATGTCATGAACACATGTAACCTAAAATTAGCCAAGAATTCTCACAAACAAGCATAAACGTGGATTGTCAAACAAAAAATCTTATAATAAATAAGACCACGAAAATGAGTTGTACTAAATCATCCAATCCAATCCCATTCAATGAATAATCAGATACTTGGTTTCATCAACTCAATTCTCAAAGTTGAACGTGCATTATCTGCTTCCTGTCTCTCTTCATATGATGAGTGTCTTGGTTGTAGGTTATTTCTAGGAATAATGGGATTCAACAATAATCACCAATATGATATCAAAGCACCAACATGTGACTTGTCCTTTGTTGATAGAGATTTGTATTTGAGGGTTACAAAATGATGCATCATGGAGCAAAACAAACATCATCATTGTCTCTAGAAACCCAAAAAGCCTAAGATCATGATATTGCTATCAAGTGAAGTGTGCATGTGTACATGCTCTAGGCCAAAACTATCCTAAGTATCATCTATTGGTTTAATGTACAAATGTGCAAATATGAAATATCAGTTTCAAATGTAATATAGTGTATATAAGATGTGTTCTTGGTATATCTTAATCTCACATATATTATATTCAACCTACTTGTAGAAGCATATACATTTTAAGTGATAAATATCTTACTTGTCTTCTGCTATCAAGTGAAGTGCCTATGTGGGCATGCTCTACCCTCAAACTATCCTGAGTATTGTCAACTGGCTTAACCTACAAATCCAAGTAAATATGAAATATTGATTCCAATTAAAATATATTGCGTTGGGTCACAACCATATATTATCAATGATAAATATCACACCATTTCACTATTTTCAACTGAAGCACATGTGTTTACCTGCTCTACTTTTGAGCTAGCAATATCACCCACTAACTGAACCTACAAAATTCATGTAAAAACAAAATATTGGTTTTATTTATGCATAAACTATCAAAGGACTATGAGAGTCTATTTTGAATTTTATAGTATAAATTCAACTTAAAAATTACATACTTGTGTCAATATAATTGGACACTGAGTACCTCCCTTTGCCTCTACCATGATGTCCTACATTATCTCATCTGAAGTTACCTTATTGTTCAATAGCTCTATCATTGAGATGCGTGTAGTGGAACATGAAGGTGTGATTGCATTGATGCTGATGAAAGCATTTGATCTGCAACATCCATACCCCCTACAATCTTCTTAAGTGAACAATGGGCCTGTGGAGTGACAACCTTGTAATGGTTAAGTGCAAACTTTTGTTTAAATGTCAAATTACATTTAGGTTACTTCATTCTTTAGAATTATTTTAATAGATCAATTGAGGAGTAATATTTATAAGTTGTTAATGACTATATAGATATGAATTTTCTTTTGTCCACATTTTTCCATTAGATTTATAGAAATAAAATTATAATAATATAGTAAACTATTATAATAGTTATAATTTATTTACCTAAGGACCCTTTATATCTCCATGATCTAAAAGTGGTGTCAAACTTTCAAATGCCTTTCCTAAATGCTTTACTTTTCCCCCACCACACATTGAAATGTTAACTAGTGTTTCTTCTTGCAGGGGCCTTCAAAGGGCTGGGGAAACCCCTTTCCAAGGAGATAACAATAAAGTTGCACTACTATATTCCTCACTACCCTCCATCATCTTCTCATCCAGGAAGTGAGATCCCTACTCTATTGGAAGTGAGAACCTAGGAAGATCAATACATTCCTTGAAAGAGGTGGCGACTCTATTTTAAGGAAGATAGAGTGAAGAATAGTTGTGAAAATTTTCCATGTATCCTAGTTGATCAAAAGGAAGTTCAATAATTTGAGTTATTTTCAAAACATGTTTATATTGAGAAACAATTTCTTGAGCATGGTGATGGGGCAGATTGTGTGGAGAAGGATGTCCAAGAAGATGCTTGTACAACTGCTCAAAGGTGTTATTCAAAAGATCTTCCATTCAACAAAGACCACATTGATGAAGCAAAGCCAATATGTATTGTCTATAAAGATGATTCACCTAATGAAAATTTGGAAGATGGACAACAAACCAAGGAGATGAAAGAAAGGCACATGTCAAATGATGGTTGTTTTCTAACATTTGCTAATGGATCAAATTCTACTAAGGAACAATATGATATCATGATTAGGAGATCCAAAGTGTTACGTGATCAAAACCAGGTGTTTGATAGAGGAAATAATTGATGTTCACTTTTGGGGGGCCTGGGGCCACCCAATTTCACCTTGCATCATGTTAAGCATGGATGCTTGGTTTGCTCCTCCAAAGATAGTTGGAATCTCACTATGCCCACAAGGAGCATATGTACCCAACAAGAGAATATTAAAGTATTCTCAAAACCAAGTGAAGCTCAAACAAAACCTATCAAGTTGGAAGCAAACAAGATTTTCATCTTGGAGGCAAGTGGTATCCTATAGTGGACTAGGTTGAAAGTGAAGTAGAGTCTTTTTGCTTTGTGTTATGTGTTTCAAGGTCTCATATTAGTTTATATGCTTTTCATACATGATTGAGACAAATAATTCTGTATCAACTATCACGTGTTTATGATTTGATATGATTTGATTTTTGAAATGTAGGTTAAAATTTCTTTTGTCAGCAATCTTCCAAACAATGCTAATGAAGACTTTTTATTTGAACCTTTTGGGAAGGTATTTTTTTTTTCATTCTTTATTATAAAATGAGAATTTCACAATGGTCAATTTTCTTAGTTGGTTGTTGAGATATTTGTGTGTGGCTACAGTTATAAAGAGTTGCTATATCTAGAAAGAGTAATGTGTCTATTGCCTTTGTTCTCTTCTTGACACATGTTGTAAGTATTAAGTTAGATGTCACAACAATAATTTGTCATAAGTATGCTTTGTTTTTTTTGATGCCACAATTTGATTGATATAAAATTACAACATTTTTGAAGACATTTGAGGTCTGATGTATTCTTTTGACTCATTTTTTCACATTCTATAATGGTTTTTATGCTTGGTTTCTTTATTGAGTGCGGATGGTGCATATTTTGTGGTTCGTTGCTGAATGGGTATCATATGTTTTGTAACAAGACCTTGATAAAGAAATCAAAGAACTTGATGGAAAAACTATTGATGTTCCTGATAAAGGTCCTAAGTTCAAGATATAGTTTATTTTTAAAATTTCCATTCAAATAATTCTATTCTTGTGCACCCTTCCATTGAATATTTCTTTTATTTTTTACATGATAGTTTTGTTATTGGTTGCAAATGATGGGTAGAGACTGCTGATTTTGTACCAATTGCTCTAGTAGTTGTTAAGGAGAATCCAACAAGCCTATGGGATGATGAAGAATAAGAAGAAGAACTAAATGAGTCTTGGGTGGATGAAGACAATTTTGCTCCAGTAAGATTTTTTTTAAAATAGTCTGATTTCTGGATTCGATTGTGTGTGTTTTTTTACATCAACATTTCGGATCATACTACATGATCCAAAATGTTGATGTAGAAAAAAACACACACAATCGAATCCAGAAATTAGACTATTTTATACATGGATTGTGGAAATATACTATTGTTAAGATTTTTTTATTCTCTATAATTAAAGCTATTCATCTTTTTGTTGCAATATTAAATTTATCATTCTTATTTTTTGATATAATGCATTTTAGGAAATAATCTAGTAGAGTATGCTTTGTTTGGTCTAAGTAAGATTTCTTAATCTTCATTTGAAAAATATGGCAAAAGGTATTTTGGTCATCTTACTTCTACTAGATTTCCAAGAAGAAAGAAAAATTGAAAGAAATTTTATGGATTGTTCACAAATGTGAACAAAAACAATTTCTAGTTAGGACTATTAAACTGAGAGGTAGTGAGAGAACATAACAGTGTGGAAGAAGTTCATGTGTTTGCTTTATTTTTGTTTTCGCTTTTTTTTTAATTGATATTTCATCCTCATTTTATGTTAAAAAGTACATGCCCTTAAGATTTAGTGAATTATGAGTATTTTATAAATACACACTATTTCTCTTTTTCTTGTTAAACAATAGTTTTGTTAATGGGGAAACACAATGGAGGTGCACAACATCAATAAAAAGAATGCAAATGTGTCCACAATGATCATCTTTGTTTCCTAGGTTGAAGTTGCTGTAGCTTTTTCCCCAAATACCATGCTTCAAGGAACAAATATTTCATGTGCATCATTTTTATAGGTCTTTATAAAAATCTAGAATGGAATACAATCCTGCAAGATAGTCAAATAACATGTGCAAAATATGATGGTTAGCACTTGGAAACGTGTAGATTTTGCTGGAAAGTTGTTGGTGGGAAACTTTTGTTATAAATGTATAGTTTGACCACTGCATATAGTTGGTGGAATAAATTAATATATGTCAACAATCTACCATAGATATGACCTATTAAAAAATTTGCTTATTCACAACTGGTTTCTCTTTCTAGACCATGTTCAACTTCATACTCTAGACTCTTATAGCTCTAGCCATCATGGATTTATTGGCAGTAGCTTTAAATTCATTGTCAGTCATAATTTTGGTTGTGGGTTGCCCATCCTTTGCATGATTTGTGTTAAACTACTTGTGAAGGGCATGGATGCTTTATATATCTCTTAGAAAAAAGGCTTCAAATGTCCTTCTCCTCACTTCATGATTGGAAATCTTGTTGAAATCACAAGCTTGTTGCAGCAACTAAGGCTTGTTGATATGCCTTCCATAAACAATGACATTGGACAAAGAATTTCTCCTTACATAACCAAGTGGTCACAGATTTATGGTCTATTTCTTATAGATGCCTATTTTGTCTCTTAAAATGTTTTAATTGTATGTTGTTATCTTGGACTAAAACATTTACTTATCAAGTATGGTGTTTCTTTAATTTTTTTTACTGAATCTATGTTTTGTAATGCCCCTCAATCAATTAATTTTTTTTTATTTTCTAGGTGATTCAGGAAGAAAAATTAGATTATCATCATGAAAATAGTAACATACCTAACAATATCCAAAATTTGTGTTTCCAACTCCACTATGATGCTCTCTGATTCACACCATCCATAGAAGCAATGGGACAAGTAAATTAGAACTTAGTTACATCACCCCATTCTTATGTTTTCAATTTATTTATGATTGCAAGCTTGTAATATTCTATTAATTTGCAAATATCACAATGATGTCTATTTATTAGTAAAAAAAGATAAAATCTTATGGTCCATACATCACCTTGTATTTACACTATGAGAAAGATATTCTTTTAATGGCTGCACTTATTGTATCATGGTTGTTCTAGTTGTAATGAAGTGTGTTGCAGGAGCAATTAGAGCACCTAGATAGGCTAGTTTGGGTCTGAGGTTTCTTGATTGCATTTTTGGGTTGTAGTGATGCTAGCCACATTAGCAGATGAATAATGGGGCCTATTAGGTCCTTGGGTGAGGATAGGTAGGTTGTCAAATTAAATCTTTCTCCTAAGTCCATTCTTGATCAATTTCAAGGGTTGGAAGAGTTTTGGCCGTATAGTGTACCGATTTGGCATTGAAATGTAATTGCAACTAGTTAGAATTAGAGCAACTTCACTGTGTAAATGGATTGAGTTGGAGTTTTTCTTGATTGGAATAGTTAGTTACATTCATTTCATTTCTTCCTAGGTGTTCAAGTTGTCAAGTTTGAGTTTTATTACTGCTGTACATTGATTTTTGGTTCTTCACTAGTTTTCTTGTTCATAACAGCCAGTTTTATAAAAATGGATTGAAACTCTCTTTCCTATGGTTGGAAATTCATGAAAATAATGGGAAAGAGAGTTCATTCAATTTAATATAACATACCAAAAGAAGATCTCTTGATAATGGTGGCAAACAATTATTTGTGCAAGCCCTAGTCAAGAAATCTAGCCTTGACTTGTGTTTTTTTACTAGGTAACAACAACAAGAATGGATTTGAGTGATTAGTTTCCTCAAAAAAATGATGGAAAGAATTATGGAATGGTATAATATTTCTCATCATTCAATTTTAAGTTTTGGAGTGACCTTGGAAACAAATTATGCTTGCTTTATTCCAAACCAAGCTAAATTGCTTGGAAACCCTCATGAAATTGGGCCTAATTGATTTGGGCTGTGTGAAGGGTTTGAAATATTGAAACCAATAAAATCCTTATTATATTGGTAAATATTATCCATATCTCATTTGGGTTTATGGGATTCTTAAGAGTTTTATTGTGAAAATGCTCAAAATTCTCTTTGTAACTCTCATTTTTGATGGTATAACAACAACATTATTCATCTTGGTTGATTTTTCTTACAAGATCTCTTTATGATGGCTAGCACTAGGTTTGGACCTATCAAATTACATCTTATAAATCTGGGAAAAGTCTTCAAAGACCAAGGAATATCTTGGAAAGCAAGATGACCCTGTTCTAGCCCTATTTGAGAAGGAATACCGGTAGCAATATGCAAGATTGGCCATAAAGTTCGAAGAAAATTTGTGCAAGGTTTATGTGATGACCCAAACATGTTTATGTGGTCTTAATGAGGCATTTGGAAGCCTCAAAATTCTCAAGAAAAGCCTAGGCTTCATTGGTGCCTGGTGAATCGAGAGCTAGTGAACAACTCCATAGTGGGAAGTGCACATATAAGCAGCAATTTTTTTGTATCAATCTTGATCCTATTGGTGTAGCAATGTAAATGAAACGGATCTTGGATGGATCTTAAGTTGATGAGCCAAGAATCACCATCAAGGTCATAGAAATGACCTAGTATGCACCTAGAAAGAACTAGAAAGTAAGGAAGGAAGCCTTATTGTTACATACGAGTGTGTTATAGATCCTCTATCGAGTCTTCTGTGATACCTTAATCTTCCATAGATATGCGGTCAATAGGTTATGTGATGGCTAAGCTACTGCTTGGACAGGTTGGCAAGAAAACTTTGTTTTTGCTGAGTAACCTTTCATAATTGGAATTTAATATAAATATATTTCTTTGCTTGATTCAATTTGTTACCATGCAACTTTTATTTCTAGGAAAAAGTAGTGTAGATCATTATATTGAGATCCCTATGTTCTAGATATGGCTTGCCAACAAATTTGAAGATGCGTGCTAGATCTATGTTAAGTAGTTTTAACACAATAATTATTTTGCCTCTTTTTGATTGTTTCCTTACTGAAATTTTGTAGTAGACATTGAGTTATTTTTACTATCTTTACAATTTAGTGCTTTCGTTCACATGTCTATTTAGTGTTATAGGTCTTATGATGGAATATCTTGTAAGTTTCTCATGATTACATCCATAGTACTCAAAATGTGCCAAATTGAATTTATGCTTTTAGCCCTAATAAAGATGGGAATATTATATCAATTTTATGGATCAACTTATTCACAAGTTGCATGAATGAATTTTTGACAAGTGCATGGAACCTTGCAAATAAGGATCAATATAAAGTTAAGAGAGAATCCCCCATCAATTTTTATTGAGATTGTACTAAGAAATGATAATTTGATGGCATCGTTGGTTGCTACCAGTACAACACAGGCAGTTGAGATGATAAGTTTGGTTGCAAACAGGGACTTTTTTCTAGTAGAAACTTTTTATAATATTAAGCACATGAGTGAGAAAGAGCTTTTGGTGGGTCTAAATCCTCTTTTGAATGGAAAGAGATGGTAGGAAAATCTTATCTTAGTGTTACCCCATATTTTTAGAACTAGGATTTAGACGACATAGAAGTAACTAAGATGTTGAAGATAAATATTGGAGCTTAGTCAATGAGGGGGTGTTATGTATCAATATCTAATTAGAGATCTTTAGAGGAGTGACCAAAAATAATTAATCAATGAGAAATATGATCTAATATAAATACTTTTATGAAAATCCAGTGGACAATCTCTAGTCATGGTAAACAAATATTTGCAGGTGTCTACTAAATAAATAAATAGGAATAGCTAGTCATTGCTATTATCATACAAGAACATCAAATATGACAAGTTAAAGAGAATCCTTATCATCTCCATCTCAGCAAGGAAAGTATAAAGGCATATTGAATTACTTTTGACCTATAAACATGTTAAATGGATAGAAGAAATAGAATTTGTAGATACTACTAATTCAGTGTGTTTAATATCCTGCTAGCAATCAATACTATCAAACTAGAGTTTTTGTGAGACTCTGAATCATCAACAATAATACTTAAGGTCTCATCAATGGATACAACACATTCAACAACAAACAATAATCAATGTTGAAGCCAATAATTCATCGATCCATCTCTATTTATTTTCTATACATCCTCACTAGACCACAAAGGGAGTAGTAAAAGAAAATTAGATATTACTTTTGCATCTATAGGCATCATTTGGATAATCTTTTCTTATGAACATATCAAATATTGGATCGACTCTGTGAGAAATCACCTTACTGGTATACAATTAAAGTTAGCACTCAAAACAATACCATTCCAATTCCATACTTATACAGTAAATTTGAAGCAACGATTACATTGTCGCTTTAAACAATTGAGAATACTTGCAACATATTTCATACTGTCATATCATGAACACCTATAAGTTATTAAAAGGAAACTACAACACAATCTATATGGCCATATCATTATAGATAGACAATTCATCAAGAAGACATAGGAAGTTGCCCTATAGTTCTAACAAATATGCAATAGGCAGTAGATAGAGCAGATATGTTATAAGAATTTTAAAGGATATTCATATTATATATATTTATGAATTACATCTAGTACTTTACTTATGTAAGAATAAAAGAACCTTATACAATTTATAAATAGAAAGAAGTCTCTTAAAATTGGAATTATAAGAATTTAGCTCCAAATCTTCCAAGGTTGCCAAGGGGACATTACAATATCATAATCTAACCAAATAGTTTTTGGTCTTTATAGACTTTTCGTAATAACATGAATTGCTCCAATAACACGAATTGCTCACAATTCTATGATTTATGTGTCTCTTCATTGTAACTTTCAATATATTTTTTTTAATGCCATAACCACCATATTCACTTTCAAGTGTAGATAAGGCATTAAAGTATAGATAGTTTGATGGTATTGTTGGTTGCTATCAGTACAACATAGGCATCTGAGTGAGAAAGAGCTTTTGGTGGGTCTAAATCCTCTTTTGAATGGAAAGAGATGGTAGGAAAATCTTATCTTAGTGTTACCCCGTATTCTTTTTAATGCCATAACCACCAGATCTGTAAAGTGTTTTGTAACTTTGAGTCTCTTTTGGATTAAAAAAGAGGGTAGGATAATCCTATCTATGTGTTACTTCTTATTCTTCTTTATGACATAAGCACAAGAGCTGTAATGTGTTTTATAACTTTGAGCTTCTCTATCTTCGTTTCTCAAACAATTTTGTAAATCTTGTCTGAAATAAGTATGCTTATGCCACAAGGCAAGTTGATCCTCATCTTAGATGAGAAAATGTGCCTACCAAGTGCATGATTTCAATGAAAGATGCTTTTTCCATTGGTACGGTCACATTTTATTGCCAAATTTACCATGTTCATTTCTATAGCTATCTTTTTTACATATATTATAGCTTGCAATTATTTTTCAATGTTACATATAAATGCATGTATAGTATGATTAGTTGTTAAAGCAACCTATATGTAGGACCAACTGATAATATGCTAAAAATGAAGTCTCTTTTTATTTTGATCAATAAGAGTATTATAATTATTTAGATACCTTTGGAGACTCCTATGTAGATACAATTTGTAGGGCTTACACAACTAGTTGTGTATCAATACATGTGTCAAGGTCTAAGTGATTATCCAACTATTTTAGACCCACAAGTGGTAGGGAAGATGAAGTTGGAAGACCTGGTCCTTATATGGTAAGAGTTTATGTGTAATCTATGCTTATGCACAAATCTTTGTTTAAATCTAGGGTTCAGTCTTTGTGATTTATTTTTCATGGGCACTTGCTTTGTCTAATTTACATTTATTTAGAGTACATTTAATTATAGTGGAGAAGAAAAGCTAGGATTATTAAAGGTAAACTCATGGTCTTATTTATGGACAAATCTTTGTTTAAATCTAGGGCTCAGTCTTTGTGATTTATTTTTCACGGGCATTTTCTTTGCAAATACAATGTAGAAAGTTACACATTTTATGATTGTTGAAAATGATAGAGCCTCTTTGATCAAATATATAATAATCAATAATATGATATATATATATATTTCATATTACTTCAAATAATATTAATCTTATTGAAAACAATTATCATAACAATCAAAATATCATACGCCCTTCACTGCACATTATATTCTATGGTATCTCGCCCTGTTTTCAAGGTTTGGCAGCATTCTCAATTATTCTTGCAACATAGATTATTTTTAGTTGCTACTTAGAGGGGTTTCCTGATATAATCAACAGCTCATTTTGTACAACCATCTTTCCTATGGATTTTGTAACTATCAAAATCTTGGCCTTTGCAGCATTTTACTTCTCTGTAAATTCAAGTGTCAAGAACTAAGCAATACCAATCATGAATCAAATGGGGAAAATTAAAGCGAGATTTGTGCACAGATTAGGTGTGGATAGTGTGCCTTCTACCAATTTGGTCGAGGGCCAAAATTGTGTAGTAGAGGCTTCTCTAACCTTAATTAGGGAGAGGGAAAAACTCAAGGTACACATTTCTTTCTAGGATTTGGCATGTAATGTGTATGTAGTGTTGATTTACATTCTTGCATGCGAGTTATGACTAAGAGTTTTACTATGGGATGACATCTTACAAGCCCAATATTTTAGTCTTTATAGATTTTACAAATAGATTTGGGTTTAAATGAGGAATTTCTACAACCAATGCTCTACTCTTTTTTACATTACTATGCAGTAAATATTAACTCTACCTCGATCACAACAACAACTTCTACAGTTTCACGAGCTCTATATATTCTAGCAAACAATGGTTTAGGAAGCAATGCAATAATGCAGTCAATCAAAATGAATTAATCTCTTGTTGAAGAACTGTTAGAATGTCTACTATCTTGTGAACTAGGGCTATCTTGTAGATTGGCGAATGATCTCATCACACCTACACAAGTCTGCCCAAATCACTATGTTGGTGTTTTTCTTGGGGCTCCATCATCTTCTCTGTATCCTAATTACACTGATGCCACTTCCCAATTTGTTTGGAATTTCCTTGCTGACTGGACTTCCATTCTAAGAGATGATGTAATTCCTACCCCTAGTTTAGTCTATCTTTCTTGTAGGCTTCCAGGAGTAAGCCTAATTCTAGGGGGAGTGGATGTAATGTCTACCCCTACTTGACTTTTCTGATTTGTTTTGACCGGATTCTTTTAAGCATGTGCTATGATTATGTTCAATGATGATATATATGTTCATGTATTGAATTTAAATTATTGAATGATGTTAGTTAGACGAATAATTTTTATGCAGTTTCTATGGATACTTACCCCATACTTGCATGTGTATGATGTGTGTGTATGTTTCCTTTATGTTTGATGTTTCTGATGTGGTTGAGGAAGGGAGTCATAGTCACCTGCTAGTCAGGATCTACATAATGTACCACTTTCTACCATTGCCTATTTAGTTTGAAATATTGTGTTTGTACATGCATGGATTTTATGTAGATTGCAGGTACTAGGTATCAACTTCCCTGAATTGCTAGGATGAGCATACCCTATTGTAGTATTTCAATGGTATAAGTGGGGAGATAACTCTTGAGTCCAAATCCTAAACCCTAAGCCAATTGTCCTAGAAAATATAACAAGTATTTGAGTTAGTTTACTCGTGTGAATTCGCCAAGTGACGTGAATTTGTGATTTTAACCCTGATATTTGATTTTTGTCCCATGTCTTCAGTTGAGTTTTTGTATTTGATTTTGTGGGTCTGTTGTGATTTTTGTTATAATTAAATCAAATTAAAAGATAATTTAATGAAAATTTTATAAAGAAATTTGATATTTAATTATATTTAATTAATTGAGAAATTAATTAAATAAAAAGAATTAAATTTAAAGATTTTATTAAAGTTCTATTTTTGACATATTTATATTTATTTAATTTAATGATAATTAGGAGTTTTATTTTAATAATAAACTCTAAATAATGTTATTAATTATGTTAATAGATATATTATTAAAAACGTCTCGTGACTTAATTAAATAAAAGAATAAAATTTAAAGATAAAGTTATAGTTCTAATTTTGGCATATTTATAATTATTTAATTTAATAATAACTTATTAGGAGTTTTATTAATAAACTCTAAATAATATTATTAGTTAAATTAATAAATATGATATTAAAAATGTCTCATGATTAATTAAAGTGAGAAAGAAAATTAATTTAATAAAGATATTTAAATTTAAATTGCATAAAGTTGTTGCATGAAAATTGTATATAGAAAATTCAATATTTAATTAATTAAAAAATTAATTAAATAAAAAAATTAAATTTAAAAGATTAAATTAAAATTCTAATTTAAGTATATTTATATTTATTTAATTTAATAATTATTATTTAAGAGTTTTATTTTAATAATAAACTCTAAATAATATTATTAGTTGAGTAATAAATATAATTTGATTAAAAAGAAAATATTAAAATATGCGAATATTTGATTAATTAAAAACTAATTGAATTTATGCTTTAAATAAGAACGTCTAAATTTAGAAAATTGGTTAAAGAAAGATTAGAATATGATGTTATTTAATTAATTAGAAATTAATTAAATATGTACTTCAGCTTAAAATATTTATTTTAAAAGTCTAATTTAAGAAGTTGGATAAAAATAGAATTAAAATATTAAAAGATTAAGGATTTAATATTGTTTTATTATGATTATTCAATTAACAATTATTAAATTAGAGTTGCATTTTAATAATGAGCTTTAATTATTCTTATTAATTTAAATAATAAACTATGCTTTAAATAGTGCTTACACTAATTAATAAGTGGAGGAAAAGAAAATAAAAGAAAATATTTTAATTAAAAAGTTCTTTAAACGTGCATTAAAGAATTAAATTTAAAAGATGTGATTAAAGTTATAATTTAGGCGTATTTATATTTATTTAATCTAATAATAATTTATTTAGGAGTTTTATTTTTAATAAACTCTAAATAATATTATTAGTTAAATTAATAAATATTATATTAAAAATGTCGCATGATTTAATAAGGGAGAGAAAACTTTAATTTAATAAAGTTTATTTTAATTAAATTGCATAAAGTGTGTGGATGAAAATTAAAATATAGTAATTAAAGACAAAGGGTTTTCAGATGATTGCATGATCAAAGCCTTGATTTGGGGGAAAAACTCTTTATTAAGGAAATTAGAGCTCATTTCTACATACGTAGGTTTGGAGGAGCCAATTTCTGAAAAGAGGGTTTTCAAAGGAAAAGGAAGATTCTTGCATGTTTGTGCATTCATTGTTTTAGCATTAGATCTAGGTAGGATCTTGCGGGTTTGTGTAATAGTTGCTCATTCTTCGAATTCTTGTCTTCTTCATGTCTGTTGTGTTTCTATTTTTAGAAGTTCTCTGGGTTGAAACTCTTGTTTGAGAAAATTGATTTCCATTATAGAATTGTCTATGATTTAATCTAAAAACCTTTAGTAAATATTGAACTTTAGGGTTTTAAAAACCTAATGAATTATGAAATTCACTTTTGTATGTGCTTTATGTGATGTGTGATTTACTAGTGCTGGGGTTTTTGGGTTTTTCTTAGCTTTGGTCAGTCAGGATGTTTACCAAAGGCTTGGGGTTTTGTTCTATGATGTCATGATGGTGTTTGTATACAATCTTTCATACTCAACCATGGTAATGTGTCTGTTATGCTGTATGAGATGTTTTGATGCATTAATTGTTATTGCTTTCCATTGTCCTTGTGTGAAATTGAGGTGAATGGTGTGACCTATTTGATATAACCTTTGAGTCTTTGATTAGTTGTATTTGGATTGCTTTCCAGTCACTTTGATAGGACTGAGGTGTTTGTATGATTTGTTCTTGGTGATGTCATGTTATGATGTGAATTGGTTTATGTATACTTGATTTTGGGATCAGTCCTATTAGGATGATCATTTTGCTAGAATCTGTGATTATGATCTGTGATTTTTAGTACTCGTCAGTTGTTTAAGAACTGATGTATGGTATGTGGTTTTTTGTGATCTTTTGATTTTACTGAGCTTAGGGTAGGTTATCTATATGTAATGTCAGGAAGTGGCTGCTAGGTAACCCATTGTAAGTTGTTTAATAAGTGAAAACACTACTATACATGGGAATAAAATGAATCTAATAAGAGTCTTTGTATGTTCTTGCCCATGCCTAGAGTGCTAGTATATACTAGGATGGGAGTAGAGAGAACGCTTGGTTGTGACCATGATCATTAGTATGCCTTGTCAGTACGAAAGGATACTAGTGCCACATAGAGTCACTAGGGGGCAGGGTCAAGTTAGCCTACCAGGGTAACTCTAGTGTTGATTCATGTAATGACACTTGCCCACTTGCATAGTAGATTCCCTACATGTCTGTGTTTTACTCTGGGTCTAGATGTCAATTTATCTTGGAATCTTTGAGTTAGATTAATTTTAGGGTTTCCTTGACTTAGATATTACTTTTGATTTTGGGATTGATATCCTTTTTGGGACTTGAGACTATCTCCTCAGTGTGGTGGGAGTGGACCTTTTTAGGTTCCATGAGGTAGGGTGGTAGTGCTTTTTTCTTATACCATTGGTATCCGATCATTGGATATCATTGTTGGATGTGTTTCTGTAGATGTTCCTTTCTATTTGTTCTTGTATTTCTATGATGGATGGTTATACTTAGCATATTATATTTGATTTAATAGATCTTATAAGATGATGTAATTTATTTCATGATGTATATTATTTCGGCCTTTCATACCCTATAGCCTATACAATGGATGATTGTGCATTTTGTTTATTGCCAAGTGACATCATATATAATTGTATATTATTTAAATGGTTTCATACTGGTATATTATTATTTGATGTGGATTTATTATATATTAGATTTATTATTAATTAAATTTAAATGTGATTCAATCTCATGGGACCCTTAAGAGTTGCAACCTATTTATGTGTTGTTGATGTATGAGTGTGTGTTAATTGCTTTTGCTATATTATTCAGTTGTTGTTAAGTTATTATCTTTAAAAAAAAATGTTTGACAAACTTAGTAAAACTTTAGGTTAGTTCTTTTGGATCCCCTGGTGCGGTGTTACAGATAAAGCTCAGCCTTGCTCACGAGATTGCATGAATTCAAGTAAAGTATGTGTTGGTTCAAGAGCATACCACAAAGGAGTGTGCATGGTTTCACAAACAAGGTATTGAGAACACCAATTTAACTTTTTGGGACTGGTTTTTTAGTCTTGATTGGTTGTGGATCTAAGTCACACACTTTTATAGAAGATTCAAAAATCATTTGTGTTTGATATTTAGAGGTTTATGAGGTGTTTCATATGTACCCAACATGCCCCATTGACTTGATTATGGCAACCATTATCATCATTTTGTTGATGTAAAAATTATATGATTGCTTATTTCGAGCTTCTTGTTTAGAGGTTTGGAGAGTTATGCCACCAAGACAACAAGATTGTCTAAAGGAGAAAGAAGTCAATGTAATGTTTCACTATTTATTCTAACATCGATATTTGATATGATAAATGAGGTCAAAGATGTAGGTGGTGAATTGGATAATTCTAGTGAGAGTATTTCTTTTCATTCAATTTATACCAGGGAAGATGTGCTAAGAAGCTCCATTGATACTTAACTAGCTTTTGGCAGTCTTCTTGTTAATTGGAATAGGTAATATTTTTTGAGGTTTTCACATGCACTTTATTTGCCAGGTTTTTGTTCTCTGATGCATTCTAATATTAACTTTAATGACTAGGACTCATTGATTTCTAAATCTGTCTAGATTTACTCTATGGCTTGGGGTTTTTTCATAGTCAAATTTGATGCTACTGATGATAGGAGGGCTCTTTTGTGTAGTCACTTCAGCTGGGAGGATCGTTACCCTTTGTTGGCCAAACCCTAGCATGAGGGTTTCAACCCTATATCTAAATCTTTTTCTCATATGCCTCTTTGGGTTAGGCTCCCAAATCTTTCCCTTCACCTGTGGCTAGATTCGGTTCTAGAAGCTATGGGAGATTCCATTGGTGAATTCCAAATGGTGGATTCTAAATCATCTGATATTTTGTGTACCACTTACACTCACATCCTCATGGTGGTTGATTCTTTGAAGGGCCTCCTTGAGAAGATCAAACTTGAGGCCCCTAATGGTTCCTGGATTCAAACTCTAGACCATGAAGGAATTCCTTTCCATTGTAGGGTCTGCTCTGAGACTAGACATATTTCTGCATGATGTCTTACAAAATTGAGGAAATCAAAGAAAAGACCTCCTTGGTGGTTTGGGGCTTTGGTTCAGGATTACTTTGTCCTTAAAGACTTTGCTCTTAAGGATTCATCTATGGTTGCTGATGGTGCTAGTAGATCTGCTCCATCTGACTAGGCTTTCAATCTATTGTTGGATGTGGCTACCGTAGTTGCCCCTCCTTCTGCGGGTTGAGTTCCTTTGGGCAATGTTTTTGGTGTGGTTTTGCCTATTTCTTTGGTTGGGTCAGATCTTGATGCTTTGGTTTGGGAGAAGGAGGCTTCTCTAGTGGAGGAAGGTTGGACAAAGGTTAAAGGTAAAAAATGCAAACGTTCCCAATAGTCCTCTGATCAACTTCTTAGATCTCACTCTTTTGGGATTAAAGGGTCCTAAATGGTTTTATTGATTTTTATTTGGTGGTAGATGTGTACTATGTTATCTGTGAGGCCACCCTGGTCACCTTATTTTGGTTGGTGACCTATTACATATTCCTAGACTCCTTAGCACTAAATAGGTAAAAAAATATTCAAGTTATAGTCCTACAGTTATTTTCTTGTCATTTTAGGCATTGTTGTTATATGTGTGATCAATTCAGCTCATCCTCTGCATATAGTCCTATAAAGAATCACCATCCAACAATTACTTCTTTTGGATTCACTCACTAATGCAACTCATACATATTATGATGGCAATCAATATCCACTGCAACCTGCTATATATATATATATATATATATATATATATATATATATATATATATAGCAAATCAAATTAGTCAAAATTTCAACCAATTCTTGGAGGTTTTCCACCAAGAGTTGGTCAAAATTTTGACCAATTCCTTGGTCGTGAGTATGGCATCTTGGTCATGGGATACACCAGAATTGGTCAAAATTTTGACCAATTTGTGGAGGTTTTCCACCAAGCGTTGGTCAAAATTTTGACCAATTCTTTAGTTGTCAATATGGCATCCTAGTCATGGGATAGACTAGAATTGGTCAAAATTTTGAACAATTCTTGGAGGTTTTCCACCAAGAATTGGTCAAAATTTCAACCAATGATGTCCAATTATGCTCCTTCCAAATGCACTCTTTTTGATCAATATGAGGGTTGGTTAAAATTTCAATGACAAAAATTGTGACCAAGTAGTGCATCGCAATTTTGACCAACATGGGTCAAAATTTTGAGTAAATTTCGTCAAAAATTGGGTCAAAATTTACTAGTGAAAGGATCATTTTCCATTACCATTTATTGATCAAGTCTTGGATACTCTTACAGAGATGATTCTTTCTTAGAAAAATTTATTGGATATAATCAAATTGACATCATGTTAGAGGACCAAGATAAGACTACCTTGTTAAAAAGTTGGCTAGATTACATATTGTAGAGTTATCATTTATGGCAACATATAATTAGGATTGAGTGAGAAAATATTGAAGATAAAGTATTGGGTTGAAGACTTAGAAAATTGTCTAAGTATAACAGAGTTTATCTATCAACACAAATACTATTTTGTTTGGTGTAGTTTACAGAGACATTTTTGGCATGTGTGCTCTTAGGTACAAATAGACCAAAATATGAAGAGTCTACAACTATAAGCGCGAGGTTGTATGATCAATACAAATAGAGATATTCCAATTTTGCAAAGATAGTGTTGAGTAGACAGAACATGGAAAATATAAGGAATTGGATATTTTGGGTTAAGAAATTATTTTGTTTACCAAAATAATTATTGACTAATTAGGGACAACATTCTAGATGTTAACCCTAAGTCAACAACAGTTAATTTTGTAGTTTGAAATGTGTGTAAAGGTATGAAGACTGAGATTATAGGTTATCTTGTAATAGCTTGGTATAAAGGACATAATTTGAGGTGTGAAGTTTGAAGATGTCTATGAAATTGATAAGCTATTGTTTTGAGATGCAAAATTCTGATTTTCAATTAGAGTAGTGAAAATTTTGTGACGAGAAGCAAAGTAAAATAAGATATTGAACATATCAATAGCAATAAGAGATTTTGTATTTATCTCTTGTATTAATGAACATTATTTTATATTGCATGTTTGGGAAGTGGGCTCATCTTGCATACTTTGTATAATTGTAATAATAACTCCTAATAGGGTTGGGGCTTCTAACAAGGCCTAGTCCTCTAACAAGGATCAAGACACTATATAGATGTAATAGACTCCTAATAGGGCCAATCTATTTCACAAGATACTTTTGATTAGTAGATCATTTTGTGGGTACCATTCCCATCAGGGTGTTCCCTTGGCTAGAGTTTCCCTAGTAAAAAAAAAATGGTGTTATGTGTTGCATTATTTTATGGTTGTGTTTACTGTTCAACATAATCAATTTACTTTCATGCAAGTTATAAGTTTGTTAACGATATCCATAATTGGGCAAAAGTTTCTAAAGTACTGATTCACCCCCCCTCCTAGTATTTCCTATTTTTAATAATTGGTATTAGAGCATAGTTAGTCAGAAAAGGCCTAACAAAATGAGTAGGATCTCTATGGATATGGATTAGTTGCAAAAGAATCTTGAAGAAGCTCTTGATTAACTGATATACTTACTAAAGAAAGAGATACTCTTAAAGATGAGTATGAAAATGCAAAAGACTATATTGAGAAGTTGAAAGATAAGATAGATTATCTTAAGTCCAGGAAAGAGCCTAAAAATCAAATCAAGGATAGTGATGAAGTTTCAAAACTAAAGAAAGAGAATGAGATCCTGAAGCATGAACATAAGATTACAAATCTAAAGTTATTCTTGAAGGATGATGATAGTAAAATTGAGTCATATTTGAAATCTGCAAATGCAGATTTGAGATCTAACCTTACTAAAGTTGCACTTGAGCTTGAGACTACAAAATTACAGTATGCCTAACTTGACAAGTATAATAAAATTGTTAAAGGAGAACTAGCTCAGTCTAAGCTACATCTTGAGAATTTGTATTCTAATAGTGAAAGGCTTGATGATAGATCTTTATATATAGACCCTCTTATGATAAGACTAGTCTTGGACAACTTGGAGAAAAATCATCTAAGAAGTCTAAAGAAAGTAAAGAACCAAATCTCATGATCCAACAACCTAAGAACAAAGAAAAAAATCAAAACAAGGTTGAGTCTAATCAATCTGGAGATGTACCTAAGCAAGCCAAAATCACCTAAAGAAGTAAAGAATGAATTCAAAGGTAGATGTTATGCATGCAATGAATTTGGTCACATAAAAAGGGTTTGTATATGTATTCAATTTAAACCCCTTGGTTATTGTCATAATTGTCATAGTTTTGGTTATAGAGCTATTGAATGTAGGAAACCTAGATACAATAATGATAATAGTAGAATGTTTAGAGGTACTAACCCTACAAATAATTGATCTATTGGAGGAACTAATTTTATAAGGAATGTCATTATGTATTATAAGTATAACAACTTTGGGCATATAGCTAGAGATTATAGAGCATAGATCAATCATTCATGACCTATATATGGAAACAATGTTATAATCTATTAGCTTTGTAACAACATGGGACACACAAAAAGATACTGTATGATGAACAATATGAGGATGCCTAACAAAACGATGAATAACATGAGAAACAAAAATTGTAGAAGGAATATGAACAATAAGAGAAGGAATGAGAATAATAGTAACATTCAAAGAGAAAATATGAAAGATCTTGTAGGAAACCTTGATGAATCATTTGTTAAAGCTAAGGAACTAGCAAGTTCATATGTTGTGTAGGAAAGTCTAAAGTGAAGCATCTGAACATATGAAGTCAATTATAGTCTCCAATTAATCAAAATCTAATTAAGTGTATCATTTCATCAATTAACATAACTAAATTAGCATCATATTAGTATAAAAAACTTTAGAGTAGGAATTGAGACTTGTGAAGCTAATCTGAGGTAGGAAAGGATGTCGAGAAGCTATGGTTAATAGTGCATGAAATTTTGAGTTCATATGTGAGTGCACAAAGTAATAGAAGTTTATTGATGAACATAAACAACTTTTTGCCACTTGTGTACTTGCACAATTAATGTAGACATAAATTGGAAGTAATTTAAGAATAAAACTCAGATTTTTGGGTACCATTTGATCATGAAAGAAGTAAAGGAGTCTTTGGAGTGAATTTAAGAGTAAATTTAAAGTGTTTTAAAGCATATTTGAAGGCAAATTTTAGAAAGCCCTAGTTTCACAATTTTAAGGTATGTATCACTTGCGTAGTGATAATTTGAAAAGTTTTGACTGAAAGAAATGACAAAACCAATTGTTTGTGATGTGAATGAGAGACCTAGGTACCAGTTTAAGAAATATCCATACATTTATTTGGAAGATGACCCATCAAGTGCATTCTCACAAGTGCCAAGTAGGGTTTTACATATAGAAGACATCTAAGCATATATTCACTATAAGTTTGAATCAATGCGAGATGATGACATCCATAAAGAATTGAACTTAGTACACAATAATGACCTAAAATTTAAGAAAGGATTTTAACATTTAGAAAACCTAAACATTACTAGGCAAATATTCTTTACATAATTTGACAATCACAAATGGAAAAAGATTATTCTGATCCATATACATGAGGACATGTTCTAGGTAGGAGACATACCAATCATGATTGAGAATGATATTGATGAAGGGTACTCCCCTTCATACCATAAACACATAATAGAAACAAATAAAATAATAGCAATTGGTGAGAAAAATAATGGGCTTCTTATTATCATCGCAAATGCATAATTACAGAGTTTTGAAATACAATATGTAAACCCATGTGGACACTTTCCTTACAATAATTCGTAACACAAAGCTGTGAACTATGTATGGGCATTCCTTAAATAGGTATTTTTAACACCACATGGGAAGTTTCTAGACATCAAACCCTAACCCTTGAGACTAATTGATTGTAAAATTACATATAGAGTTGACCTGATACACTTTTAACACTTATTTTGGAAATTTTGGCCAGCTCAACTTTAGAAGGCCATAACTTTTGAACCATTGCTCTGATTGGCTATTATAGCCACTCTTCAAAATCCACAACTTCTAATATATAGGACCCAACTTGCACAAGCTCCAGTCGACCCTATTTCAGAGCCCATTCAGGGCCTCTATGTTCTTTAATGGTGAGTCTAAAGTTTTTATAAAAAAAATATACACCAAAAATCCATAATAAATCCATGAATACTCATGATATGGCACTAAGACTCAATTGGTAGGCTAATATATCCAAGATGAACATCCACCTCTGAAATTAGAACATTATGAGCTCATATGACTAACTTATTAAGTAGCAAGCCTCTAGAAACAACAATTCTACATTAAGACAACCCTTATTCAAGAAACAAAAAGGAAATATTTTTGGGTGGTGCAAGTGTGTGCTAGAAAATGTGACCTGTTAGGAGCATAAGTTAACAAACACACATTAGTTAAAAATCTTGAAAGTGTATCAAAGATTCATCAACATGAAAGGAACAAACACTAACTAATGCTTGCTTGGGTTTTGCAACCCTAAGAAGCTAACAAACCCAATCTTCCAGCCACCTCTATAGCTCAACAAAGGCACCCATAAGAGTCCTTGTTGGTGTGTTAAGATGGGAGGGTATGTTTGGTGTGCTTTCCCAGAAACAACAAAAGGATGAATCTCTTGAATGATTATGCAAATGTGAGTGCAAATGCAATATGAACCTAGGCTAAATGAGATGAGGAATACCTCAAGAAATGGCTATGGAAAAAGCCATACTTGAGGGTATTCAATGATGAAATGTGAAATGCAACCAAGAAACTAATGAGATGTGCAAGCTAAACTAAGATGTAAATGAAATGAAGATGCTAATACATGAAGGAACTAGACTAATAATGCATGAGGCAAACTAAATCAGCTACCAAATAGTTAGTATGCACCTAGAAATCTCTATGAAAATCAAACTACAATGCAAACTTTTAGCATGAGAACTCAAAACTCAAAATGGCATGGTAACAATGCAAAAATGGGAGATGATAAATGCTTGAGACAAGGCCTCTATTTATAGGCTTTAGAGAGGGCTTGGTGAGGTGGCATCCAAGTAGATGCCAAATAAGGTGACATGCAAGCCATGCAAATAGTCAAGAATTCAAAGTTTGCTCACACATGTGTGAGCAAACTTGAGAAGAAGAGTGGGAGACAAGAATGCAAAGGGGAGTGTGTAGGCATGCCATCTCACACATGTGTGAGCACACTCTTAGGCTAATGAGGGGGATTAGGGAGATGATTAGGAATGATTAGGTGGGATTAGAGAAGAAGTAGGCTTAAGAGGATGAAAATGATGGTTATAGGCTAGCCTCTAGGTTAGGTTTAAGATTAAATTAAATGATTTTTAATTTAATCATGGATTTAGAGGAATTAATGGGGCGTGAGGATTTAAATAAATAAAATTTATTTAAAAAGAGAATGATGGAGGATCATGTGTTAAATTAATTTAACACATTAAGGCTAGGAGTATTTAAATTAAATTAAAATACTTAGGAGGATGAACTCATTTAATTAAAATAATTTAATCAAATAAGTAGAAGAATGTGAGCAATATAATTAATTAATTAATAATCAATTACAATGTCACGAGCAATATTAAAATTAATTAATATAGTGTTTAGGGACAATTTTAAGCATCTACATTTTGCCCCTCTTTGATGTGATGTCAGAATGACATCATATCAAAGAAAAGAAAATATAGGTTGCCCTAGAGAAGGATAGGAGTCCTAGGAGTTGTGCCCAAGCAACGACAGGGGAGGAGGGTGCCCCCTCAAGGAAATGGGGTGAAAATAAATATATTTTGCCCCATTTTCTTGAAAATAGACACATGAAGGAAAATGGAAAGAGAAAAGGCTTAAGGAAAGGCCTTGCATGACCTGTGAAGTGGGGTGAATTGGATAATGATTAATCTAAATGCAACTTAATTACATGAATGCATGAGATTCAGTTGTGTTCATATGGGAGAGCACACCTTATTTTGATATTGCGAGAGGAGTTATGCATCAAATGCTATAGTAGCATAGATGACAATATTCCTTTGCGTGGACTAGACTCTCAACACAATAAATGTAGGTTTCAAAGTCATGATGGAACAAATGACATATACACACTAGAGAGGTCTAGACACACCCAAAGTCTTGTTAGGGATCTTGGTGGAAAGTGTGCTAACCTGTTGCCCCTAGTGAGCAATGCATAATCATAACTTGAAATTAACATAGATGTGCTAAGGAATCATGAAAATAGATCATATTGCAAAATGACCCATGTAATCAGGTTAAGCCATTCAAATGATACCAAGATATTGAAGATCGAGGCACACATGGGGAGGCTATCACTGGCACACAAAGATAAAATCACCAAAAAGACCTTATGACCAAGTAGTCATTCAGTCCACAATTCTTGCCATGAACTTGATTCTAATAGTGAAATTTGTTAAGCCTGTGTAGGAAGGATTCATCATGTAAGGCAAAAATTGATTGTTTGATTGAATTGTATTGAAATGTTTGTGATTGGTCACTGGAAATAGTGTGAAAGGAACAATGCTCTTAAATCATTTAGTCTCACTGTGAATTTGTGTAAGTTTGTTTGCAATCACTATTTGATAAGCTCAGTTTGATGGGTTGAAGCTCAGTGTCATGAGATAAATAGAAGAGTTTGGATAAGATATGATAAGATAAGTGATGAATTAAATTGGAATGGAAGGGGAATGCGAGAGAGCAAGTGATAAATATTTGATAAAGGAAAGCATGTTGAATGGAAGACTAGAAATTTGATCAAGGTAGATGCAAATAGATGGAAAAATGAAGGAATTGATTATGGAAATGATTTGAATGAAATGATTAGAAGAAGGGAATATGATTAGATTTAGAGGAAAAATGAATTGATGGAATTGAATTGGAAGAAGTCCAAATTGATGGAAGGTGGAATAGATTAGAACCAATGACAAGGGATAACCAAGGGATGGTAAATGGGTGAAAAGCAATGTGAGTTGGTGGATGAAAGGAATGGTGAAAGGATATGAGGGAAAATGCAAAGCCAAGGACCATGTTTCAAAGGAGTCCAAATGCCCCATACCGAGGATAGGAAAATGGAAGAAAATATGGTGGGAAAGGATGTGTGAAAGTAGGAAAGGTGGAATGAAGGCTAGCGTAGGGAGGAAGGGAAGGCATGTGCTCTTCCAAAGCATGTATGAACATTGTGTTGTTGTGCCTCTATCAGTGATCATGAGCATGGGCATGAAAGTGGAATGAACAAGGGATATGGGAGGGAGGGTACAAAAAAGGGACAAGGATATGAAGGGAATGGATGAAATGTGGGATATGGAGGGGATGGGATGAAAGGGATGACCAAGATCAAGGACATATGAAAAAAGGATGGAAGTATGTAGGAGTATGGATGGAAAATGGATGAATGAACATGACCAGGACTATGGAATGCAAGATATGGATAACATGTCAAGATCAAATGTGTGAAAGGATGATGTAAGTATGTAGGATAATGTATGGATAATGCACAAGGGATATGGGAAGTGAGCATGTGGATGGATGAAAGAAAAGTGAAGGTCAAGATCAAAGATGGAAAAGGATAATGAATGGTGGATGGAAGCATGGAAGATATGTATGGAAGAGTGGTATTGCTGGAGCTTGCCCCTAGTGTAGAGTGCAAGTGGAAGAGGAAAAGTGAATGGATGGATAAGTGGAAGTGGAAGACATTAGAAAGGGAGGACTCAAGCATCTAGATACGTGGATGGTATCCCTTGATATCTTTTCTTTTCTTTTCTTTTCTTTTTTATTTTCAAGGAATTTTTACTATTTTCTACTAGATGTTGATAGGGTAGTGAAAAGAAGGATGAATTGGATTAGGGAATGGAGGAAAATGACTTATGAAAAAGTTTGGATTAAGGGGGTGGAATGGGTGGGAAGAAGACATGGTTGATGGATGCTAGGTTGGAAGACTTGTGATGGAAGCGGAAAGATTGTCATTGGCACACACCTTGAAGGGTGATGGAAAGGAGGAAATTGTGGGGGATACGTGGGAGAAAGTTTAAATTTTGGGATATAAGGACCCAAAATGGATGTGGAAGCCTTTGGATTAGCCAAATTGGATGTCATTTGGAATCTTTCTTTGAGATTCATTGCTACATTAAGTAGCTTTGGGATCCACAAAAATTTTACATTTTTGATTTTTAGCCTTTGTGGCCTTTTGATTTTGTTTTGGATTATATTTTTCTTTTCTTGGACATGTTTTTTAGAGGGGACATGTTGACCCTTTGATTTTTGTGGATTTTTGGCTTTATGCTCTTTTCCTTTAGCATCCAATTTGCTTCCATTGGCCATGGTATGGGTGCATGATGATAAATGGGATGGAGAGCTTATGGATGGTGAACACTGGAAGGAATTCAAGGATGTGTGCCTTTGTTGATCTTTATTAGGTGCATGAGGGGATGACATGGAAAATATGGATATGGTGGATGGATGTACGTAAGAGCCCAAAATGGATGGAAGGGATGAAGGGTTTGACGGTGGAACATAAGGACCTAGAATGGATGGAAGTGAGGAAGGAATGGGAATATGGATATAAGGTCCTAAAATAGATGGCAGTGAGGAAGGAATAATCTTGGATTTGGAAGGAGTGGAAGAGGTACCAACATCGTGAGACATAATTTCTTCAATCGGATACTTATCATTTTCAACACAAGATGCGAGTCCATGTAGATGAGGTTCATGAGTGGATTGGATAGGTGTGATAGGATCATGTGGAGGATTAGGATCACAAAAGGGATCACAAGGGATAATATGATATTGGGATGGGGGATCATGAAAGGAAAATGAAGGGGAGATTTGATCTTGACTGAAAAGAGGATCAGGTAGCGGAATGAGTGGATCATGAGATGGAGTGATTTGATCTTGACATGGAGGAATATTGGTGGATGGAGTGGAAGGAACTTTTGCATGAAGTGGATGATCTATGGAGGCTAACTTGTGAGATGGAGTGGAAGTAGTAATGTGCATGGTACATGGAATGTATTGATCTTGATTAGGAAGGGAATCATGAGATGGACTAGGAGGGGTAAATCGATCTTGAGGGATAGGGGAACAATGAGATGGAGAAATGCTCGGATCTAGAGGAGACAGGGAATCTATAATGACATGCTTTGGAGGAATCTCATGAGATGGAATTGGGGTTATGAGTTGGGGTGATTGGCTCTCTTCATTTTGTATTTTACACTTAGCCAAGAGTGATGTGAAAAACCCCTTATGAGGCGGGGATGTGGTTTTTGGAGGATTAGGATTGTGTGAAGGTGTAACTATGGGTAGGGGATTGCATGGAGGGTTGGAGATGGATGGGACATGAGGACTAGGATCTTTGAAACATGGGGGAAGAGGACACATGACATGGAAGGTGGCCTCTTTTTGTTAGCTTGCTAAGAGATAATTCTTTAATTGTTCAATTTCCATGGCAAGGGCATTTGTGTTGGAGGAATTGTGTGGGCTAGGAATGGAATTGTATGTAGTTGAAGGATAATGAAGTGGATTTACCTTGTCAAAGGTAGAATAATAATGAACATGAGATGGATTAGAGTTGGATATGAAGTTTTGAGGAAGAATTTGATATGTAGGTTGAACAGGAGGTATAACTCCATATTGTCTTTGAAGATTGTCAACCATTTGATTAAGCAAATTCAGATCCATGGATGCTAGAGGAAGAGTGATGAAAGATGGATGATGGATGGGATACAAACTTGGGACAAGGAGAAAATGTTGGACTTTGACTTGATTTGAATTGGATTTGACTTGATATTGATTTGATTGAATTTGATTTGATATTGGATTTGATTTGATATGATTGGATGAGAGTTTGATTTGATTTGATAAAAACCCTATGAGATTGTGAACAAAAGAATATGAGATTTGAATTAAAGTCCAATGTTTATGAAAATGTTCCTATATCAAAAGTAGAAGATTTGATGCAAAGTTGAATTAGAAGAAGATTTGAATGAATGAGATTAGAAAGATTGATTATGGATGAAGATGTAAATGGATTGAATTAAGAATTGATTAGAAAGGAATGAATTTGACAAGGGATTGGATTAAGAATCATGAGGATGAATCATTGAATGAAGGAATTGGATCTTGATGCAGATTATGAACCATGATTAGGATGAAGATTATGGATGAGATTAAATGATTAAAAAAATGAGGAAATGATTTGGATGAGTAGAGATGATTAAGGTTTTGAGGAAAGATTTGAATGATTAAGAATGTGATTAAGACAAGAGATGCATGATGATGATGAGATGGATGGATAGAAGAAGTGATGGAGAAAATGAGAGCTTCTTTTTGTTTTTGTTGTTGTTTTTGAAATGTTTTTAATTTTTTTGGATTTTGGAACTTTTACGATTTTTTGGATTTTTATGTTTTACAATGTTTTTGGGTTTTTAGGTTTAAGATGCTAAATCAAACAAGGAACTATGTACAAGGCAAGTGTGTTTCAAACACTCAAGAACATCAAGCACACCAAAAAACTTATAAGGTTGCAATTAGGATGTACAAGGATCAACTAGAGGGTGTCCTTGATATACGCAAGGTATGTGAGGCCCAAATCTATAGATGAAAGAAAATACTACCACACAGTCGGGGGGAGACGGTAGCCCAAATCTCCTCCTTCACTTCCCAAAGGTATAAAGTTCTTTGGGGCTTAGCCAAGAGTGACAATATTTTGCTTCCAAGAGAGGTGTCTTTCGATTGACCTCCTGATATTTATACTCTACTAGAACACTAGAGTTGAGGTAGTCCCAAGGGGTGATAAAATCCCCAAGTAGGCCTCCTAAAAAAAGAAAAACAAGACCACTTATTTCTTGTGCACCCAAGATCACCTGAAGGCGCAAGGGGAGAGAATACATAAGTGGCCTTAGAGTTGAAAAGATATGTGTTCTTTCCCAATGAAGCTTTAGGTTTTCTATCTACTTGAAGACACTCAGGATTAAAACATGCAAGGTTTTTTCCAACTTGAAATAGCACCAATGTAAATGAAAACGTGGATTCGTCAACAAGAAAGTAAAGCAAGTGTGCATAAATGAAATGCTGAAAATTAAAGATGTTGAAAATAAAGTCAATTTCTTTTAGGGCATTCAAGAGTGCGTGACTTCATTTTATGCACCAATTCCAAATATTTTCTAGCCTAGGCATACATGTCAATTGTCCCTTAAGGCATTCAAGATAGTGTGAGTTCTTTTTATGCACCAAATCCAAATGTTTGCTACCTTAAACATGCATTTCAACAAAAGTGTGAGCATTCACAAAAAGTTTTCTTTTAGGCATTCAAGAGTGTGTTAATTTGTTTTAAGCACCAATTTCAAATGTTTGCTACCCTATGCATACATGTCAATTTTATGCACCAAGTCCAAGTGTTTGCTACTCTAAGCATGCATTCACTCAAATGAAAGTGATTAAACCATACAAGTTAATTAACCCTTTAAGTCTAAGTGATAAAAATCACTACAAACTTCTTTAGTGATAAAAATCACTATTATTTTTGTTTTAAGTCTTTCAAAGTTAATTTTCAAGAGCAATAAAACATTAAGAAAAACTTGCAAGAAAATATGGTTAGGTGTTTAAAATGCTCCCATCTGCAATGCTGCAACAAACAAGTTAATTAACTTCAACAAAATTTCAAAAATGAAGGCTAACTATGGAAAAAATTTATTTTAACTTTTTTTGTTACTTTTTCTACACATAAATATGCTTAAAATGACCCAATTCCTACGGAACCACCAAAAGTCAAAATTTGATTTATATTTAAAAAAAATAAAAATTAAAAAAATTAAAAAAATCGCAGACAACAGAATACAAATAAAGACAACAGAATGCGTAGACAACAAAACACGCAGATGACAAAAAAATGAAGACGACAAAATAGAAGCTCGTCGAAAAAGCGCAGACGCCAGAATAGGAGGTTGTCGAAAAAGTGCAGATGATAGAATAGGAGGTTGCTGAAAAAGCGCAAATGATAGAATAGGTCACTTGAAATGCATAGACGACAGTTTTAGAGGCAGAGATGATAATTTAGTGTGCCCACAATGTAGATGACAACCTGCGATGCAGAGATGGTAGAACAAATTTTTTTTGATTTTTTTTTTTAAAATGCAGAAATGCCAATCTGCGCAGATGCCAATTTGCGAAGACGATAGAATGCAGATGACACTGTGTTCAACACAGATGACAAAGCGAGATTTTTTGCGATGGACTGTAAATTTTTGACAAATTTTTGAGATGAAAATAGGGACGTGGGTCCCACCGAGCGTACCAAAATGTGTGCTAGAAAATGTGACCTGTTAGGAGCATAAGTTAACAAACAAACATTAGTTAAAAATCTTGAAAGTGTATCAAAGATTCATCAACATGAAAGGAACAAACACTAACTAATGCTTGCTTGAATTTTGCAACCCTAAGCAACTAACAAACCCAATCTTCCAACCACCTCTACAGCTCAACAAAGGCACCCATGAGAGGCCTTGTTGGTGTGTTAAGATGGGGGAGTATGTTTGGTGTGCTCTCCCAAACACAACAAAAGGATGAATCTCTTGAATGATTATGCAAATGTGACTGCAAATGCAATATGAACTTAGGCTAAATGAGATGAGGAATACCTCAAGAAATGGCTATGGAAAAAGCCATACTTGAGGGTATTCAATGATGAAATGTGAAATGCAACCAAGAAACTAATGAGATGTGCAAGCTAAACTAAGATGCAAATGAAATGAAGATGCTAATACATGAAGAAACTATACTAATAATGCATGAGGCAAATTAAATTAGCTACCAAATCATTAGTATGCACCTAGAAATCTCTATGAAAATCAAACTACAATGCAAACTCTTAGCATGAGAACTCAAAACTAGCATGGTAACAATGCAAAAATGGGAGATGATAAATGCTTGAGACAAGTCCTCTATTTATAGGCTTGAGAGAGGGCTTGGTGAGGTGGCATCCAAGTAGATGCCACATAAGGTGACATGCAAGCCATGCAAATGATCAAGAATTCAAAGTTTGCTCACACATGTGTGAGCAAACTTGAGAAGAAGAGTGGGAGACAAGAGTGCAAAGGGGAGTGTCTAAGCATGCCATCTCACACGTGTGAGCACACTCTTAGGCTAATGAGGGGGATTAGGGATATTATTAAGAATGATTGAGTGGGATTAGAGAAGAAGTAGGCTTAAGAGGATGAAAATGATGGTTATAGGCTAGCCTCTAGGTTAGGTTTAAGATTAAATTAAATGATTTTTAATTTAATCATGGGTTTAGAGGAATTAATGGGGTGTGAGAATTTAAATAAATAAAATTTATTTAAAAAGGAAATAATGGAGGATCATGTGTTAAATTAATTTAACACATTAAGGCTAGGAGTATTTAAATTAAATTAAAATATTTAGGAGGATGAACTCATTTAATTAAAATAATTTAATCAAATAAGTAGAAGAATGTGAACAATATAATTAATTAATTATAATTAATTACAATGTCATAGGCAATATTAAAATTAATTAATATAGTGTTTAGGGACGATTTTAAGCATCTACAACAAAATTTCTCTTACACTCAGGATGTTCTTGCATCAAATACCCAGAGTAATTTGACAAGTGACCCTGTCACATCTTAGATGTTTAGAGGAAAACTAAGGTGGTTAACCTCCTCCCTTGCTAGCCATGATGAATCTTCTACTAGCCTCCCTTTCCAATTGACCAAGTACTCTTCATAAGTTCCATTCCTAGTACTTTTACCAACATAGCTATTGATTAGCTCCTCAATCTCCTATTGACAAAATTATTATATGCAAATTTGGCTTGTGGTAAAATTAGATCTTATCTTTTTATCTTATCTCCAACTAAACATCTCAACAAATTCCCCAAACTCCTATTCACAACTTTTAGTTGTCCATCAATCTTTGGATGATGTGATGAACTAGACTTCAAGTCTGTCTTTAATTTCTTGCACAATGTATGCTAGAAATACCCAACAAACTTGGTATCTCTATCTGAAACTATACTCTTTGTAAGACCATGTAGTCTCACCACTTATCTAAAGAATAAAATAACTCTACCACATGAACAAAATCACTAGTCTTCTTACAGGGAATGAAATATGTCATCTTCAAAAAAAACTCAATCACCACAAATATGGAATCATGCCCTCATTGTGTCTTTGGTAAACCAAGAACAAAATCTATGCTCACATCCTCCTATGGATTCTTTGGTATAGGTAATAGTTGATACAACCCAATAGTCTTCTTCACTCCTTTTTTCATTTGAGATACTCTACAACTCTACACACAATTCTTCACATCTTACTACAATTGTAGTTAGTAATAATTCTCAACAACCAAATAAATGGTCTTATCTCTAACAAAGCATCCAACCAACCCTCCACTATTCTTCTCCTTGATGATATTCTCTCTCATAGAACTTCTAGGAATGCACAAATGACTTCATTTGAGCATCATACTATCTTGGATTATGAAATCCAACTACTTTGTCCTATCAAGTGTAACGGGTTTAGTACAAGCCTTCCAAGCTTCACCAAATAAGGATCTTTGAGATACAAATTATGGAGTTCCTTGAACCCAACCACCTCAATCTGCATCTCTATCAGCAAAATTTGTCACACTCCTATTTTCAAAACAAATGTATAACTCTTCAAAAACTCAACCCACTTCAAATCCCTTTGGTTCAATTTTCCTTGACTATTCCAATATTACGAAGCTTGATGATCAGTATACAAAAAAAACTCCTTAGGAAGAATATAGTGTCTCCACTTCCTCAATGTTTGAAATATAGCATAAAATTATTGATCATAAATAGAATATTTTATTTTGGCATCATTCAATTTCTCACTTAAATAAGCAATAGGATTATCTACTTGGCTAAAATCAAATCCTATTACAATACCATTAGCATCAAAATCTACTTGAAACACCTTATTAAAATCTAGAAGTGCCAAAATAAGCTTCTTTGTAACTTTTAGTTTCAACAAATTAAAACTCTTATTTGCTCCTACTGTCCACCTCTTTCATTGTTTTAGTGAAAGGCCCACAAATACTGCTAAAACCTCTCATAAAATTTATGTAAAAGCTATCTAGTCCATGAAAATATTTTACCTCAATATCACTCCTTGGATTAGGCCATTCAAGGATAGCCTTCACTTTCTCAGGGTCCAATTTTAGACCTTTTATTGATACTACAAATCCTAAGTACACTAACCTCTTTACAGAACTATACTTCTTTAGATTTATTAGCAACTTTTCTTCTCTCAACTTATCAAACACCTTACTAATAAACATCAAATTCTCCTCCAATATCTTGCTCAAGATTAACATATTATCTAGGTAAATAATGAAAAACTTACCCATAAACTCCTTCACTACCTCATTCATGAGCCTCATGAAAGTACTTGGTGCATTGGTTAGACCAAAAGGCATGACTAACCACTAGTAAAATCCTTCTCTTGTCTTAAAGGTAGTCTTCCACTCATCTCCTTCTCTAATGTAAATTTGATGGTACTCACTCTTCATATCTATCTTTGTGAAATACATAGCTCTACTCAAACAATCCATAATATCATCCATCCTTGGCAATGGAAATCTATACTTTATTGTGATATTGTTGATAGCCCACGACTCTGTATACATACTCCATTCTCCATTCTTCTTTGGTGCTAATACTACTCATACAACTCATGGAATCAAACTCTCTCAAATCAACCCCTTCTGAAATTACTCATGAACTTGTTTGTTCAACTCTTCACTTTCTTCTAGTGTCATTCTATGTGTTACCTTGTTTGGAAAATTGATTCCTGGAATCAAATGGATTTGATGACTAATATGGCTCATTGGGGGTAATCCATTAGGTACATTATGTGACACAATATCAAGAAATGCTCCCATGAAATCTACAACTTTTGCAAGTACCTCCTCTACTTCTTCTTTACCATATTTTGAAATTACAACAAAACATATATGTTCACACTTTATACCTTTGAGAAACTCCTTTCCATCAACAAAACATATTTTGGTATCACTACATACCTTTTCTTCTTTAATGACTTCAACTTATGTTTCATTCCATCCTTTGTCAGAGTGTAGTTATTTGCTCACCCATCATGTACAACATGCCTATCAAACCTCCACAACCTACCTAGAAACATATGATATATGTCCATAGGTATGATATCAAAAAGCACCTCAACTTGGTAGCTTCTAATCTTGAACTTCACTAGGCACTTCTCATTGACCATGACCTTGTGGCCATCCTACACCCAAGCAATACAATATGGACATGGGTGTTTTTGCCTCTTGAGACTTAACTTTGTGACGATATTTTCTAATACCAGATTATTAGTTCTTCCACCATCATGATCACAACACAACACTTATCTTCAAATTTGCACCTTCTGTGAAACAAACTCCTCCTTTGATCAAGTTCATTCTCTCCACTTAGCAAGAATCTCCTATTAACTACGAATTCTCCTCTTTCAACATCTTTGAAATGGGATGATTTGGCATCTTCACAAACATGTGCAACTCTAGCCTAGCCTTGTATTCTCTAATCTATCCTTCCTTGGCTCTGGGAACATTCAATGCTCTATGCCCTTCTTCTCCATAGTGAAAGCATTTTCCATAGAAACATCCTCTTCTAGATCCTTTCCATCTTCCTCTTCCTCTCTAATATCTATTATTCTAATGATGGAAATGATTGGAATGATTTCCCCTTTGGTTTTGATTTCTACTAGCAACCTCATCCTTGTTCTTGTGATCATCATTTTGGCCTCCATAAGATTGTCTGCTAGATCTTCCACCGCGACCTCTTGCACTATTCTTTTTATCAAATTTTTTTCTTAGCTTCTCCTCAACTCTTACAAAAAACTAGTTTGCCTCCTCAATACTAGTCATTCAAACCAGACTTAGCTCCTCCTAAATGCTTGTCCTTAACCCATTAAGATAATGTGCAACTTTCTCCGTGTCAACTTCTGCGTGGTTGGTTCTGATGTGAAATTGGTAGAAATCCTTGATATACTCCTAAACAAATATTCCCACTTGCTTCAACCCTTGCACTTCCTTTAGTAGATCTAGCTGATAATCCATGGGAATGACTTGTCACTTTAATTTAGCTATCACTCAGTCCCATTTGGTGATTTTTTCCTTTCCTCTTCTATTTCACTTCAACTGAATCTCTTGCCACTAGATCTTCACATGTCCCTTTAGTTTTTCCTTCACAAACTTGACCCTACCAAGATCCTCAATATCTTCATATTTAAAGTATTCTTCTAATTCATTGATCCAACCAATCAGCTCCTCTAGGTTAAGATTTCCCAAAAATGTGAGAACCTCAAACTTAGATCTTTTTCCAATCTTGGAGATGGCCTTAAAAATCCTCTCTTCCTCTAGATTTAGAACCACCTCTACTTCAACATTTTCTTCTTCTTTGTTCTCTTCCTTGCTTTCATCTCTTACAACAACATTTATTCCTCTGTACATTCATTCTTCCAATGCTTGCATATGTCTCTGGAGGACTCTAAAACCCTCACTTGTAACACCTATGAGTCTTTCACCACACTCTCTTCATGGAGGCATTTTTACACTTCCGCTAAAACCCTAGTGTAAATTGCCTCATAATCAATGATCTGTATACATGCTTAGCCCAAACTATGGTCTGGGTGCAACTACCTTATAGTCGTCAATTTGTTTATGCACTCAAGAACTCCTGCTCTGATACCACTTGATGAAGGATACTCCACTTAATACTATAAACACATAACCAAAAAAAAAAGAAAATAAAAAAAATTGGTGAGAACAAAATATAGGCTTCTTATTATCACCACAAATATAGAATTACAAAGTTTTGAAATACAATATGCAAACCCACATGGGTGCCTTCATTACAATAATTTGCAACATAGATCTGTGAACTATCACTCAGAGTTATCCTAGAGAATGTATAGGCTTCCTTAAATAAGCATTTTTACACGACCCAAAAAGTTTCTAGACATCAAACCCTAACCCTTGAGACTTATTAACTCTAAAATTACATATAGAGTTAGTCGTATACACCTTTGACATTTATTTTGGAGATTTTGGTCAGCCCAACTTCGGAAGGCCATAACTAATGAACTGTTGCTATGATTGGCTATTATAACCACTTTTCAAAATTTGCAACTTCTAATCTACAGGGTGGGAGTCACACAAGCTATAGTCAACCCCATTTTGGAGCCCATTCGGGGCCTCTATGGTCTTGAATGGTGAACCTAAAGTTTATATATGAAAACTACACACAAAAATTCCATAAAAAATCCATGAATACTCATGACATGTCACTAAGCCTCAACTAGTAGGCTGATATATTCAAGATGAACATCCACTTCTAAAATTAGGACATTTTGAGCTCATATGACTTACTTAATAAATAGCAAGCCTCCAGAAAAAAAAACTCCACATTGAGACAACTCTTATTCAAAAAATAGAAAGGAAATATTTTTTGGGTGATGCAAGATTTCTCTTACACCTAGGATGCTCTTGCATCAGATATGATTCATAAACTAAGTAGATTAAGCAATGAGGGAAGTAACCTTGTAAATGTTAAGAAGTTAGTAGAGACAAACCTAAAAACAATATTAGATAGAAAGAATATGAAATTGAACTTGATCAAAGAAACTAATGTTAGACTTGTCAGTAAGATAATTGGTTACAAAATGAATTATACTTCTAGACTAAAATCTATTCCACCAAGATTAATTCATGCAACATATATGATGACAAGTGAAAAAGAGAAGGTTAATATGTGTGAGATCTTGAAGTAGCAAATCCTAGAAAATATTGATAGAATAAAGTAGACTAAGAATGTAGCATTTAGATTTGAATCATTATTGACTCATTTTTTCCCCAAGTATTAGAAAAATTCTTTGGAATGCCTAGCTATGAATGGAAGTCTAACAAATGCACAATGGATCTAGTTAGACATTATTATAGAAAAAAACCAAAAGACAAAATGACAGAAGATATCACCAAGATGATGAAGAGTTTTAAAGCTAAAATTAAACAAAGGTTTAGAATACCACCATCCCTAATTGAGAGTATAAATATGGAATTTTCTTTATGGTTGAAACTAATGTTACTTGCATATTAGTAGTAGAATCAAGAGTAAAATTCATTTATCTAATGGATATGAGATAGTAGAGGAATTAATTGAAGGCTATGCAAATATCATCCTAGAGTTATAAAATAATGAGTGTCCTAGATGGGGCATCTATGAAGAAAAATTCAAATAAGTAGATATTTAGTTGCATAGAAAGGATATTGAGAAGAGAATTGATAAAAATATAAATACTATATTGAAGGAATTAGGAATGAAGAAAGAGGAACTTTGAGAAGCCATGAGAATTGCAAGGGAAATGAGAGCAAGTGGGAAATCACATATTTTGATTGCTAGGACATTATCCATTGACAACTGAACAAAAGGAGTGATAACTATAGTACCATCTGTGCAAACTCCTATTGTACCCTATCCAACAATTTAACTATGCAACCATCATTTATTCCACTAGTTTAGAGAAAGTAAGAAGAAGATGTAAGTATTATCAAGGTACACTTAGCTATCTGACCTACTACTAGATGGTCTACAAGACTAGTTGAGGTGAAATAGGAACTGGTTGAAACTCTTAAATATAAAAGAGTTAAAAAATTGGCTAGTGGACTAGGCAAAAGGAGAAAGACACTTGTCACATATGAGGGAAATCAAAAAAGGAGAGCTCAAGTCATTGAAGAATCAAAAAAGGAAGAAAAAAAAGAAACAAAAACAATGACTCTAATGAAAAAAGAAAAAGAAAAAGTTGAGTGAGAAACCCTTGTTGAAGATAAGAAGAAATAGAAGCCAAGAATTGAGAAAATTAATTGTGCAATAATCAATGATGGAATCCTTATTTAGTTGAATAAGTATTACCATTTTTACACTAGTATTGATAGAATATAGTTAGAAAATATAGTCATTAGGCATATGATATTGTCTAATAAAATATTTAAAGACATACAAGGATAGATCCCTAGAGATTTGTATGAGAGGTTAGTAAATAGAAAGAAAAGAGCTGTTGAAGAGGATAAGAAAATAATAGAATAGAGCTAAAATTTGAAGTATATCTAGTAGACTTGAGTGTATGTGATAATGTTGAAGCCCTATCATCAATACTACCAAGGATAATACTAACTGAGGACATTACTACCTTCATTCATAATAAGATTGTGGTATTAGGAAATCCTAGAATTGAAGATATGTATAGAAAGGAACTGTGTGTAGATGGATAGTTGAAGAACGAATATAAGCACTTAAAAGTTCAAGGCCTCACACATATGGTGCATATGCCAATTTTTTGTTGTTGATGAGAGGATTAGATTCATACTGAGTAGAGAACATGATATAGCATTATGGTTAGATGTGGATGAACTTGTAAAGATTACCAAAAAAATTATTAACAAAGTTATGGGTCTATTGACGCAAGGAAAGGAATGCCCATTAAGAGTTAGCAATATGAACGAGCTGAGACAAATAACTGAGATAACTTTGGACATGAGAGCCATAGTAATAGATAAGGTGAAACATGCATGAATAAGGTTCACAATAATGATAATTAGGTACAAAATATACCAATCAAGTCACCCCAATAGTGTGTTAGGAATAGTGATATGGACAACACACAAGATCACCACATAGGGTAAATCATATGATCTATCAAGTATGGTTGTTAATAAATAAAGTGTAAATATGGAAGGGTTAAAGAAGGACTACCAACAAGATATTGAATTTGGTACTCTACTTGTATGTATATATCTCTCTCTCTATATATATATGTTAAGAAATTTTTCCTCGGTATAGGAAATGTATAATGGAATGAGAATATACCTACTATATATCAAATTAAAGATTATGTTGAGTATCTAGGTGATGAATTTAAGAAAATCATGTGGATCTATTTCAAATAATTTCAACTAAAGATGAAAGTGCATTATCAGATCCCTGGTGAAGTTTTAAATAGGTATAAAGACACTTTATGTTTTATTGCTGACATTGATAATTGTAGGATTCAACCAGTGGAGCCAAGAACTTCTTGGGTTCCTTATTTGGATTATGAAGTTTCAGAGAAAGACTTGGTTAGTTATGCTGACCTTATACTAAATCCATTGAAGAACACCTCAACCACATGATTTGGTACTTATGAGGAAGTTTTCAAAAGTAAATCTTTGGAGTCCCCATTAGCTAAGAAAGATAAAAATATAAGGATGATATTTGGAGTCAAATAGGAGGCATCAAGTAGTCTATTAGTGCATGAGGTCACACAAGCTACATCAACACTTAGCTATCAACACCAATAAGAAAAGGAAAATAAATTGATATACAATCTACAGGAGAAGCTATTTCCATTTTAGAACAAGAGGAGGAGGGAAGTGAAGAAGAACTTGAAGTTAACACTCTATTGCCGAAGTTTCAATTTATGTCTTTTTTTAAAAAGGTTTTGAGTCAAGTCAAGTATCAATGACTTAAGTCTCAGTCTAGATTGTCCATAGTATGGCCTTTCTTCTCATCATTCCTTTGAGCTAACCTAATGTGGGGAATCATATGAGAAATGCATTAGTCCAAAGCTAGGTGATTAAGGATTGGGAGGTTTTTATGTGTCATCCCAATAAGAAGAAGGTCTAGATCTTCTATTGATTTGTTCCTAACCATGATAGAGACAAAGATTCAATGTTACGTTATGGTTTCCATGAAAGAAATTGCACATGAGAAAGATCAGTGAGTAGAAGAAGCAATTCATCCAAAAGAAAAAATTCAAAACCCTCCTAGAGTCAAAATATGAAGATAAGAAAATATGTGTCATTGATTCAGTACATGAACAATTTAGATGCAATCATAACAAGCTACATGGTGGAGAAAATTCATATGATCAAAAGAATGCACGTTATTGGCTAGTTAACAAGTCAAATAGTTTAGAGGACCAAATATAGATCGTCGATAAAGATAAGATCAACATATGTTGTTTTAATGATGGAAATATAAGTATTTGATGATGCATCTTGTTGACTATCAGATCAGAAATAGATCTACGCCCATTGTTATGTCACTATGCAAAGTTGCGTGAAGAATAACTCAAGTGACATAATGACGATGTGACACATGGAATAGATGGACCCATACTATAGAACAAAAAGGATAGTCACTACATTTCTAAATTTTAAATTGTTCGATCTTGGAAATCTATGGTTATTGCATGGTTGCTGATGATTAATGCAAATCCTATGTTAAGGTCGCGACTAAGCAAAATGAAATATTCACACCATTACAATCAAGTTAAGGTAACTCATGGTCAAAGTTGTGATAGAGAGAAAACATGGAAATCACATGGTTGCAAGTTAAGAAAAGGTAATTAAGTTTAATGTTGCAAAATTGTGATCATGGTTAATAAATAATTGTCACCAAGTCACCGCAGTTAATGAAATAAAGGCATGCTAAGTTATGACCCATTGAAAAGGTTAATATCACATATTTTGTAGTGAAATTATTCCACCTATCTGCCATGACATGCATAGCTGGAAAGTGGATCCACATCACAAAGTAAAAGGGTTAACATTGTATATCAGTACCATCAGAATGGAAAAAGATCTACATTTGTTGCTACATCACTATGTAAAGTTGCTTGACTATTATTCCTCGTGACATAATGATAGGTCAACACATGTACACAAAGGGACTCACAAAGGAAGTTATAAAGGAAGGGTTATAATGTTTTAATTATGATCGTTGGTTTAAGATCGACGACATGAATTCAAAACTGCATTTGCCATTTGGATATGAATAATACAAACTTGGTGTGAAACAACATTATATGAAGAAAACAATAATTTTCTACAGGATTCTTGAGATTGCATGGAGTTGAACAGTCATCGGGTGTTTTCAGAAGTACCATGGATTCATAAGCATCAATGGAAAAGATGCCACATGTTCATAATTTCATATTTTATTCTCTTTTCTATTTTGTGACTATTGCTCTATTGAACTGAAAGATAACAACAAACTATAAATGTAACCTTATTTGACAATACAAAGGTCAAAAAACTTGATGGTGAATTGGTTTGTAATTCCATTTACCTTATTTTCTTGTCATGTTTGGTTGCCCATGCATAGATTAGTTCTGCATTAAGAGTTGAAAGACAATCATATGTGTTGGTGTAAATAAGTATTTACTATTTACACTTTACTTAAGTTTACTTAGGTTGATGCATATTCATATTAGTTTTCATATAGAAACCTAGGAGTTTTCATATTCATATGAGTTGTCATGTAGACAACACAATAGTTTTCACTCCAATTGAGCATATTTTGTCTACTACATCTCTTTATGAGATACACATTTACATTCTTATCCTCTCATTGTTGCATGTACATTCATACACAATGGAGGATAATCCACTCTTGGTGGACATGTGCTTAGTTGGTATGCTTATCTCTTTGCATGAATCTTAGTCATCTTGATTGCCTTTATATACAAAGCACTTCTATGATGTATTCATCCAATTATCTAATTAATCCATTCTCATTTGATCATATCTTATCTCTCTTGTGCTATCTCTTGAGCTTCTAGATCTTGGCATTCCATTCTTGCCTTAGGAAAATTATTACATGGTATTAGAGCTATACCAAATTCTTACATGGTATCAGAGCCATTGGAGAGATTTTTTGGCAGGTAAAGATTGGAGCTTATTAGTGAAAATCAAATGTTGGCATCATGTTCAGAAGGTCAAAAAACCCCTAAATCAACTTTTGTTTCACCAAAATTGAACATCTGAGGTGAAATCTAGACTCATTTGATTTTTGGAGTTGTGACGATGAAAATTCAAAAAAAAAATTGCAGAGGTGATTTTCAAATAAAAATATCTCCCTTATACAGACTCCTTTTTTTGAGCAATTTTTGTTTTGTTTTGGGGTAGAATTTCATGATCTACACATTGATGTAGGTTGTTTGCAATCCTTGTTCCTAAGTTTTTCTAAAAATTGTAAATCCTAATTTTTTCAACTTCAAAGGCTTCATTAGGGTTCATATGGACACATATTCAGGTGCTAATTATTTTGAAAGTACATAATTTTTTGTCTACTTTCCAGCTTTGGTATCAGTTTGGTGTAATTTTGAGTAGACATAGTAATTTCAACATTTTGTCAAATTTGGCCTATTTTGGCACTTGTAATTAATTAGATCCTTGAGAGGTCTTGTGTCTTATCTTGTTGAGTTTGATATAGCTTCATATCAAAATCAGAAGTCCACTTTGGATTATTTTGACAAGTGGATATTGTACATGCACTAAGTATAAAGTGCCCAAATCATCCATTTTGGTGGGGGTTCTTTGATTGAGTAATTTGGGAGGTGTGTCTTGAGTTTTTGTACTTCTCTTTCTCTTGTGTTCTTTTATTTTGCATCATCAGTTCTCCTAGTTTTCCACTTTTAACTCCACATAATTATGCTACATGGAAAATTAGAGAACGGAGCAAAATGATGGAAAAAGGTTTATTGATTGTGTTGATGGAACCATGGTTGCTATTGGTACTTTGAGGAACTATGTACACAAAGATCTTATCTTCCATATTGATAATTGTACAATAGTAAAGGAAGCATGGGATAAGTTTTCTAGCTTGTATGCAAAAGTAAACAAAGCTAGGGGTTTTGAACTTGATGAAAATCTCATGTCATTAGATCCAAAGGAGTTTGACACAATTCAATAATATATCACTAAGGCACATGAGCTAAGGTCAATGGTTAAGGATTGTGGAATTACCATAGAGGATGAAAAATTGATCTATAATTTGATGAGAAAACTTCCTCCTGAGTATGTATCATTTGTTTCAAGCTTCAACACTCATAAGTTAACCTTACATTCTTCCTACACTATGCCTTCATTTGATTCCTTCACGGAGATGTTGATGGTAGAATAATCAAATTTTATGAGCATGGGGATTCTCATTCTCAAGTCTTCAAAGTCCAAAGCATTGGTGGCTAGTAAAGGGAATCAAGAAAAAGGGTCTAACAAGAAGCAAAAATCATGGCAAAAAAATTCACAACAAGAGAAAGAACACTCAACCTCCTCACCACAAGACAACTCGAACAATAAGGGAAATTCATCCAAGAAGGAGTTTCTTACTTGTGCATATTGTAAGAAGAATGGACATGAAGAACATCATTGCTACAAGAAGGAAATTGATGAACTCAAGAATCTTCTCAAGAAGAATCAAATTAGTCTACCTTCAAGAATGACCACTTCACCCTCTTCTTTACATTCAGATTTTGATAAAGGACTAGTATCACATGAGAAAAGGTCAAGCCTTAGTAGCTACTTCAAGTCAAGATGTAGGGAGATGGCTTCTATATTTAGGGGCTTCTCATCAAATGGCATGTTCATAGTCTATGTTTTCATCATTTGATCCTTGTCATACTCCACCTATTTCGATGAGAAATCATACTTACAATAATGTGATTGGGAAAGGAGCTATTGATAAGGGGGAGGGATACTTTAAAGATGTGTTGTGTGTATCTCACCTAAGTCATAATCTTCTTTCCATCTATCAGCTCACTCATGGAGATAGAAGAAGGACTATGGAATTCACACCTGATTCAATTTTTATCAAATATTTAGAGACTAGACAAATCATTACTATAGGGGTGGTTGATCACACATCTAGGCTATACTACTCAGATTTTGCTCATTATGATGACAATGATTTCTTAGTAGATTTTGATCGCACTTCTACTGTTGATTCAGACTTTGAGGAGAACTTTGGCTACTTGAAGTTAGGTTTTCTCACATTTGATCAAGTTCTTGAGCCATCCATTGCTTCTCTTCCTACTGATATTCTATCTACTATTATTCCTAATGATAGTTGTATTCACATAGCCATGGATTCAAGTGATTCAGTGCAATAGGACACTCATTTTCTTCCAAAATTAGTTCCATGGGATGACTACTTGGCAACCATTTCTAGTTTGTTTGTGGAGTCCTACATTGCAGATTTGGGAGACACTATTGATGAAATTCATCTTCTCTTTGGTGAAGATAATCCTTCAATTGTTGCAATGAAACACTCTGACCCTCATCTTCATTCTAGACTTGATCAATCTTTTGAGGTTGACATGATGGTAGATCCTTTGATACAGTAGTTGGAGGACGCCACTTTATTTGGAGATATTTGAGTCTTTGATACATGTTCTATATTCATCCTTAGTTGATCCTGATTCGTCCTTTTCAACAGAGTGTCATAGTACACATGATTTGGAGGAGGCACCTTTCAGTATTGACATGAGGACACTTGAGTAGGTTTCAGAGATTTTATACATTTTGAGGTTTCTTCCTACAGATGGGAGAGGCTTCATTGATCCAACTTTGGTTATATTTCTTACTAAGGGGAGGAATTTTGTTCTACACTCATGGAGTAGTTTCTACATCAAGCTTGGAGCATCTACCATTGGTGTACATTTTACATTGAGGGGGGTTACTTGGTCTATCTTCCTCTTCTTCTCTCTTATGGAGGGGATCTTTTCCTCAACGAGGTATTATTCCCTCTCATTTTCTTTTATTATACTTATCTCTCTTTTTGGAGGGGGTTTTTTCCATTTAGTTTTCCCTCTTTCTCCACTTTATGAGAGATTGCATTGCATCTATCTTTTGCACTTGCATATTGTACATGGGTACTTAACATGGCCTAGTAGTTGGGACCCATCTTGCATTATTATCTAGCTTTTGTGAGCTTAAGTACATTTCCCTAGTTGCACTTAAGGGGGGTGTTGGTGTAAATAAGTATTTACTATTTACACTTTACTTAAGTTTACTTAGGTTAATGCATATTCATATTAGTTGTCATATAACTCATATTCATATGAGTTGTCATGTAGACAACACAATAGTTTGCACTCCAATTGAGTACATTTTGTCTACTACATCTCTTTATGAGATAAACCTTTACATTCTTATCTAATTCATAGTATTGTATGCTTATCTCTTTGCATGACTCCTAGTCATCTTGATTACCTTTATATACAAGGCACTTCTATGATGTATTCATCCAATTATTTGATTAATCGATTCTCATTTAATCATATCTTGTCTCTCTTGTGCTATCTCTTGAGCTTCTAGATCTTGGCATTTCATTCTTGCCTTAGGAAAATTCTTCCAATATGGATTCCATTTCATTTCGGTAATTATAGTGAAGGTGATTCTATTTACTTTCTTCATATATGATTTTGTTTCTTCTCTTGTTAATTTCATATCATGTTAGATAGTTTCATTGGGAAGTGAAAGATAAATGTGTATGAATCTATTAGTTATTGGTTGGATTCCATTTCATTCAAGGCTAATAGTGAAAGCAATTCCATTTGCCCTCATGTGCATATCTCTTCATTCCTCTTCTACATTTAGATGGTTAATATGCATTTAGAATAGAAATAAGAGTAAAAAATATCAAGATAATCTACTACAGTTATTCCATTGAGTGTGATAGTTTATTCAAAATCCATCTTTCTTGAATTTTTTGTGCCCACAAACAATTAGGTTATCCTTTACTGCTCTTAGGTTGAAAGCTTATAATGTCAAAACTTCTGATCTCATGAAAACATATTCATTGCATATCATTGCAAATCATAGGGAGCTGTACCTAATAATTTAGAGGGCAGTAATAGGATACTCACACTAACCCATTTGTTGGTAAATGTCCTTTTGTCTCTCCAAAACATTGGGAATCAAAGAGTTAGGTTATAAATCTAATAGGAGGACAAACTGTTAACCACAAGTTTTTGGCGACTCTATTGGGGAGATTTAGATGAAAGCTTTGAAGAATTTTCCTTCATATTAATTTGCAATCTAATTCCATATATTTGAGTTGCAAGAAAGGACTTGTGGTCATTAGGTGTTTGCCATAAGAACTTGATACTCGTTTTACAATCTCAACCTACTAAAGAAAAGAAGCAAATCCAAAGTTGAAGACTGGTAAGGTAAATTCAAAACATCATTTGATACATCTTGGATCCCAAATATACCAAGATTTCCAAGCAGAAAGGAAATATTGACCCAATATATGAAGAGCTCAAGAAGGCTAACTTTCCTATCCTAGAAGATCTTTACAAAAGAGGAAGAACATGTGCAAGGGAATCTATGACTAAACAACTCCAAGATACTCAATTATCCATAATTATTCCTCCAAATAAAAGACAAAGAAATCAATCTTCTACTCCTATTGCTAGAATTTCCACTCCTTTTGTTTTTGATTCTTTGTTGTTGATTGGTGCAACACTTCCACTTTCTGTTACTTTTCTGACAAACCAAATCACCATACTTGCAGTTATGACACAACCATGGGGAAATTCTATTGGTCTTCTTGCCCTTGCAGCTAATAATGATTTGCCAAGAGCATCAAGGAAGAACTTCCCAAGATTTAATGGTGATGGTACAACCTCTACAGAATAGAACTTAAGTGCCTTCCACAAGGCTTGTGGTGTAGTAAATCCTCAACATGAGGATGTGGATATCAAAATGTTTGTAGATACACTTGTAAATAATGTTACTGATTGATTTCAAGAGCTTCTTGTAGGATGCATCACAAATTGGGATACTATGAAACAAAGGTTTGAGGAACGTTACAAAACTATAGAGGATGCACAAGTATTGTTGTTGCAATTGGTACAAATAAAGAAAGAACCATCAGTTTCCATGAGATATTTTAATGCAAGATTCAATAAACTCATCAAAATAATACCTGGTGCAAGTGCAACTATAGATGCTAATAAGAAGACTTTCTACATTAGTTCTATGCTCTTGATTTGGTATATTAAATTAGAAGAGAAAATGTAGCAAACTTGCAAGCTACCCAAACACTAGCTATGGAGGTGGAGGATGACATGATAGCCTATGGTAAATAGAAAAGAGATTTCCAATCTAATGAGCTCATTTCATTGAAGAAACAAATTAATAGGCTTGCTATTTCTTTTCATCAACCTCATTAAGAAGGTAATAGAAACCCAAATAGAGGTAAATCATTTTAGAAACCACCTATTCAACAAAGATTAGCAATTAAAGGTGTCCTAAAAAGAAAAAATATGTGTGCTTTTCATTTAAGGGAAGATCATGATGGAGATACTTGTGCTGATATGATCAGATATAGGAAGATGGTGGATAACAAAGAAAAAACAATTGAATATCCTGAAAGTGAGGATGATCATGCTCCTTGTGGTGACTCTAAAAATTATTTCTTGGAGTATGAATTAGATTCAAAGGCAAGAGGTGACTGTTTTGTAACTCTAGAAGGACCTTAGTTAATAGTAATGACCAAAGGTTAGAAGAATAGAAATCAGACCAACAATTTAGTTCCTGTCAAAAGTAATGCATCATCAAATAAAGCTAATAAAGATAGTAGCATGGCAACTTCACTTTCACAAAAGGAACACAAAGGTAAGTCAGGTAACTCCTTTGACATCATATAATACTATGAAGAGGTAAGAATCTAGATATCTCCATTGGATTACTTAAAGTCTAATCTTGATCAATTGCAAATATTAGTTAAGCATTGTAATAATAAGGATGGGTGTCATGTTAATATTAATGCTAATGTTGATCATCATGATGAAGCTAACACTACTGGAACTTCTTTAACTAATGAAGATTTTGCACTCCCTAAGTTGTCTAAAGAAGAAGAACCTTTTGTCTTAGCCACATCCCCAAATGAGAAACTAGATCCCTTCTACATTTCCTTGTTCATCAATGGAAATAGATTGAGTAATTGTATCATACATTTAGGAGCTTTTGATAATGTAATACCTGCTTCTGTAGCAAAAGCCTTAAAATTTCCACTAACTAAAACTTTTGGTAGATGTTATTAAGTGGATGCAAAAAAAGTGCCTTTTCTTGGACAGTTAAAAGATGCTCAGGTGGCTCTTGCTACCTATCCTTCCAAAAGGCTAAAACTTATTGCCCTTTCTGCCTATCCTAATGGTAGACATCCCTACAAGATATGGCATGCTCCTAAGTAGAAGTTTCTACAAAGACATGAGGAGAGAAATAAAACTAGACTAGTCTTGTGCCACTATCCAAGTTGGAGATAAAAAGGTGGAGCTAGAACCAAAAGAGAAGGCAAAATTTACTGTCCTAAAATCAGACGACTCTAGATCTTAGATCATGTATCATGAAATGCAATTTAGTAATTACATTCTTTTCTCTAACACCCTTGATATTTTAGAAGAATCAGAACAAACTAAAGGTAATCACTTGCGGACTTTGGAATTTGATGGTAGTTCTGCTAATGCTGGTTTAGGTGCAGGGGTAGTATTGACGTCACCTAGTGGGGAAATGAATTGCTTGGCTTATAAGTTAGATTTTAAAAATACTAACAATAATATATAATATGAAGCTCTTCTCCTTGGAATAATGGCAGCAAAACAAAAAGGAGTCAAGCTACTTAAAGTTCAAGGAGATGCAGAGTTGGTGGTGAGACAAGTCAAAAATCAACATGCAGTAAAGAGCTCAAGATTAAGAAGCTACCATAATAAGGTGTAGGATGAAATTGAGAGTTTGGATGCCTTCTCAATTACATCAATAATCAGAGAATTCAATTCAAGAGCTGATTCTTTGGTAGTTTCTGCACCATTGCTCTTACCACATCCTGACTTTAAAGATCAAAACTATAAAGTAGAAGTTTTATTTAGGCCTAATGTCCCTGATAATGAAGATTCATGGTAGGTGTTTGAAGGTAATAAATACATACTAAAATTTATTGAAGGGGAAGATCCTTCTAAAAACTTGTATTTTGAAGGAAGCACTAATGCAAATGGTGATGATTTAGTGACAAGTGATAAAAAGAAAACAAAGCCTGATATGGTTCACTTGAAAGGTAATAAGATTCCACCCCATCTAATCTCTTTATAATTTTTTTTTGATAGGAATGATGCATAGATAAAGAGGGAAAGAGATAAGAAAGGAAAAACCTATGGTGAGTATGATTGAATCAATATAGGGACAAAAGTCAGCCCAAAGATGATAAACATAGGCAAGTGTTGCACACCAGAAGAGAGGATAGAGATCAAGAAGTTACTTATTGAATTTCAAGACTTATTTTCTTGGAATTATAAAGACCTAAAGAATTTCATGGATGGAAAGTTCAAACATGAAATCCCTCTTAAACTAGAAGCAACACCATTCAAGTAGAAATAAAGAAACCATAATCCTATAGTTGAAGGAGCAATCTTCAAAGAGATTGACAAAATGTTGCAAGCCAAAATTATATGCCCTATTCATCATTCTACTTGGGTTGTTAATATTGTGCCACATAGGAAGAAGAATGGACAGTTAAGGATTTGCGTAGATTTCAAAAATTTAAATCAAGCCTCACTCAAAGATAATTTTGCTCTCCCTAATATGGCTCACCTTTTACAAATTGTTGTAGGATAAAAAATGATGTCCATGTTAGATGAATTTTTAGGATATAATTAGATTCAGGTAAATGAAGTAGATTAGTTCAAAATTACATTTACCACACCATGGGGTACTTTTTCCTACAATAGAATGTCTTTTGGTCTAATTAATGTAGGTGCAATTTTTTAGTGTGGTATGAATTTGGCCTTTGGTGATTTGATGATATTTTCTAAAAAGAGAAAATATCATATCAAAGATTTAGAAAAAGTGCTACAAAGATGTAGAGATCATGGCATCTCACTGAATCCAAAGAAGTTAGTACTTTGTGTGACAGAAGGCAAGCTGCATATTCATATTGTATCCCAAGAAGGAGTGAAGATTGATTCAGACAGAGTTAAAGCTATCCAACAATTAATTCTACCATTGGGTAAAATTGGAGTGAAGTCCTTCTTTGGCTAGGTAAATTTCTGGAGGAGATTTATTCCTAACTTCTCGAAAATAGTTAAATGTATAGTTGATATGATGAAAGGAAATAAATTTTTTAAATGGAGTGTTGTTGGGAAAAATGATTTTGAAGATATCAAGGGTGCCATTGCTAAAGCTCATGTGCTTGTTCATCCTAACTACACTAAAGAGTTCATCATTTACTCTTATGCCTCAAGGGTGCCATTGCTAAAGCTCATGTGGTTGTTCATCCTAACTACACTAAAGAGTTCATCATTTACTCTTATGTCTCAGAACATACAATGTGATCTATATTGATGAAATAAAATAAAGATAGAATACAACCTCCAATTGCTTACATGATTATACCATTGAAGGATCAAGAATTGACATACTCATAGATTGAAGAACATGCATATGCAGTGGTGAGGGCCCTTAAATTTTTTAGGTTTTATGTGTTGCATTCTCATTCATTAATATATGTACCAGACCCTGCGGTAAAAAGTATTCTGACACAACAAGAGGTTGGTTGTAATAATAGAGGAGTGTGGATAGAAAAAGTCTAAGAATATGATATAGAAATTAAGCCAACCAAACTTGTAAGGGGTAATTCACTCTATAAAGCCTTAACAAAATATCAACAATTCAAAGAAGGAGATACTCCAAAAGTTCTTATGGTAAGTCTTCAAGATCCTTGGTTCTCAAACATTGCTTATTTTTTGACATATTGTGAATGCCTTGATGGATTGACTACTAAGAAAAGATGAGATATAAAAAAAAGCCTTGAAGTATGTGATTCATGATGATGTCTTGTACAAGAGAGCAATTGATGGAATATTTTAAAGATGTGTGAATAAAGAGCAGTAGGTTAAATTGTTGACATCTTTTCATAATGAACCATGCCAAAGACATTTCTCTTCTACTGTCACTGCATTTAAAATTTTGAGGGAATGCTATTATAGGCCTAGCATGTTCAAAGATGCATATAAATGGGTAGCTAATTGTAAAAAATGCAAGATGTTTACTCATAAACCTCAGCTTGCTACTTTACCTCTTAGGCTGGTGATAATTGAAGCTCCTTTCCATCAATGGGGTTTAGATTTTATAGGCCCAATCAATCCTCCTTCCAGTCAAGGACACTTGTATATATCAACTACCATAGACTATTTAGTAAATGGGTTGAAGCAAAGCCAATAAAGAAGACTTCATCAAAAGTGGTATGTGAATTTCTCAAAGACCATATTCTGGTTAGGTTTGGAGTTCCTATGAAGTTGATAATGGATAATGCATCCTATTTTTCTTCTTCAAAAATCATTGAATTTTGCTATGATAATGTTATTCAAGTTGGACATTCCTCTA